>OZ014473.1:38615957-39283957 GCA_963965965.1 Trididemnum nubilum | reverse complement strand
AGGATTTTGCTGAGAGGGGTGAACCAAAAGTAAATTTTTTTTGCACAAAAACTGTATGAGTTAGCCCCCAAGCTGAACAAACTGATGCAACTCAAGTGTGCCACAAACGGGACATAGTCACTAAATGTTAAGCAAGAATGGACGGGGGCTTGAGGGCGGATTTCCCAGCAGCAGGGCAGTTTTTGCAATTTTAAAGCAAAAAATAGCAATTTTAACGCCATCACACTTTGCTCTTTTAGAATCCATATAAAGAACTAAACTCCTACAATTCAAAATTCACTTCAAAGAATTGAATTGCTTTGCACCTTCAGCCCCTCTTTACTTTAGATAATGTCCAAAATACGTTTAAACGCTCGTATTTTGAGGTTAGATCTTTTAAGTGACTTGGCAAATGGTGCTTAAGCTCCTTTACCCTAGTTGCGCCACTGACCGTGATCTCAGAATTTTAAGCATGCTCTAAAAATCAAAACAGCTCGTCTTTGAAAAAAATGTTTTCACCTATTGTTTCATGTCGTAATTAATCACTAACAAAGCACGGTAACGATTATGCAGGCTGACATGTTTCTTCCGCGACACATCGCGCGTGTCAGTTAGACGGAATATTGCGTCAGAGGGTCAGATTAATGTAAAGCAGTTGGTTGTCATCAGTTTCGCAAAAAAATCGAAAAAATTTCAAAAGAAAATTTGTTTGAACGTAATTTATTCCTTTTTCCATTATTGTCTGTTTTTATGTCGTTGTGTGTTTTTCCAAAAACAGTACTTTTAGTAAACCGAAATGGGGGCACAAACAGCCGCTAGGGGGACACGGCCCCCCCCCCCCCCCCCCCCCCCGGAGCGACGGCACAGGTTGGATCCATTCTTATTCTTTGTGGAAAAACTTGCAATAGAAAAATTTTAAATTTCTTGTACGCTTGAAAGCAAACTCATAAAACGCTTGACCAAGTGATAAAATTATCTAAATGTGACAATAGAATGTGTTTGGGAAAAATAAACAATCGGCGAAAGTTTTTTATTCATTTCTATGTGCAAAAATTGACAATGTGTTTGCTGTGCTGAAAGCTATTAATTAATTACGGTTTGGTGTGGATTTTTACTGGAAAAATGTATATGATGTTGCCAAACTCGATGATTTTTGCTCCTGTTAAGTTAAGCTTGTAGCTGTGTTTGGCAAACATTTAAGCTGGTAAGGTCAAAGAGACAAAATGCTATTTCGATGCAATTTTATCACCCGAAATATCGCAGCTTTGGAAACTGTTTTTCGCGCATCCGCAAACAAAACAATAAAAACGGGCTAAAGTTAAATATTTTTGGAAGTTAAGGCTGATTTTAAACGTTATGGTGAAAATTTGAAGTGTCGATCTTTCCTAGTTTTTAGATATTGACTTTTTTCTAAAGTAATTTTGCAAAAGGAAACATTTGCTTTTATCTTATTACGTAATAAAGGATACGTTTGCAATAGAAAAATTTTAAATTTTTTGTACGCTTGAAAACAAATCCTTTTTTTATTTTAAGAATTTTACGTTTTGCGACGTGTTCTTTTGTTGCATTTTTTTTTTGCTGATAAAATGCATTCGAAATTGCCGAAACCTAATTAATTTACCAGCAGTCAGCGCGTAAAAGCTGTTAGCCTGTTAAGTAAGTCTTATTACAATGCCTTAATAATAAATAAATGAGAGTGAACAATAGTACCGGTATATTACAATTTACGAAGAGCTGTAAAACGTTGGATGTTTCTTAATTTAGACAAAATATCTACTTAGATCTAATTTTAAAGTTTGAGAAAGGCTAAGACAAGGGTCATAGTCAAGAGATTACTCCAAAACCATATCTGTCAATATTTGAAAATGCCAAATCGGGAGATTTCTTACCAGCAAATTCAACACCGGTAACTGGAAAGTTTCTCCCCGCAGACCTCCCTCCTGCTTCTACTGCTTGAATAATTATTGTCATTTTTCAATGTTGGTACACATTACCAAACTTTTGACATTCTCTTTTCAGGTTCTAGCAGGTCTAGCAACTAAAAATACACTAACTAAACCAAGCAGTATTTTTATTTTGCACACAGTACCAGGTAACCGGTAACATCAGTACTGTTTCATACCCTTCACTGACACATGGCGTAAAAAGTCACGCTACACTTAGCGCAGCAGAAGCTTTCCAAAAAATACTGAACGATAAAAGTGAAATATCATTCAACCACGTCTACTTTAACCAGACCCGCAACCCCCCAGACATAGGCGTAACCAGGATTTATGATTGGGGTGGGGAGGGGCAAACCACAAATCACATGCAATGACGTTTACAGAAACTTCGAGAAAAGAATTTTTGTGGGGGCAAAGATATCCTAGAATGAAAGATCAGAAGCTGTGGCCTGGCGTTGGCGCGTAACTAGAAACTCGTTCAAGGAGAGGGCTTAAACCAATAGTTAAAATGCGAAAATGTTTAATTTGGGAGACGTGTTTGGGCAAGGAAGTGTTCTGTACTTGAAACGCCGCCGGAGACTATGAGGGTCTGAGGGGGAAGCCTTCAGCCGCCGGGCGATTTTTCGTAATTTTTGGGAAAAAAAGCTATTTTAATACCATTGGATCATATTTTGCACGTATTCAGAGCCATTTAATAATACTAAAGTTTTAACGTATGAAGGCCAATTGAAAAAATCAAGTTGTTCAGTCCTCCTTTTGCTTGCAATTTTAAGTTCAAAACACGTGTAAAATCTTGCATTTTGAGGTTGAATTTTGTAAGTGATTTGGCCCTGGTAGAGCAAAGTAAAGTGCATTGCCTCCTGTAATATTTTAGTAGCAAATAACAATCCAGCAGAATATTTTCCTTAGAGATTATTGTTTTGTCTTGAAAACAACCAGTTGTAAGAGTACATACCGTATACGGCGAGAGAGCCCAGGATCTCTCAATTCAAAAATTTGTTCAAAGAGCATTCTCCTTGCTGTAGCTAATTTTTTTCAAAAGTATTTTGTTGCACAAAAACTGGCGAGGTGGAGGAGAATTGTTATTGAAAAATGTACAATAGATAGTTACGCATACAAACCGTGTTATTGCCCGGGCCGGATTTACATTGACTTGGGCCACTGGCACTTTGGGATATTCGCTATACTTTCCTGCCTAATGCAGATCAAAACCAAAAAAAGTCATCTGAGCGTGGGGCCCCTGGCATTGTGCCACATATTAAATCCGTCCCTGGTTATTGCATTACGTTCATAAAAAGGTTAGATGAGGGCCTCAGTTAGCAACTTTTAGGACAAAAACCCTTAATTTCACTTAGGTTATACGTTTAAATTATTTGGCAAACATTAAATTGAAGGGGCCTGGGTCCCCTGGAACAATATTATTGTTGGAGCCCATTTAAGTTGGGGGTCATTTAAATATTATTATGAGGACCTATTTAAATTGGTTGGCAAAAATTAAACTGAGGGGGCCCTGGCCCCCTAGATCAATATTATTGTTAATTACTTCTGTACGCGTGTACTGTTGTCAGTGGCGGATCTAGAAAATTTTGGTGGGGGGGATGATAAAATTTATGAGCACAAATTGTGTATAATCTCAAAATTTTGCATGTTTATGATTAATGTTCTTGACCTCGCGCAATCTTGTTGGGGATATTTTTGATCCGTCCCATCCCAAAAACGTTACCAGTATATACAATATTTTTTTAAATTTAACCAATGACATAAAACTAGTTTCATGTCATTGATTTAACCAATTCAATTCAAAATAATAACATAAAACGCTCTTTTCGTCTTTCCTGCGTCAAAAATTGTATTTATTAAACTTTTGCTAGCATAACCGTCCGCATCTACACAGAACAGGCGCGTTTCCAGAAATTCGCAATGAGGGAGCTGCTTTGGAGGTCTGGGGGGCGGAGCCCCCAGCGATCGAAAATTTTGCATCTTTTTACAAAAATAACTTCATTTTAGGGTTATTTTGATTAAAAAATAATACTTTTAAAACGTGGCTTAGAAATTGGCAATGCAAACAAGATTAAACTGGTGGCATAAATGGGCTATTTAGGAGGTGGCTATTGGTAAAATGTTAGTTCTCTTGTTTAGATGCTGGTAAATTATAAAATCGAATAGTTCAATAAAACTCACACAGAGTAATCTATTTCGTATACAGTTTATAGAGAAAAATAATTTTGGGGGGCTAATGAAAAGAGATTTGAGAGAAATGATTGGTAATGAACTAATACTGAATAGCCCCCCCCTATTCATTAGTTTATAGTATATTTGTTGATGACACCTATGTTTAGCATTTTTACACTTGCGATCAAATTTGATTGCTAATTTTTTACCATTTTCCAAAGTTTTCATTTATTTGTTAGTTTTATTTTTGACAAATTAGCCCCCTTCCCCCTGACACATATGTTTCAAAAGATGCTTTAAATCACTATTTAGTCCACTCCAGGCATAAAACAGTCTCCAAAGTGCTAAAAACGTAGTGTTTTTCCCATTCTGCATTTTGGTCGACATATCAATAGGGGAGCTACAGCTCCCCCCCCTCCCCGCCCCTGGCTACGCTACTGGTATTGCGTGTGGTTTGAGCGAAAATGCGCCATAATTGAACTCCTGTTGTGGTATGCCTTTATCGTTGAAAAGTGCGAGTTGTGAATTTAGCTAGTTTGACGCTTTCAAATCAATTGGACCTGTAAAAAACTAATTTCTGCTTTGTAAAAAGTTCGCTGTAAAAATAACTTTTTCCTCCCCCCGCCCTACCCCACCTCCCCAATGGCTTCAGAAATTATATCGCAGTCACCCGGCCTATCGAGTATTCACTGATTGCTTTTTTAAAAATGTTTAATATTATGCATAGGCACGTTATGTTTAGACTGGTGGGGGGATGCATCCCCCCATCTCCCCCCTAAATCCGCCACTGACTTTTGTAGGCGAAGATGCTAAAAGAAGCTGAAGAAACATTTGTCTTTTTTATGACATTTTTATCATTGGTAGCATTCCAATTGGGGGAGCCCGGGCCCCTTGGGCCTCCCCCCTGGCTTCGCCTATGCCCCCAGAAAAAAATTTTGCCCCCGGCCTAGACAAAATCAGTTGTACGTGTATAGTGGTATATTAATTAGCTAGCTTTCGCCCCCCCTCTTAACTAGCTTTCGCCTTCCCACCCCTGCCTTCAGCATTTGCTTCTACAGTACTTGCGGGCCTGACTTGAACTCTTGTGGGCTTAATTATATTCGTGTGAGGCTAATTTGGCAGCATTCAACTGCAGTTTGAAAGGTTTACAGCCAGCTGCAATGCGGTCACTATTTAATTTGCAACTTAAAAGTGCGCTCACAGTGTCATTGTGCAAACTGGTTCTGCTTTCGGTTATAATCTTCAGCACCATGGAAAAGGTTCTTTCGCTAGATGCGTTTGAGTGTGGAGCGATTTCATAAATGCAGCAGGATTGCTGAAAATTTGTTCACCGGCTATTTTCTCCCACCCCATAAAGCCACTAAACCTGTATAAAGCTATACTTCTTTTTTTACTTTTACCCGCCTCTTCTTGCAACTCTCGCTGACCATCGCCTTTGCACTTTTTAGTACTAACACTTTCTCCGACAGATGCCATTAAAAGAGCTCAGCTCTTCACAGTTGCAATGACCGGTACCAGAGACTGTAATTAGTACGTACCATTGTTATTTGTAAATTCTTAACAATTCGAATTGATGTTAACCGTTACGTGAAAGCAAGAACACTCATTAATTTTCAAATCAACACTCTTAAAAAATATCAAATCAGTCGAAGCAGGGGTCAAACTGTATTTTTTCCCTTTCAGAAAAAACAATTATTCGCAAATAAAATTAAATAATTTTTTATCGGGAGATTTTTTGTTGAGATCGGGTGATCTAGAGAAATCCTCGAAATCGGGAGAGTTGACAGGTATGTTCCAAAACTTTTCGGCTACAACTTACCGACCACCACTACCCAGTAGGGTACTTAGATCTAAATATTACTTAGATAAAAATAAAATAGACCACTTAGATAAAATAGGCTACTTAGATCTAAATATGAATATTAAGTAGGCTACTTATTATCCAGTTGCCTACCTAGATCTCAATATTTTACATGTTGCGTTGATAATATGTTGTGCAAAGTTTAATTTTTAATTAATTGTAATGCCCAAAATATTTCACTGCTTTATTAGCGGAAACTGGATTATTGTTGAAAAGTACAGTATTTCGATTGTTGAGATAGGATTGATGATTTTTTAAGGGAGTGCAATGTTACCGCTGAAGATTTTTTAGGATTAACAGTTATTTTGCTGGATTTCGTCCATTCTAGTACACTCTGTAACTCATGATTTGTCTTATCACGCAAAATTAATGGATTGTCGGCATGGATATTACTAGACACTATAGGCGTAGCCAGGATTTTTGATTGGGGGAGGGGCCCAAACCACAAATCACATGCAATGACGTCATCAGAAATTTTCGAAAAAGGAACTTTTTGTGAGGCAAAGATATCGTAGAATGAAAGATCTGAAGCCGTAGCCTGATGGCACTTTCGATAAAAGGAGAGGGCAAAATTTAATAGTTAAAAGTGTAAATGTCTAACTTAGGAGACGTGTTGAGTAAGCTAGTGTAGTCAAACGTATCACAGACGGGGTTCTGGGGGCAGATCTCCCTGCCGCCGGTGGCTATGGGGGTCTGGGAGCAAAGCCTCCAACCGCTGGGCGATTTTTGTAAGTTTTTGGAAAAAAAAGCTACTTAAATCCCATTGGATCACATTTCGCACGAGCTCAGAGCCATTTCAAGAACTAGATTTTTAACATTTCAAAGCCAATCGAAAAAATTTAGTCGTTCAATCCTTCTTTTGCAATTAAACCCCAAAACACGTTTAGAATCTTGCATTATGGTATAAAGTTTTAATTGTAAGTGATTTGGTCTATAGGGGGAAGTAAGGCACATTGCCTCCTGCAATACTTTAGCAGTAAATAATAATCTACTCGAAGATTTTCCTTCAAGGTTTTTGTTTAGTCATGAAGTTTACCAGTTATAGGAGTGCATGTACGGCCGAAGGGCCGAAGGGCCGAAGGCCCCTTTAATTGAAATTCAGTAGCTTGTTCTAAGAGCATTTTCCCTAGCTATTTTTTTAAGTATTTTGTGCATAAAAACTGGCGTGGTGGAGGTGAGTCGTTATTGAAAAATGGTACAATAGTGGTTACGCTTACTAGACATGTTATTCCCGGGCCGGATTTACATTGCACAGGGCCCCTGGCCCCTGGGCCAGCCTTTTTGCAACATCTTCTTGCCAAATGTAAATGAAGACCAAAAAAAGTCCTACTATCTGAGGGCAGGGCCCTGGCACTGAGCCATATGGCAAATACGGCGCTGGTTATTGTATTAAGTTCATAAAAAGTTTAGATGAGGGCCTTAGGCTGCAGCTTTTAGGACAAAAACTTTTGGTTTCACTTTGGTTATACATTTAAATTGGTAAGAAAAAATTGAATTAAAGGGGTGTGCCGGGCCCTCTGGTCGTCAATATTATTTATTGATAATGACTGTTGTACGCGTGTACTGATGTATGCAAAGATGCTAAACGAAACTGAAAATAAAGAAACAAGGTCTTTTTGACAAATGTTTGTCATTGGTGGCCATTTGATTAAGGGGGCCCGGGTCCCCTCGGCCAACCCCTGGCTACGCCTATGATTTTGAGACAAGATTGCTCCCCTAATAAGCTCTTTCATAAAAAAAAAACATTTAAATCAAAATTAAACAAACTTTTTTTCCAAAACGAGGAGGACTCGAGTCAAGTCACTTGAGAGTTTTTTGAAACCTCCAAGAATTGCATGACATTATTATGATGTGGGCATGTGGTCCTTATTATTATGGCTTAGTTTTGTACGCTTAAATCCTAAATTAAAAAAACCCGCAATTCCGGACAGGGACGACATACTGGCTATCCGGACTATTTCAATTGGAGGGTTTGCATTACCGCCTGTGTTATAGAATTAAGTTGGGCCCCCCTGGCTACGCCTATGCTAGACACGTATCATCAACAAATAATCTGGGGGTTGGGTTTAAGGCATTAATGATGCCATTCATATTAACATGAAAAAAATAAAGGGCCTAAGTTACATGCTTTAAGGCACTCCAAATTGATTGTTGACTATTTTGAATTGCAGATCTTGATGGGCACGATTTTTTTGTCTGGGCTAGAAGTTATTGTTTTCCAGATAAAAAGAAGCTTGTAAATTTAGGCAACTTTTCGGTTATCATAATGTTTAAGTTAACTTAATATTAACGTATGACAAACAGTATCAAAAGCTTTTTGGAAATTTAATAGTACTGTGCTAGTAAAATTGTTACCATAAATGTGGTCGTAAGAGGTGGTCAAAACATCCCCAATAACATAGGTTGTAGACATATAGATCACTTTAAAAACCGTAATCAGACTCAATCAATACAGAATGGTTTTGAAAAAGTTTTGTTTGTCGCTTGCCTATTAACTTTTCAAAAATTTTCAAAAAACGCGTTAAAATTGATACGGGTCCGTAGTTGCATAAGTTGACTTACTCTTATCATTTTACAACTACGCAAAAATATTTCAATAGCTTCAAAGACAGGAAAGCTTTGTTGAAATACTGCAAAAGCAAGTCATTTTTTAGTTTAATTATTATTTATTATTACGTGTTTATTCCACACTCAAGCGGCAAGCATAAACAGCATAAAGCAAGGTCTATTATAGTAAACAACCCAAAAAAATAAATGAATGAAAATCCACGTAAACAAAGACTAACAAGCATGACTAAAAGACCATTTAAACTTATGCAAAAGTGTACAGCAAATTGCTGTAATTGACATTAATCAAGCTTCGTACATCACCAAGATTTTTAAAAAACAACAAATTGCAACTCAACATATTTGTTTTTTGCTTCGCTTTTACAAGCTGTACGCTTTGAATATAGCATTGTCTGCATCAATAACTGCAGCATATAAAATTTTTAAGTTTTCAATTGTAAAAAACAGCTGTTGTGACGTAATCTGTAGTTAACATGAAGATGTTCCCTTTTGCAAAATTATTTATCGAGGTAATCGATAACTCGCAAACTAAACGAGTAAGAGACTTAAAAATTTTACCAGACCTGGAACAGGGTCTTAAAATAAAAATATCAATTTTTGCAAAAGGGAACATTTTGAGGTGTTCCCTTTTGCAAAATGACGGGAGTTAAAGTCTATAGTAGTGTTTTAGCATAGTAGGTTGATCAATGTATGCAGTTTTGGCTTATTCAGAGAATTTTACCGTTTTAAAGTTACCACAATTCTTTTACAGATTACAGTAGCACCTGATCAATTTTTTGGACGAAAGCGACCGTAGTTTTTTTAACGTGTTAAATCCTGTGGACGAAAGAGACTTTGCAGTTGTGCATTGGTTTTTATTTTTTTATTTAATCATAAAATGCCTAAGTCCAAGTAATTACGCCACAAAAACGTCTTATGACGTCATTAAAATTAAATTTTGACCAAAAACTGCTGCTCAGATTTCGGAAAGTGACTTTGGCAAATCCATAGGTGGGAAAGTTAATGCAACACGTTAGGTTCGTCAACCACTAGTCCGTTAACAAACTTCACACCTCCGTTAACGTTAATCCGTTATTTTCAGGTTTAATTAACCAAGTTAATGAAGTCCGTTAATTCGTTAATATTTATCGAATAAGTTAGATTTCTTTTTATTCACTCGCTTCTAGAGTACGTATTGACGTTGTTGAGCTGATTGCAAGAAAATATTTATTGCTATGGTGGTCTTTTTGTGTTATGGAAGTTACATTTTATAATCTACTCTAATTTCAAGATAAAAATAAGTTCAAATGCAGCAACGAAGCTGCGATTGGAAAACCTTGGAAATTGCGAATAGCGATAAGTAATAGATCTGTGGCGCTACAGCTTATTATTTGCCACAAAAAAGAGCTCTTTTCTTCGCTTTCTTCTATAAAACTCGTGCTAATACGCAATAAGTGTTACCAGTGCAAACTAATTTGTATCGGTACGACGAATAAATGGTGCAAGATGTTAACGATTTGAACCTTAACGGAAGTTAACAGAACTTAACGGAAGTTAATTTAGTCCGCTAACATGAAAAAACTTTTTAACGGATTAACGAGTTAATAAAAAATTAGCTTCGTTATTAACGGATTAACGAACTTGTGCCCACCTATGGGCAAATCTCAAAATTGAGAAACTTCACGTTACCATGGAAACATAAAATTTTCAGAAGTTATTTGTGGTGAAATTTGATTTAAAGTCAAGTTAATTTGAATAAAAAATTTTTTTTGAAGAGATTTATCGAGAAAACACCGAGAGTCATTTTTGCACTCCGCGCAAATACGACTAATGCAAAATTTAGTTGCAAGACCAAAAAAAAACCAACTATAAGCATTGTAAATTTTATATAGACGCATATAACTCAAGGTTTGGAGACAGAGTTCCCAGGTATCGGAGGCAAGAGTTTGTTTACACTCTAGAAAAAATAATAATTCTTGATTTTAAATAAAATAATTATAAATAGTTTAAAGTTTTTATTGATGTGGATCCTGACTGTTGAGCTAAGTAGGTAAGGTTTGCAATTATCTATTTTTGATATATTAATATCTTGTTATGCTGGTATTCTTTGCATCGTCAATTGTTACGATGGTGTTCTTTGTATCAACTGACCATTTCCATACTTTTTTTGAAAAGAGACTCATTATTGTAAGCATTTCACGGCTGACTACAAACTTGGAAAACGTCTAAACTGCATTCTGATTAATGTCAGCTTGTTTACGTCTTGCGTTTCAAACATATTGCAATTTTAAGTAACTGTTTTTAGTTTTTTTCGTTACTTTAGTCATGCTGTAGCCATTTTGTTACAACAGTTACACAAGGCTAGATTTTAAAAAGTTGGACTTATGTTTACTAGAAAGGTTCAAATTCAACAGTTTTCTGACCCGGACTTTACCAACTTTTAACAACAACTCTGGCGCAAAACATTTATCGACAGTAAAAAACGCGCACTAACTTTTGAAAGTTTATTTTTGATTAGCAACACTAACAAAATTTATTAAAGTTCATAGCTCTGAAACGGAAGGTCGCAAATTGTTCAATTTTGATAAACTTTGTCTTATATCTTTTAAATGTTTTAATTTAAAAAAATAGAAACACGACTAGGGGGGATCTTTGACTTGAATACTGCTTTAAAGTTACGCTTTTTGGCATTTCAAATAACAAAAATTTTTATTTACAGCTATTACTAGAGCCATTTTTATTTTGACCTAAAAATATATTTTGGCTTTATTTTAGCTAAATTTTGACTTTATTTTGACTTAAACTGTTATGGAGCATTATTGGTGTACAAATTTTGATCAAAAATGTTTCGTGTTTTGCAACTTACAAAGCAGAATTGAATTCAATCGATTCAAACAGTGCTCTGTAGCAGAAGCTAAAAAATTAACTACTAAAACCCTATATATTGTTTTATTTGTATTCTGGACCATCAGGGGTGTCCGCCAAAAGTAAAACCAGAATATAAAATTAGAAACTAAAAATTAAAATAAAATGTAAAATATGAAAGGTCGTTCCTGTACCAAGGCCATGATGGACTCAATGGTGGCCCGAGAAGACACGTGGGATGTCTCAAGGGGATCGAATCTGAGTCCCGCCTTTTTGTTGGGACACCAATGAGTTGATCACGGTAGCGGCACCAGAACGATCTTTCACATTTCACCCTTTATTTTATTGTTTTGTTTCTGATATTAAATTCTGTTTTACGTTTGGCAAACACCCTGATGTTTCCGAATACAGATAAAACAACCTGTAAAGTTTTAAATGCTAATTTCTAAGTTATGACGTGTACTGTTTTATAATTGGCGATTTACTTGAGTTTGAAGATTGAAGTTTACTTCACTTTTTATGAACAAAAATCTCAACTATCCAGTCTTGTGGCTAATGCCATTGCAATATAACTGTACAGTATGCGATGTATATGACAAAAAATTGTAAACTGTACTCATTTCCATGTCAATTAACGTGCTCATTGTAAGCTATTGTAATGGTAGTGTTGTTATTTATGAAAGTTTCAAAAACTTGAATCGCAACAGTTAATCGAAACATAATAAAACTGCTTACAATATTAAAATAGTTGCTCCAAAATTAAGAAAAAATAAAGAAAAAAAACTATTTTGTTTGCTTTTGAGAAGGAAATTTTGATAAAAGGCAATTTTGACTGCAATCAAAATTTTGATTTTATTAAGACCAATATAATTTATCAAAACAGACTCCTGGGCATCCAAAAACCAATTTAGAAAATATACGTTTGATTATATGATAAGACTGTGAAAAATTAGTGACTATATTGACTTTTGCAGGCTGTAATTATTATCTATGATGTACGTTAACAAAAGTTAGAGCAAAAGTAACACAATAAATCATTAGACTAAAAATTAAGATCACAACAACTCCTTTTTCGTTGAGGGCTCATCAGGTGGGAAACTGTTACAGTCATCTTCAGGTGGAAAACACGAAACTACATTTATACAGTAATCTTTTTATGCTGATAAACAAAATATGTTAACTGTAAATTATCACAATTACCAAAGAATTATATTTGAACACTGCTGTTTTAATGTTACAAATAATAATAAAATATTGTAAAAATTGATTTACGCAAAGTGTAATGATCAGATAGTGATATTAATTGGAGCCTAGTTTTTGCATAGAGCGAAGTTCGATGAAAATGTTTGCAGTCAACATTTTTACATAAAGTTTTGCAATAAGGTGCTCATGAAATAAATTAAATCAACACTACTTCGTCATAAAAAATGTGAGTATGACGGTTGTTATAAAGACTTAAAAATTTTCGAAGTCATTGCAAAATGTCATGTAAAACCAGCAGAGTATTACAGTATTTCGTACGATTCCTAAAATTATCATAGTAACTGTCACGTTGATGCACATAATAATAGAAAGAGCGCATTTTTTAATTTTTCTAGGCTTTGCACAAATGGTGTAAGTTTTAGGCTATTACCAACGTTTTGCCAGCTCATAATATTGAACTTCATCTGGGCAATGCACAATACAAACAAAATAAATATCACAAAATTACTGAAAAAGAGCAGTATTACAAAATAAAATAAAAGTATGACAAAAGAACTAGAAATTAAAGCAAGTTTTATCACCAAACTTCGAGAGGTAGTAGACTATATAATGACACCTCTTATTTTTAAAAAACGAACAAAAAAAATATAAAAATCGCAGTTAAAGATTAAAAGCACAACAGTCTGTTTCGTCCTACGGACTCATCAGGTGCTACTGTAATCTTATTCAAATTTGTGCTGCTGCTGCGATCTCATTCAAAACCGAATAGAAATGAAAACCTAACAGCTGAGAAATCAAGTTATGCTAACACTGGCATCCGCTACTGCTGAGCTATGATTATAGCCCTTCATCATTGAATAGCACTGGACGATGTTATTCGTAGCTGCTGACAGATTTGGCTGACGTTGTAATCAATTTGATGCTTAAAAAATACTGCTAGCAATTGGTTATGAGTATCGATTAGTTGAATCTGTCAATAGTTAAAAATAATACTGGCCGGCTGCGTGGTGGCATAAGCGTAACCTGTGGAACAGGGGGTCCGCACCCCCCCCCCCCCCAATGAAATGCCACCTACAATAAAATGTGACAGAAAAGCCTATTGCTTCTTCAATATCAGTTTAGCAGTTTTCGCTTACGACAGTAATTAAGAATAATAGTGACGACCAGGAGCCCCGCTACCCCAATTCAATTTTTCCAACATTATAACCTGGGAAAAATTAAGAGTTTTTGTTCTAAAAGTTGCACTCTAGGGCCCTCATCTAACCTTTTTTTAAACGTAATGCAATAAGCAGAACCGGATTGACCATAATATGGCAAAGTATCAACTAGGGGCCCCGCTCTCAAATGGTAAAACTTTTTTGGTTTTCACCTATAATATTTGGTAGAGAGATGTTGCGAAATTCTTCAATGTGCCAAGGCCACGCTCAAATCTAAATCAGGCCCGGGCAATAACATGGTTAGTAGGCGTAACCATCCATTGTACCATTTGTAAGTAACTATCCTCCTCCACCTAGCCAGTTTTTGCGCGGCAAATCACTTTCAAAAAAAAATTAGCTAGCGAAAAGGCTCATCGAACAAATTATTGAATTTACAGCAAACTGAGGAGGCCTGGGCCCCTGGTCGTACATGTACTCCTACAACTGGTTATTTTCATGACAAAGAAAAAAAAATATATGAAAAATCTTCGAGTGTATTATCATTTACAGCTAAAATATTGCAGTAGGCAATGTACGTTACTTTCCCCTATCCAGGCCAAATCAATTGCAAACTCAACTCAAAATGCTAGATTTTAATCGAGTTTTAAACTTAAATTGTAAGTAAAAGGAGGATTGAACAAATTAATTTTTTCAATTGGCTTTTACATGTTAAAAATCCAGTTCTTACATGTTGCTCTAAACACGTGCGAATTGTGATTCAATGACGTTAAAAAAGCTAGCTTTCCTAAAAAAATTACAAAAAATTGCCCAGCGGCTGGGAGCTTCGCCTACAGAACCCCATATCTACGCCGGCTGGGTGCTACACCCCCAGCCCCCGTCTGTGATACGTTTGAGTTACACTAGTTTGCTCAAATACGTCTCCCAATTTAAACATTTACACTTCTTTGGGGGGTTTAATACCATAGCTTAATCCTGGTTATGTGCCAAAACAAGCTACAGCTTCTGATCTTCCAATCTAAAACATCGTCGTCAAACAAAATTCTTTTCTTTCAAAAAATTTTGATGACGTCATGACACGTGATTTGTGGCTTGGGGGCACCCCAATCAAAAATCCAAGCTACGTCTATTCGTGATAGAATGGGTAAAGACGTCGTTTTTACGACGGCCCTAATTGCATAATCTGAGTTGAACCTGAACCCTGGTAACATTGTAACGTTCTTGGATAAGAAGCTTTACGATAGGGCTACTATACGTCCTCTTCAAGAGGATTTAATCTCGTTTTCCGTTTAAAATGAATTGTCTTCTGAGGACATCCAAAAAGTAGCAAAATGTTCTCTTTTTCAATGCTCAGAACTTAAAGGCGGGCAAACCAACCCAAAACGATATTCTTTCGTGGACCAGCCTGACGAAAGACCCGAATTGGTTGGAAACCTTCTATTTTTTTTTTTGAGACCAACATTTTTGAAGGGCAAATCCGGTACAAAATCTGAAGAATTTTATTTTTATTTAAAGATCACCGTTTTCGAAGATAAAACCGGCGCAAAAACTTGAGGTCTCCCCACCCAAAAAAAAATCTTCAGCCAGTCCGCTTGTCCGGTACCTTCCGCAAATTTGGTCGTTTTGGCTTCGTTTTTTGGAACTGTCCTCTTTTTGGTCAATGAAAATATGGTAGCCCTACTTTGCGATGATAATCTTTATCTACCAAACAAGCAGCAAACATTGGATCATCGAAAGTCCGAAACTTCTAACTACATGCGGATTCTACAAAACAAAATGCTTATAGCAATGAAAGGTGTGCTGATCTTTCATCATTTAGCGTCTGGCACTGTCCGTTTCGTTTGTTCATATGAACCAGGTACATCTGTGCATGTCTATTCACATCAACACAGAGCACTATTGGGGGGGTTCTGTTTGCAAGTCTTTTGTCAAGCAGGCTCACCACAATGGTGACAGCAGTGTAAATATGCAACATCAACAATATTGGGCAGTACTAACTGTAGTGTACCGAATTTAGGGACTAATATTAAAGGCGGGCTGTAGTAGTGCTGGAAAAATATTTAAAAAATTACGTTAATTACTTTTGAATCCAGCCGCATAAGCATCAGTTTGGCTGGGTTTTGCGAGAAGAGCGAAAAGTGTCCAGAAAAAAAGTGAATGCAGATGCAGAAAACAGCTTTGGCGGTCGGCTATATTCCTGGCGAGTACTATCAGATCAAGTACTAGTAAATAATATCGTTTTCGCGATTGCACGCAGTATTAGTATATATAGTTTTTTTTAGATGGCAAGCGATAGGCCTATATCAGAAGCTTATTCTCCTCCTCCAAAAAAGTTAGGCCTTCTGGCTACCAGTTGCAGTACTGGTTTTTGTCGAGAATTCAGCTTACCCAAGTTTGACTACACACTACTGTAGGATTGTTATGTAGGCCTAGGCTTAGTCAATTGCGGTGGGCCTGCAGGCCTTAATTATTCATAAATTAGTTGCAATTTCTATGGCCAACTAATATTGATCTTAGTCTGCAGTAAGGTGCTGTGAGTAAAAATTTTCACTTAGTTTATTAATTTTTTTTTTGCGCTGCACTACAACATATCGGCAGGAAAACACGGCAAAGCCCAAAGGCTTAAAACATACTAACATACAATTTACAACTTATCAACAATATATCAATGAATTAAGCATAGTATGGCCATGCAACTTATAACGTACCGGTAGCGATTGTACATTATAAGCAAAGCAGAACAAACATTTACAGTACAAAATTAAGCGCAAACAAACTATATGCATTTTATACACTGACTGCATTAAGTATATTATACGTATATTGTACTTATCCGTCTATGTTTAAAACTTGATTGTTTAAAAAAACAAAAAAGAAAAGAAGGAATAGCAAAAAATTAATTTCTCAATAATGTGCAATCCTGCACAACTGTGACTTACTAAACCCTGATACAATCATCAGCAGCTTATAGCTCGACAAGAACTATTATATAATCAAATACCCCGTTACCATAAAAACAACATTGTTTTTATGGTAACGGGGTACTTGATAACATAATAGTTCTTGTTATGCAACAGTAAGCCAAGTGGTTGTTGTAATGACCCGGTAGTTAATTGTAATTGTAATTGTAATTACATTTTATTCACCAAGTTGCCTTGGCCAGGAGACAGCGAAATGACCTTTCGGTCTTCGAGTCAAGCTGCCACCTGCCCATCTGTCTACCACACACGATGGAGGCTTCACACTGTCCCTTAAATTGCTGAACGTCAAGCAGGGAAGCTGTGAATACCAATTTTTATAGTCTTTGGTTTGACTCGACCGGGAATCGAACCTGTGTCTACCGCTTCAGTAGCAGACGCTCTATCCACTCGACCACTGATCGGTTAAGGAATCTAAATTGGAAGCTTAGCACTAAATTAATTAATAGTGTTACAATTGTTAGCATAACTTGACTAGTTTTTTTGGATATACTATTAAATTGGGGTAAAACTGGCTCTGTAACCTCAAATGTTTAAAAGTTTTTTTTGTATGCAAATGCTGGTCTGTCACACTGGTGGCCTTAGGAAAGGGGGGGGGGGGGGCGTGCAAATTCAATGCGGGGGCCTTCTTCTTTACTCACCACTTTAACATGATTTATCTGCTCATGCAATTAAGCGCAACAATGCATTTCACAAATAACAAGACCAGAAGACCAGTGCAATTGTAGCCCTAATTAAACCAAATGTTTGTACATAAGATCCTCTCATCTAGCACGTCAACTCAATTAATAGTAGTAAATTAACGTAAACTTTCAGCAATTGCTTTCAGTATGCAAGTGTTATAACAGAATATGTTTAAGTACTTGACAATAATATTTGAATGCTTTATACTGCTTAGCATGTGATATACTGCATAAGTTAGTCAAAAACCTATTACTGCCAGTTGCTGAAAGCAGTTAAAAAAAAAAACAAGTGGAAAAACGACTATCTGAGTCATAGGCGTAGGTAAGATTTTTGATTGGGGGGGCAAACCACAAATCACATGCTACAACGTCTACAGAAACCTCGAAAGAAAATTTTTTTGTGGGGGCAAAGATATCGTAGAATGGAAGATCAGAAGCCGTGGCCTGGTCTTGGCACGTAGCTAGGAACTAGTTCAAGGAGAGGGCTTAAGCCAATCGTTAAAACCAATGATGACGTCATTGAATATAATTTGTGGTTAAAATGCGAAAATGTCTAAATTGGGAGACGTACTTGAGTAAAGCAGTGTACTGTAATTCCAACGTGTCACAGACGGGGGTCTGGAGGCAGAGCCCCCAACCGCCGGAGGATATGGGGATCTGGGGGCGATGCACCTAGCCGCTGGACGATTTTTCGTAACTTTTTTTGAAAAAAAAAGCTATTTTAATACCGTTGGATCACGTTTCGCACGTCTTCAGAGCCGTTCGAAAGCACTCGATTTTTAACATTTGAAAACCAATTGAAAAAATTAAGTTTTCCTGTCCTCCTATTGCTAGCAATTTAAGTTCAAAACACGTTTAAAATCTTGCATTTTGGGGTTAAATTTTGTAAATGATTTGGCTCAGGTAGGGGGAAGTAAAGTATTAGCCTCCTGCAATATTTTAGCAATAAATAAAAATCCAGTCGATTATTTTCTTCAAAGATCATTGTTTTATGACGAAAACAACCAGTTATAGAAGTACATATACAGTCAGGGGGCCCAGGCTCTCTCAATTTAAAAATTTGTTCAATGAGCATTATCCTTACTGTAGCAAATTTTTTTCAAAAGTTTTTTTTTTTGCAAAAAACTGGCCAGGTGGAAGTGAATTGTTATCGAAAAATGTACAATAGATAGTTACGCCTACAAACCATGTTATTGCCTGGGCCGCATTTACATTGAGTTGGGCCCCTGGCACTTTAAGATTTTCGCAATATTTTCCTGCCAAGTATAGGTGAAGACCAAAAAAAGTCTAATCTGATGCAGGGCCCCTGGCACTGCGTCATATGCTAAATCTGTCCTTGGTTATTGCATTACATTCATAAAAAAGTTAAATGAAGGCCTCAGTTAGCAACTTTTAGGGTAAAAACGTTTAATTTCACTCGGGTTATACGTTTAAATTGGTTGGCAAACATTAAATTGAAGGGGTTCGGGCCCCCTGGATCAATATTATTGTTAGCGCCCTATTTAAATTGGGGGCTATTTAAATATTCTTGTAGGGAGCCTATGTAAATTGGTTGGCAAAATTTAAATTAAGGGGATCCGGGCCCCCAGGATCAATATTATTGTTGGGTCCCATTTAAATATTATTGTACGGGGCCATCTAAATTGATTGGTAAAAATTAAATTGAAGGGGCCCGGGCCCCTGGATCAATACAATTGTTAATTACTCCTGTATGAGTGTACTGTACTACTGTTGTATGCGAAGATGCTAAAAGAAACTGAAATAACAATAGTCTCTTTTGTGACATTTTTATCATTGGTAGCATTTCAATTGAGGGGGGGCCCGGGCCCCTGGCTACGCCTATAACCCGAGTAGCCTAACAGTAGCAAGCGAAAAAAAAGAGTAGTAAGTTCACTTTACCGATAAATTTTTATTATCTGGTTGCAAAATCTGACTTAAAAGTTAAATCGAATATTGTCTAGGAAAGGGGGATATGTGTAATAATACTTGAAACAAGTGCATCTTAAGGGAGAGGATACATATGTAATGGCACTTAAAACAAGTGCATAAACTTTTTTGTCATAATATGCTATAGTTTTTCACAATTAAATTTTTTCTGTGCGCGATAGGTCAAATGGGGGAGCCTCCCAGAAGTGGTGGGCCCTTGTGCATTTGCACACTTTGCACATTTTTAAAGTCACTACTGGTCTGTCAAGGTCAAACAATAACACGTCATCTATTTTAAAAAAAAGGAACGCAGAGCATTTAAGATTTAGTAAAAATTGCAAAGTGGAAGCACCCTACTTTTCGCGTATCTAGTTTCCGCTTCAGCTTCAACAAAAATTGAGTGCTGAAACGCTTCCAGCTCCTTTTTCCGCTTTCACGCTGTGGTTTGCATTCCAGTGGCCACAAAGCGTCTAAAACAAAATTTGGTCTAAATGTTGTCTAACTATTTTGCAAAATTCATATAATTGAATAGACGTCTTTACAAAGACGTCGAATATACGCTAACACAACCGCGTGTTTAGGTCTATTATTGTGTTTTACACTTCTTGGTAAATACGTCTTTTCAACCATATTATGCATTTTTGCAAATTAGACAACATTTAGACAAAAATTAAACCATCTACATTACGTCCTCTGCATAAATCTAAACTATGTTCAGTAGTGTAGCCAGGGATGGGGCGGGGGGGGGCTCGAGCCCCCCCATTGGCTTGTGAAGTATGCAAAATCGCATGTTTTTTGTGCTTTTGGGGCCGATTTTCTGTGAAAAATGTAAAATAGCCCCCCCCATACAAAAAGAGCCCCCCCTCAAACGTTTGAAGTTGCGAAATTGGAAGAAAAATCACCCTGAATTTTGGCGAAGACCTTTTTTTTTTTTTTTTGGAGATCACCTAATTTTGGGCGGAAAAAATCTTTGAATTTTGGATTTCGGCCAATCACTCTGCATTTTGGCGAAGACCTTTTTTTTTTTTTTTGGAGATCACCTAATTTTGGGCGGAAAAAACCTTTGAATTTTCGAGCTTTCCGAGACATTTCGTCTCAAGTTTTGGACAAACCGTCAGAAACTGATTCAAGGTCAATGAAAATTCGACTCAAGGTTGTTTGCACACTTCTCGCTCTTTCAAAATAGCCCCCCCCTTTTCCAAATCCTGGCTACGCGCCTGACTATGTTTAAACGTTTGTTTGACTAACTTTGCGACCACGGGGATAGCATTGCTCCGATGAAACCATCTGAAGACTAGTGAAAAGTTGGCAATAACCTATAAACCTAACACCAGTTATTGTCAGACGTGCAAAACCGTTTAAATCAGGGGGGTCCAACTTTTAAGGAAAGACTGCCAAATTACTGTCGACTTTGCAAAAGTGCCAAGGACTAATAACTACTCTTTGGGGGCAACACTTTGCGTGCTATTATAATTCAAAATATTAGGTTATGACCAGGCACGTAGCCAGAAATCTGCAATGGAAGAGGGCTGTTTCGGGGGTCTAGGGCCAAAAAAAAGGTCTTCATCTAAAATTGAAACGGTTTTTCCGTCCAAATTGGGATGAAGACCAAATACAGGCCTTCGCTTAAATTAAACTGTTTTTCTGTTCAAATTCGGTTGAAGACCAAACACACAAAAAAAGGTTTTCACCTTAGTTTGTAGCAATTTTTCTGTCCAAATTTCGATAAAGGCCGAAAAGAAGAAGAATAAGATTTTCACCAATAATTGCAAATGCCATTGGGAGAGCTATTTTGTATTCAGTGCAGAAAACAGTTTAAAAGTGCTAAAAACGTGCTATTTTCCATATTCTGCATGCCAATGAGATCTGTAGCCTCACTACCCTGCCCGCCCACCTGGCAATGTTACTGGTTGTGACCACTGACCAATGTGCAAACTAAGCCAGAAATAAGGCAAAAAAGAAATATGTTTTTTTTTTCTGAGCTGATTCAAGATAAATTTCATTCATTTTCATTCATTCTTTTTTTATGCTTAACCACCACAACAATAGCAAATGCATGGTAACACAATAATAACACGTAGAGTCAGAAAAAGAAAGTAGCGACACAACGTCGGACGTTAAGACATGCATAGGATACTAAAGACAAAAAAGCGATTTTTTATTTGCATGGTTGCTACACCTGTCACACCAGCTTAAGTACATTGTAGATCTAATCAATCACACTCATCAACATACATGCAGAAACACAATATGGAAGCAAAACTAACGACTGGAGTAGTTGTTCGAATTATTGATAAAGAGAAAAGAGAGGGTCAGTGACCAGTGTAAAGCCAGGCACGGTTACGTAGGTGGTCAATGGGTGGCGCAACCGGCCCAAAACTACGTTTAGCTCAAATTTGGTCGAAAAAAGCTGATTAGAAAGGGCCATATAAAATATCACTGCAGACAGCAAATGATCCACGGGCTAGACTTTGGACAAACCTGGTTTACGTTATTAATAACTTTTTCGGAAGAATGTTGCTTTTAATTCCGACTAAGAATGGTTCCGAAAACAGCCGCAGCTCCTATAACAACGCCAATACCAGCTGCTACTTTTTCCAAAATGCTTTTAGCATTTTCTATTTTTTCTTTGTCTTCTTTTTCGATTGTATCCATGTTTTCTTGAAAGCTGATTTTGTTTTTTTCTTCAAATTCAGGTTCTTGAATTAGAATATTAAAGACTTCTTTGACGTAGTGGCGGCAGTTGTTGTTTTTCGCGTGGTATTTTCCCATTTTTATTCCAAGTAAACGACTGAGAAGATTTTTGACTCTTTCTTTTGCTGTTGCATCTGATAAAGCAAATTTCAGAAGAGTACCGATAATTTCGATGGTGACGTCATGGTCAAATGGAAGTAAGGCAATCGCACTTTCAATGTGTGCTGAAGACCTTGGGGAGGCTAATTGAGACATGCCAGAAAATCGGTTGCTGAAACCACTTAAGGAAGATCTTGACGCTTGAGAGTCAGCAAAATCGAGAGTTAGCTGAGGTTTTCCATCAAAGTACAACACAATTGCTGTGTGCCTGGCTAGATTATCTGGAACTTTGCTCCAAGCAATTTCGATCTCATTGCTATTTTCTATGAGAAACAAAGCGTTTTTTGATAAGCTTGTTTCAGAAGCCATAATTATTTATGCTTAAAAAAACCGAATAAACCAAATACAAAATGTTGTTGTGTTTTCAACTTTATTTTTATGCAGTTCAAGCTATTTCGTAGCAATCAACTATAATATAAGAAAATCTCAAGTTTATCTACATAAAATAATATCAAAAAACCAGCTTCAAATAATGTAAAGGTACTGTAACTAAAGCCTGATTAAAGAAAAGCTTACGTACGACAGGCGAATGTTCTTTTAGTAGAGTGAATATATGGTTTAACCCCAAAAACTTGCAACGAAGGATTTTTCCAACGAATTTCAATAGTCTAGGTTTTCACTAAAGACGTACTAATCGTCAACCATAATCTATACAACCTCATTCAGCAGCGAGAGACTCAAACAGGGCGACGCTTTCCCTTCTTCCAGCCATTTATTAGCCTCGCTCCCCGCATTTTCAAAGTCAGACAGTTAGTACGTCCGGCAGTTACAAGAATCTGTTCGAATAATAACTACTTTTATTAAAAAGTTTTAAATATCCTTGAAGCGTCCAGATTTTACCTTTCAGGCTCCACTGAGAAAAATTGCAGCGCTTCTTCACTAAACCCTGTCACTGATTTCCTTGTCTTAGATTTAACAATATCTCTAATACGAGTATGCCTCAACTCTAGTTTACACGGGATATTTGACCAACGCATTATAGTTGGGGGGTTAGGCATAGGCGTAGCCAAGATTTTTGATTGGGGAGGGCCTAAACCACAAATCACATGCAATGACGTCATCAGAATTTTTCAAAAAAAGGAACTTTTTGTGGGGCAAAAATATCGTAGAATGGAAGATCTAAAGATGTGGCTGTTGGCAATTAACCAGAATTTTGCTAAAGGAAGAGAACTTAAACGAATAGTTAAAACTTGAAAGACGTGTATGAGCAAGCTAGTGTAACTCAAACGTATCACAGACGGGGTGTGGGGGCAGAGCCCCCAGCCGCTGAGCGATTTTTTGTAATTTTTGAAAAAAATAAAGCTATTTTAATGCCAGTGGATCATATTTCGCACGAGTTCAAAGCCATTAAAAAGAACTAGATTTTTAACATTTGAAAGGCAATTAAAAAAAATGAATCCTTCAATCCTCCTTTTACTAGCAATTTAAGTTCAAGACACGTTTAAAATCGTGCATTTTAGAGTTAAATTTTAATTGTAAGTGATTTGGCCCGTTTAGGGGAAGTAAGGTGCATTGCCTCCTGCAATATTTAAGCAATAAATAATAATCCACTCAAAGATGTTACTTAGATTTTTATTTTGTCATAAAAAATAACTAGTTATAGGAGTATAGATGTACGGCCAAGGGGCCCAGGCCTCCTTAATTTTAATTCAATAATTTGTTTAATGAGTATTTTCCTTAGGTAATTTTTTTTAAATATTTTGTGCGTAAAAGCTGGTAAGGTGGAGGTGAATTGTTATTGAAAAATGGTAAAATATACTGTGAATGGTTACGCTTACTAACCATGTTATTACCGGGCCGGATTTACATTGCGCGGAGCCCCTGACACTCAGTGAATTTTTGCAACATCTCCCTGCCAAATATAGGTGAAGACCAAAAAAAGTTCTACCACCTGAGAGCGGGGCTCTGGCACTGTGCCATAAGGTAAATTCGGCCCTGGTTATTTCATTACATTTATAAAAAGGTTACATGAGGGCCTGAGATAGGAACTCATAGAGGACAAAAACCCTTAATTTCACCCGGGTTATAGATTTATATTGGTTGGCAAAATTTAATTGAGGGGGCCCGGGCCCTATGCTTGTCAAATCAAATCTTTCATTATACTCGCTGTATTACGCGAAGCGTGTAACGAGTTGGCGGAGTCCATGCATCTCCGTGTCATTGCGCCCGGGCAACACAGCTCCTTTCAAAGAAATGTCGCAGCGATGGCGAATTGCTGGCAACACTAAGTCCGATTTGACCGGCTCGAGATTTGAACTTCAGACCTCCCGCTCCAGAAACGAACGCGTTAATGCTTGACTAACATGCTTGTCACTATTCTTGTTAATTGCTGCTGTACGCGTGTATCGTTGTATACGCGAAGGTGCTAGAAGAAACTGAAACTGAAGAAACAAGGCTTTTTGGTAACATTTTTATCATAAACGGCATTTCAATTGGGGGGGGGGCCTTTTTTCCTCCTGGCTACGCCTATTGGGTGGGGCATATTTGCATCCATATCTATCTCCTAAACTAAACGTCTTTGAAACACCAAACTTGACATACGGGTTGGTGCTTACCAAAATGTTTCAAAAAAATTGTTTTAAGTTGAAGGCGTCATCATTGTGTCGTCACAGCCGCATTTTTGAAAAATGACCAAATTTTTGCGATGACGTTACAGACGGTTCAAGCTTTGTACTTATAGGTTTGTTTTTTGATACTGAATGATAAAATGCATAAGTCCAGTTAAATACGTCACAAGAGCGTCATATGATGACGTCATTTAAGTTAAGTATAAGCCAAAAATAGTTCAAATTTCGAAAAGTGACTTTAGCAAACCTCAAAAATCGGAAACTTTTCCGTAATCTTCGCAGCTTGAAATTTTTACGAGTAACTTGCAATGAATTTTCACTCAAAGTTAGAAATAAAAATCTTTTTTCTCAAGGGATTTATACATCACAAAAACTTCAAGAGGAGAAGCAAAAATGCCTTTCTCTCAGTAGCGTAGCCAGGGGGAGCGAGGAGGGGGCTACAGCCTCTCTCCCCCATTTGGCCTGAAAAGTATGCAAAATACCACGCTTTTTTTAGCACTTTTGAGGCCGATTTTTGCACTAAAAACAAAAATAGCCCCCCCATTGGCATTGGCGATGAGAATTGGACTAGGACATAAAGTGATTTCGACCAGAAAAACTGGGTTTCCAGCCTGGCTGAAGAACTTTTTTTTTTTTTTTTGGAGATCACCTAGATTTGGATAGAAAAACCTACTCGATCTGAGTGAAGACCGATAAGCTGGGTTAAGATCAATGTTGTTTTCAGCTTCCGAAATAGCCCTCCCCGTTGCAAATTCCTGGCTACCTGCCCTGCCTTCTCTTCCCGTGTAAACTAGGGTGAAGGCGGACTTCCACACTATTGGTTTTTTGTCCGTTTTTGCTTCTTCATAAAAAAGTATGGGCTTATTCGTCTGCATTTTTATAAGTCTACATTCGCACCAGGGGCGGCTCGCCTATGTGTGCTGCGGTGCTGTAGCACCCCCAACCAAAAAAATTAACTATATGTTTTCAAAGTTATATCAAAAAAAATTAAAAAATTTCAAACCCATTTTGATCTATTGTTGACAAAAAAACACAAAAAATACAAAAAAAACGATTATGCGATCCATTTTAATGGACGTGGCAACACTGCTAGCTGCGCTGCTGCTTCCGCAACTCTTCCTGCAGATCAAAAATAAACCGGAAAAGCTTTAGAGTTTGGGGAATTTTGAATGCCTACTTAGCAAGGCAGTATGTGCTGCTTTCTTGGCAGCACGAACTTTTTTTTTCACCGCGACAGTTATATCGTTCTCGAGATTTTTACGCTCCGCTATAGTCGTGCGTTACCTAGCTGATAGCGAGGCTTTCTCGTTCTTGTGTAGCGAGGGTGATCGGTTGAATACAACAAATTAATAATTGTCAAGTCATTAAAAAAGGTTAATAGATTTGTATTCTAACCTCACTATTATACGCTGTATTTGCTACAACAGACGATTTGAGAGAAAACACACGTCAAAACTTAAAAGTCAAGTAAGCCAATCGCCATAGTTTAATTTCATTCCTCTTTAAAAATAGGAATATTTACGCAACATTGAATGCTTCAAGTCTGAACTTAACTGAGGAACGAGATTCTCGTCGTTAGCGTACAAAATGCAAAAAAAACAAAAACGAGAAAGTGTTAACTAAAACAGTAAATACCAGGTTTTATGCGTAATTTTGAATAAGTGTACGAGTATAACATTTTACGAAATAATTAAACTCCAGCAAAAAACTGCTAAAAATGCTCAAATTTTTATGGCAATAAAATGCTCAAATTAAAATAAAGTTTATTTGTTTTTATTATCCTTATTTGAAGCACCCTTAAATTCTGAAGTCACGAGCCGCCCCTGATTCGCACCAAGTATAGACTATTACATATCAATAAAAATTTTACTCCAAAGTTTTGGGTATAAACGATGAGAATGATATTTCAAAATAAAGTTGTACCCATACGTGTTGCAACGATTTTTGATTGATGGAGGGGGCTAAACCACAAATCACATGCAATGACGTCATCAGTAATTTTTAAGAGGAACTTTTGATGGGAAAATATATCGTAGAATGGAAGATCAAAAGCTATGGCTACGTCTATGGTTGTACCACTTTACAAAAATTATTTTTCGGATAAATTTTGTTTAGTACACTCTGTGACGGTCTGGTTAGAGTGGATATGGACATGTAAAAATTAGGACGAAAAACTTTTTCACGGAGAAGAAAAGACGTACAAACCCGGACGAAAAATTCAACTTTAAACTTTTTAATTCAATTATATTCAACTATAAAAATTCAACTTTAAAAACTTTTTAACATTATTTTTTTTTACCATTCATTTGCATTAGCGTGCGTTTACTTAGCGCAGATCAACATCAAAATATCGAAAACACCTCGCAATCGGAGTCAACTAGTTTTGCCAGTTAAGAAAAAATACTTCCTCCCTTCAGACGACTTTTCTCGTAGAGGCGCTAAGTTGTGTATCAAGAATAAGATATCTACCTCGTTTACCCATTCTGCTTCTGACGTACAACCTTTTGGCTTCCTTATCAACACAATGTTACTGCAGATTTGAGCATTGATGGCCTAACTGTAAAAATTTATTAAGACATAAAATATCTCGTAAAATAAAATAAAGGTTTTTCCTTGGATTGAATCTGCTTTTTACTCTACTAGCACTCGTTTTAGTGTAAGAGGCTTTTTGATTGCCTTTCTGGACGTCACTGAAGTGTAATATGCTGTTACCTGACAGAGATTTGTCACGTTGCTTTATTTGGCTAAACAAAGTAAATATTTGCCAAAAAAAAAAACATAGCTAAGATTAAATGAAACATTTCATTTACGAATTCTATTTCTATTCATCATAAATAGTCTGAAAAAGCCTGATGTTCTTCGAGGTCGACTCCAAGGAAGTCAGAACGACTTCCACAGGCAGTTCAGCGGCAATTTCAACAGACCCGGCGCCAGGATAGCGTGACTGGGAAAGCAGAAATAAATTTGGGGAGGGCACGAGAAGTTTATTTATGTGAATTCGAGAGGGGCACGGGGCGCGAGAAATTTATCCCAGTCTGGATCAAATAAACAAGGTGAAGACCAAAAATTTCGTGGGATTTTCCGGCCGAAATCAGAAATACAAACAGTTTTTCCGGCCGAAAACAGGTGATTTCCAAAAAGAAAAGATCTTCATCCCAAAAATGTTATGAAATCCGGTGCCAGTTCACAAAAATTACGGAAGTACCACCGCTGGCAAACATCAATTTCGGCCTCGATTTGCACTCCAGTAGCCCCGAGCCTGTTAATTTCTTCGGGGCACAGTCCTCGCTTGGGGGGCACAATTTTCGTTTGGGGGGCACAACAAGCAGTCATTTGGGGGGGCACGGCCCCGGAATGCCCCCAAGTGGCGCCGGGCCTGAATATCAACCACCAACTCTGCAGCCGCAAGTAGCTCTAGTCATTTATGCACAGAGCTAGACAGCGCTGTTTTGAGCTTAGAATGTTTCATTTTATCTTGGCTCATTTTTTTTTTTTTTTTTGTTGTCAAAACTCTTCACAAGTTCCCGTTTTTTTGCTCCGAAATTAAATATTGTTAGTATTTCTTTGATACCTGTTCGAGTATGTTAAGTACTTCTAGCACTGGTCTTCCTTATTTTATGTCTAAGCCAATTATTCTACTTCTACGAATGTACTGTGTTATGTACCGCACTGTCTGTGAACACTTATAATATTTGCTTAGTTCATAACGTACGTTTCTCTTTTGCTTTGCCTTTTTCCCACGCAGAGAACAAGATAAACCAACGGAAAACGTCACATCATAAGCTATTATTATCGCATTAGTCTGGCAACTAAACGCATGCATAATCACGTAAATGTTGTTGTTTGTGCCGCTTTGCCTTTGGAAAGTACCTATGCAGAAGATAGATTATCCGTGACATTTTCACCGATTCAAAGTGATGTTAGGCCTGTCAGGTGTTGAGGCTTGGTTTGGCTGGTATTTTCGTTACTTGTGTGCGATATTAGCAAATCCTTGTGACTTAAAAGCGTAGTCTGTAACTGCAAGCCAGGTGAACATGCCTGGCAGCCGAGTGGCGAGCGTGGCTACTGAATTTTTAGCATGTACAAACCAGGTGTTACGCTCAAATACGGTTTGATAGATACAGTACATATTCCGCCTTTAGGGTTTTCCCCTTCTCTGCTAGATGTTGCTTAGCTCGCTCTGATATTATTGTTGCGTCACTGTGTTGTGCTGTTGCGTCATACTGGTTAGTTGGCTGGTCTTGCTGCATACTGATGCTTATTCTTTCGCAGTAGTACAGCGCAGAGTGCAGACACGTTATTTTAGTGTATTGATTTGCTAGCCTGTTGTTAGAGCATTTTCTGTGAAGTCTTAGTTTTGGGGATTTAGCCTGTTTGTAGCGCGTGTATTTGTTTAGGTAGGCTACCGTTTCTTTTGCTGATACCTGTTCCTGTGATTCAGTTTTTAGCGTGTCTGAACCCGCACTTAAGATTTGAGATTGAGTTAGTGCGGTTAGTATCTGAGGACATGCGTTGTAGTTTATTGATGGTATTGCACGGTAAGTGTGTTTCGTTTGTTATGACTGAACCTTATTACTAGTTTCCTGCTAAGTTATCCTTTTAATCACGTTAGATCAGCTGTATGCGGTCACTGGCTCACTGCCTATTAACTAGCCTATGGCAGTTGTGGTTAGCCTACCGGCTCAATGTTACTTACGAGCTATTTGGATATATTTTATACCGCAAAGTACTATGCGATACCGATTAAGTTATACTTTGTGATGTAGCCTACCGGCTACAATTCTTTGATTTACTTGCCCATAGTTGGTGGCCGCTAATATTTATTAGCTATATGGTAGAGGGGCTTGCATGCTGCCCCTTAGTCTTGGCAGTCGTCTGTGTTTACTGAATTTTCGAGATATATTCTGATTTAGCTGTCACGTTCTTTGTTGGTCGTTGTCCAGTGCTGGTTATAATTTCTGCACTACCGTGGTTAGTCTGTTTAGCTTTGCCATAGTGCCGTTGGTTGCTTCCACTAGCTCTTTGGTACCTGTGCTACCTACAGTAGTGGGTGGGTTATTTGCTTGTGTTTCGCATTGTGGTTGTATGCCGGTTATGGTGTAGTTATCTTGCCCTTTCTGTTTATAAGGAAACGCTAAAGTTACTTATAGCGTATCCGCAGTTAGTTAGGCTTAATCTAGGTGTTTTAGGTTAGGGTTAAATGCTGTGGTTAACTGATGTGTTACATGTTGGATCAATAGAATTCGTTGTTCAAGTCAAGAATTTTTGGTACATCTCACGTCAGGCGCTGATAGGGCAGCTATTACTTGTTTGACTAGGATCGACGTGGACAGCAACCAGCTGTCATCCTATGTTTGGAGAACACTTGCTTCACGTCACGTGTCCATTAGGTTTTCTAAACGTACCACCAGGCTACTAACTTTGGGCACAAAAACAAACAAATAAAGGACTGAAGGTAGTCTACATTGTGAGTGCGGGAGACATTTAAACAGCGTTCTTATGCCCTTAGTTTAAAAATATGGTATTAGTGCCTGTATGGGTTGAAATAAAAAGAATGTTACCTATAGCTGATAGGTTAGATTTGCTGGCATGATGGCAAAGTGGTTAAAGCATTTGTTTTGCAGTTGATCTGTCAAGTCGTACCAAAATAGTTTTTAAAATGGTTCCATGCTTGGCGCTTGATCAGCACTGAAAGGATACCGGTACCGGTAATTTGAAGCTTTACCTAGGCATGGTAGGAATGGGCGCAGGTGGCAACAACTCAGAAGATCGTATGGTCATTTTTGCTGTCTGCTGGCTGAGGCAACTCAGCGACTAACTGAATGCAACTACTAATTTTACTGGTTTAGCCACTGGCGTAAATCCATAAAAATTATTAAGAGTAAAAAAAGTTGTTTTGAATGGAGCATTACATGTAGGCTACTGGGACGTTGTTAAGTATGAGTCGTCTGCTTTTTTTTCGGAATCTCTGCGACTCGTGTATGAGCGTGAGCCAGTGCCGTCGCCAGAGCAAACGAAGAGAGGAGGCACTAGCCAAAAGTGGGGGACACTAAAGTTTGCTTTTAAAAACTGATCTTCAGATCTTGTACGGCTACAATTGTGCGCAATTTTAAAATAAGGTCAGCAGCCTTTTTCTTTAGCTTGTTTTGTCTGCACCCCATAATTGGTGGAAAAATCTATCTACACCATTGAATGCTACCAAAAGTGCAACCAGGATTTTGCTAAGAGGAGTAAACCAAAAGTTTTTTTGCACAAAAACTGCCTGATTAAGCCCCGATGCTAAACAAACTGATGCAACTCGAGCGTGTCACTGACGGGCATAGTCACTAAGTATTTAATGACTGTGTACAGGAGCCTAGTGGAAGAGCCCCCAGTCGCTAGGCGATTTTTATAATTTTTCAGCAAAAATATAAAGATTCTTACGCCATTTTAATTACATATCGCACTTTTTGAAGCCATATAAATACATAAATTGCTAAAAGTCAGAACTCACTTCAAAGAATTAAATTGCTTAGCTCATTCAACCTCCCTTACTCCAGATGAAGTCTAAAATACGTTTAGACGGTTGTATTTTGAGGTTTCTAAATAATTTGGTCAAGAGGGCTTAAGCCCCTTTACCCTGCTTGGGCCACTGACTGCGACCTCAAAATATTGAGTGTGCTCTAAAAATCAAAACAGCTGGTCTTTGAAAAAAATTTTTCTCGTACCGTATTGTTTCATGTCATAATCACAAACAAAGTTCCGGTAACGATTTTGCAGGCTTACACCTCGCTTCTGCAAAACATCTTTAAAAGCGTGTAAGCGAAACGGAATATTACATCAGATTTATGTGACATGGCAGTTGGTTGCCAGCGATTTTGCCAAGAATTGAGAAAGCGTCCAACGAAAATTATGTTTGAACATAATTATTCCTTTTTTCCATCATTGTCAGTTTTCTTGTCGTAGCGTGATGTTCTAAAAACAGTGTTTTGAGAAACCAAAGTTGGGGGCACAAGCAGCCGTTAGGGAAGGCAAGGCCCCCCTGCCCCCCCTCCGCTAGCGACGGCACTGACGTGCGCGCACTCTCGCTCCTCTCATGCATGCACTCATTAGGGTTAGGGCTAGATTTGGAAAATAGCTTAGATCAGAGAGGAGAGAGCGCACGCGCTCATACACGAGTCGCACAGCTTCCAAAAAAACGCCACGACCAATACTTAACAATACCCGGCTACTGCCTGTAGATGTTTTGATAGCTATAGCAGATAGCAATCTATCCAATAATTTTAAACCAGGCATTGGCTGCACAAAAATGGTCAAAGCATTGTGTATGTACAAAGTGGCAGGGATTTGACAACCATGGGTTGTTTTAGAATTTTGACTTAGTGAAAGGCTAATTGAAGAAAAGTTATTCTGGTATTGGATGTGTAGAGTCTTTGGCCATACCACTAAAATTTTTTGTGATTTCCTAGGAAAATTCCACATTTCGAAATTTAGTCGTTGCTGAGCTATGTGTTTTTGAGCTGCCAAAAGTTACATCACAAGGAGGTTTCAGGGTTTTGCCTCTAAGGCTGTAGACATCACAGTCGTGAAGTGTCAACCTAAAGTTGAGTGCCCCAAGGTTGCACCTGACTTAAGTAATAGCCTGAAGATGTTGTCAGGTTGTTAAGTGTAACCTGTTTTAATTGCAAAACAATTGACTACAGCTGCAAATGCAACAAAGTTTTAACATTGAGGAATCAATAATCAAGCACAGTGACTTAGCTGCATGGTGGCATGTTCGTATTTGACATTTAGCTCAGAAGTGATTGGATGGGTGGGGGAATTGCATTATTATACCCCTTTCAAAATTGTTGAAAGGATGTATCCCGCTATCCTCCTCTTGATTTATGCTCTTTGCGTAGACCAGTAGTATATAGATACAGTATACATACAGCCTACTTTTTCAAATGAAGATAGATAAAAGCAGATAAAAATTTTCGGTGAAATAAAGCCTTCCATTTAAAAATTAATATGCAAAAAAATTGTACATCTTTGTTTTATTTGTGTGTCAGAGTTACAAGATTTACAGTACTTTACTGCTTTAGTTTTTGACCTCTATATTGCTTTAAATGACTAACTGGTACCAGCATACTGGTACTTGGCATTAAAATCACAGTAAAATATGGGGTAAAATAAAAGCACTACTATGGATTTAGATATTAATAAATAGTATGCTGTGGTTTACTCTTAATTTTTTGTATTTTTTTAAAATGCTATTTTAATGCTATTAAATATATTATCATTGAGTTCTCTGCGCGGAAGATTTGCATTACACTATTTGTATGCTGGTACTATATTATAATTTGTAAGTTAATCAGTGGTGAGCACCGCTCCACAAAATCCAGTTCTACATCTTGGCACCACCAAAAGGTAGTCCCACACCGTTTTTAAAAATTGCAGTTCTGCATCTCCACTTTCTTCCTGTAAAGATCAACTTCTAGAAATATGCATTTTTGGAACATTTTTAGCACTGTAGCAGAGGTCTCTTCATTAATTCGCTAATAGGCCTTTATTCCAAATCTAATGTATGCTTTTGCGTAGTTTTGATTCATTTAATCAAAACAGATATAGAAATTGACTATTAATAATTTCCATGTGACTACTGCTCGATTGTAATCAGTGAGTAATTAATCACAGAGTAGATATTTGGCGAAAAAAAGAAAAATCAATAGTACATTAAATGCAATTCCATTTTTTAATTCACCATTTAGTTCACCCATGGTCTTAGATTTCTTTGACACTAACCTTGATGATTAAAGCTTCACACTGAGCTGTTAAAAAAAACAGCTTTCTACGCCTCGTCGTTAAGGAGTTATTTGCATTTCAAATAAGTTATTGGAGGCACTTTTTTGCTTTACACATGATTGATTTTTGCTTATAACACATTTCTGAAGGTAGCAAAATGATGTAAATTTGCATTTCCAATCTTAATGGAAACGTGCAAATGCTTACAATGTATTTAACATGTTTTTTTTCCTTCTCCATTGTTTTGCAATTGCAATTACATTTTATTCACCAAGTTTCCTTAACCAGAAGGCTGTGAAGGGACCACCTGTCTACCACACACAGCAAAGGCTTCACCCTGTCCCTTTAATTGCTTAACGTCAAGCCGGAAAGCTGTGAAGATCAACTTTTATAGTCTGCGGTTTGACCCGACTGGGAATCGAACCAGGGTCTACTGCTTCAGTAGCAGATGCTCTCTGCACTCGACCACAGATTGGTTTAATTGCTTATTTTAATTTTACTAAATTGAATTGCTTTATTTTTTAGTGCTTTGAAGATGATACCCTGCTTGAAAGTGTGTTTAATTCTAATATAAATGAGCTTGTCAAAAAAGCAATTTATGAACTGCAAGTGGATTCACCTGATGAATTTTATATCTTTCTTTCAAAAAAGGGGGTTCCAGATGTTATAAATCTTGTACAGTACTCTGGAAAAGTTGCTTTGAAAAATATGCAGAATTGTTGCAAAATGAATACTCAACAAATTCATAATTTTCAGAACCTGTATAAAACGCTTTATTAAGTATTTGGTGTCAAAAATCTTAATGGATGCCGAACCTCAGAATAAAAATGCGGATACATTATTAGCTACCGATGACGAACATGTTATGCAATACTTATCAGGAGCAATTATAAAATGGGGAGTTAAAATTTTTTCTGGATCAAAAACCGAATGACGTCAAACACAAATTTCTTACCATCAAGATTTTGAAAACTTTCGATTTCGCACTGCTAATAGAAACTTGTTTGAGGCCATGTTTTGGATGAAAATCACACACCGGAGAAGAAGAAATTCCGACGACTTCGCATTTAGGGATCAGTAAAATAATATAGCCACAAGCTTATCGGGCGTATACGAAATCAGTCGTAAATTATATGGGGCTATATTTTATTTACTAAAATCGATTTCACCCCAGCGGGGCATCATCAGTTAGGTCTTATTCAAATAAAATCATCAGTTAGGTCTTATTCTAAGAGTCTATTTGAATAAGACCTAACTGTTGGTGCGCCGCTAGGGTGAAATCGATTTTAGTAAGTAAAATATAGTAATATATAATTTACGACTGATTTCGTATACGCCCAATAAGCTTGTGGCTATATTATAATAGAAACTTGATTTGTCCAGTCGACAAATTTGTTCGGCTAATCATATATTGTGAAACAGAGTTTAGAAAACAGAAATCACGAAGAAAAATTGTCGTTACTGCAATTCTTGAGAGCTTGCCTATTAACTGAAATTTATCCAGTAATTGACGATTTCAACAACCATGTTTTGCATCAGTTGCTACCGCGTTACGTAAGAATGCGTAGTCATATTTCTTGTGCTCATGCATTGCGCATACACACTGCTGATACAAAAACAAAACGTGAAAAGCCAAGGAATGTGGTAAGAAAAATTTAAATAAGGAACAATTCTAACGTTAAAGGTTGATTTTTGATTAAGTGTTTCTCGTTTTGATATACTTTATAGTCTTTTATTGCATTATTTGTATTTGTTTTACTGTATTTGTATTTCGTACTGTGTCTGTTTGTAAACTCAGCAAGTGTAATTCATTGCAATACTGTGCTTACTATGCCATTGGAAGCTGTTCAAAAATTATATGGTTCTTTTAGCGGTGGTAGGGGGTGGGCAAAGCGTCTAAAACATCCGATGTAACAGGATATGCGAAGACGTCATAATTAGATCATATTAGTTGGAAGAGGTTCACATTTACCAAAAAAAAATTCACATGATATTTGAGCAGCTCCTTGCCGAATATGTATTACCGATTCAAAAAAAGCTGCGGCTCTGATTGCCTAGTTGGTAAAGCGCTTGCGTCTCCAGTCACTCGTTTTTAATTTTCTGTCTGGTCATACTAATAAGTTTAAACTTATCAGCACCAGCGTCCTGCTCGACGTTCAACATTAACTGAACGGTGTGGAGGTCTAACCGTGATAAGTTAGATAGATAGCAGCGTAAAACTAGACGAGCCGGTGACCACTTCGCTGACTAACGTGGTAAGAGGCCCCGGCCTGAAAAGTACTGCTTTACAGGTATTACACAATCACGGCCACATTCTGCAACAGGCGTGCCAATTGCTAACGACTGCCGAGTCACTTTATTGTCATACTCTTTAACGATATTTGTGCATCAGAATTGTTATCTCCATTAGGGTAGTGGTTATTTTCGACTGTACAAATAAAATTGTGTTTTATTTATGAAAATTTGTTGTTGTTTTTAACATGTTTTTTTTTAACACAATCAAATGCTACCAGTGGCTCTGCTGTGGTGACGCAATATCTCACTAGCTATGTAAATCGTCTTGCGTCTTATTTTTTTCAAAAAATTAGCTCAATAAGAAATGCTTTTTTAAAAATAACTTAGTTAGTTACATTCCAGCTGTAATCTATCAATTTGTTGCTTCTTAAAAAATATTTTGAGCTCATTTCTACTTGAAAACTGGTAAATTTATGACAAAAGCTAGCTCTCAGTAACCGGTATGGATGATACGTAAGAGCGTCGAAACACCGCTGACCGGCGTGGGGCCCCAAACCGCGGGGCACTAAGTAATTTGCTCTTGGGGTAATCTGGTCGTGGTGCTCGCATGAACACTGTGTCATGAGTGGTTTGACGCCAGTGCTCCGGTATTAGGCTCTCGCGACCTCAACGTCGGGTTTAACAGAAACCCATTTACATCGTGGATCTATCCCGACCCGATCAGAGTTTTGCTATGCGCTACTATACTCACGAATGGTTTACAGTATGTTTGGCTTAATTTTAGGTTAAACGCAAAAAAAACAAAACGGTAGAGATGTATTGGATTCCTTTTTATTTCAAATAATCACGAATAGGAAACTAGGCATACTGTAAGTCCAGAATAACGAAGCAGTATTGGATCAAAATTGCGGATCTTTCTCAATTCCCACTCTGAACATGCGAATTACAGCAGATTTTCATGAATTAAGTTTTACGTTAAATCCCTTAATATCCGCAAATTTCACAGTGTCCAAGCTCTTTGCATTACAGGCAAAAGCAAAGTCTGTCGGAGCATCGTAACGTCGACCTCTTTGGCGTTGTTGCCCAAAATAAACTTCTAGCGGATCTTGGTTGATGCTCCTCGCAAGTATACATTCGGCCCCAGCAGCAAGTGTGCCAGTTACAATTGCATACATTGACCGATAAGATACAAGAAGGCCCTCCTCCGCAACATCACTCAGCACCATCTTTTTGGTTAGAACATTCAGCGCGGTTCTACCTGCTTCGACGCTTTCTTTCCTTTTTGCCATGTACGTAGGAAAATCAGTACTTAGCCATTGCAAACGAAGGTCTTCAATATTGCTGTAAGGCTTGCGAGAAGCTTTAAAATGTGTTCGTTGAAAACCTGAAATATAAATGTTCTGTTTAGTTCACATCCAAAATCCCGTTCTTGCGCCTTGAATAATACATTTTTTAACAATACTATCTCTGTTTCAGTGCTTTTGTGGACGAGAATACGCATTACATTAACTGCAAAAGTCAAGCACAGTCACCGAAGTGACATATGCGACTTTCGCTTGCAGATAGAACGCCCAAACCTTTCTCAACAATTGTGATGTTGCAAAAGTTCAAGCTAGTCAAATCAAATCTTCACAGAGCTGAATATCAAGGTTTTTACCTGTGACGCCGCATGATTAATACATTCTCGGATGGTGGTTTTAGTCAAATACATAAGGTTAGAAAACCCTTGGCCAACAGGCAGCATTTTCAATTACGAAATAACACTACCAGGGTATACAGCTGCTACTAACCTGCGTTCATGCAATCAAACCATTTGTCAATATGTAGAATGTAATCAGAAAGCAGGGTGTCGAACCGTTTCAAATAACGGTTCGGGTTTAGCTCCTGCTCAAAATATTTTAGCGGTTCAGGTTTGGTTCGGGTTCACTTGAGCACCATTTTCGAGGTTCAGGTTTGGTTCAGGTTCACTCAAGTAAAATATTACTGATTCAGGTTCGGGTTCATTGACTTAAAATTTAACTGTCGTTACTCGTTTTGTGCAGAAAAAAAAAGAGAAAATGCTGATCCTGTTGATGATTACCGCTGCTCTTATTGTGCGTGTACCAGCGCCAGCAGCATCCGGATATGGAAAAATATATTCTTACTTTTGTTAGGGGTTCAGGTTCGGTTTGAGTTCAATTGAGCACAATTTTGAGGGTTCAGGTTTGGTTCAGGTTCACTGAAGTAAAATTTTGCAGGTTCAAGTTCGGTTCGGGTTCATCAAAATGAAACGGTTCATTCAGGTTTACGGTTAGGGTTCAGGTTCGGTTCGACACCCTGTCAGAAAGTGTTTGAAAATCTTTTTCTTTAAAGCCACACCTGTAACACAATAATATATTTTCAAACACCAGTCGATTTTTTCCCAAAGAACGGTTCGTAATTTGATCTAAAGAGGGAGGTCATAACCCAATCACTAGTGACAAGCACGGGGTTGCTTAGCTACCATAGGCGTAGCCAGGATTTTTGATTGGGAGGCCAAACCAAAAATCACATGCAATGACGTCATCAGAAATTCTCAAAAAAATTATTTTTGTGGGGCAAAGATATCGTAGAATGGAAGATCTGAAGCCGTAGCCTGTTGGCACTTTACCAGAAATTTGATAAAGGGAGAGGGCGAAAACTAATAGTGAGAAAGTGCAAATGTCTAACTTAGGAGACGTGTTTAAAGGCGGTGAATCATCCAGCCAATTCCAGTGGTTTACAATAGCTAAAATTGAACTATATTTTTTGATATTTTTTGTTTTAATTTTGGGACTGCGGTTGCAAAGATATTCAACAAATACAAAAAGATGTCCCCCCGAAAAAAGTTTTTGGAAACTCTGCATTTTGATCTTCCCGCCAAAACCACAGTAGGCCTAATGGTTTAGAGAACTGTGGTAGGCCTAATAGTGTAGAGATAGTTTATTTCTAAATAGTTTAGGCCTAACTATCTCTAAACTATTAGGCCTAATAGTTTAGAGATAGTTAGGCCTAATAGTTTAATAAGATTACAGTAGGCCTAATAGTTTAGGGAACTGTGGTTTTGGCGGGAAGATCAAAACTCAGACTTTCCAAAAACTTTTTTCGGGGGGACATCTTTTTGTATTTGTTGAATATCTTTGCAAACGCAGCCCCAAAATCAAAACAAAAAATATCAAAAATTATAGTTCAATTTTAGCTATTGCAAACCACCGGAATTGGCTGGATGATTCACCGCCTTTAATAAGTTAGTGTACTCAAACGTATCATAGACGGGGGTTTGGGGGCGGAGCCCCCAGCTGCCGTTGGCTTTGGGTCTGGAGGCAAAGCCCCCAGCCGCTGGGCAATTTTTGTAAGTTTTTGGAAAAAAAACTATTTTAATCCCATTGGATCACATTTGCACGTGTTCACAGCCATTTGAAACAACCAGATTTTTCAGATTTGAAAGCCAATCGAAAAAATTTAATTGTTCAATCCTCTTTTTACATGCAATTAAAGTCCAAAACACGTTTAGAATTTTACATTATGGTGTAAAATTTTAATCGTTAGTGATTTGGTCCGTGTGGGGTTAAGTATGACACATTGCCTCTTGCAATATTTTTGGTAGTAAATGGTAATCCACTCGTAGATTTTCCTTCAAGATTTTCGTTTTGCCATGAAGTTAACCAGTTATAGGAGTACATGTACGGCCAGGGGTCCCAGGCCCCCTCAATTGACATTCAATAATTTGTTTAATGAGCATTTTTCCCTCGGTATTTTTTTAAAAGTATTTTGTGCGTAAAAACTGGCGAGGTGGAGTTGAATCGTTTTTGAAAAATGGTACAATTAATGGTTACTAACCATGTTATTCTTGGGCTGGATTTACATTGAGCAGGGCCCCTGCACTTAGGGGATTTTTGCAACATCTTCCTGCCAAATATAAGTAAAGACCGAAAAAAGTTTTACCATCTGAGCACTGGGCCCTGGCACTGTGCCACTGTGTAGTTGTAAGGTCTACTCACAGTTCGTATATGCTGTTCTCCGGTCCAAATTCACAGTTTAACTTCTGTTAGACGGTATCAAAGTTCAAACCACGCACATAATCGTTACTGCTAATATCCAAAATATCCCTGTAGAGGAAACATAACGAACACGCATTTTTTATCTCCTACTGCTAAAACTGGGGGTTTCCCTCAACCGAACTCCGTACTGTATGAAACTAGCGGAGTAATACTATTACTGTAGTGCCGGTATGGATAACCAGGCACTGCAGACTTCCCCCTACAAGGAAAATTAGTCCCAAAACAAAGGCAAAAAAAATCAAAATCTGTCACTTTACGAGCAACGTACACAACATGATGCAGACAAGATTACAGTATAGCAGTTGCATTTAACAAACCATTACGTTATACAGGAAAATAATCCTAAGATAAGAGGGCCATTATCTTAAGGATGGGCAAGGATATACATTATTACAATCTTGTATACAAGTAAAAATTATGATGGAAAAAAAAATCCATGCTTAGGAATAGTTATGGCCATTAACTAAGCCTAATCACGAACAAGGACAACAAAAAGGGATCAAGTATCTAAGTACCGGTACTGTAAAATTACGCATGCAGTCGTTGCAATGTAAAACATTATGAGCATGTAGAAAACACACCTTCATAACAAGATGATGATATTAACAGATAGAAAAACTGAACTACTAGCAGACAACATAAGAGAGCACAAATGTGTTAATGTAATAAAAGAAAATGCAGCAAAATAACGAAGTGCCTACTTATTGTTGCTACAGCAAGACAGCAAGGTTACGGCACACATGCACTTCCACCTACGACATAACAAAATCAGGAAAGATAGTAGGCCGTGGAGCATGTCTCAAATTGTAATCATGTGTGTGATGAGTAGTCGTGTGTGATGAAGGCACATGTGAAGGAGCTGTAGGCATGAAAGGAAAATCAAATGTTGCACTCACCGGCGAAGGCAAAGAAAAGGCAGGTTTGACATTGTTGATGGCAACAGCATAAAGTGTATTGTTACGTAGAACATGGAAGGTTTTGTTGGTTCTGGAAACAACGAAAAAGGGGCCATCATAGGTGGGGGTAAGATTAGCCTTGATGGGATCATTCCTTATGTAAATGTGAGTGCAAGTTTGCAATATGTGAGGCATGTGCTCAGATGTCAATGGAGCAACACGGGTATCAGTAGGCTTACACGCATTAGCGAATTTTCTCATGGCTAGAAGCATGTCACTTGGGTAACTGACTCGAGGTTTGGGAGTATCATAGCATAAATCACCTGGAAGGCGAAGAGTCTGTCCGAAAACTAACTCAGCACTGCTGGATTTTAAATCTTCCTTGTACATATTATTGATGGACAAGATGATTAGCGGCACGTATCTTGTCCAGTGATTCCTGTCTAACTTGGCGGTAAGAGCCGTTTTGATAGTTTTAATGTATCTTTCGCAAAGACCATTAGACTGTGGGTAGCGAATATTGCTCAAGTGATGTTGAACACCCAAAAATTTGCAATACTCTTTAAAGGTCGAAGAAGTAAATTGGCATCCAGAATCTGTGTGGAGTGAAGAACATGTTCCAAAGGTTTGAAGATGCTTGCCAAAGGCTGTAATTACAGATTCAGTAGATTGATCACTCATGGGATATGCCTCGACCCAACGGGTAAAACGATCAACGCAAACCAGCAAATAACAGTTGCCTTGTGAAGGTGGAAAAGGCCCACAGATGTCGGCATGAATGGAATCAAAACGACTAGAGGGCATAGGAATGGGATGGATGGGTGATTTTACATGGCGAGTGGTTTTGGAACGCTGACAAGCAATACAACTTTTAACCAGGTCGCGTATCTGTTTGTGCATGTTATAGAAAACATAACGTTGCTGAATGCACTTTTGAGTAGCCTTGATGCCAGTGTGTGCAAGGTTGTGGTAATGCCAAATTAACTTATCTTGCATAGATGGTGGAATAATGGGCCTGGGAAAACCTTTACTCACATCAACAAACAGAGACAGATCACAGTCAGAAATGGGCTCTTCTGAGACGGAAATGGAGGAATCCGGTGGAAAGTCAAGCAATGCAGGGTACTTGCGTTGTTCAAGAGCAATGTCAACAGCAGAAAACGGAAGTTGATCTCGTTGCAAAACATGTTCAATTACTACCCGAGATAGGCAATCAGCAGTTACATTATCTTTACCAGGAAGATGAAGGATATCGCAATTAAACTGAGTTAAGTAGCTCAAATGTCGAACTTGACGTGGAGAATGAGTTTCAGATGGCTTATTAAAGCTGTTGACAAGGCTTTTATGGTCAGTGTAGATCACAAAATGTCGATCATACAAAAGATGCTCAAAGTATTTAACACTGAGGTAGACACTTAGTAATTCCAAATCGTACGTAGAGTAACGTGTTTGAGGACCATGTAATGCTTTTGAGAAGTAACCTAAGGTCTCCACTTTACCATCACGAGACTGCTCGAGAATTGCTCCAACTGCAACACCACTTGCATCACATTTTAATTGTAACTCGGCTTTGTCATCAGGATGAGCCAAGGTAGTGATGTTTTGCAAGGCCATTTTGGTGTCAAGAAAAGCAGCTTTAGCAGAATCAGTCCAGTTTATGAGGTCAGTGTTCCTCACTTTGCCCTGCAAAAGGTCATTGAGAGGTTGCAAAAGTCCAGCTGCATTTTTGAGAAAACGTCTTTGATAAGTGACCATTCCAAAAAATTGGCGTAAAGACTTGACTGTTGTAGGCAATGGAAATTTTTCAATGGCAGTGACTTTGTTTTGCAAAGGTAAAATACCTTTAGGAGACAACTGGTAACCAAGCACTTCTATTTCCGATTGAGCAAGAGAAGTTTTAGACATGTTCAAAGTGAGACCATAAGCATCCAATCTGTTGGCAATGTCAAGTAAATGAGCTTTGTGCTGCTTTAAGTCTTGAGAGAAGATGAAAATATCATCAATGAAAGAAAAACAGAAAGATTCAGTTCCTCGCAACACGTGGTTAATAAAATGTTGGAAAGTAGAAGATGCATAAGTTAATCCAAAAGGCATTTTGTTGAACTCAAAATTTCCACGGTGCGTAGAAAAACATGTGTATTTTCTATCACCTGCTTTAACATCCAATTGCCAAAAGGCAGATTTTAAGTCCAGACAGCTAAAAATGGTGCAGCCATGAACATTGGCTGTAAAATCCTGAATCCGAGGAAGTGGGTAGTTCATTTTCCGAGTATTTTTATTGATAGCTCTGTAGTCAATAACTAAGCGATAGGAATCATCTTTTTTTTTGACAAGGTGAACTGGGCTGGCCCAAGGGCTAGTTGAACTTCTGATAATGTTCAGTCTCAGCATTTCGTCAAGTTGCCTGTTAAGTTCTCTTGTTTTCTCTGGGCTCAGGCGTCGAGGTCTAAAGGTGATTGGCGGTCCTTCGACATCAATAGAAGGTTCAAAAGGGTGAACTTTCTTGTTCACATGAAGTTCTCCAGATATAAGATTAGGATACAAGGCTAAAATGTCCAATAAAGAGAGCTTATCAAGATCTACGTTAGGAAGAGGTGGTATCTGAGTAAAAGAAGTTGATGGTTCACCTAGGGAGACTGTGTAAGAATGTGTATCAATGATGATGTGGTTATTGTGCAAGAAATCAAGTCCCAAAATGGGATGTGAAATGTCAGCAAGAATAAATGTGTGTACAAACTTATTGTTGGGCAAAGTGTCAAATGACAGAGTGAGATCCATCTCACCAGCCTGAGTGAGTGGCTTAGCGTCTACGGCAAATAAGTCACAGGATCTAATCCCATTATGAAAATCCGGAAAAAGGTGCATGGGGATCAGTGAACGTAGGCTTGCAGTGTCTATGTGAAATGTTATGTCGTTGTGCTGATCATGTAACAATATGTATGGTGTTTTGTTAGGCGACGCATCTAGCGTATTGATCGAAAAGATGGGTGGTGAAATCTTGATACGCCGCCGTTGGAGTTTAAAGAATTGTGATGCTTACAGCCTGCAACACAAAAATGAGGGTTCTGGGGATAGTTACGATGATAATAGCACAAGCCATTAATAATTGTGGTGCGATCAACAGATCGATTGGCCGGTTGAACAGGGGCAGTAAAGCGTGGTAGAGAAATGCGATTGGGTGGAGGTTGGTGAACAACAGACATAGGGAGAGAAGAATGATGGGAGGACAGCAGTGAAGAGCGAGGTGGTCTTCGTGGAGAAACAGAATTCAACGGTGCTGGAAGAAGTGAAGGGGCCGCGGTAGGGGGGTGGAAAAGAGGTGGAGCAGCAATAGGCGGTTGGAATGAAAAACCAGGCATGTACTGCAAGGGCTGGGAAGGAGAAAGGGAAAACCGATTAAAAAATCTGTCCTGGAGTAAAGCATCAGCTTTAGATGCAATAAGATCAAGTGGCTCATCTTGAAACAAACGTAGAATATGCCGCATATCATGGGGCATTCTATTCAAAAATTCACTAAGCAGGAGCATTTTGGCAGTTTCATCTGCAGAATCATCTTTACCAAGCGTAACACGTAAATCATTAAGAAGTTCTGATGGAGCACGATCGCCCAAGCCTGGAATTTGAGAAAGATTTAACTGTCGCTGTGCAGCTGGTATGTCATAGACTTGCAGCAAAGCTTCTTTCAAAGCAAGGAAGGATGGAGGTTTATGCTTAATTAGATGAGAAATCCGATGAAGATGGGCGTCTTCCAAGCAATTCAAAAGCTCATAATAAAGCTCTTCATCAGTTAAGTGAAGTTTTCGATATCGAGCATGAAAACGTTGAAACCATAAAGGAACATCAGCAGTGCTAAACTTTAAAGGGGTGGGAGCAGGAGCTGTAAAAATGAATGATGGAGAAGGTGCAGTAGAAGATGAAACAAAAGGTGAAGTAATGCTCGATTGAGGCATGGTAGAAACAAAAATCGGAGAAGCAACAGAAGTTGAAGGATGGGTAGCTAAAGCATTTAATGGCGATACAATGTGTGGGTAGGTACCCATAGTGCATTGAGAAAAATGCTGTGTTAAAGGTGAAGAAACAGATGTAGCAGTGAATTAAATATCTGTAAAAGATGAGCCTAAATTAGCTTGTGTTGGATTATTATCATCGACTGCTAGTGGTGTACGTGACGATGAAGGAGTGACACATGATGTGTTTATTGCAAGTGTTACAGATGATGTACTAGCATAGGTTGCTTCTGATCTAGTGTGACTTCTAGTGTTGGGTTTAGACATACTGGTAAGGTTAAGCAGAAAATGAGGGACTACAGCACATAAATTGAAATCAATAAAAAGGTAGCAAACTCCAAACACTATGATAAAACACACCAAAATAGCAGAGAACTTAAGGTTAATATTATGAGCACTCATGCAAAGTGTAGCTGATCACAAAGTACTAGCCTACTGCTATCCAATCACAAATTATCAGTTATGAATTATGATGCTGAACTTTATTCCAACACAGAAAATTGTACCAATAGGCTAAGCTGGCAAACTCAATAAGGTACAGTTAACAGTTCGGTAAGCAATTAATGTGTCAGTCTATAGGCTATCAATATCAAGCCAAATTCCAGATGAAAGTAGCCTATGCTTTGTCCCACAAGCACAGAAATGAATTGTTCTTGGGAGTTGAAGGTGTAGGCTAATGAAACAACAGCCGGGTAGTCTATAGGCTAGGCTAACTTTGATAATCCAGAAGTCCAGTCGTATTAATGTTGAAATGATCCAATGATAACGAGTAGAATTGAAAATTGGAAGAAAATCAGTTAGGCTGGTAGGCAGGCTAGGCCTAGTCGGGGGTCACCACTTTGTAGTTGTAAGGTCTACTCACAGTTCGTATATGCTGTTCTCCGGTCCAAATTCACAGTTTAACTTCTGTTAGACGGTATCAAAGTTCAAACCACGCACATAATCGTTACTGCTAATATCCAAAATATCCCTGTAGAGGAAACATAACGAACACGCATTTTTTATCTCCTACTGCTAAAACTGGGGGTTTCCCTCAACCGAACTCCGTACTGTATGAAACTAGCGGAGTAATACTATTACTGTAGTGCCGGTATGGATAACCAGGCACTACAACTGCCCCTGACAAATACGGCGCTGGTTATTGCATTACTTTCATAAAAAGTTTAGATGAGGGCCTGAGGTAACAACTTTCAGGACGAAAGCCATGATTTCACCCTGGTTATACGTTTAAATTGGTCGGAAAAATTGAATTAAGGGGGTGCGCCGGGCCTCCTGTTCGTCAATATTATTTATTGTTAATTACGATTGTATTTGGGTACTGTTGTACGCTAAGGTACTAAAAGAAACTGAAAATGAAGAAACAAGGTTTTTTTTGTTAAATTTTTGTCATTGGTGGCATTTCAATTGAGGGGGCCCTGGCCCCTTAGGCCACCTCCCTGGCTACGCCTATGATTTTGAGATAAGATGGCGCTTTTAAGTTCTTTCATACAAAATTTTAAAAAAACATTTAAAGCAAAATTAAAATAACTTTCTTCCAAAACGTGGAGGACTCAAGTCAAGTCATTCGACAGTTTTTTAAAACCTCTAGGAATCGCATGACACTATTATGACGCAGACAGATGGTCGTCATTATTATCACCTACTTTTGTACGCGTAAATCCTAAATTAAAGAAACTGCAATTCCAGACAAGGAACAACATACTAGCTATGCATTCATTATATTTATCATTGGTAGTATTTCAATTGGGGGTTTGCATTACCGTCTGTGTTAAAGCATTAAGTTCATAATAACGTTAAAAGAGGGCCTGTGGTAGCAACTTTTAGCACAAAACTCTAAGATTTCTCACACGTTTTGCACATAAATTGTTAAAATTTTGAATTACGGTGCCCCTGGCCCAGGAACCTTGGTCATCAGTTAGGGGCCTTATGGCCCCCTGTTTGTCAGTTAGGGGATCCTGGGCCTTCTGGTTGTCGGTTAGGGGCCCTAGGGCTCCCTGGTCATTAATTAGGGCCTTAGGCCCCCTGGTTGTTAGTTAGGAGCTCCAGGGCCCCCTGGTTATCAGTTAGTGGCCCCGGGTCCCCCGTTAGTCAGTTAGGGGCCCCGGGGCCCACGTTTGTCAGTTAGAGGCCCCGGGCCCCCCTGGTTGCTAGTTAGGGGCCCCGGGCCCCCCGGTTGGGGGGCTCCCTGGTTGTTAGTTAAGGGCCCCAGGGCCCTTTGGTTGTTAGTTAGTGGCTCCACGGCTCCCTCGTTGTCTGTAACTGCAACTAAACATCGCTAAGCCATGTTGTCATAAATTTTTTTCATTGGCGGTATTTTAATTGGGGGGGGGCGGGCCCCATGGGACCTCCCCTGGCTACGCCTATGTTAGCTACTCTCCTGAAAAACCATAAACTTAACTAAAATTGAATCTACATTCAAGCTTAACTTGGATGATGCAAGAGCTACTAATTTACCAGAGGTGGAGTCGAGGACACAAGGCTCGAGGCCAAGGCCAAGGACACAAAAAAAATCCGAGGCCAAGGACAGCCTTTCCGAGGACAGACACTCTCGAGGCCAAGGACAGGAATGCTCGAGGCCAAGGACACAAGCGCAAGTACTCTCCAAAAAAAAAAAAAAAAAAAGGTCTCCACAAAATTTGAAAGATTTGAAAGCGTTCTGAACCAGAGCACTGTCAAGGTTTACACGGATGGCTCGAAACTAAATGGGAGAGTAGGAGCGGGTTTTTATGCCGAATACCCAAACAACTCTCCAAAACAAGCATTTTTCCACCTTGGAATTTACAGCACTGTGTTCCAGGCAGAAGTCTTAGCTATTTCAGAAGTGGCAAAGAACCTGCTTTTGGATAAAATGCACAATCAAAGTATTGTTGTGCTGGTTGATAGTCAAGCAGCTATCAAAGCACTCATAAAGTGCACTGTAACATCAATTACATTGCTCAACTGCATTCGAAACCTAAATCAATTAGGTAAACAAACCCACGTCAGTATTGCCTGGATTCCGGGACATGCAGGGATTCATGGTAACGAAGTGGCCGACTATGTTGCCAAATCAGGATCTAGATCAAAATTACATGGTCTTGAACCTTTTGTTACAGTCCCGTATGCCAGTTGTGTTAGCACGGTAAAGGACTGGTCCACAGATAGATGGAAATCTATGTGGAATAAACGAAAAGACTGCTTGAGGATGAAGGAGTCTGTAGGTTGGACGTCTTCACGACTAACAATACGTCTCCTTAACCTTAAGAGGCCTCATTTAAATAGAGTAGTGCAAGTTTTAACTGGGCACTGCAATCTACAACGACACAAGAAAACTACAGGTCGTGCTGAGTCTTCTCTGCAGAGGTGGAGTCCTCGAGGACGTCCTTGGCCTCGAGGACGTCCTCGAGGACACATTTTGAAGTCCTTGGCCTTGGCCTCGAAGGTCAAGTCCTTGGCCTTGGCCTCGAGGCCTCAAGTCCTCGAAAATCGGCCTGTCCTCGGCTCGAGGACAGCACGATTTTTTGGAATGTTAAAATTTTGTGGAGCGCTTGAAAAATTTTTTGGAAAACGTTTTTTAGTGGAGATCGCTTGAAAAATTTTTGTGAAGACCTTTTTTTTTTGGAGATCGCCAGAAAAATTTTTGTGAAGACCTTTTTTTTTTTTTGGAGAGCACTTGCGCTTTGTGTCCTTGGTCCTTGGCCTTGGCCTCGAGCATTCCTGTCCTTGGCCTCGAGAGTGTCTGTCCTCGGAAAGGCTGTCCTTGGCCTTGGCCTCGGATTTTTTTTGTGTCCTTGGCCTTGGCCTCGAACCTTGTGTCCTCGACTCCACCTCTGCTTCTCTGTGTCCAAAATGTTGCCTAGAGGATGAAACACCAAATCATCATGTAGGCAATTGCAAGCTTTACCAAGATATTCGTGTTAAATATTTTGGAATCACCAAAACCACTGTTCACAATGTGGTAACGAAATGTAATATTAACAAACTGGCCACGTACTTAAAGGAAGCTGGGAGGCTTTCTGAGTTCGACCTGTGAGCAAACAAAATAACAACAACAGCAGCTACTGTTGCAATGGGCCCAAACGAGGCCTACGCAACGTGTAGGTGGACTTTACCTAACGGTAGCAGATTCCCTTGCACCGCTGCCCAGTAATAATAATAATACTAATTTACCAGAGGTGGAGTCGAGGACACAAGGCTCGAGGCCAAGGCCAAGGACACAAAAAAAATCCGAGGCCAAGGCCAAGGACAGCCTTTCCGAGGACAGACACTCTCGAGGCCAAGGACAGGAATGCTCGAGGCCAAGGCCAAGGACTAAGGACACAAGCGCAAGTGCTCTCCAAAAAAAAAGGTCTTCACAAAAAATTTTTAGGCAATCTCCAAAAAAAAAAAAAAAAAAAAGGTCTTCACAAAAATTTTTCAAGCGATCTCCACAAAAAAACGTTTTCCAAAAAATTTTTCAAGCGATTCACAAAATTTTAACAATTCAAAAAATAGTGCTGTCCTCGAGACGAGGACAGGCCAATTTTCGAGGACTTGAGGCCTCGAGGCCAAGGCCAAGGACTTCAAAATGTGTCCTCGAGGACTCCACCTCTGTAATTTACACTATACAGCATCGACTGCAACCATGGTACAGTAGGTCAACTGTCACTACTGAATATGCTTTTACCCTAATGACAATGTATCGAAGTAAAAGTAATTAGTTAGCTTCTCCATGTTCCACAGTAAGTGTATGCTAAGATGATACTTCACTGCGTATTAAAATACAGTACATACCCACAGTTTCAGAAAGCGTTTGTGCAGCAATAGCAACACTCATTTTCATAGGTGGACACAAATTGCTATTCCGCTCATTAGCGAAGCTAACATTTTCATTAGCGGATTAGCTGTTCCGTTTACGTTTAAAAATGTTAACGGACAGGTAATCGAAGCTATTTTTCAGCCAATCCGCTAATCCGTTAGAAAAAAAAAATTGCAACCACGATTTCGATGAAGTGTAGTCTAAAATTTACCACGTTTAGCCGTTTTTGCCTGGGAGAGAAATATGTTCTTTAAGTAAACGATGTAAGGCGTTTTTAGATCAAAATTATTGCTGCAAACATCGTGCTTCAATATAGTAATGCTTTCTCGCGTTGGTAAATCTATATGACTGTCTATGACATCATAATGCTGGCCTGCGCAATCACGGGCCAATACGAGGTCAAAATTTCGAAACCGGCATTTCGAAAAAGCACGATTAAAATTGTTTATGTCGTATCAAACTTCAGTTAGTTTGTGCTGGCCAGCGGGCTGCCGCCTCCGACAGATTGAGAAAGCGTTTTTACTTTTCGTCCAGAACCAGGCAAGAGACCAGAACGGAATTTTTCGGGGGAGGGGCAAGCGAAAATTTGGGGGGCAATAATTTCTCTTTTTCTTAATTTTTTTAAATTTCTTTCTTTTTCATTTCTTTACTTCTTTTTTTCTTGCCTTTATTTCTCAAAATAAAAAAAAGGTCTTCGGTGCGAAATGCCATTGTTTTCTCCGGATTTTGAGGTAATCTCCAAAAAATAAAAATGAAAGGTCTTACTCCTGGAAGCTTCTATCAACTACGATATTTAAGGTGATCTCTATTTTAGGGTTCAGGCGTTAAAGTTAAATTTATTTGGGGGCAAACTAAAATTTTGGGAGCAATTGTCCCCCTGCTCCCCCCTGGCTACGTCGCTATGCAGAGCAAGCACTTAGAAAGAGGGAGCGCAAAAGATTAAAATATTGTACCTGGAACCAAAGGTGCGGTTAAAGCTAGCTACATTACGTTGCCGGATTGCCTAGATTTTTGAAGCCGAGCTGTAGGCTATACCCGTGGTGGTTACTGCTTAATAGTCTGACTGAAGAAAAGAGTGCAGTAAGGGTGGTTGGGCAAACGCATTTTTCGTAGAAACAAACCATGCAAATTGAATCCAAACTCTGAACTAATGAAAAGGCTTACAGGTAAACATCGCCCACAGTGTATAACGCAGTCACGTGTAGTTTATAAAGAATTATCAAAGGCAGTGCTACCGTCGAAGGTAGGCTCTACCTACAGTACTTGCAGGGCCTCAGAAAATTTTCCAAGGGGTACGAAGGTCGATACCGGGCCCCCAAATCTTATTGGGGCCCCCAAGCCTTATTGGGGCCCCAAAGCCTTATTGGGGTCCATGCCGTTAAATCATTTTCGTCGGATTATCATTTTTGCAGATCTTAATTTAAAAGCGAGGGGATAACAATATTCGCATACAGTTAGGACTTATGAAAAACACAACTGGACGTAAAATTGGTTTAAATCCAGGTAGGGGGTTTGGGGGAGCGCTGTGAGCTTCCCCAGCGGGTTCTGGGGCTCCGCCCCAGAAGCTTTAGCACTTTTTATGTTTCTCAAGGGTAAGATACAGCATTTGATCAACATCCCAGCACCAAACTTGCTTAAATTAACCAACAGAAAACGTGATATACATGAAAGAAAGTATGTGAAGTGGGGGACGATGATATTGACACAATATTATACAATATAAACACTATAATACAGTCAACCCTCGATTTAACGGACTTCGGATTCTAACGGACTTCGGATTTTACCGTTCGGTAAGCATAGACTGCTGTACATGTAATTGTTACAAGCGAAAATCAATAGCCGACGAAACGAGAAATCGTGCTACGTTGTCGCAGAGACATAATGATTCCCCGTTTACTTGCATTGTGATAAGCTATGTTAGCAGTTGAGGTGCACACAATTGTAACAGAGCGAGGAACACTGCGTTTTCGTTTAACGGACTTTTTCCAACAACGGACTGTCGTTGGTCCGCATTTGTCCGTTAAACCGAGGGTTGACTGTACTGCAAATCCAAATATTTTACGGATAAAAGTTTTAAGAAGTCATCTGCAATCATAGACTTCACAAACCCAAACCAATTAAACTAATACAGATATAGTGAGTTACTTAATGATAGTAGTAGAGTATGTCAACTTTGACTCCGCTCTCTGAGGTTGAAATGCTTTTGGATCTCTGGAAATGTGGGCTCTCGTACATAGTTATACCGTAGAATCAGGGCTTTCAAGGCAGAGAAATGTAACAAAACGTTAATTTTGGTGCAAGTGTATGGCTTTTGATACATTTCCCTCTTTATTAAATCAAATCGACTACTATTGGATCTCCTAAACACTGTGTAGCAAAAATAGCGACCAATTACCAGTACTGAATAGGTTGACTGATATTTTTCTTGTAGGCAAGTTTGATTACGGTGTTATAGTGCAATACCAAAACTTAACACGGAAACCTGAACTCTTGCGGACCCCTCGAGCCCGGGCCCCCCTTGGCCCGGGCCCAGGCACGATGTACCCCCTGAACCCCCCTCTCGCAGGCCCTATGCCTACTTAGGTTATCTGTTATTTTTCAGGGTAAGCTCAGGTAGTCTTTAGCCCCAATAGTACAGTCAGTATAAACTGTCTTTGCTAAAATTGACAAAAAAGCTACTAAATTTGAAGGTGGCAGAAAGAGCAACAAATTAGACAATTTCTGGTTTGTTGCAAGCCCAAAACCTATCCACTCATTACTGGATAGATCCTTTGCATTAATTTGTGGTGCAACCAGGGAGGGAGATAAACCACCTCTCTTTCCCTTAGCCAAATAACTCGGAAAATTTAACCCAAAACTGCAAGCGTTCAAACGTGTTTTAGACTTGATCTTTAAGTAAGAGAGAATTGAAGTTGCTGGGCTATTTCATTCTTTTACTGGCTTCCCAATCTTAGCACTTTAGTTCTTCCAAGCGGCTCTAAAAACAAACAAAATGTGATCCAAAATAACGTTAACATTGCTATTTTTCCCGAAAAATCAGAAAAACTGGACGTTTTTGATACACTTGAGTTGTACTACTCTATTTAGCACATCATCCAATTGAAGCGTTTTTAGAATGAAAAAATTTTATGGTTCAATCCCCTCCGTCCCCAGCAAAATTTTGGTTACGCGCCTGTCACTATTTAATGTTTAGAACAGTGGTTCTCAACCTTTTTTGGTTACAGAGCCGAATCTTCAGCAGGAGCCGTATGCAAATAACGCAATTTTTTAGGTGAAGACCAAACCTTAAAAAAATCTTGTTTCGCCGTTTCGTTGAGATATTTTTCGGCCGAATTTAGGTGAAGATCATTAAAGAAAAAAAAGTTCTCCGCCGATTCGTTGTCATTTTTCGGTCAATTTTAAGGGATGACAAAAGAAAAATGAACAAGAAGTGTTAGTCATTTTGTAGTGCCAATTTTCGGCCGAAGTTTGAAATTGACTATTGATAATTTTCATGGAGTTAGTGAGAGCCCCAATGATTGGTACAAGTTATGAAATTGTGTTTCGTTTTTTCCGTCTCATATTGTACTTTTAAAGTTAATTGGCAGATTAGCGAGTTAGCGTTAGCTTCCGCTAAAGAAAAATTTGTTCTACGGGATTACCGTTAGCGGAGCTAATATTTTCAATTAACGGAATAGCTGTTAGTGGAGCTAATTTTTGCGTTAGCTGTGCCCACCTATGCTCATCCTTTCCAAAGAATTGGGATTGATAGATGCTTTTCTATCAGTTTGTGAAACAGTAGTAATTCACCTCTGGCTAAATCTTTCTAAGGTAACAACAAAAAATTTACTATCGTGCTTCTTGATATAACCAAAAATACTGTAGCTGCCGATGTGTTCTTACTTCCATAAGAAGTCAAAGAAACGAGTTCGACCTATAGCGCCATAAAGTGCGTGCAGACTGTAGAAGCAGATTATTAATTTGTGTTGTTTTAGAATATTAAAGCAGAATATAAAATTGAATCCAATAGACTAATGCAATTTATTCCAGTTATAGAATAGTAAAAGACCGTCCTAATTTGTGCAGTTCAAGTTCAACCGCGGAAAACTGCTCATAAAAAGCACAAGCAAGAAAAAAAAATGGACGTTCAATAAACTCATTACTGTGAACAAGTGCTAATCTGTTCATGAAATTATGCATGTTTTTGTGGGCGGCGTAGCTGAGTTTTCACGATGACCATCCATGATCATAAGATTTTTGGTTCAACTCCCTCCTTCGTCGCGATATTGCGTGCTTGGATTAGACGCTTTACGACCCGTATCTATTATTGTCGGCACTATGGCTGAGTGGTTTGGAGCGTTGCTTTTACGGAGGCCTTAATAAAAAAGTTTGTGCTTTAACTCGCACTCTCGTCGAATCGTTTCGTCCGTAGCTACGATGATTTACGACGCTTTATCTCTGCTTGGTTGAATCTGACAAGCAACTACAGATCATTTGACAAAAAAATAAACAAGTCCTGCGGAAAAGGAAAACACCGGAAACTTCCGACAAGCAGCAATACATCATTCGAAAAAAATTGAATAAGTCCAGCGGAAAATGAAAGCACTGCAAACTCCTAAGCGAGGCAGATTCGTCCAACACATAGACGCCATGCATCATTATCGCTTTCTAGTGAGAAGATATTTATGGAACCAATCAATAAATTAAAGCCGAGAGCGTTGCCGAGTTTTTACACATTGCGGACTGGGCAGTGCACGCTCGTGACGCTCATGAATAAGATGAAAATGTGATACTCACCCGGAACAAAATCTTGATAGGTTCCATGAAAATTTCACCATTGTTCCACAAATTTTTGTTTACATTTAAAAGGTTATTGCGACACATTTTGAGCAGAATTGAAAAAATTACTTGGTTTTGCTTTAATTACTATCACAAATACAATTACAACCTAAAATTTTTAATTACAATTATAATTATTCAAGTTTAAGTAATTGTAATTCAATTACAATTACAATGAAAAGATTCTCAAAACATTGCAATAAATTCATTTACATACGAAGCATAGAGTTTTGCTTATGTCAACGCTGTAGATTTGCTTTGAATTATTTTCTATACCAGACCTATCAAAGCCCCTTATCTCTCTATCCTTGTTGTTCCATGAATCTTTGTTTGAGTTTATTTTAGCAGAACATGATTTAGTTTGAAAGCAATTGTCAAGTATATTGTTGAATTCATATCGCTTCCAGCAACATTATGATTTTAGCTAAACCATGGTATCATACCGCAATTATTTGTGCAAAAGAAAATAAGTTTTAACATAACTAAAAATTGTATAAGAGTTGAAATTGTGTGCGTTACAACTTCAAATTAGAGCTACTATTTAACCAGAGGGGGAGTCCAGAAAACTACTTTCCAGGCCAAGGCAAAGGACTCCAAAAAAATCCGAAGCCAAGGCCAAGGACCGGCTTGTCAGGGACAGACCCTCTCGAGGCCAAAGACAAGGACCCGGGACACAATTTTTTAAATTATGGTCGGCAAATTTTTTGTTATTTTTTAACGCGAAAGTATTTGCGATAATTGCATTTTGTTAAATTTTTAATAATAATTCGAAAATAGTAGTTTCTAAAAATAACGAAAATTATTTTGAAGTTTAACGCGTTAGCAGCAATGTTGATTAAGTTCCGTAGCCGTATCGTGGCAATGAAACAATTAAGGCCGTATAACTCGTGAACGCGAATAACTAAAATCTAAACGTTCAAATGGTCAATTTTAAGGCCTTAACTTCGATAGTTAGGACCCAAGTGCAAACGTCCACTGATTAATGATTATAGATCCCCACTTTTTTGTAGTTTCTCCAACACGAACTTTATGGTTTGGTTGAACAACTTCTTTTTATAGAATTTTTTTTTTTTTTTGATTTTGTCATAGTTTTTAAACATTCCATAGGGATTAGCAAATATGTTATTATTATCTAACTTAAAAGCAGGGTGTCGAACCGAACCTGAACCCGAACCGTAAACCCGAATGAACCGTTTCATTTTGGTGAACCCGAACCGAACCTAAACCAGCAAAATTTTACTTCAGTGAACCTGAACCAAACCTGAACCCTCAAAATTGTGCTCAAGTGAACCCAAACCGAACCTGAACCCCTAACAAAAGTAAGAATATATTTTTCCATATCCGGATGCCGCTGGCGCTGGTACACGCACAATAAGAGCAGTGGTGATCATCAACAGGATCAGCAATTTTCCTTTTTTTTTTTCTGGACGAAACGAATAACGACAGTTAAATTTTATGTCAATGAACCCGAACCGAACCTGAACCAGTCATATTTTACTTGAGTGAACCTGAACCAAACCTGAACCTCGAAAATGGTACTCAAGTGAACCCGAACCAAACCTGAACCGCTAAAATATTTTGAGCAGGAGCTAAACCTGAACCCGAACCGTTATTTGAAACGGTTCGACACCCTGCTTAAAAGTACTGCAAAATACTGTAAATTTATGTTTTTAAAATGAATTGAAGTACTGCACCCGGTATTTGCAAGCTCAAGTCCTTCGAAAAAAAAACTAGGTCCTGAAAAAGAGGGCAAAGTCCCCATGCCTCCTTTGAAGAATTTTAGTGATTTGTTTTCAGAAAATAGTAATTTTATTAACTTTTAAAATAAATTACTCAATTAGAATTTGAAAGCAATTTGAAAAAAGAAAATGCCGTTGAAGTTAAGTTATAAAAGCTTAACTTCAACGGTTAAAAAAGCTTAACAAAAGTTTCCCTCTGCTTTCCCAATCTTTTTAAATTTTAAGCGATTTTAAGCCACTCCTTATGCTTGAGTGCACGTGATGTCTCTTTATATTCTCGCATCTAATGCCTATTGTCTATCAATGAATGAGCAAGCGTGTTTCACCCGCCGCAATACTCTTCATAAAATTTAACCTAAGGTATTCGATTGCAAAGAGTAACCTGAAGATCCCAACAGGGCTGTAGAGGGTATTAAGGAGGAAGGCATTGCAGACGTTTGCGATTTTCCCCGGGGGCCCCTTTCCACAGAACCACAATTTGTGGAAACGTAAAAATAATAAATCAGTATTTTTTCTAAAAATGTCCAAGTTTTTTGCCGAAGCTTCGCCTCCTTATCAGGGACGTATTTAGGGGGGGGCCATTGGGCCATGGCCCCCACTTTTGGTCGCCAGGATTGTATAATTGCATAGAATAGTATGCAAAATTGCGGCATGGCCCCTCCTTTCCAAGTTGGGCATAAGGTTTGATCACACAAAAGGCAATGTTTTGTGCGTTTCGTTTAGGCTTGCATCCACGTATGGGCGGAAAACCGGACTAATTGAGTGCTCTTCACCTAATTTTGGGCGCAAAATTGGACCAAATTTGAGTGAAGACCTTTTTTGTCTTGCTCTTCACCTAATTTTGGGCGAATAATCGGACTGATTTTGGGTGGAACAATTTCTGATTCAGATCTTTGTTCTTCTAAAATTTTCTGAAGTTCCTGTCCCCCTCCCCCTCCTTTTCAAAACCTGCGTACGCTGCTGTTCCTTATCTTCATGACGTTGGGTGAAAAATTGATTTTACATGCAGCGCGCATCTTTTGAGGCATTCTAACAATTATAGTTAAACTTAATTTCACATTCGCTTTTTCAATAATTCTTCATGCAGCGTTTTTTCTGACACAGATACAGTAGTTTATTACATGGAATTCTGAGCAGCGATTATCAACACAAAATCGTTTAGCGGATATGGCTTTGCGCCCTGACCGCTTGCCAGAGATCATAGAATTGCTCTTTATCTCAAAACAAATTCTTCGCAATATTTGCTCATGTATTTTCAGAACAAGGCGTTCTCAAGATACGTTTTGTTAGTTATATCAAGAATGTACCAACGTATTTATTATAAGAGGTTACTGTATTACATTCCTTTTTTGCGTACATACTTTCTTCTGAATCCACACTCAGATAGCCACGGTCATGTTTTCGCTTTAGCAACTCAAAAATGTTTGTTTCTGGACCTCGGATCTTTTGTGATGACCCTGAAAGGTTTTAGTGCTTCGCTGCTTGTCCGACCTGCATTGGAGAAATAATACACAAAAAAAAAGATTCTGCGCTGCCTTTGCCACCTCATTCTCCAATTAGAGCTTTCACACAAGACCATTTACAGTAAAGTTTATCATGATTTGGCTGTCATATTATATTAATTTTTAAATTAATAAAGAAATAAAACGAATTGACCGGCTAAAAGTTTAGATTATTTTTTGTCTCGTTATTTTTCTTTTCATTCAGTCAAAAACTAATGCTGCCTTGTGCCGAGGACAGGACATTTTCGAGGACTTGTAGGCTTTAAGGCCAAGGACTTCAAAATGTGTCCTCGAGGCCAAGAACGTCATCGAGGACTCCAACTCTGTAATTAACACTATTTTAACTTTTACCAATAACATCGCATATTCAGTACGATCATACAAAATAAAGCCATTAGTGTCGCTTTGACATGCACACAAGGGCAAAGAAGCAAAAAAGCACTAAAAATTTTAATATCACAAATAGCATTGAAGTTACAATCGTCACTTACCACCGATTACTGTCACATCTGACGTCTTCAGCCAATTCCATCTTAGGCTACTTTTTAACTTACAGTATTGTTAGTTCTACAGTAGTTATGATTCGAGTAAGTGCTAAGTTTAAATTATGAATATGATTAAACCTATCTCTAAAACTCACTCTAACTATCCCTATCCTACTTTGATGTTTGGTTTGTAACGTCAGCTGTGACTGCAACCGATAGAAAATATTGATATCGAATTGCAACTGGAGGAAAATTGATATTGTTCAAACACATTTTGTTATCATTTATCTTATAGATTAGTAGTGTAATTGAAGCACGTTTTGGCATAAGTTGATCAGTCCCATTTCCTCGTTTCGAGAAAGTCACGTTTAAAGTTTTAAACTTTCATTTGGCTCTGTTGTCAAGTGCAACATAATAAGCCATTTATTACCAAAAAATAAGTGAAAATAAACATAATTTTCTTCTCAGGTAAAACATTTTAATCATACAACTTGAAAAATACCAAAAACTCATTTTTTGAAAATGCTGCTTATCAACTTTTGCCAAAACATGCTTCAATCGCAATTGAAAATAAGCAGAAAATTTTTCAATTTTAATTATCGACTTTTGCAAATCTTCAATTATTATAATTACAATTACAGCAAAATCATGTAATTAATCAGAATTTTGTCAATTACAATTATAATTTTTCCAAGCCTGGTTTTGAGTGTGTGTGGCGGATCCGGTAAAAAGTGAGGGGAATCAAGTCTTTGTTCTATCCACCACAAAAAAAACTCAAATACACATGTCTATGAACCACATTTCCTTAATGCTTACGACAGCATGCGAAACGAAAAAAAAAAACACGTGCGAGAGAACTCGTCTTATATACTAGCGCAAAAAAGAGGAAAAAAATGACAGTCTAGAGGGCGGAGTGAGAAAGAGAGCATAGACGGAGGGAAAAGAGTGTTGGGAAAAAAAGAAAAACCAGGAGGATGTGGGGCACCACACTACACCACCCCAAGAGGACGCAAAACAAAGCGAAAGATGGGATTTTGCGGTCTTTGACTTGAAAAAGAAATGGAAAAAAAAGGGCTCCATTGCTGCTGCAAGATACTGCTCTAGACATGATGTCAGAGATCTGCAGCTCTCAGCATCATGGCAAGAGAAACCTGGATGAAAAAAAATGTATTTGTGGAGCCCATTTCCTAGCAGCAGGCCGTGCTGGCCAGGCAAGACCTTCTGCAGAAAAGGGCTAAAAAAACTCCCTTAACAAGATTAAAAACTTTGAAACACTCATGCCAAGACTTTGAACTGAAATGTAAAAGGTTGCTGGCGTGGTGTCAAAACATTAACAGCAGCAGCAAAAGATTAACTGTATGTTGCAATGCACTACAAATACCCTCGACCATGTGGTCAAAATGTGGAAAAATTTTGGCACATTGTAAAAAAATTGTTGTATTAACATTCGAACACAAAAGCAAAATTTAGGCCTACACAATTAACAGCAAACGGAACAGCAGTTGTCAACATTAGCCAACGCTGGTAGGAAAATGCAAGACGAGTTGTGAGAAGATCGCGGAATCGGGGCTGTGTTTGAGCCTTGACGATTGCATGCGGTGTATTGGATGAAAGGGGCCTCCAGCTGCGAGGCAGTTTGCGTGAAGTTGCTTCTTGCATTTACTAAACGATTTGGTTGGTTGGGTAAGCCAAGCCAATTAAGTTTCATGCAAAAATTTATTCCAAAAAAGTCCCACAGTCTATCATAAGTTGCGAATCCTAGCCTACCGCATTTGGTTGACATTGAAGTTTTTTTTTTCTTGATATTGCTGATGATTTGAATGAAGTTGCTTAAGGTTGGCTTGAAACAGTCACTCTCACTTGAGGTGAGGAAAATACTCACACGTACTGTGGGGTTTCTGAAAGTTTCCATCCGCCGCAAAAAATCAGCAAATCACATGGTCAATGAACCGCATTTGGTTGAAGCTTCCGACATCATGTGGAACAATAAAGTAACCACGCGCGAGAGAACTCGCGTTATATACTAGCGCAAAAAAGAGGGAAAAAATGACAGTCTAGAGGGCGGAGTGAGAAAGAGAGCGGAGACGGAGGGAAAAGAGTGTTGGGAAAAAAAGAAAGAACAGGAGGATGAGGGGCACCACAAAAGTAAATGTATCTAAAATAAATTGCAATAAATTTTCAATAATTGAAAGCAAACAAGTTACATAGCACTCACATTTATGACCATGTTCACGTTTAGTGAAATTCTATGTTTAATAATATTATATTGTATTAGTATATGCTGAATGCCAAGTAAATGACAATCAGACAAAAATCACTAGCACTTCTACAAAGAAAAGCTGTTTTAGAAAAAGCAGTACCTTGTTGCGCTCAATGGATTTTGATTTTGTAAGGGACGTCATCTGATGTATCACAGAAAAGTTTCATAATTGTCTTGTTCGCTGCGAGACCATCGTCTGCAAAAACATGCTGATTACTACATGCTCAGTAAACAAGAAATATTCTGTTAGATGCAGTGCCTTGCCTATTTGGTGCATTAGTTCAGAATCAATTCAACAACCTGCCATCTCGACATTATCAAGAATAGAGCAAGTACAATTATAATAAGCTTCCGTCTTTACAACTTAAAATTATTATTTAACCAACTGATGATGTTCTGTTTAGAACTGTACGAAAATGGATCGAAAAATTTCCCACATACCTTATTGCAATCTTGTAAATGTAGTGACGAGTTTTACACATACGTTATCGTAATCTCTTTAGATTCAACACCAATTGTTAGGTTCGATTTGCGCGTTTTAGTGAAATTATGGGTCACCATGAAGGAACGACTGCTTGACTCCAAAGGAAATAAATATCAATGGTCTTTCCCAAGAACACAACGACGCAATGCCAGTTCGAAAGTCCAATTGGGAACCACAACATGCTTTCGATTACTAGAGTGGCGCTCTGACCCATTAAACCACGCCAACATTTAATGTTTTTGGTTGCATTTTCCTTTGCAACAGCACTACAAAATAATACAAGAATAGTACTTACACACTATCCCCAGAGGTGGGCAGCGGAAGTCATAAAAGTTGCGCCGCAAGCGCACGCGCTACTACTTTGAAAATCTTGCGCCGCAAGCGTTTCCGCAAGCCCAAAAAAATAATTGCACCGCAAGCGCAACCGTTAGTGCAAGCGCAAGTGGGACGTTTTGAAATGTATAATTCTAATTGACTCACTGCTCAAACCTCTCTAGGTTACGGTACGAAACTAATATTCAAAACAAATTATGCTCGCTAACAAATTAATAAACAAAAAATTATTGATTTCCTTTAAAAAATACCAGCATTTGAAAATGCAATAACCTCTTTGGGCGAAGAACAACATCTTCATACCTAACAAAAAATACTCTCAACACTCGCACTGGATGAACCGCGGTGTTAAAAACTTCCACTTATAAAGTCTGCATGTGGTGGTAAGCGAACGACTTCGGAGTCACTGTTTTTTTCTTATGGCTCGTCAAGGAAAATCCTTTACAAGCTTCGATACATATTTTGTGCTTCTGGAGCAATTAGCATCACTCTCTGATAAACGGAGCGAGCTAAAAACTTACAGTTTTCTGTTTTTGTTTATGGAAATTGAACCATCGAAGTATTACTTATGCTATAAGAGCTTTACCAATCCCGTCACTCCTGTTTGCAATATCTTTCACGTTTTCCCGGACTAGCGAAAAAGTTGTAATCAATAGTTTTTGTTGTTTTTTGTTTTCGAATTATGGTAAAAAAGGACTGTCACGAGTAACGAGGTTAATGCCCAAAGCGAGTTTACGATTGTTTGAAAACGTCTGGCGTATTTCTAAAAAGACTATAACAAAAACAATTTTTCTGTTCAAAATTTAATTTTACAACCATTTTTGAACTTATCAATTGGATTTTTTTTTTTTTGAAAAATCGGCAAAAAATGTTTTAGAGACAAACGTTTGAGCGAAAGGTGACTCCTGCTGTAAACCCAATAAAAGTATTACAAGCAGTAAACGAATGGAATTTCTCATGACGAAGCTTTTATGAACATACCTTGTCATAGGCGTAGCCAGGGAAAGGGCAGAACCGACCCCCCTGCCAACTGAAATGCCGACAATGATAAAAACAATAACAGCAAAGCGGTATGTTTTTTTCAGTTTCTTTAAGCATTTTTGTGTACAGCAGACTAACATTAACGTCCAGGTAGGTGGCCTGGGCCCCCTCAAATCAAAATTTTGCCATCCGATTATAACCCGTAATCATGACAAAACAAAAATTTTCCAAGGCAAATATTCAATTGATAAATTACTGCTAAAAATATTGCAGGAGGCCATATACTTTGCTTAACCAACCAGGACCAAGTCACTCACAAAATTTAACCCCCAAATTCAAGATTTTATACGTGTTTTGGACTTGATCTTTAAGTAAAGGGAAGACTCACCAATTTCATTGTTTCAATTGGCTTTCAATTCTTAAAAATTTAGTTATTTTAAATGGTTCTAAAAACGTGCGAAATGCGATCCAAATGGCATTAAAATAGCTTTTTTTTTCCAAAAAAATATCCAAAAAATCGCCCAGCAGCGGCCCCCACACCTCCGTCTGTGATACGTTTGAACTAAACTAGTTTGCTCACCACGTCTCCCAACTTAGACAATTTTGGAAATCTTTTTAACTTTCGGTTCAAGTCCTTTTTCTTTAGCAAAACCCAGGTTACATGCCAACCCAGGCCCCGGCTTTTGATTCTCCATTCTACGGTATCTTTGTCCCGTAAAAAGTTTCTCTTTTCGAAAAATTTTGATGACGTCATTACGTAAGATTTACGGTTTGGCCTCCCCCTCCAACAAAAATCCTGGCTACGCCTATGTACCTCGTCCATGTTTTTTTGTTAACTTTATAATCACATTTCATTAAAAAACAATCATTCATAATCGTATTTGACTCGCGCTTGCGCGATTGCGCTCAAAATTGCTAAAATACTTGCGGCGCAAGCGTCAGCGCAACCGTTTAAACATAATTGCGGCGCCAGTGCCCACCTCTGACTATCCCTCTTATAATACGTGAAGTCTGTTCTTGAATTTCAATCAACAATTCCGTAACAACATAAAAAAATTTCTTATAATGTAGTCTTGCAGTTGGGTAAAAAGCGACTACGCCATCAGCAGAGTTATTTGTAATTCCTGTCAAAAAATAGCAACCTTGAATGGATGATGTCGCAGTACACGCTACTATACCCACATAACTCCGAAACGAATCTTAACATAATAAATTTAAAATTAACATCAGGGATAACTCACTTTCAGTGCAATTGTCTGAAAATCATTCTAAGAAGCTCAATTCAATAAGCAACATGTTTTCTCTAAAGGAAGCCCACGTGAAACTTGGAGTTCTGGGCTCGGCAAAATTCTTTTATTTAAGGCCGCAGTCCTCAATTCTGCAACCGTATTTGATATAGTTCAGTTCTCACCGTAATTCCGCTGTAACACGCTTCCACAATTCGCAATTCCGCAACCCGAGTTTCATTATGTACGGAAGTCCCAGTGCCGTCGCCATGCAAACAAAGTGAGGAAGCACTAGCCCAAAACGGGGGGCACTAAAATAGACTGAACTTTAGCACGTAAGAACTGATATTTTACGGCTGCACATTATGCGCTATTTTAAAAATTTTGTATTCATATTTGCAAAAAGAGACGTACATACGCGCGGTAACGTTTATAACTAGTTTCGTATGCGGCCTGTATAATCGCTTGAAAAATCTGTATGCAGGAGTGAATGCGATTAGAAGCTGAATTTAGGATTTTGCTATGAAGGAGAGGGCTTCAACAAAAAGTAAATTTCTTTTGCGCAAAAATTGTCTAATTTAGTCTACGGGCCAAACAAACCGATGCAGCTCAAGCGTATCACGGAGGAGGCTTGGGGGCAGAGCCCTCAGCCTCTGGGTGATTTTTACAATTTTGCGGCAAAAAATAGCAATTTTAACGCCATTTCAATCTTATTTTGCACAAATTTTAGCCTTGTGGATAGTTGCAGCAAATCGCTAAAATTCAGAAGTCACTAAAAAGGGATTAAATTGCATTGCCCCTTGAGCCCCTCTTATACTTAAGATCAAGTCCAAAACACGTTTAAACGCTTGTTTTTTCGGTTTATATTTTGTAAATGACTTGGCTAAAGGGGGCTGATGCCCCCTAGTCCCCTAAGGCCTTCCCGCTGTTTGCGCAACTGACTGCGACCTAAAAAATCTTGAGTGTGCTCTGAAAAAATAAAAACAGCTGGTCGTTTAAAAAAACGCTTCAAAAATTATTTCAGGTTATTATCACTGACGAAGTACCGGTAACGATTTTGTTGGCTTACATCCTTATTCCGCGACACATCTGTAAAGGCACGTTAATGAGACGGATTATTGGGTCACATTTTTGTACAGCAGCTGGTGGCCAGCAATTTTGCAAAGAATTGAGAATACTTCAAACAAGAATTATCTTTGAATGTTATTATTCCTTGTTCCATTATTGTCTGTTTTCGTTACGTAATGCTCCAAAAAAGTATTCTGAGTAAACCGAAATGGGGGGCACAAGCAATCGTTCGAGGAGGCACGGCCCCCGTGCCCCCCCCTCCCGAGCAACGGCATTGGGAAGCCCACAATGCAAGTCTTACTTTTTAAGTTTATAACCCTATTCAAAATTACAAAAATCGACACCATCAAATAGATTTCAGTTTGCTTCAGAAGGTTTTCCTGTTTTTCTTCTTCTGCGCATTGTGCGCAACTGATTTTAAATGCCTGATTTAATGTCTTTTTCAAAAAAATTTCTTGACATTGCGTTTAGTTTTTTCACGGCCTAGCAGCCCCTTGGCGGTTTTAGCTCTGCACCTGGTGCAGCAGGCTGCAAGGGGGCGGTAAAATGAGGCTTTGCAATGCCCACAGCAAGCAAAAAAAAACTTTAACAAGAAAATGATTTACAAAGAAGCAGCTGGCACACATTAAAAAACTAAAAGTTGGAGTTGCTTTTTGCTTGGTGGTGGATAGCAGTGCTGTACTCCGTCTGTTGTCTATTCATAGTTTCATGTATTACGTCATAAGCCTGTTGTTATATCTAGTATTTAAATTGTAGGGGGGACGCCGCGGGACGCGTCCTCCCATCGAGAGTTAGCGTCTCTCATCGAGATTTAGCGTCTTGCCATCGAGAGTTGAGCGCTGGATGACCAGATGAAAAATAGCCATCCAGGACTAAAAGATCCTACGAATATTTTGCCGAAAATGGTCGCAACCTGCGGTGAAGATATTTTTTTTGGTCTTCGCCAGATTTCTGCAAAAAAATGATTTCATTTTCCGGCGAAGACCCTTTTCTTGCTTTTGGTCTTCATTCAATTCCGGCGACGTAATTGCATCATTTTCACTAAACTTTTTTGTAAAGTTGGTCAAGGCTGCAAAAGCGTCCCCCCATGCAAAATTTTACAATTTAAGTACTGGTTATAACCACCGATTCATTTTCTTTGTCTCAGCAGTCAGCACTCTACTGTAGTTTCTGTAGCCACTAGCCAGATAATCAGATATCGGGTGCAGTAAAGCTGAGATATTGATGCATTTTATTGTTTTAGCAATAGGGAAAGCACTGAGTTAGTTGTGGAAATTGACAGATTTATGAGGCAGGTGAGAAGCAGTGAAACCACGTTCGATCGTAATGCAACAGCGTTTGATGTTTTACAGTAGTAAGCAAAGTCAAGCTTACTTCATCAGCATACACGACACCATGTTTATGCTTGTGTGTGAAACTTTATCTTGCCATTGGTGTTTCAATTGCGAGCTGTGATACGAGTTTCTCAAAGCTCTTGGCCTCGAAGCCTCAAGTCCTCAAAAATTGCCTCGTCCTCGACTCGAGGACAGCACTATTTTTTGAACCGTTAAAAGTTTGTTGGAAAACGCCATAAACCTAGCGGAAATTTGCGAAGGACTTTTTTTGTTTTGCTCAATTGAAGATCGCCTGAAAAATATTTTTTAAGACCTTTTTGCCTGAAGAATTTTTTGAAGACCTTTTTCTTGGAGATCGCCTGAAAAAATTTTTGAAGATTTTTTTTTGGAGAGCACTTGCGCCTGTGTCCTTAGTGCTTGGCCTCGTGCATTCCTGTCCTTGGCCTCAAGAGGGTCTGTTCTCGAAAGGGCCGTCCTTGGCCTCGAGCCTTGTGTCCTCCACTCCACCTCTAGAAAGAGCCTATACGTTCAAAACTTGATTTTAAAGATATCATCGCTGATTTTGCTTTGGCGAAAGCTCTAAAAGTTCAATTTTGAGGCGCAAATTGATCTTTTATTTGCCTAGTACATTACTTCACCATTTTGTCTTTTATTTTTGGCTTTTTCTCAAGCAATATAGAACTTCTGAGCAAGGTTGGCAGTATGGTAAAGTACGTTCAGAATTTGCGAACTACGTACCTCGAACCGTACCGTACCAGCGTACCGTACTTCAGTTCAATTTTTGAAGCGTACCATACCAACGTACCATACCCGTACCAATTCAAAAAAGGCATACCGCACCAGCGTACCGTACTTCTTAGCAAAAATTGAGGCGTTCCGTACCGTACTCACATACCGCATGGTATGTAGAGCTGGGCACTAGGGTGGATAGAAATGTTTAAAAAATTTATTTTTTAAAGCTAGTATGTGAAAAAGGTGCGTAATAGGCATAATAACAAACATGCAAAATATTTTTTGTTTTGACCAATTTTTTGATCGCCTCCCGCAAAGTTTTAGTTTTATTGATAAAGGGTTCGAGAAAGTCGCTATCAAATTTTGGTCAAGAGCATAAGCACTGTGTGACTTCCGTATGAACCTCTATGACGTTATAATAAACGAACTGTGTTTTAACAAACACAATCGTAAAACCGTTATGACGTTATAATAAACGGTTTTACCACTACGGTGAAAATGCATTTTTGTGTAACCTACTGTAACTTAGTCTCAGTCAACCATTAGCATCGCTGATTAAGCTAATACAGCATTACTATTCTTCAAAAGAATTCCAGATATTACGAGTAGCTTTGCTTGTAATTGAAATCTGCTTGCTCCGCAGGGTTCCATAAAATGCAATAAAGGTTGTTTGCGCTTCTTACAAACAGACAATTCGTAGAGTAGTGGAATACCGTAATCGTTTACGTTTTAGAACTTTTAGGACAAAAACTCTTAATTTCACCCGAGTTATTAATTTAAATTGGCTGGCAATAATTGAATTGAGGGAGCCTGGGCCTTTTGGTTGTCTTGTGCGCCTGTAAACGCGAGCAATATGCAGGTTGTAGAGTGCAATGGAACGAATGTGAACACAAGCCAAATGGCTGGAGTTATTCTACGACTACAAGAGTCGTTTAATCACCCTCTTCAATGGCTCGTTTGTTTACTCCATGCCAATGAGTTACTTCTACATTTATTTGAAACTCTTGATGGAGCTATTACAGGCCCATAAGGGTTTTCTGGGTCGATTGAAAAACGGCTTGCAACATGCACCCAGCAACCAGTTACCTCCTTTAAAGCAGTAAGGAGACGGAAGATCTATTTAACGTGGACCCAAAAAGCTGAGCACAGATCAGCAATATTTACTCCAAATTTATAATTGTATCAATGCTGGTGAATGCAGTATAAACCTGTTAATACGAAACCCTATAGATGCTTAAATCATTCTCGATGGCTGACTACAGCAAATAGAATCCTTAAATTATATGTCAGCATTAAAATTTCATCCGAAAAACTACAGGCATTGGTCATGTTTATCATCCGTGTTTATGCTCCGATGTGGTTCGCAATAAAATCACACTCATCTTGCAAAGATGGAGCTAGACACTTTCACCAACAGGTGGCCAGATCACGTTATCTTAGTCAGGAGCAAAATAATATCATTGATCCAGTTTTACACCGCAACTCATACATTGCTCACCCAGAAAATATAATTTTGGCTATGAAGGCTAAAGGTTTCCGCAAATCGCAATATTTTGATGCAGTGGAATACTTCGAACTGATTAACTGGATAGATCTTCCAATCACGGAGCCTTCTTTACTTAAAACAATGACGGATACTGAGCTCCAACAGTTCATTGTGATGGATGTGACTCCCACCATAGTTTTTCCAGAATTTTTCTGTCACTCACAGGCTGTTGGAAGGCTCATGAAAGAGGTTATGGAGGCATCCAAAGCAGTTTGTGGACCAAAATCTCGAGATCGCTTCATTCGTGCACAAACTGCTTCTCGTCAGTTAATGCCAAGATTTGCAAGCTTGTCTATGGGAATGGGATTCCCATGGGAATTCTATGAGAAATGTATCATAGGATGTGATGGGACATCACGCATTGCATCTCCCTTTGGACCCATGGGACAGTGGTTGAGAAACTACCCGTTCTAACTGAATTATCACTACCAGAAACAGTTGCTGAATAGGAAATTGAAAATTTGCTGAATGAGCACAGTGACTCGGAATGTCAGTGCCAGAATGATAATGAATTGTGAACTCTTCTGAACTTTAAAGTTAACAAAGTCAATAAATTTTGTCATTTTGTATCTCTCTTTTTATGTTTACAGTAGTTTTATCTAGTACACATTACGCTTAAATTTTCAGAAATTTTTTAACTTTTGTTGAATTGTATTTTAATGGGAATATCATGGGATGGGATGGGACGGGAAAGGCATGAACTGCTATGAAATGGGATGGGATAGGACAGAAAAATATGTCCCATGGACAAGCCTGAAGATTTGAGTCTAAATGTGACTTAACTCATTTTAATTTGTAACTCTACAAGGGCAGACGCGTAGCCAGAAATTCGCAATGGGGGGCAGTTTTGGGGGTCTGGGGGCGGAGCCCCCAGCCGCCAGAGGCCAATGGGGGTCTGGGAGGTTAGGGGCAAAGCCCCTAGCCGCCGGAGGCACGGGGGTCTGGGGGCAGAGCCCCCAGCGCTGGAAAACTTTGAGTTTTTTTGCAAAAATAACTTCATTTTAGGGCTATTTTGATTAAAAAATAATGCTTTAAAACGTGGCTTAGAAATTGGCAGTGCAAACATGATTAAACTGGTGGCATAAATGGGCTATTTGGGAGGTGGCTATTGGTAAAAAATTAGTTCTCTTGTTTAGATGCTGGTAAATTATAAAATCGAATAGTTCAATAAAACTCACACGGAGTAATCTATTTCGTATACGGTTTATAGAAAAAAGTAATCGGGAGGGGGGCTAATGAAAAGAGATTTGAGAGAAATGATTGGTAATTAACTAATACTAAATAGCCCCCTCCCCTATTTCTTACTTTATAGTATATTTGTTGATGACACCTATGTTTAGCATTTTTACACTTGCGATCAAATTTGACTGATTATTTTTCATCATTTTTCAAAGTTTTCATTTATTTGCAAGTTTTATTTTTGAAAAATTAGCCCCCCCCCAAACATATGTGTCAAAAGATATTTTAAATCACAATTTAGTCCACTCCAGAGCATAAAACAGTCTCAAAAGTGCTAAAAACGCAGTGTTTTTCTCATTCTGCATTTTGGTCGACATGCCAATGGGGGGGTGGGGGGGCTATAGCCCCCCCTGGCTACGCTACTGTACAAGGGTACAATTATACTTGCTTGCAGTCTTTACATGTATGAAAACACAATTTATTAAGAAATGACTTTACGAAATGCATGGGCGTTTTTCGTATAAAGTTTAAGTTTACCATCTTTTTGGCGACCTGGTTGACTGGTGGTGAATGTGTTTGCCTGTGGACACAGCAGGGATCCATCCTCCAAGTTACTTTGAAATCACTAGCTATGCTAAATGGGGTGAAGTCAAAACTTTTATGTAGTTAATACTCATAATTTATTGTATGTGGTGGTATATTCGAATGTTTTGCCATGCCTAAATTACTAAATACGCTCTGAAACCAAATCTAATTATCTCAAATCTGATTAGCTGTTGCCATGCTTTTACAGTAACAACCATACCTGGCAGCAATACATTAGGGTTGGATAAACAAAGTTTGGTTTCAGAGTGTATAGCGCGTTAAAATCGAAAAAAAATTTACCATGCGATTTTGAATGTGTGAGCACCTATATTTTATATTTGACGGGGAGAGATCAAAACTTCACTCAAAACTCTTTAAAGTTTTACATTGCGTTTTGGTGATATTTTGGCAAAAGTTGATATGGCAAAATCATTTTCGATCCACCCAACTGGGCACCCGCTACTTGAAAAGTAGCCGCACTGCCGCTGCCGCTATTTGGCAAAAAAAGCAGCGGCGCTGCCGCTTGTCGCTACTTATATCAAAAAAGTAGCGGCGCTGCCGCTACTTGCATACCAAACAGCGGCCGTTGCCGCTACTTTAGAAAAATCTAGCAAAAAAAAAAAAAATGATGGCATTCAAATACAGTACCCAATGGTGAAAGTTCAAATTTATTTACAAAAGTTGTAATTCAAGCTTTTCAAGTTTTGGTACAGGTTACAATCGGCATTAGCTGGCTTAAATGGTAAATAAGTAAGCAAATCACAATTCAATTGGTTTTTGGCATGCTCCTTTCAAAAAAAACAAGCATTTTAAAATGCTGGTCGGTCAAACCAGCGCTTTAGAAACTACTTACGAAGTTAGCCTTGGAAGTTACACTTGGAAGTTAAATACCTTGTCGCATTTTCTAAACAAATAAAAGGCAAAAAGAAATAGTTTAAATCACTGTCGACTAAAATAAGGTAAGGCTTTAACATTAAAGCACGATGGCATACAGCACTCAGCTTCTGTACACTTCTGTCCAGACTCTCATAGCTCTGAAGTAGACAATGTTTTTATCACACGCTCGGTCCTCAACCACTAAAATAATTTCTCGTGTAGAGATACACGACAGGAAAATTTATCAATCGACCGAGTTACAAAACATTTCTGGGAATTTTGTAGAAATGGCATTTGATTAACGTTCCTGCAATGATTTCATCCAACTTTGATAGAAAAGAAGATCAAGCGGTTAAGAACTGGTGTTTATAAACTCGGAGATAATACGTACGCAGTAATGAAATGTTCTCTTGCGCGGGCAACATGCTATACGCCGCTATGTGAAGAGGTCATTTCCAACATGGCTCTTGAGCCCCATTTTTTCAAAATTGAGTTTAGAATCTCATTCGGTAGGTTTTGATCTCTACTTCCAACCGACCGAATGTTTTATTCCAAAACCGCTTCTATCTGCTTCAAAATTAGCGATGAAAATAGCGTTTTTTTCCAAAACCGCTTCTATATGCTTCAAAATTAGCGATGAAAATAGCGTTTTTTTCCAAAACCGCTTGCATGCCACCGAAGTTTATTTCCAGAACAGCTTGCATCCATATTAACCAATAGTGTTTCGCTATAGTGTCACGTGATAAAGCGGCGATCGAGTTATCGTAAGAACTTTTCTAATATTTTCCCAAAAATTTAACTTGTTGAATAGTGAATACTTCTATGAACGGATGCAAGAGTGAAACAAAATACCGTAAATGTTAAAAGAGATCTAGTTAGCAAGAAAATATAGTCTGTATTGGATTAGAGAAAAACCTACGGCATTGAATAATTAAAAAGTAATATATTTATGGAAAACCTTAAAAGGATAAAAATCAAAGGCCATAAAAAGCCAGACGTTCTTTGCTTTTGCACGTAGTGGCACAAAATGGAATGATATTGGTAATAAAGTGATAAGTTTATGCTAAACCTCAACCCAACAAATTCTTTCGAAGAAGGTAACATCGGCAGTGAAGATGCTACGAAAAGTGTACAATGAAAACAACGGGGAGACCATTCCACACCCTTAGGGATATTGTAACTACTGCAAAACACTTTGCTGTTCTGCAGGTTGTTTTGTGACAATATTTGTTGCTGACTCAAATAAACAAGCGCATTTTTTACAATTTAGAATTTTTTTTTCTGTTTTTTTCCAAAATCGCTTATATCCACATTCTTTAATTTACAAAAATTTAAGTAAAAATAATTTGGAACATGCGAGATCTGACCAAACATGCTTTTTTAATGTAGTTGGCGGTAACACTTCTGTAGCCACAAAAACCTTTAAATAACGTTCTTGCGTACAAGTCCTATACGTTTTTTGTGATTTTCTCGAAAGTATTGAAATGCATAGAAGCTATTTTGAAAATAAACTTTTCACATAGATGCATGTTAAGTAAATGGTGCACAATGCGATCTACGTTACGCGGATTTTTTCGACGAGTATAACTCCAAAACTAAATTATCTTTCAAGCTTATTTATTACCTGGTTCGATTTATTAGTTCAATTTTCAGCGCACTATAAATTTAATTGTCGGTTTTACTGTTTACTGTTGTAGCAAAAATTTATTTTACGATGATGTATTTACAGTCCAACTTGCAGTGCACGAACTGTACTGAGATCTGTGACCAGATAGCCAACAAATCATTTGTCCTACTAATTTCGGGAAATATCGCAAAAAAACGTTTTTACGATCTGCTATTTATCGAACTGTAAGTATCGCATTTTCGTTAAAAACATACTGCTCGAAATCGGGTTTATTGAAGAAATGAGAACTACTTGAGGTAACAAAGAGGTGCCCCAAACCTTTTTTCACAATTACCCTTAATTGCAAACATACTGTGCATCATTTACTACGTACCATTGGCAACCCTGCATTTCGCAATTTTGTGACGTTACAAAAGACATAGTTTTACAAAAATTCTTGCAAACTAACAAACGCGATTACCAATTAGTATCAGTAAGTAGCCTAGCTATCACCAAATCTGAAAACTTGGCAATTGTCCATGGCACCTATAAACCTAGGCTACCAGTGCAGCACTGATCTACAGCACCCTTTCTGTGATGTCACAAAATTGCGAAAAGCAGGGTAGCCTATGGTACGTAGTCACACGGTTCAAAACGTATTTTTGCATTGTGGAAGTTGTGGAAAAAGGTTTGGGGCACCTCTTTATTACCTCAAGTAGTTCTCATTTCTTCAATAAAACCGATTATGAACAGTATCTCCTGACGATAACAAAGAACACCCGCATCAAAATCAACTGTCTAGTGTGTATGTGCGTTCTGTATAAGTAAGAAGAGAGTGTCAAAAACCGACTGTCAAGTAGCATTAGTACTTACTGCTTGCTTTCATAACGAAATGATTTATCTTGTTCTATGTGGAGTTTTAGTAGCTTGCAATTCTCTCAAAACGATGACAACTGATAAATTTTACCAAAGCATTGATTATTATTATTGTATGTTAATTTACATGCAGAATTTAATTTGGCCCTCTACCAACAGACTACATTATTCGTTGAATTTTGGTTCAGAAAAAATAGGACCACATTTGATAAAGCTCGTAACGACAAAACGTCACAAAGGTAGCATTGTGCTTTCTACTAAACTAAAATAACGTGGTAGTAAAAGCAGAGCCCCCCCCCCCAAAAAAAAAAACAGTCAAGACTTCAAACGGTAACGTGTAAAAATTTAAATCGAAAAAAGTCTTGGAAGGAGTTTTTTAGCAGTAGCGGCAGCGGCAGAAAATTTGCTTTTTAAACAACGCTGAAGCGCTGCCGCTTTTCGAACTGAAAAAACAGCGGTGCTGCCGCTTTTCGCTGGTGACGAAAAAAAGCAGCGTCACTGCTGCTACCGCTACCGAAAAAGTAACGGCGCTAGTAGCGCCGCTGTGCCCATCTCTGATGGTATGTGGTAAGGTACGCCTACCGTACTGCCATTCGTGCTTTTAATTACTCGCAACTTTAACTGACTTTGAAATCACTAGTCTACAAATCAGCGATCTCAATTCAGGCATTTAGCTTCGGCTTCAGCTGTCTTTTGCCTCTGCATACAAAACAGACAGACTGACAGACACTTTTTATTGCTAGCAGTAACAGTACACACACAAAAAGGAAAGGTTAAAAATAATTTATAAATCCGGCGCAATGTGCGAAAAGTCTGAGATTTTTAATTGAAACAGCGTACCAACGTACCACTACAAAGAAGGCAAACCGCACCAGCGAACCGTACTTCTTAGCAAATAATGAGGCGTACCGTACCTTTGTACCGTACTGCCATCCTTGCTTCTGAGATCCGGCACATTAGTTCTAATTATTTTGAGGAAAAAATCGATTGAACTTGACACTACGTATTTCAAAATTTACTAGGGTTTATGGCACTTAGGGCCGGTACTTAACTAAAATTTTGTTTAGAGGGACGCATTCGCAGCCTTGACCTAATGAGGAATGCGGCTAAAGTTTAGTGAAAATTTTTCTTCAAGTTAGGAGTTGTTCCCGAAATCGATTGAATACCAAAAAAAAATCTTCACCAAAATTTTAAGGGGTTTTGTCCCCAAATTCGATTGATGACCCCCAAAAAAAAGTCTTTATCGCAACTTGGCACTATATTCCGCCGGATTTTGGGATTTATTAGAGCTGACAGCCACTTTTTTAACTAATCGTTCAGACGCTTCTTAAAGACCACCTAATGTCCGCAAAGCAACGCCCCTAAAATGCTACAAAAAATATTCTAATCAAATGCTGAAAACGGCTTAGATACACGTTCTCAGTTTCAAGAAAACGAATTGCTGTTATTCACTCAGAATTACCTTTCCCGTTTTTAAAAAAATGACATGACATCATCAGACCCAGAAGTTTGGTGCCTTTGAGTCAATATATGTTCTAGAAACGAGTGAATAAAACGAAATGTATATTACACGCAAAATGTAAACGAATTAACAAAATGTTAACGAATTAATTTATCGCAAAATGTTAACGAATTAACGTACATTACACGCAAAATGTTAACGAATTAATCATTAGTGGTAGTAAAGCTGAAAACAACGGATTAACGTTAACGAAGGTGTGAAGTTTGTTAACGGACTAGTGGTTAACAAAGCTAACGTTTTGCATTAACTTGCCCACCTATGCTAGTAGGCTATTGTAGTTTACTGCGTGGGTATACACCGGTACCGTACAATACAAATGGTACCAGTATCAGATCAGTAGCCTGGTTTGGTTTGTGTTTTGGTGATTGATCTTGTTGAACAACCAAAAAAACAATGACCTAGTCAAATTGCTGGATTGAACAGCAAATTACTTGTAGATTGGTAGGCAGAGGTAGGCACTTGCGCCGCAATAATTGCGGCGCAACTATTTCGCTTGCGATAGCGCTTGCGCTGCAATTATTTTTAAACGGTTGCGCTGACGCTTGCGCCGCTAGTATTTTAGCAATTTTGAGCGCTATCGAGCAAGCGCAAGTCAAATACGATTATGAATGATTGTTTTTCAATCAAATGTGATTAAAGTTCACAAAAAAACATCGACGAGGTACGTAAGCGTAGCCAGGATTTTTGATTGGGCGGGAGAGGGCAAACCGCAATTCACACGTAATGACGTTACCAAAATTTTTCGAAAAAAGGGACTTTTTGCTGTACAAAGATACCGTAAAATGAAGGATCTGAAGCCAGGGCCTGGGTTGGCATGTAACCTGGGTTTTGCTAAAGAAAAAGAACTTGAACCTAAAGTTAAAAAGATTTCCAAAATTGTCTAAGTCGGAAAACGTGGTCAGCAAACTAGTTTTGACCAAATGCATCACAGACGGGTTTCTGGGGCCGCCCGCTGGGCGATTTCTTGGGATTTTTTTTTGGAAAAAAAAAGCTATTTTAATGCCATTTGGATCGCATTTCGCACATTTTAAGAGAAATTTAAAATAACTAAATTTTTAAGAATTGAAAGCCAATCGAAACAATCAAATTGGTGAGTCTTCCTTTTACTTACAGATCAGGTCAAAACACGTTTAAAAACTTGAATTTGGGGGTTAAATTTTGTAAGTGACTTGGTCCAGGTTGGAGAAGCAAAGTGCATTGCCTCCTGCAATGCTTTTAGCAGTAATTAATCAATCGAATATTTGCCGAGGAAAATTTTTGTTTTGTCATGAATACGGGTTATACATTTAAATTGGATGGCAAAATTTTGATTTGAGGGGGCCCAGGCCACCTACCTGGTCGTTAATATTAGTCTGTTATACATGTATACTGTTGTACGCGAAAATGCTTAAAGAAACTGAAACTAAAAAATACATAATGCTTTGTTGTTAATATTTTTATCCTTGGTGGCACTTCAATTGGAAGGGAGGGCGGTTCTGTCCCCTCCCCTGGCTACGCTTATGACGAGGTAGGTTCATAAAAGCTCGTGGGAAATTCCATTCATCTGCTGCTTGCAACATTTCTATTGGGTTCAGAGCAGGAGTCATCTTTCGCTAAAACGTTTCCCTCTAAAATATTTTTTGCCGATTTTTCAAAAAAAAAAAAAATCCAATTGAGTAAATTAAAAAATGGTTATAAAATCAAATTTTAAACAAAAAAATCAATAGTGGATAGGTCTAAATAAGATTCTTTTTGCTACAGAGAAGATTTTTTTTTTTTTCGCACGACTGTTTTGCTTGGTGGTAGTTCGGTCAAGAAATTGACTGAGCTCTATGACTTAACAAAATTGTTATGCTTTGGACTTTGCTGGTACCTATTATCCACCAAAAGTTTTTCCTAGCCTATGCGAATCTTTAAACAAAAAAATTGCTTTTGTAATGGTCTTTTTAGAAATACGCTAGTCGTTTTCAAACAGTCTTAAACTTGCTATGGGCATTAACCGCGTTACTCAAGACAGCCCTTTTTTACCGTAGCCTAATTCAAACACAAAAAACAACAAAAACTATTAATTACAACTTTTTCGCTAGTCCGGGAAAACTTGAAAGATATTGCAAACAGGGGTGACAGCATTGGTAAAGCTCTTATAAGTAATACATAGATGGTTCAATTTCTTTAAATGGGGTTCACATTTTCCTCAAGAGAACCCCTTTCCCCCTAGAAATATCTCCATAAAAATTTCACGCAAACTCAGAAAGTTTTGTTGAGAGCACATGAAAAGAAACTCCAGCAGAATACTTTGAATATAGCACTAAATATTATTAAAACACGCTAAATAAATTCGCCGTTTTAAACCCAGCGCCTTAAAGTGGGTTTCATATTTTGCTCAATAGAACCCCTTTTCCCCCAGAAATACCCCCATACACCAATATTTGTCGGAATCTGCATTAAATTTTACACAAACTCAGAAAATTTTGTTGAGTGCATGCATATGGAAGGAAACTCCAGCAGAATACTTTAAATATAGCGCAAAATATTATTGAAACACGCTAAATAAATTTGCCGGCTAAAATCAAGCGCCTTATACAAAAACAGGATGAGTTTTTTTTTTAGCGTGCTTCATTTGTAAAAGAGTGATGCTAATTGCTCCAGAAACACAAAATATGTATGAAGCTTGTGAAAGGATTTCTTTGAAGAGCCATTACAAAAATACAGTGACTTCAAAGTTGTTTGCTTACTACCACATGCAGACTTTAATAGTGGAATTTTTTAACACCGCCGTTCTTTGAGTGCGAGTGTTGAGAGCAGGGGTGCCGAAACCCGGGAGGGATGGGAGGATATATCTCCCCAATAGTTTGAGAATGATCCACATCTGCATCCCCCCATGATTTGAATGGATGTACTACTAACAGCTGAGCGGACATTTGGGGAAAAAAGTGTTCTACTCTTGCTGAAGACTTTTTTTTTTGGTCTTCACCTAAAATCGGGGAGAAAAAGTGTTCTTTTTGCATTTTTCTTTTGGTCTTTACTAAATTTCCACACCTGAACAAAATCGTGGTCGAGGTTCATCCCCCCAATGTTGAAAATAGGGCAAAACTGGGGTAAAATAGCAAATTATCCGCCCCCCAATGCTCAACAAAGATCGGCACCACTGGTTGAGAGTAATTTTTTTCGTTAGGTATAAAGATGTTCTTCGCCCAATGAGGTAAAACAATGCATATTTTCAAATGCTTGTATTTTTTAAGAAAATCAATAATTTTTTGTTTATAATTTGGTAGCGTGCATAATTTGTTTCGAATATTGGTTTTGTACCGTAACCTAGAGAGGTTTGAGCAGTGAGTCAATTAAAGTTAGACGTTTCAAAACGTCCCACTTGCGCTTGCGGCGCAATTACTTTTTGGGCTTGCGTAAACGATTGCGGCGCAATATTTTCAGGGTAGTTGCGCGTGCGCTTGCGGCGCAACTTTTATGACTTACGCTGCCCACCTCTAGTTTGTGGGTAGGTTCAGTATAGTGCAAATTAATGTGGTTGGGAGTATTGATATGATGGGCTAGTAATGGTCAGAGAAAGTAAGTACCGCCTATACCGGTATGTCGCATTGATTCAATAGGTAAAAATATGGTACGTACTTGTAATAAATTACATACACTCACTAGTAGCTGTCTGACTTTGGATATCTGAGATATCAGTTCATCGATCTGATACCTATAGCCTAGTTTGGTAACACTAAATTATGGTACCTCACCAGATTAGTCTAGCCTAATACATTGCCTAGAGTAAAATCTTTACTGAAACACAAACCAAACCAAGCTACCAGTACTGATTTGATACTGGTACCATTTCTTCTCTACGGTATTCGTACCGGTACCAGGATATTTCTAATCCTATGCAGTAAACTACAGTAGCCTACTAGTATTGGAAGGGTAAATATTTTTCTTAGAATGATTAGAAGGGTAAATATTAAGCTTTCAATAGTTTCTTGCTGTGTCTAAGATCTTTTTTTTACACTATGGTAACCTACTGACATTAGGTTTGTACGAATATGCCAGATAGAATACGAAAACTCTTGTACTGTTGGAGTATTTAGAGTGATAAAGTCATTAGTGGTAGTAAAGCTGCTTTTCAATACTGGTAGTAAAAGCTGATTGCTACGGGTAATTCACTTCTATAAAACTTAGATATGAAACTACTTCAAGCTACGGAGCAAAATGACGGGATCGGCGAAAGATTTTCAGTAAAAAGCACCGAGCCAATACTACTGAAAACTTTCTTTTATTGCTTACGTTTCAAGATTATACTTATCTCATTATCGAAGCTGATTTATAAGCAGCCAAAAAACTTGAACGAAAATAAGCAAATTTGAAATTACGTCATAAAAGTTCAGAACAATACATTGTTAAAGAACAAACAATGTTACCGTACAATCGCAGTTAGGGTGTTAAATTGCAAAATCACTAAAATATTGAGAATTGCGTTACGAAATAGTGAAATGGTTGACGCCAGAAACAAGCTGTAATTACATAAATACACTGCAAACGAGAGATGGCGCGGATAACAAAAATGCATCCGCATGATGCGCTGCGTCCGCAAACTTTGTCTGCATGCTGCACCGCGTCGCATTCAAACACAACTAAGTTCACGCTGCACCGTGCTGCACTGCAAGTTAAATATCCTCTAAATTTCCACTAACCTCAGAAAAAAATTAACTCTCGAGCTTATGACATATAAAAAAATTGATTTTAGGGGTATTAATTTGGAGAGTTTTCAAAAGAGTCGCTCTCTCAAACCATGTCAAAATATTTGTTTTTTAAACATCTGCTGGTATAAAAAAAGTAATGCCCTAGCTTGAGCCGTTCAAAAAAATAATTTCTGGGGAGTCCATTTGGGGCCCCAGGGGGGGTGGTACCTCCTCACTAAGTCAAACTATTTGTTGCTTAAACATATACCAATAAAAGCAAAAAACTATCACCCTAACTTGAGCAATTAAAAAAATTTGTTTTTTAGGCCCCCATTTTGGGAGGAGTTTTGGGGAGAAGCCTCAAAACAATTCAGGAGACAAAGTTGCATTTGCAGCCCAACAAATTTACTCAAAAATTAGATATCGATGTTGTGTGGTTTAGGAGAAGAAGAGTGCACAAAATTTAGAAAGCAAAAAATGAAAAAAGAAAAAAAACTCAATGTGGCTAAAAGTGTTGGTAGAGATGAAAGAGTATCTTACGACATATAACCACGTGAAAGATTTTTTGCCGTACTTAAGCCGTTTTTGAATAAGATCGCTTTTTACACCAAACTTTTGAAGTAGTTTTCGGGTCCAAAACCTGAAGTTACGGGACTCATTGCCTTGAAATTTGGCACACACAAATAACTTATGAATCTCAAACTGTTGTCAAAATTTCATGTAGCTAGACCAAACCATTATCTGTTATTGAGTTATAAGTAAAAGTTTGAAACTTCGCACTCGTTAATTTTGAAAATGGCCGAGTAAAAACTAAAAAAACATGCGACGTGAGATCAGTCGTTTCAATTATAGGCTTTCTGGTTTAATCTGCCTTGTGTGTGCTTCGTAGGAGGGCACGGTACTTTGCAAAAGTACCGCGGTACCGGTACTCGGTACTTTGCTAAAATTAGTACCGCGGTACCGGTACCGGTACTTTCAAATCAAAAGTACCGCGGTACTTTTGCGGTACTTTTTTAAAAAATTAAAAGAAAAAAAATTGGACTGATTAACCTCGTTTACTGGATTGTAAATCATCACTTTTAGCAATTTGGTTCGTTTCTGCGACTAGTGCGAACTCCATAGACCTACAGTTCGATTTAGAGAAAGTTTGCCGTAGAATAGTAAGCAGTTGCAGTATTAGTATTACTACAATAGTGAGTACAGTACTAGCTAGTGATGAAATTGACTCGATAAAGTATCTAACTTATACGAACTACGGTCACCGGGCTACTTATTGTTCTAGACTTAGAGTATCTTGTGCCCAATAATAACCAAACAGCAGTCATCTCTACAGCATCACGTACGTAAGTTGACACTGAAGGATACTCTGACCAGTGGCGGATTTAGGGGGGGGGATGGGGGGGATGCATCCCCCCCCACCAGCCTAAAAGTTACGATTTTGGCCGAAAAATCAGCCCTTATTTTGAATAATTCGGCTCCATTTCGGGATGCATCCCCCCCCCACCGACCTAAACGTAACGAATCCGGTCGAAAAATCAGTCTCAATTTTGGTGAAGACCTTTTTTTTTTTTTTTTTTTTTTTTTTTTTGGAGACCACCTGATTTTGGGCGAAAAAAACGTTTGAATTTCCGATTTCGGCCGAAAAATCAGTCTCAATTTTGGTGAAGACATCCGAATTTTTGAGGTTTTGGCTTCAAATCCCCCCCCACCAAAATTTTCTGGATCCGCCACTGACTCTGACGATCATCAGCTCCCAATTATTGCACAAGTGACATTTACACAAAACTTAGAAACTGGGGGATAAATTGCACTTGTGGCAAAGTGTACTGTTTTGATTTGTTTTTAGTCGATTCGTTGCTGCAGTTACTTTTTGCATTTCTTATTTAAAGCTAGATGGGAGCTTACCAGTTGCCAGGCTAAAACGAACGACGCATGTTAATAATGGTGACTTCTAAAAAATTCTTTTGTTTTCCCGAAATGAGAACAATTTCAAAATTACAGCATTTTTTGTTGCTGTTGTACAGCATATTTTTTCTATTGTCACATCACAGCGTTAGACGCTAATTATTGCACAATCCGCACACTTTCATTGTGATATTTACTTCGTGCCTGGAGGAATTTGCACCTGCTTAAGAGTTTCTAGTTTTCCAATGTCCCGTGAATTTCGATTCCTTACCACTGAATTTCTGGCTAGTTCGAAGCCACAAGCAGAGATAATCATCGTAAAGCGCTCAATCCAAGGACGCAACAACGTAACCAGTGTGTGGGTTGAAAACAGATTATGCAATTAGAGTTGTCGCAAAAAAGCTTTAGCACTTTTGGCCATGCTTTTGGGGGACTCTCAAGAAGATTCTTTGTCTCTTCTGATTATAAAAAAAATTAGCTTTTTGGCTAAAGCCGTTAAAATACAGGGTGAGCCAAAAGTAGGTGGACAGTAAAAAAAAAATTAAGTGTAACATAGTATTTAAAAGTCAAAAGCTAATATAAATGCTATATAAAGTCAAAATTTAAAGTCAAAAGCTAGTCTTTTGACTTTAAATTTTGACTTTATATAGGCATATTTAAAGGCATATTTATATAGGCATATTTATAGGCATATTTAAAGTCAAAACAGGCATATTTAAAGTCAAAAGCTAATATAAATGGATGCCGGCAGTAACGTGCAGTAAATTTTTCTTCAAGCATGCCCGTAACCAAACATTTGCAATGGGGGGGACGTTGCGGGGGTCTGGGGGCGGATCCCCCAACCACCGGAGGCAATTGGGGTCGGGGGCAAGTCCCCCAGCCACCGGAGGCATAGGGTGTTGGGCGGATCCCCTAGCTCTCGAAAAATTTTTATTTTTTTGGCAAAAATAACTTAATTTTAGGCCTATTTTGATAAAAATCAATGCTATTAATACGTGGCATAAAATTAGCAGTGCAAAAAATCATTATACCGTACTAGTTGCATAAATGGTTTATGTGGGAGGTAGCTATTGCTAGAATTTCAGTTCTCTTATTTACAAGTTGGTAAATCATAAAATCCTATTTCGGTAGTTTAGTAAACCTCGCAAGAAGTAATCTATTTCAGCTAAATTTTATAGTGAAAGATGTAAGCATATATGGGGGCCAATCGAAGGAATGTCGAGAAAAGTTGTTGAACATTTTTCAAAAAGCGATCAAATTTGATTACCAATTTTTGGCTATTCTTTATAGTCTTTTTTCTGATTTATAAGTTTTATGTTTGACAAATTAGCTCCCTCCCCCCTTCAATAAACATTTCAAAATATGCTTTAAATAATTTCTTGAATCTATTCTAGAGCAAAAGACAGTATCAGAAGTGCTAACAACGTAGTGTTTTTCTTATTCTGCATTTTGGTCGGCAGGCCAATGTATTCACCCCGCGCCCCCTGGCTACGCTATTGTATTCACGCCTGATGTGATGAGTATTCATTGCGTAAGTCGTCTCTTACAATTTTTTCTTAGCGATTTTGCTTTTGTTTCGCCGGTGCATGAATACTGGTAATGCATTATTTTGCCATTGCAAGAAAACGTCAATTTTTCAAATCGGCCAGCAAACTGCAAACGACAAGTCCCTGCGGTGGTAGTAGCATGGTAGTAGCGAGTAAGACCAACAGTTAAACACTAAATTAAGAAAAAAGATTGGTTGTTTATCCAATTTATTTGCAGGCATTTTTACAACGTTTCAAGTTTTTAATGGTCCGTTCTTAAAATCCGTACTAAAAAATAAAAAAAAACTAAAGTACCGGTACGGTACCGCGGTACTTTGCTATTTTTTGGCGGTACCGGTACCACAAAAGTACCGATGATACCGGTACCGGTACCAAAAAAGTACCGCGGTGCTGCCCACCTATGGTGTGCTTTCTATCAGTTTTTCTGCACCATGTTTTGGCAATCAAAAACAATCTACCAGTCTACCTGATGATTCCATACAACTACAGTACTAATCCTGAACCAGTAGCTCAAATAATGAAATATAAGGTATTACGTGCTCTGCATGCTGTCACAAGCTACTACACTTGTATGAAACTACCCTGTGTATTATACCTTTGCCGTTTACACGTGTGTTGGATTGTGGAATAAATTTTGCTACTACGTAGGCTATTTTGTCATTAGAAATTTGTGTATCCTAGTCTTCGTATTCTACTACATAGCCTACAGACAGCATAGGTCTACCAGATCTGAGATAGGCTCCAGACAAGGACCGAAAGCCTAATTCTTGATGCCATAGCTTGTTGACGAATAGGCTACACTGAACTAACTCTGTCACTCTGAAATGCAAGCGCATGTGTAGTAGAAACTGTTGTCTAGCCTTGGGCTTGTACCAATACCATGGGCTTACTGCGTACACTAGGGAGGGTGTGTCGCTAGGCTTTGTTTTGTGCCTCTACTCTGATGATTGTTTCCCACAAATCTGTTTTTTCTACATTTGTATGCTTTTGTTTCATCTTCTCACCGACAGGGGTGCCGAAACCCAGAGGGGGAGATGGGGATATATATCCCCTCAATAATTTGACTGTATATCCCCCCCAATAATTTGAGTATAATCTGCATCTGCTTCCCCCCCAATAATTTGACTTTGGTGTGCATTCGAGCGCAGATCTCCTCTACAATTTGGGGGACAAAGTTTTCCTTCTTTTGGTGAAGACCTTATTTTTTGGTCTTCACTTAATTTGCTCGCCTGAAAAAAATCGTGGTCTAGGTTCATCATCCCAAAGTTGAAAATAGCGCAAAATTGGGGTAAAATTGCAAGTTATCCCCCCAATGCTCAACAAAGATGGGCACCCCTGCTCACCCAACGTCCTAAATCTTTTCTAGTCTAGCCGACCAAAACCAAAATCTTTTTGTTGGTGTCAAAAAAAAACACGTTCAGCCGACCAAAACTAAGTTTCTTGTAGCCAAAATAGCGGATTCCAGGATGCTCCGAATTCTGAAAAAATAAACTTCGACCGAAGGCACCTTTTCCTATTTTAGTAGCATGCATTGTCTTCAATTCATATAATAGCTACATCCAGACTAACCATTGTTGTTCATAAAGAGAAAATCACCAACAATAATTGTAAAAAAAATGTAAAAAAATTTTAGTACGCGGTGCGACGCTGATGCTGTAACGTAATGCAGATTTTAGTTGCCACACTGTGCGGCGCGGTGCACCAACAACAGCGCGCGGCCACGTACGCTGCGCTCTTGCCATCTCTACTGCAAACCAGACAAGTCTGAGGCTTACAGGGGAGAAAAAAAAAACAAACATAAAAACCTAAGGTCCAATTAAGCTATAGGACTTACAATTAAAAATTATGTATTGAATAAATATAGTGGAGTGGAAGTTTTGTCAATATTGAGTTAGGGCTGCTTTTCTTGAGTAAGTAACGTTTCTTTTATTAACAATTTACGCCAGTTACTTACATGAGATAAGAAAATGGGGTTGTTAAAATTAATGTGATGGTCCGGGTTTTGCCTTAGATGTTTAGTGACATCAGTATCATTGGAAGTAGAAATGGCAGGGTTGTGGTCATTAAGCCGAGTAATCAGATTTTTTTGTGTCTGTCCAATATAAAATTCACAATATAAAAGCTTGTTCCTGGCGTCAACCATTTCACTATTTTGTAACGCAATTCTCAATATTTTAGTGATTTTGCAATTTAACACCCTAACTACGATTGTACGGTAACATTGTTTGTTCTTCAACAATATCGCTAATCGACTTAGTTTACTTTAAAGAACTTAAAACTAGAACTGAAAACTGTGCTTCTTATCGATCACCTATAACCACAACTAAGGAAAAAAACCAACTGTGATCTATTAACTGAAAACCAAGTATTTTAGTTGCAAATCAAATGTAAATTAAACTTTGCACTAAACGTTCAAAAATAAAGGAAACGGAGATTGAGCTCGTAATCACCGCAAGTCCCGCGGCAAGCAAGACGTGCCGCGCGCATCACATCTCACCAACCCGAGCGCTTGCAGAGACCACGAGTTCGAAACTCAACACAAGAATTATAAGCAAAATGAAATATAGCCACACATCCCCCTCGACAAAAAAAAAATTTTGGCCGAAAAATTTTGTTAGTGTTCATATTGTTCAATATAGAAGGAGAGATCAAATGGAACAGTTATCGGTCGTTCGTTCTGCTTTTGTATAGAGTCCAAATAAATTCATTTAGTCTTGCGCCAATAAATAACTCTTGCAGTTCAATTGAACAGACGCTGTATGTTCGTTCGTAGGACGGACATCTTGAATCACGATTATTCATGTATTGTTGATTAAGTCCATTTCTTTTTCCTCAAATGCTTGGAATTCGTGCAAGACACCCGTGAATTGAAAATCTCTCACTGTTGCATTTAAAGTTCAAAATCTTGATTAATCTGCAATGCAGTAACCAGCAAGTGCGTTCATATGAAAAGGGTGAACGCAGAGTAAAATAACGCTTCACATTAAATTGTCTGATGAAATCTGTAATGCTGATAGCATCGTACACTTCGTTTATTAATGGCGCTAAGACCCAATCGGAAGAATTCATAAGTTCGTTATATTGCTCATAAAATTCGAGACTTGCATTGATTGGTCGTTGAACGAGAAGAAAAAAGCTAAATTCTTGCCGTAACTGTTCAAGAGATGCAAAAAAAAAAGGTGAGGGGATGGGGCAAAAGCAAAAAATATCTATGCAACACAAAATAAAGAAAAATAACACAAAATCATACAATTTTTTTTTTTTTGAGTCATTATAGCACAGACAAGGTTCCGTTGCAACTATTCAACATTCTCTCAAAAAGGAGGAATGTCAAATCTGTTGAGAGAAAAAAAAAAAAACTACGCATAAAACAATGCATATGCCGGCTTCAAAATCAAAAAAGTATGAAAAACTGATCCAACATCATCCAGAAAAAAAATCTGGCGGACCAAAATAAAAATCCAGCAAAAATGTTTAAGAGCAGAGCCGACCAGTAGGTATACGTATTTTTGAAAATCATGCCTTTTTAAAACATTCAACTTCAATCTATCATGCAGAAGAAAGTGTAAGCGTTCAGAATATCACACCACTCGTGCTGCTTCGCAAGTGTGCACCCTTGCGAAAACAATCGAAAAGTATAACACTTAGCGGACGTCTAAATTATCAAGTTACAACAGTGCGGTACCGGTACCTAACAATATTACACGCCGCAGTTATTATGCAGTAATTCACAATTCACAAATCAGTCTTTTGGTTGGCCTCAGTAATCGTCCGCTGGAAGAATGGGGAAACCAAGGTTGTGCTTCCGGATTCAATGGTGAAGAAACTGCTTTGTTGGAATCGGCCGAAATATCTATCGTCGACATCTCATTTGACTCCTGACTAGCACGAAGGTCGTCACCATCAGCGCTGTCACTGTTGTGTCGTTCCACAAACCGCTTCAACCGATCAATCGACACGGCTTCGGGTACCTGACGGCTGTTTAAAATAACATAATACTTGCTATGTTTTTCGATTACCTTATATGGGCCAGAGTAACGCATAGCTAATGGTGGTTTGTATCCATCGTTTCTTACCAAAACTCGGTCCGCGTCGATTAGGCCTTGATCCACGTACGCTTGCTTACTCGCTTGGTCTCTAGTTTGAGTCGGTTCCAATGAGTTAAAATGTTCCTGTAATTTGGAAACAAAGTGCAGTGGGTTATTCGGTGCGGTGTACATCACTGGCTGAAATTCGTAAGGTAAATGCAGTTGCTGCCCGAATAGCATTTCGTTAGCGCTACATCCCAAATCCTGTTTCACAGAATTTCGCATTGCTAAGAGTGTTATGGGTAAATTATTGTACCAATCCTGTGGATTTTCACACATGCGAAGTGAGTCTTTTAATTGTCGATGGACTCTTTCCACTAAACCTTGCGTTGTAGGTTTATAAGCACTTCCCAGCAAATGTTGTATGCCCAGCATCTTTAAGAGAGCTTGGAATTTTTGAGACAGGAAACAACTACCATGGTCTGACTGTAAGTACACTGGAACACCCATAAATGCTACCCAGCCCTGAAGAAAACCTGAACACACGGAGTCCGCTGTCGCATCCTTCAATGGAATAGCTTGTACATATCTCGTAAAACGATCCACGATGGTTAGTAGATATTGATAGCCTTCAGACATCGGCAATTTCCCTACAAGATCTATACACACGTGTTGAAATCTCTGTAAAGGTAAGTCAAACTTTTGCATAGGTGTCCAGTTATGCTTCCAAACTTTCCCTTTTTGACATGCAAGGCACGACTTCGACCAGCTCGAAATTTGTTTTCTCATTCCCGGCCATATTACTCGAGTTTGCATAATTTTAACTGTAGTTTCTGTGCCACTGTGGGCGAGTTTGTGAAAACTATTAAAAACTTTTAAACGGTATTTTTGAGGAATAAGCGGCCTGATATGGTTGGTGGAAGTATCACACAACAAAAGATCGTCAGTACCTGGCACTTTAAACTCTTCGATAACCAATGAGTTGTCGTCCTGCTGATGAAAAAGTCGCATGATTTCTTCATCTTTCCTCTGCTCTTTCGCCATGTCGCTGTAATTCAAATCGTTTTTCTGCAAAAACATCAAGTTATTGATTTCAATTCGAGATAAAGCATCAGCTGCTTGGTTTTCTTTGGTACCAATAGAAATCACATCATTTGTGTACTCGCTAATAAAAGCTAGTTGTCGAGCTCGCCTTCCAATCAGTTGTTCCCTGGAAGAATGGAACGTGTTGACTAGTGCCTTATTGTCACATTGTATTTGGCATTCCTGTTGTTCAAGATAATGACTAAACTTACGAACAGCGTCAAAAATAGCAAAAAGTTCTCTATCCAGAATTGTTTGACGCTTTTGCACATCTGTCAGTTTCCTGGAATGAAAAGCTAAAGGTTGCAACTTATCCTCGCTTACTTGCAAAAGAGCCGCCCCTGTCGACAGATCTGACGCATCTGTTTGTAAGATAAGTTTCGAACCCGCAACTGGATAAGCCAGTAAGGTTGCTTGACATACCAACTTCTTAACATTTTCGAAAGCCATTTCGCTTTCTTTGTCCCACGGTACTTTTCGAATTCCCTTAAACCTTTTGGACAGAAATTGTGTTAAAGGAGCCAAAGCTTCCGCAAGGTTTTTCAAACAGCTATGATAGTAATTGACCAACCCTACAAAGGCACGTAGCTGCTTAATTGTGACTGGCTTTGGATAATCAGAAATTGCCTGTACCTTTTTGGGTAGAGGAGCGAAGCCCTCTGATGTAATTTCGTGTCCGAGGAAAGACAATTTGTGTTGACCTAAGTGTGTTTTCGATGGATTGATTGTTAGACCATATTTTTGCAAACGTGAAAACACCTGGACGGTGCAAATGCTGTTCGTGTTCCTTTGAACTGCGAGAGAACACAATAATGTCATCAATATAAGCGGCTGCAAAGTCGCTTAAAGGACGTAAAATGAAATCCATTAATCTCATAAAAGTAGAAGTCGCATTGCAAAGTCCCATAGGTAAGACTTTAAATTGGAAAAGCCCAATGGGGGTTATAGTGGCGGTGTATTTTCGAGAATTTTCGGCAAGATTTATCTGCCAATAACCACGTTTCAGATCAATTTTGCTGAAAATGACTCCAGATCAGAAGGTTGCGTGTTCATATCACGTCGGGGTCACCACTATCGCTAATCGACTTAGTTTACTTTAAAGAACTTAAAACTAGAACTGAAAACTGTGCTTCTTATCGATCACCTATAACCACAACTAAGGAAAAAAACCAACTGTGATCTATTAACTGAAAACCAAGTATTTTAGTTGCAAATCAAATGTAAATTAAACTTTGCACTAAACGTTCAAAAATAAAGGAAACGGAGATTGAGCTCGTAATCACCGCAAGTCCCGCGGCAAGCAAGACGTGCCGCGCGCATCACATCTCACCAACCCGAGCGCTTGCAGAGACCACGAGTTCGAAACTCAACACAAGAATTATAAGCAAAATGAAATATAGCCACAACAGAGTATTATTCTGAACTTTTATGACGTAATTTCAAATTTGCTTATTTTCGTTCAAGTTTTTTGCCTGCTCATAAATCAGCTTTGATAATGAGATAAGTATAATTTTGAAACGTAAGCAATAAAAGAATGTTTTCAGTTGTATTGGCTCTGCGCTTTTTACTGAGAATACTTCAAGCTAATTACGCCTTTTTTACGAAACACTTTTTGACTGGCAAGCTGCTTTCACATGCCTTTCCAAAATTGCCTATCCTCTGCAATGATAGCTAGTAAAAGCATAGGCGCAGCCAGGGGGGGGGGGGGGGGCAGGGGGCTTGGCCCTCCCCCATAATCAAAATACCACTAACGACAAAAAGTTATGACAACATAGCCTGGCGATGTTTAGTTGCAGTTTTTACAGTAATTACGCACATAACAATAATTAACAAAAATATTAATGACAACAAGTGAGTCCCGGGGCCCCCAACTAACAACCAGGGGGCCCTTACTAACAACTAGCGGGCCCTGGAATCCTTAACTGACAACCAGGGAGCCCGGGACCCCTAACTGAAAACCAGGGGACCCATAACTGACGACCATGGGGGCCCCAGGGCCCCTAACTAACAACCAAGGGACCCTTAACCAACAACCAGGGGGCTCCTTAACTGACAACCAGGGGGGCCTAGGCCCCTAACCGACAACCAGGGGACCCCAGGTGCCCTAACCAACAACCAGGGGGACCCCAGAGTGCCTAACTGATGACCAGGGGGCCCCGGAGCCCTTAATTAACAACCAGGGGGCCCCGGAGCCCTAACTGACGACCAGGGGGCACAGGGTCCCTAACTCACAACCAGGGAGCCCCAGGGCCTCTAATTAACAACCAGGGGGCCCCTACCCAACAACCAAGGGGCCAGGGGTCCCCTAACCGACAATGAGGGGCCCCGGGGCCCTCCTAACTGACAACCAGGGGGCCCCAGTGCCCCTAACAAACAACCTGGGGGTCCTGGAGTCCCTAACTGACGACCAGGGGCCCCAGGGCCCCTAACTCACGACAGCCAGGGAGCCCCAGGGCCCCTAATTAACAACCAGGGGGCCTGGACTCCTAACCAACAAGCTAGGGGCTACGGGGCCTCTAACTGGCAACCAGGGAGCCCAAGGGCCCCTGACTGACGACCAAGGTTCCCAGGCCAGGGGCCCCTTAATGCAAATTTTTAACAATTTATATGCAAAACCTGTGAGAAATTTAAGAGTTTTGACCTAAAAGTTGCCACCCCAGGCCCTCGTTTAACGTTATTATGAACTTAATTATTTACTGCTAAAGTTTTGCAGGAGGCAATGTTCGTTACTTCCTCCTATAGACCAAATCACTTACAATTAAAAGTTTACACCATAATGCAAGTTTCTAAGCGTGTTTTGGGATTTAATTGCAAAAAGAGGATTGAACAGCTAAATTTTTTCGATTGGCTTTGAAATGTTAAAAATTTAGTTCTTTGAAATGGCTCTGAGCTTGTGCAAAATGTGATCCAATGGGATTTAAATAGCTATTTTTTCCAAAAAACTTACAAAAATCGCCCAGCGGCTGGGGGCTTTGCCCCCAGACCCCCATAGCCATCGGCAGCTGGGGCCTCTGCCCCCAGACCCCAGTCTGTGATACGTTTGAATACACTAGCTTACTCAACACGTCTTCCAAGTTGGACTTTTACACTTTTTAACAATTAGTTTTCGCCCTCTCCCTTTACCAAAATCCTGGCTGAGTGCCATCAGGCTACGGCTTCAGATCTTCCATTCTAAAATATCTTTGCCCCACAAAAAGTTACTTTTTCGAAAATTTCTGATGACGTCATTGCATGTGATTTGTGGTTTGGGCTCCCCCAATCAATAATCCTGGCTACGCCTATGAGTCAAAGGCACCAAACTTTTGGGTCTGATGATGTCATTTTTTTTAAAACGGGAAAGGTAATTCTGAGTGAATAACGGCAATTCGTTTTCTTGAAACTGAGAACGTGTATCTAAGCCGTTTTCAGCATTCGATTAGAATATTTTTTGTAGCATTTTAGGGGCGTTGCTTTGCGGACATTAGGTGGCCTTTAAAACGGAGCGCTGAAGCGCTGCCATTTTTTTAGCTAAAAAACGGCGACGCTGCTTCTTTTCGCTGGTGACGAAAACGAGCAGCGGCGCTATCGCTATCGCTACTAAAAAAAGTAGCGCCGCTGGTTTACAGCGCCGCTGGTTAACAGCGCCGCTGTACCCATCACTGCTTGTTGCCATGCCAAGATAAGGCTACGCAGTACGAAAAGTAATCAATATAAGATACCGGTAGGCGGTAGCTGCTACTGCTAGCTTAGTGCTTACACATAAAACTTCAAAATTGCGAAAAGTGATATCATAAGCAACCCATACGATTTTAGTATTTTCCAACAATGTTCAAAAACTTTGGAAACAAAATTAAATGTAGTTTTAAGTTGGCTACTGTTTTTGGCTACCGTAATTAACAATAAGCCTAATGAAAACTTGCCGACCATACTCATATTAGGCCTAATGAAAACTTGCCGACCATACCCATCATAGGCCTACTGGTAGTTTCCAAAAATTGTGTAGGCCTGCAAGATTGTCCTTGGTTCTTGAGAGCATCTATCCTCAAAAAGTCGATCGCTTGACCTTAGCCTAGAATTTAATCCAAACCCTAATGTCAATTTAGAAAATAAAACTTGCAAACAAGTATATACCCACTCTTTGCTTTCTTATTTTCTTCATGCGTAGGCAGATACCATTAGGCGTTTCATGTGTCAACAGGTAACAGAAGAAATTCGAATAATCACTGATTAGGGTTGCCACATTCTGGAAATGTCGTGGTTTTTCTTGATGTCCTAGAAAGTCATTGAATTTTGTTTATAAGTCCTGAAAAATATATGGAAAGTTTTCTTGTGGTTTATGAGGACGGACTGACAGAATGTAAATATTTTTTTTATAATAATTAGGACCTTGCAATTGTACATAACCAAGCCTGTAGTGCCAAGCGGAGTGTGGTTGTCAACAGTTTTTGCGATAAGCTCTGAGGTTTGAAACAGTTGCTAGCTATGTCACTGCACATGTTACCGTATGTCCAGCAGTGTTCCCACTAAGCCGATTTTTTTCAGCGAATCGGCGATTTGATGGACCAAGGGTAAATCAATTTTGGCTATATAGGCTAGTGAACATAACTATAGAAAATTCGACAAATTTGTGGAAACATGACATTTACAGTAGTATACTTTAATACTGGTTTGGTACGAAATTAAAGGCGCACAAACGTCTTTTTAAAGCTTTGGGCGCAATTGTTTAAAGAAAATTTGGGCACGTGCCGATTAGCCATAAAGTTAGAGGGAACACAGATGTCCAGCATCTCAAAAACAGCATGTCAAACATTATGTCACTAACTTTGGTACTTCTGAACAGTCCAGCAGGAAAAAAGGCAAGCAATAAATTACCCTGCAGAGAAAAACTCTTAAACTAGCAAATGCTCTCGGCGCAGCAGAACCACGCTAGAGAGCAAAGCACACATCCGCTGTTTTTTTTTAACACTAACTTGCTGTAACAAAGCCATTGTTAAAATAATCTGCTATGTCAAGGTCCTCCAAAAAGCTTCATTGTATTGTTAAAAAACAGAGCTTATTGGTACACTGGCACACAAACAAAAAAATTGCTATCCTAGTTCTAACTCAAACTGTAATCCTAGTGTTAACCCTAACCTTCTAACCCAATCTTAAACCTTAATACAAACCCTTACGATAATCTAAAAAGTAAAAGAGAGTAAATGAGCCCCCACTCTTCTGCTCTTGGCTCTTATTCTTTTTTAGCAGTTCTTACTTGTATGCTACAGTGCTAATAAGCACTTCCTTGTTAAAATGCCAAAGTTAGCAGAACAGGTTGTAGCCTACCGTACGATATAACCTATTGAATATTATTAGAAAGAGTGAATTTGTAGACAGTAATTTAGAGTATTGCAATGCTATAGCCTGTAGGCTACCCTTGTAGTAGTATTACTGGTAGTAGTGTAGTGGCTATAGGCCCCACATTGGCTTGTTGACCATAAAGCACAATAGGAAAATATGATGTTTTTCGATCTCTATTTCTGACGCAGTTTTTTGCTGTATTACTATTATGCACTGTAATTAGAATCTACTTTTTGAAACATTACTTTGGGGAGGGACTAATATAGGTCAAAAATAAAATCAGTAACAACTAACCAAAAATGGTAAAAGTAAACCATCAATTCGATCACTTGTTGCAAAATACTTAACGTGATCTTTGTAAAAAAATTCTTAGAGGTTTATGCAGTATTTAAATGTCGTTTCATCAGACCATCTTCCCAAATTATTTATATTTAGCATGAAAAAATACAGACAAGCTGTGTTCCCTCTAACTTTATGGCTAGTCGGCGAGTGCCCAAATTATCTTAAAACGATTGTGCCCAAAGCTCTAAAAAGACGTGTATGTGCCCTAAATTTCGTACCAATCCAGTATTAAAGTATACCGAATGTCATATTTTCACAAATTTGTCGAATTTTCTAAAGCTTTGTTTACTATATTGCCAAAAATTATTTGCCTTTGCTCCAACAAATTGCCGATTCGCTGAAAAAAATCGGCTTAGTGGGAACACTGCAGACAAGTTGAATTAAAACTTGTGAGTTTTTTCAAAGAAAGTACCTATTTGAAGTCTAGCGCGCAAATGAGCTCTGCTTATGAAGAATAAGACTGAAGAGAGCCAGAGTGGGTGCTCATTTATCGGTATATACTCTTATTTTTTAATACCGGTATGTTATCATTAATGTTAGGATTTAGGTTTGAAAGGCTTTATTTCACTAGAAATTTTCGCTACTTTTTTATTAATTCTAACTCAAGTCTAGCCCAAAGTCACGTGCTTACTCTAAAACTATCCCTGATCCCCAAATCAAACCCTAACCCAAAGCCTAATCTTAACCCCTATAAAAAAGCCAATGAAAAAGTGTGGATGAATATTTCTCACTTTTGTTTTATTATGTTTAACTTGAAAATTTTCTACTTTTAGATTTTGAGTTTGGGTTAGCATTAACATTAGGGTTAGAGCTAGGGTTACAGTTTGGGTTATGTTTAAGGTTGGGGTCAGGGCTAGGATAGCATTTTTTGGTTTCTATCTTTTTCAAATGTTCGGTGAAGTTTTACCATTAGCTATCACTAGGTCTTGACTGATATATTGGTCAGCCAATGTCAGGGTCAATCCAACATATGCTATCAGCTCCCTAATGCCAATAAAACATCGGCCTAGCGCAATTACCTTAAACTGTTTATTTTTTTGAGCATGCACAAGTGCTCTTGCATTCTATTTGGCTTAGTATGACTTGTTTTTTGCAATAGTCTGTCTTTGGAGGAGGATTAGTGAAGCTTTTTGTGTTTAGTTAATTGAAAAATAGTGACAAAATTATCATAGTTAGAAGTTAATGTATCGATTATTGGTAGAGATGTCCATTTTAGAATACCAAATCCTACAGAACCAGATCCTATATTGTACCAGTTTCGCTTTTAGGATTCGGCTTAGTTATGAAGAAAAACTGCAAGTGATAAATTTGTTCAACCTAGCCAGTCAACTGCGTTAGAATGCGTCCTTTCGACCCGGTTGTTGCAATAGCGTGATTTGCTCAAGGAGTGTTAAGCCCTCCTGGTTGCGGGCCTGTTTCCTTTCCCTGTTAAGCAACTAGAAATGCAGGTTAAAATGAAAGCAAAAAGTTCAGAGAAACTGATAAAGCATTGCAGAATGAGGATGTCCAATAATCACGTGATTTATAGTGCTGTAATGCTTGTCTGTTGTACTGGCTAAACATTCATTAAAAATGTAATCAAATGTTAACCTTTTTTGTTTTGCAGTTTTCGAGTAGTTCTGTGCTGAATCTGGAATTAAAATCAAAACAGTACTGACGATCATTTTTTAGATTTAGGATTCAGTTACGAATTCGTAATTTCTGATTCGTAAAAAAAGATTTGGAATTATACTAGAACTGATAATTCATAGTTATTCTAAAATGGACATCTCTAATTGTCGATATTGGCCTTAAATTTTCCAAAATAGTGGTATCGACCGAAAAAAGACATATCGGTTTAGCTTTATACCTACATACTGTAGCCCATTTATGCAACCAATTTAATCACATTTTTGCGTTGCTATTTTTTATGCTATGTTTCAAAAGCAATAATCTTTACTGAACTAGGCCTAAAATTAAGTTATTAGTGCAAAATAATTGCAAAATCTTTGAGCACCTGGGGGCTTTGTACCCAGACCTCCAATGGCTGGCAGCAGCAGGTGGCCTACCCCCATACCAAGAAGCACAGTCCTCCCATAGCAAATTTCTGGCTTTGTACCTGTCTAGTAGTCAGTAATAGGAATGCAAATGCATTACATCAAAAGTTTTAATCAATCACAAAAGTACAAAGAAGTAGGTACATGAAAGAGTTATAGTCAAACTTACATTTTGTGTCCTGTTGAAAAACCCTAAACACTCCTGGAAAATGACCTAAAAAAGTCTTGGAAAGTTCTAGAATTTGATTTTGCAGTTTCTGTCGCAACCCTGAATTACCTTATATTTTGTGAAGAAAACAATACAGTATTGTTGCATTACATTGGTATAGCTTACTGCTTATTAGTGGTAAGAAGAAAATTGTCAACTCCACTGTCAGGTCACAGCTAGCTCCAACACTACTGTATCTGCTGTACGATAAAAGTGAAGCAGTATTTTTTGCTCTTTTTAAGTTTCATGTCAAATGTAGCCTAAAAAGCTAAGTGTAGATGTACGTCGTCCTATATTATGATATGTTCTGAAATGACCAATTGTGCTGCTTTACAGAAACTCATTTATTACTGAAGTAGTATAACTTAAGTGTAGAACTGAGAACACTGGCTACGCTATCAATATATTATTAAAAAATCAAATTTTGGTCAGCAGTATGGATTATTTTGCAGCTTTGCTATGTTAAATCTTCAAGATTATGCCAGAAAAATACAAGTTCTGAATCATGCAAGGATAATGGATTGAGCATTTATTGAAATCTGCTTATCATCTTTTCATTTATTTTTAAGTTTACTTGTTCACAAAATCATGAATTCAACTACGAATTTTAAAATATTCTCCAAATCAAGGACTTTGCTTACTGTTATTTTTCTTTTGTGTCATTATCCAATTATTCATGTTACTGCATCATCTTTAGAAAATGGTAAGAGTTAGGATATGTTCAATATTTAAAGACATTCAGTTTTTGTGTTTGTCGAGTCCAATTACATCTTAGCTTTTCATTTATTTGATTATTTTTTGTCATTGGGCTACTTTTTTGGTACTATACAGTATGGAAAATGCCAAAATTCTGAAATATATCAGGTTGTTGCTTATTGCAAGATTTTGCTTAGGTTTTGATTTCAACCCTGAGATATTGCTTGTTATCATGAAAATGACTGAAATCTTTTTCAAATTTGGTGTTTAACTCAAAATTCTTGAGTTAAAAATTAAACCCAGAGCCAGATTATATTAGACTTTTGTAGTGTACCGGACTACCACCATATATCTATATTAGTTTATTTGATTTATGCTACTTTCCCTTGTCATTGATAATCTTAACTATAGCTTCCAAAAGCTGAGTTTGAAGTTGGAAACAGCGTTGGAAAAAGATGTCTGTAACCACTCTGCCATACATCTTCTCTTATTGAGTTTCAAAGAAAGTAGGCACTTTGAACTCAATATAGATGCGTTTTTTGAAGACAAGTATTTATTGGTTTTGTTTTCAATACCTCAGAATCAAACTTGGTTTCACATTTAGTATGATTGGAAGCAGTATTCTGTTTAGGTTTTGGTGAGTCAGTGCTCACCAAAAAAGTCTCAATTTCTCAATAGCTAACAATGAAAAATTCAGAAATAAGTCTGTGTGCGCCCAATAAAAATGCTGATTTGCTGATTAATATTGGCTGCAGTTTTCCTCTAAGTTTTCACCTTCTGCGTAAGTGCTTGGAAAGGAACAAAAGTATCCTGAAGTCTTAGCGAAAATGTCTTAGTTTAGGCTGTGTGATGTTGCCAAAAAGACGTTTTCAAAAAAAGCAGATCATCATGCCAGAATTTAAATAGATGAAGTGGTTTCCACAACAAAAAAAAAGAAAAAAAAGGTCATCGTGCTGGATACCTGGTACTTTTTGCTTCTGAAGCGATCTCCAGAAAAATAAGAAAAATAACTGTTAGATATTCTTTGCGCTGGAAATCAAAATTCAGAAATTCATGCATCAAAAATGCCGTTTCGCACTTAAGAAAAATTTGCACAAAAAATGCTCTAAAATAGTTTGCTTTTTTTGCATTTTTTTGTGCTTAGGGGGGAACACTGATCAGCTTAAAAGTTACATAGATTAGAAGTCCAATTACTTAAAAGGGGTGAAGTATCCAGCTAGAAATATGATTGAAAGATAAAAAAATCTCTAAAACGTATCTCATCAAATTTGAGCATTCTACACCCTATCATTTTTAAGATATTTTATTTCAAAGTTAGGGAAATCTCCCTTGCACTGTTGCCAGTAAAAATTTATTTTGTACTTTTACCTGACTTTCTAAGCATCTATTTTGCGATTAGTGACCCATTGCTGAAGTCTTACAATCAATCTAATTTAATCCTTCATGATATATGCTTGCTGTATTTTGCCAAAGTGGGTAACGAGTTTGCTGGGCCCTATCCCATTTTCCTGTTATTGCGCCCCGATAACACAGCTCCTTTCGAAAAAATGTCGCAGCGGTGGCGAGCCATTGGCAACACTGTGTTCGATTTGACCAGCCCCAGATTTGAACCTCAGACCTCCTGCTCCAGAGACAAGCGCGTTACCGCTCGACCAACTGGCCAGTGTCTTACAATCAAGTTCTTTCTAAATACTAGAGGGAGTTACTTTCTACCTACGTTGAGAAAAGTTTAGATTTTAACTGGCATTTTTACAGTGTAGTTCTCTCTAAGTTTAGTCTGAAATGACAGATCATAAGAAAGCTGATTTTGGTGAAGATATGTTTTAGGTGCTTCTTTATCTTTTGCACATAATCCTAACTGAGTGCTTAATCCTCTTTAATTGTTTTATTTGTTTAACTATTTAATGTTTAATTGCAAACTCAGAAAAATAAGACTCTTGATGTTTTGTATCCCTACTCAATTTATATTGGCCTGTGCTAGATAATTTTACATCTTTTTTTCTTCAATTGAAATGCGTATGTTACATTTGATGAAAAGTTTACGCATGCTTAGACTTGTTAAATGAGTGATTGAAATGAATATTTTTATGGAATCTGAATTTGACTTGATACATATCATTGTTTTTGTTCCCATCTTTATTTTGCGTACTTGTCATAAAATGTGGCTCTGCAATCTGCATCACATTTTATTTTGCTCTGAGATAGTGAATTTTATGTACAATTTGGTATTTTAGTTATTGTAGTATTGTTTCAGCCTGCGACTTTTAGGCAGGGACATTTAGGCCTAGGGTCTTTTGTGCGTCTGGACTTTTAAGCATCACAAGTAAAAAGAATTTTTTCAAAATTTTTTAAAACATTTCAAACAATTTTTTTTTCAACAAAAAGTATTTTTTGTAAAAAATTTTTTTTCCGTTTTTTTCAAAAAAAACAAAGCAATTTTTTTAATTTTTTTTTTCAAAAAGGTTTTTTCTTTCAAATAAAATTTTTTTTCAAAAAAAAAACAAGTTTTTAACAAAAAGGTTACTTTGATTAATTGTTAATGTTTTCAAAGCTTCTCATCTGACACTTGTCAAGAGGAATCGTCAGAAAAAAGAGCTCAGAAAAAGGAACCGCTATAGGAAAAAGCCAAGCAGTAATTGGGTTGAAAACGATCGATGAGAGAGCATCATTTGTGTTCAACCTTCTAGTTGAGAACAAATTCTTTTTTGTCGGCCGAGGGCAGATTTAGAAGTTTTGATAAAAGTGATATTAAAAAAAAATGCAATGAGAAATCAATGTTTTGTAAAACGTTTTTTGTTCTCCTTCCATCTGTCTGCTTTTAACGTCACGTTTATCAAAACTTCTAACCCTGCCTTCTGCTAACAAAAAAGAATTCGTTCTCAACTTAAAGGTTGTACACAAGTTATGCTCTCTCATGGATCTTTTTCAACCCAATCACCGCTTGGCTTTTTCCTGTAGCCGCTCCTTTTCCTGCGCTCTCTATTCTGGCGATTCCTCTTGACAAATAATGTCAGATGAAAAGCTTTGAAAATATTAACATTTTAATTAAAGTTAAACTTTTTTGTTTGAAAAACTTGTTTTTTTTTGAAAAAAAGTTTGAATTTTAAAGAAAAATCCATCAAATTTTTTTTTCAAGAAATGGAAAAAAGTTTTATCAAAAATGTGGAAAAAAAATTTTTTTTAGAAAAAATACTTTTTTTGAAAAAAAAAACTTAAACCAAAATTTTTTTTTTGTCTCCTGCCTAAATGTCTGCACCTAAACGTACGGTGCATAAACATCCGTGCCTAAAAGTCACGGCCCAAATATTGTTACAGAGTTCTCCAATCAAAATTCCACATCATCAAATAACTTCACAGGTTGGTTTGGCTGGAAGTAGCTTTCTTATGTAAAAATTTTGTATTTTTAAAGTTTTAATAATTTTTAATAACAAATGCTTGCTAACCTATAAGCTACTGTTTAAACATCTGCTCATACTAAGCAGTATCTAAGCAGTATTATGTTTCCATGTTACCATTCCAGTGTATCAGAAGAGAAAATTGTTATTGCAATTTAACTTAATTACTTCAGGTCGCAAGAGTTATACTTTTTCCATAGAAAACAGTAAATTTTTGAGTAAAAAGCTGCCTGTTTCATAATCTTGCCAATTTTATTGGACTCTTTTATTCTTTGCATTTTTAGCACTAAACAGTGTTGCTGCTGACTATCTTAGAGTTAATTTTCATCCAGAAATTATTTTTTGTACAGAACATCATCATGAATCAAATGAATCTGAAGAGGAACCACGTAAGTTTCAGAGGAAATATTTTTATTGAGTTATCATTTGATAGACAATGAAAGTCTGCAATAGAATAATGTTGCAAAAAACAAATATAAACTTGGTTTAGCAATGTCATCTACTCGTCTTACGTTTGAATTGGCAGTATTGTTCGATTATCAGATAGGTATATATGGTAAGCAGTAGTGAAAGTGAACCAAAACACTATTTCAGTTAAAGAATCAAAGCTGGAATAGCATTCCGTGAGAATTCTAAAAACCAGCATTTCAATAGATCGAGCTTCAATCGTAAACTGCAATTGTAAATGAAAGTTAGTTCAAACTCAATCTGTACCTTTTCTAAGAACCTTTTTTGGTCCGCTTCTTGAACCTATTGACTAGTATTTTGATTTTTTTTCTGGCAAAACTTGTTTTTTTGTCCTCACTTGCTGTTGTTCACATTTTCGGACCTTGGAGAATTGATAAGGACAGCATTCTAGTAAGAAAATAAAGCCGCTTTCACTGCTGAATGCAAATCTTTTCACTTTATTATTGTTATGAATTAATATGTTACTTTAGTTCGACTTGGTACTGCTACCATGCAAGGTGCAAGCTGCAATGAATTGATATTCACATTTCATTTTATCGGCCAGTTGACCGAGTGGTAACGCATACCTCTCTGGAGTGGGAGAGCTGAGGTTCAAATCTTGAGCTGGTCGAATCAACCACAGTGTTGCCAACAGCTTGCCATCGCTGTAACATTTCTTTGAAAGGAGCTATGCTGGATGCGATGACGCGAAGATGGGCCTCACCAACTCGTTACACGCTTCGGCTTACTGCAGCGAGTATAATGAAAGATTTGATTTGTTGAATTTTTTCCAGCACCAAGATACGAAATCGCTTCTGTCAACTGGGCTAGGGTTGCTACTCCTTACATCATTTCATTATGGATTGTAGTGGCTGGAATTGTCAAAATATGTAGGTTTTAATTGTGTTGTTGATGCTGATTGGATTTTGTAAGCTTTTTGCAAGCAGTACATAAACGCCGATGCGGCATTTCTTCCAACTGCAGCAACTTGCAAATTATTTTCAAGTTTGTATTGATGAGTTTTGCAAGACATACCAACCTTAAGCTAATAATAATAAGTTCATTCAAATAAACTGTCTTAGTGGAAACACACTTACTGATTGCGCGAATGTCACTGATTGGTCATTTGTAATGCATTTTAATACTTTTGTCACTCTCTGTCTATGAAGTATGTACTGTACATGATGATTTTATGATTATGTAGATTTATTACAATACCGTCAAAAAATAGATGTAAAATTGGTTTTGAACATTTCAGCTTTCCAATTAATCCACAAATATGTATCTCGTGTGCCTGAGAGCTGTGTACTGATTTGCCTCGGTTTGATCGTTGGTGGAATTGCTTACTCAATTGATAAAGATCACAGAATCGAACAACTTCTTTTCAATCCTGACACTTTTTTCCTATTTATTCTCCCCCCAATCGTGATGGAAGCGGGATATTTCATGCCCAAAGAGCCATTTTTTGAAAATCTTGGCACCATACTGACATACGCAATCATTGGAACCATTTTTAATGCCTTAGCAATAGGTGCATCACTTTATGGGGTCTATCGTGCAGGTTTCATGCCAGGTATATACTTCGCTTATTTGTCTTTGCTAACTTACGAAGGAAATGCCCTGTCATTCAACTCATAGAAGTCGCTGTCCTTTGAATAGTGAAAGGGCATATGTGCGAATATGCTAACATGAGTGAATCGTATAAGCCAGTCAACAATAATACATTTTGACCACTGACATGTACATGCCTCTAGCAAGCGCTTTTCAAGAGGTTTCAACAAGCTTGCTACTATTTTGTCAAATTACAATAGTCTAAAGTTGACTTAATCGTTTGATATGGTGTGGTAATTATGGTACGCACTACAAAGAGGTTATTTATGTGATTTTATTTTTGCTTTTGCCTGAATTCACCAAAATCACGATGTGTCTTATGACCACGATAATGGCGTACATTGTCCTGCACAAAATGCACACGTATACCGTAAATCTGTGATTCCCAAACTTTTTTTACACGCGTACCATTTTGAGCATTTGTAGAGTGTTCGTGGACCACTTCAGTTGCATCCAACATTTAAAGTTTAAAAAAATAAATCATTTTTGGGTGAAGACGAGAAAAAAAAGGTCTTTGTCGCATACTGGTTCTATCTTCATCCGGGATTTCGGAATTTTGCTTCGGAATTCAGATGAAGACCAAAAGAAAAAAAACGTCTTCGTCGCAAATCAGTTTTGACTTCGGCCGGTATTACGGTTTTTTTGGAATTACCGGCCACTTTTTCGTCTAAATGTGCGAGAAGCTTTCTCTTGGTGTAGGGGTTGCTAAGTTTATAAGTAAACTGAAGTTGCTGACGTACAACCTGCAAGACTCTTGCGAACCACAGTTTGGGAACCACTGTGATAGATCAATGCTATGGGGCCGATGTTTCTAGACTTCTAACCTTTTTTTTTCAGAATTTTTGGTCAAAAATCCAAATTAGTAAGTGTTTTATTGGCCATTTTAAAGTTAAAGTCATTTTTGCGACTGCAAGTACAATTTTAACGTTTTTATCCAAAAATATGCAGAGCATCTTCAGTTTGTTCGGTCATTTTAACTAAAATTGCTAAATTTTAGGTAATTTACTTGTATTTGGGCAACGATAAAAAAAAAAAAAGACTTTGCTGTCTACTTTTAGTTTGTGAAGTTTCGAATTTTGACTCTTCAGTTGGTATTTTATAGGCCAATATAGAATCACTAAGATAAAAAATTTGAAATCCAAACGGCTCTTCCGGTTGATAAGTCCCACACGTACTGAAATTTTAACATATTAAAATATAATTTTAACATATTAATATTTTAACATATTAATACTGTTTTTGTAGGCCTTGAGGAAGTAGGCGGACTTAACGTACTTCACTGCCTGTTATTTGGCAGCATCATTTCAGCTGTCGACCCGGTAGCTGTCATTTCTGTGTTTGAAGAAATCCATGTCAACACTGTGCTATATATTTGTGTGTTCGGCGAATCCCTACTAAATGATGGTGTGGCCGTGGTGAGTGTTGTTTTACACCATTTTGTTTTAAACTTTTGCTGCTAATTCGATTAAACACTTTTTTTTTATCTCGGGTGGAAAAAATTAAAATCAAATCTTTCATTGTATTCAGCTGTGTTACGCTGAAGCGTGTAGCGAGTTTGCGGAGCCTATCTCTGCGTCATTGTGTCCGGGCAACACAGCTCCGACCTTTGGAAGAAATGTTGCGGAGGTGGCGAGCAATTGGCTACGCTGCGTCTGATTTGACCAGCCCGAGATTTGAACCTCAGACCTCCTGCTCCAGAGAAGAACGCGTAACGGCTCGACCAGCTAGCCGGTAAAAAAAGGACTTGTCTTTACGAAATTGATTTTTGACTGGAGCAGCATTGCGTATTGCATTTTAAATGCTAGTTTTCTGTTTGATATTGCATTTCAAGGATATATTGCGAGTATAAATTCGGGTCTTCATTACAAAAAGACCAAGATGTTTTATCTTGCGCAGAGGGTTGCAAACAATCTCTATATAAGAAAAAAAATCGTCGTAACGTTACAGGCTGAATCTCTGGTAGTTTGGGAGAAAAATGAGACTCTGGAAGGGATTCGAACCCAGGCCTACAGCAATCGGTTGCGTATCTTCCGAAGATGCAGCAATCTTTCATCGCTAGAGGCGTTGGACCACTCAGCCATCGCAGCTTAATTTGTCCTCTAGCATTCTAACGTATTTTAATGTCACCGCTCCTGTGCCATTTTTGATTGATACAATCTTCATAATACTGTAATTTTTTAAGCGTCATTTTGCGTATTAAGTTCTTACGTTCACAACAATTTATTAAATTAAAGAGCTACACACTAGTCAGTGGTGCACCCAGGGGGGGGGCTGAACCCCCCCTTTTGGAACTCAAAAAGCAACATAATTTTGTTGATATAACGCAGTTTGTAATACTTTGCTATATAATCACGTAAGTTGTTGTTAATCACTTCAGATGTTGTTTTGGGATGTAATTTGATCCTACACGATATTTGCCAACCAATTGACATGTTTGCATTTGTTTCACCTACAATATTGCTGACAAAAACATTGCGAAACTACAGTGAATTTGATATATCCATAGATATTGAATAATGGATATTTTATACCTGATCTTAAATTACTAAGAACAGAGCTTGGCACTAAATAGAGACAGACGGCCATTTAGTGAAAAGTGTCGCCCTTGTACTTTTGCAAAAAAAAAGCAAACAAATCCGCTGTTTGAAGATGAAACCCGCTACAAAATTACATGCAAACGTCGAGTTTTTTAATCTGCAAACGTGTTTAGGAATTTAAAAACAGTTTTTAATAACGACGGAGCTATCATTTCCAAATGATTTTGTCTGTATTTTTGCATTAGCTTTATAGTATTTTAGGTGATTTTTGCTGCATCATACATCATAAAACAACCTATTGTCTAGTTCAATGTAATCAACATTTAGATAAGCTTATACCACCAGCATTTTAGCTTTTTTTAATTCCAGCGTAGATTCGTGAAGAGAGTTGGATGAAAACCTTTAATCTAAAGCAGTCTTTTTTAAGACCACCCATTTCTGGGAGAGTGGAAATGATGGCTCCGACGCTATGAAAAGCTATTTTGAAATTCTGTACCACTAACAAATTTTTGAATTTGAAAACATATCACTCACTTAAAAGATTTATGCCAAATATGTGATCTTTCAGCGCTTAGACGTATTTTGGACTGGACCAGTTAGTATGCTAGGGCTGATTGGACTGAGCAAAAACAAATTTTTTCAAACTCTTCCAAATTTTAATAATTTAGCATATTTTCTAATTGCTCTAAAAACGTTTAAAATGTCATCCAACTGGCGTTAAAATGGACGTATTTTCCAAGAAAAAATTGCAAGAATTGCCCAGCGGTTGGGGGCTTCGCCCACAGGCCCCCAAACATGTCACAATATTCAAAATGTCAAAAACGTTTAAAATGGCGTTAAAATGGCTGTTTTTAAAAAAAAATTGCAAGAATTGCTCAGCGGCTGGGGGTTAGCTTCCAGGCCCCATCGTGGTAATTTACGTCCTCTCGCGCACAATCTTCACAACCAACAACTTTTAAAACGTTTATACAAGGTTTTTGAACAAACAAATGCAACAAAATCCCACTATTACCGCGAAACCCTGTTTAACTATAATACCGTACATTTTCATTAATGATTGAAATAAATTAATTAAAATTGGGTCTGGTTGCTTTTTGAAAAATTGAAACTCCCTCTTTAGAAATTTCTGGGTGCACCCTCTGCCACTAGTACTCTGTACCCACTTTTTACGTTATCGGAGCCAACTTGAATGCAACTGCTTATGATAGAGCTCTTAGAAGAGTTTGTTTCATTCAGTACTCGAGACAGGTAGCGGGTGAATTGATAAAGCGGCCACTTTAAATGCTAAGTCATCAAAAATTGCCTTTTGTTTTTATACCCCATTGAGATGCTATTTTTGGCAGTTTTTATTTTTAAGTGAATATGTAACTCGTGTGCATTGTGTAATCACTGAAGTTTTACCTGTAGTGTAGGCACAAAACTTCTTTTTCTCAAACACTTCTTTTTCTCAGGTACTTTTCAAAATGTTTGAGGGATATATTGAAATCGGGCAAGAGCATATTTTACCGATTGATATCGTCAACGGTATTTTCTCATTTGTGGTTGTGGCGATCGGAGCGCTTGGTATCGGACTGTCTTTCGGTTACCTCGGCGCTTTTGTGACAAAATACACGGAAAGCAATCGGATCATTGAGCCCACCATTGTGTTTTCTTTTTGTTATCTCGCATATTTGAGTGCTGAAGTCTTTCATCTGTCCGGAATCATTGCGTGAGTGCTGTTTACAATTTATTTTAACAAAACTTTGCGCATTTGCTTTTTTTTGTTTGTTTGTTTGAAGAGTGATCTTGACTTAACCACGCAAGAGAGAAAGTTTCTTTAGATTGTCGAAAAGCTTTTGGATATGGAAGTGCCGTGAAATCTCTTTTTATTGTTTTTAGACCTGTGATTGATATCAGGGCTTCAAAGAGTGCTTGATAACGAAGAGTTAAAAGCAAATATCATAATTCTATGGTAAACTTGAAACTTCTGGTCAAATTTTGCGATGTATTATTTTAAAGCATAGATTGTTCTTAAACGGAATTGAATTTTTGAAAAAGGCTAAAATCGATCATCATGTGTGCGTGAGTCATGGTCTCTTTAAGGTGCAAGGCGAAATGAGGTAGAATTCCGTCGGAAAAGCAAAGTTACCTCCAAAACTGCCGTATTTTCGTATCGAACCAACTCAACAATTTCACTTCACCTTTATATTTGTTTGAAATCGTTGCCAGTTTTAAAACTTTTGGTGCCCTTCCCGAGCAACTTTTGGATCAAACTCGGTATCATTCAATTCGGTTTAAATTCTGTTTAGGTGACCACTATACCTGACAAATAAAAATTTGTTATATAATTTAGATGTTAAGATTTTAATGCTGCATAAATTACGTGACGTTTTTTTATATTAGAATCGTTTTCGCGGCTTTCACGATGAGTTCGTACGTGGATCAAAACTTATCTCCTAAGTCTCATACTACTGTTAAGTACGGAATGAAAATGTTAGCCAACATCGCTGAGACCATTATTTTTATGTTGCTTGGCATTGCAGCTGTCAGCGACTTCTGGCAGTATTGGAATACCGGTTTTGTCTTGTGGACTCTGTTTTTCATCACCGTTTTTCGCGCTATCGGTAAGGATGATTCATAGCTTTGTCGTTGGTAAAAGTCTAATTTTGTGATCCTCTTTAACTAAGTTGCCTTGGCCATGAGACAGCGAAGGGACCTTGCGATTAACGTCAAACTGCAACTTGCCTACCTGTTCACCACGTACTGTATCTCTAAGGTTGTGCTTAAAGCAAGGAAGCTGGGAATACATTTTAAAATCTCTGGTTTGGCTTGAACTGCGAATCAACCTTTGGTTTACCGTTTCAGCAGCAGACCGTGAGATGTTCTTCGTCAATTCACTATGGTTCATTTGTTAACCACAGTTGTTTCACAAACAAATGAACAGACTTGTTTACACATTTTCAAGAAGACTGGTAAAGCTATTGGTCAAAATCAATAACGAGTTTCTCAGCTAAGTATTTTGACTTCTGGTATTTTTTATAACTTGGCGGCAATATGGTTAATTACCATCAAAGCCATGGGTTATTGTGGCTGGTTGTAGGTACCTGACTTTCCGCTATGACTAATCAAACCATGGTGCTAGGCAATGCCACACCAAAAAAAAAATATAGAATATATAGCTCGTTGATCAGATCTGCGATTTGGTCAGGTCGAGCACTCTCGCTGGGCACGAAAGTTACCACAAGTGATAGTTTTCGTACAGGCTTTAAGCATCTGTCTTTCAGCTAACCAGTGTACTCTCTGTTCGCTGCAAATAAAGGGACAAACCCGTAACGGCAGGCCATACAGCGATAGAGAATATATTTATACACATCTATATGTGTAGATAAGCTATGAAAACAGTCAGTTTTTGTGCCAGTCTTAACAAAATAACTTCTCAGTCGAAAGTTTGAAGTAAAACTCCTGTATTATCTTTAAAAAAATTGTAGCCTGAAAATAAAAAAAAAGTAAACCAACTTTCACCAATGTTCAAAATTAATTCAATAGCAATTTATATGTAGTAGCTTTTAGTTTGTTTACCCGAATAGTGCAGTAAGTAATTGAAGGTCACTTGTTGAAGCATTTGTGAATTTTTGCGATTTTTATCTGTGAATATTTGGTTGTCTAATATTTTGTGGCCAGGCTATAGATAATTAGCTATCATATTATGCTACTATTACTACCGTTTACTAAATTTTTAACTGTAATTTATTACTGGGTACGTTAACATTGTAAGGCTGAAAGCAAAGCTTGTCAAGATTATCTGCATATAGATGAATCCGAATGAACTGTCATTTTTGCACGTCCAATATTTAAAATGATTAAAAGCATGAATTATGCATCATGGTGAAACGGTATGCTTAATTGCTCATTTCAACTGATTTCTTGACCTAAAATATATGAAAAACTTTTCAACAAAGCAATGTAATAGGTGAAAACCGTAACATGATGACAGTAAATTGCATTTAATGAAAAAACAAACTAAAGCTATGTTGAAGACAAATGATGTTTTTTTTTTTCAATTAATTGATTTATGGATTTACCCGGTGGTTTACATCGTGTCCACGGCAACTGACTGCAAACCAGCTAACTCGACCGGACTTTATTGCTGGCGGTCAGTTAGTTTGAGAGCGGTTGACTTGATCCGTCAGCATATCTATTCACACCTCATGGTTCCCTTTGCAGGTTAATCGTTATAACCAGGCTTCCACGACGGGTAGATATCTTTGCCTCAATGGAAAATAAGCTTTTAAGCGTCCCAAGGGCTCAGCGACGTGTTGCCAGTTTGGGGACCGAGCCAAAGCCAGCAATCTAAGGTGTCAAACTTATTCCTGCTACCAGCATGCGCAGTGATTCTGAACATACGAGCTGAAAATGTTTGAATAGTTGCTGACTTTGATGTCGTCATACTTTGAAACTTCGCTGGCTTCGTAAAATTTCCGCTATTGTATTTTCAACTTTCAATACAAAGACAGGAAATCCAGTTGGTGAAACAACGTAGCAGTGACTAACATGCGGACAATTTTTGTGGGAAACCCACTTGTTGGCCGAATTTGCTGAGAAGTCTAGTTTAAACTAGGCTTAAAATTGTGGCGAAATAGCGACCAGCGTTTTTCATAAAACTCTGTTTCAAGTTCTCAAGCAAACCTAGTTATTATATTCATGTCCGGCTTGTGGTTTCACTAGCGCAAAAGCTGCAGTTGCTTAAAAGAAAAAGAATATGTTATTTTTTTTGTAGGATTAGTTTATTTTTCGTTTAAGAATTTTGATCAAATTTTAAGTTTGTAAATGCTTTTTCTGTCATTTCGAAGAACTAAATGCCCTTTTGGAGATTGCAAGCGTAATTCTAAGACTTTTGTCGATCTGGAAAAATGTGCAAAATTTCCATTTTTTTAGTCGTTATGGCCGAAATGGCTATTTTTTAGTCATACTAAAAGTTTAGGTCAATGTCTGGTAAATGACCAACCAAAAACGAAAAAAAACTAGCTACGATTTAATTGTAAAAAAAGCTGATGTGCGATAGTCTAGTTATAATCAACATCTGTTTGATAATTAAAAAAAAAATGCATATCCATAACTTTCATCTTTTCATTTACAAATGATTGATTGCGATTTTTAACTCAGATTGTTAGTTTAAATTACTTATTGATTTTTACGAAATCCAGCAATGCTCTAAATAATGATTGTATTGATCCAAGTTCCATATGCCATTGCAAAACGTAGTCAATCTACTATATTAGACGACTCGTTTGAAGCAATATGATATTACGTTAAGTACACAATCAAAGATGTAGCGTATTTAATTAAAACACGTAAAAGTTGAGTTTTTTTTGAAAGTGGTTGTTGTATATTCTTAAACAAACGCTTCTCCAAGCTTCTTTTGTGAAGAAATTTCCTAGCCATTTGAGAAAAAGATTTATCTGTTGCGTTAAATAATTACGCATAGCGGTATTTCTTGCTGGTCTGGAAGTACTAACTAACAGTAGTTATGCGTTTAATCAAGGTAAATTTATTTACAACTAATTTGTCCGCGATGGCGATAGTGGTTACGCTCCCCGACCTCTTTCGAGAATTGGGGTGGGTGGGCGCGGAGGAACTCCGTGGACTAGGGATCCAGCAGTTGTGCCACACCCCAAGCTTTGGATCAAAGGTCAAATGTATATAGAGAATAGTCAAAGGTAACTCTTCATAGAGGCTCTGAAGCGCTATTTTTGAAGCGGAGACGATCCATTGATTTTGTAATTTGCACGTTTCGTTGCCATATTTGTTGGTTAAGCGGTCAACTATCAGCTTAAGATATTTCTTCACTTTACGTCAAGCTTCATTGCCAAATGTTTCGGTGGGCACAAATTCTAGTATTTATTTATTTTCGGAAATTGCTTCAATTTGTATTCAATTTTATTATAGGTGTGTATTCGCTCACGGCTATGGTTAATTATGTTCGACTGGAAAAAATCAATAAAGTCGACCAGTTTGTAATGGCCTACGGTGGACTCCGAGGTGCAATTGCCTTCTCCCTCGTATCACTCACATCCGCCGATCACGTTCCCGCCATCAAAACGATGATTTGTGCGTGCATTGTGGCAATTCTATTCACTTCATTTATTCAGGTGACTTCTAAATTTATTGAATTCTAGATAAGTTTTAATTATTATTTATAAATGGTAGCTTCTGATTACGAGATTTGCATCAACTGTACGTCAGAAGGCATTCAGTCAGGCCTTGTAATTGTCGAATTAAAGTGCAAAATGTCAAAGCTTATTGAATCCACCAACAATGTTATTGGCTATTACAGTAGACTAGTTATGCTCAATAGAGAAAGGGCTAGTTGAAACTGCGAAATTAAAGGCAAAAGGTCCTATTTATGGACTTTTCTTCACAAAATGTTTAGTTTTGGAAAAATGGATTTTTTTGCTATAATTAGTGCCTTTTTCTTCACAAAACGTTTAGTTTTTGCGAAGTTCTGACGTTTAAGGTTTGCAAAATGCATTTACGCAGTTTTTTTTAATAATGTGAAAGCTCAGGTAATACTCTATAGGAATGACCTTCGCAATACGCATATATTCAAGCATTCGGGTTTACGTCTGTCAGCTATCGATTGCCAATATTCATTTTGCTGATTGCAACTTTTTGATTTAGTCGGAAAGCGTTACTAAAAAGCTTCTGAGGGTAGTCTTAATATAACGGTATAATTCAATTACAACTTCTGAATAAACTAGAATGCTTATGTTTTTGTTTTTTTACAATTTCGCATGCAGTAGTGGAGTCATTAGATTCTTAGAGTCGAGGCTGAATGTTCTCAAATTTTCAGCTTTGTGGTTTGAAGTTTCGTTAAATAAACTAACACAAGTATATTCTTGATTAAAAGTTGTCTTTGAAATAGTCGTGGGACAAATCATCAATGGCAGTACAGAGAAGTAAAAAAAGCAATTGCGTTATTCGCCTTTAGCCATGGTTTGGTTAATTTTTTTTTATGTCGAGGCTGGCTGAAAGTATGAACAAATATGACCTTCGTGTTCATATAGAATAGTTCACAACTTTCCTTTTTTCGTTAATCTTTATTTGGTCACATTCTAGATAGCAGGATTTCGAACGGAGTAGGATGGTGTTTGCAGCACGACATGTTTAAGCAATCCATCGCTTCTAGACTTTTGTTGGCGATTACCAGTAGTGATTTTGCCACGAATCGAACCAGGGTCTTACAATCTGTTAGATTAAAGTTCAGCCACTCCACCAGCACATCACGTATGCTTAAAAAAAGCAAGTGGTTATTTCGAGATTAAGCTTTTATGATCGTGTAAGCTGTCAGCTTGTCAAACAGTTTCGGAATGCGTCTGTTCGTTTGTTCTACATGTAGTTTGGCATGTGATTAATGAAAGATCCTTTCACTACGAGCTACTGTAGTTTTTATGAGCACGAGCTATTTAACTTTCAATATACGACAGCGTTATGCTGTGTCATTTTCAAATTATGCAGGAAATTGTATATTTATATAAGTTGATATATAGGGCATGAATCGCTCGATTAGTTTTACCAAATTATCGTTGAATAACTTGATATGTCGTCAGCAAAGTCAACAACAGGTTGAATGGTCGGAACTAAGTTGAGCCAACCAACCTGACATCGTTTTTTTGATGTAATGTTTGTCAATATTTACACTATCCCGCGATCTTATTCTAAAATTCCTTCATTAGCGTTGAATTTTAACGTTAAACGCATTATTGCTTCAAAATAAACATTTGATCTTTTTTTGCATTGCTTTGAAATAGGAAATTCTAGAAGTGTGTAATTTTTTTTTTATTGGACTTGTACCCAACTACTTATAGATGATCGCAAGTCCTAGATTTATTTTATGCTCTGAAATTTCCGGGAAATATCCGAATTGAGACGTAATTTTTCGGTCATTTCAGAATTAATTTCGGTAATTTTCATTTTGTGAACGCAATTTTAGTTCATATATATTCAAAATTGTGCTAGTTTTTACTTACGGTCATTTTAACTTAATTGAGTAATTTATTTGCGGTCATTTACCATAATAAAAAAAAACACCTAGATCGCCATTCTCAAAATCATAATTCAAAATCGAACGCCTACCAAATTATTTGCAGAAATCTGGTTAGGAGCAAAATCATAATATAAATCCATTTTTCGAAACCAAAAGGTTTTAAATAACTTAGTTTCATGCAAAAAATCTTTGAATTGCAACAAAGATTTGAAAAAGTCCGTGACAAATTTTCAACTTCAAATTTTGGTTTCAACCAGGGAATTTTTTTTGCTTTAGACTAGTTCAATATTTAGTCAAATAATCAATCGGTGTTTGAAGTAATCTCATTGCTACTTTATGCTTTAAATGCGCAATTGCTCAGAGTCACGCTATGAAAATTCGGATACACTTGTTCAGCAAACCAGAGTTGTAAATCGGGCTGGGCTTCTCGGGTGCGAATGAGAAAATGACGGGCTTGATATACGTATTTGCCTTCTGTTTTCGCCTTTTAGATGCTATAAAATTTTATTATTTAGATGCTATGATGCTATAACTGTGATTTAGATGCTATAATGGCTTTGGCATGTTTTCGGGTTCGGGGCTGCACTTATCGGCCTGTTTACAACTCTGCAGCAAACGCACTATTTAATTACTAATTAGGAATTTGAGCGTTTTTAACATCTTTGATTATAAATTCATAATTAACGAAAATCGTCAGTCCATGTACATAGTGCAGTTATTTCAGACATTTAGCGAAAGTAATAATTTGCCATTTTACTATTGTTCAGTATTTTCGTGGCCGTGGTTCAGCTATTTAGTTGTGACGTTGCGTTTGATAAGTTAAATTTTCAACAAGCCCGAAAACTTCAAGTGTGTTTGCAGTAAGCTCTGATAACTAGATATGTTCCATAAAATTGTTGCATGTTTCCATAGGCGGTACAAGGACTCTGTGATTGCTTTAATGTTGTAGTATATTAGTTTGTAGTTTCACCTTTGCTCTACTAGCACGGACGGTCATCAATTTATCTTATTCAAACAGTTACAAAAAAACAATGCAATTAACAATTGCCATTGCAAGAAAATTAGCTTTGCTCGTAATAATTAGATAAAAAAATAAACAGTTAAAATATCACTTAATTACCATTCTTGTATAATGATAGTTAAAGCTTCTTCAGTCTGTCAATCAAGTACTCAAATCTATTTTGAACTTTTGGAGTTTTTCATTACTTTAATTGGATCTGCATTAACGTGCATAATTTAGATTAATCGCATTTCGCACCTGCTTGAGCCGGTTTATATGTAACCTGATATGGATTGGCTTTAATCAATTCACAGAAAACCTTCGGACTTGTTTTTTTATAATGCGAGATTCATTTTTATTTACGATCATATTTTCTAAATAATTGTCAGATTTGCAATTTTGTTAATAACGGAATTGCTTTGTTGCAAAAGAGAACTATTTCTAGCAATGTGATGTAGAACAAAATATTGCGTTTTACATACATAGCCTGTTTAAAAATAGCTTAGTCTTATGACTAATTCGAGAATTTTATTGTAGCAGAACACGTTTGTTCATTCGTGAACCAGGCATTCTGCGTCTGTTCTACCACACTAACGCAGAGCACCTTTTTTGGGGGGTTGTTGCAAGTCTTTGTCAGGCTGGACCACGCAACGGGTGGGCTGCTTGGCGCCAATGCAACAACCAATAGAAATAAGTGTAGAGTGTCTTTCATTTTTGATTAACAATATGACTGAGTGGAGGTATAATAATTTGAGGAATAAGATTACATTTAATGCGGACGTTTTGGTTCTCACTTAAGGCCACGATTAGGGGATTGTGTTTTTTTTTCGCTGCATAATGTTACTCTTATTAAATCATGTGTTCACAGGGATCAACAATTAGACCTATAGTGGAGTTGTTGAAAGTGAAGACAGCAAATGAGCACAGCAAAACAATGTTTGAAGACATCAATTTGCGGGTAGGTTGATTTGATTATAATTTTACGTTTACTAATTTTCCAAATATGGTGCGTTAATCACCTTGGAACGTTGATTAATTTTTTTTGGACGTTGGGACTTTGCGCATTTAGGCTCGCTGATTGGCTGATTGATGCATCTTTATCCTTCTGTCACAGGGAAGCGACGGTTGTGATACTCTTTGGATGAATCGTCTGCACCCGCTTAGGGGTTGGACGTTTTTCAAGATTTCGTGTTGATATTTGACTTTTTTTCGTGTTAAATTTAGTGCTTGTTGTTCGAAGCCACCCAGCCGAGTTAATTATGGTAATGTGTCTCATCCAAAGACGCGGCAACGTGACCAGGGTGCGGGTATCAGATCATCGGAAAAACGACGCTTTACTCCATTCGTACACTCTTCTGATGAACGTTGGCCAATAAATGCAATTTCTTTTTATCCAAATGTTAATGAAGTTTTAGTTTTCATGCAATATAAGGTATTGTTTTTCAGATAATCGACCACTTAATGGCGGGAATAGAGGACGTTACAGGGCACCACGGTCACCATTACTGGATGCAAAGGTATGCTCATTGCGCTAATCAAGTTCCAAAACGAGATTGGATACCTCAACATTTGCCCTCCTATGTGTGTCCACAGATTGCACATGTTGTTGAGCATCATGCTATAAGTATCCTGCAAAGTTTCAAACAGAAAAAAAAAAGCTTAAATCACTACGATACTGAGGTTATTTTTCTCTCGAAATTTTGAGTCCAAGCCAAATGTCCGAATTTGTGATTGTTTTTTCGGTCAGTTCAAACTGAAGTCATTTTCGAGATTTCAAGCGCAGTATTATATACAGTAGCTGTATGAAAAACAAATGCAGAACTTATTTTAATTTTTTTCACAACTGTGAGGTAGCGCTTCCTCACATATCTGCTTTAAAAGGTATGTGAGGAAGTGCTACCTCACAGTTGTGAAAAAAGTTGAAATTCCAAATCTGCTATTTAACTTCTTAGTTATCAAAATTGTTATAGTTTTGTTTCGCTTATTCACTAAAAGCCATCTGAAACTCTCACTTAAGACATGTTCGAATCGGTACTGGTACTGGGTTTAATTTTTTCGCTCAAAATGTTTTGCCAATTGTCCAAGTTTGTAAATGTTTTTTCGATCATTTAAAAAACTTGAGTGATTTGTGGAACAGCAAAGCGCAATTTTATAAACTTGCATGCACAAAGTATGCAAAATTTAGCCTCTTTTGACCAAAATGGCTATATTTTTTTTGGTCATTTCTTGAAAGTTTAAGTCAATAACCGAAAAAAAAAAGAAAAATTTACTACACTGCCGTATTTCAACATGAAGTCATTGCTAGAAGACTGACTTTCGATTTGCCATGAAAGTAAACCTTTTCAGTTATGCACTGTATGATAATCTGTTTCCAGGTTGCACGAAATCAATGTGAAATACATTGCAAAGCTGTTCATCCGTTCTCCGTACAAAACACGGAATGAGGAATTGTGGGATACTTTTCACCGCATCAACAAAAGAGATGCGGAAGTACTCGTGGAAGAATTCGAAAAAGGTAACCTACGTAGTTTCCTGCTATTAATAATATAACTACTACTATGATGCTATCGTACACACAGAAAAATTTGTTAGAAATGTTACAAAAATCATCTACGCTAAGTGGTACCGGATTATTTTTCATACCAACCACCTGCTACGCCTAGCTGATGGTTTCTTGAGTGAGTGAAGATTAGATCCAAGTGGCACATGATGACGCTACACGGCTGCTCCGGGAATCCTAGTTCCAGCAGCTCAGAAGTCTGTCCAATACCAGTCTTCTCGCTTAATGTCGTACCACGGATTGAGTACTGCTTCATGGTAAGCGCTAAAACTGTCAAAAGATTCGTCCATTGATTAAGACTTTGTATCCAAGTACATTGCAAAAAGTAAATGACTCACTTGGTTAAGGTACTTAGAAACCCCCTCAATATTCAATTTTTGAGTAAAGTGAACCCTAAGGATGAAAAGCATTTAGCATTCACCTGAGCTGGGTTTCCAACGGAAAATTAAGGAGACAATGACAGTAATTTCATTTTTATTCTCCAACCACTTTAATTTTTATGTGTTAGTTTTGCGGTTGGGTCTGTTGATGAATCATTTACCATTTGCGTTAAAATTCGATTTATTTCCGACATACTGTACTACAAAATATAATCTTAATTAAAAGCCTTTAAATCCGTACAATTTCATCATCAATTTTCTTATTTAAACGAGCACTGAAGGTAAAGTCAACGGTGCATTTAGAGTTCGGGAAATTGTATTGGATTAGCTTGGCATTGACTCCTTTCTTCTTGAACCAGCCGTTCCAGAGATATTCTATTTCAAACATCATGTAAAGCCTCTCTAATTATAATTTTTTATTGGCAACTCTGTAATTTCAATGCAGTAGCCTTGCCCGCAGGCTACAGAGGCCTATATTAACCTATATGTAGGTTACAAGACCTCTGAGGCCTGGTCTAATTGAGGATTTGCCTTAGTTATAGAATTAAGATGGCGTCATCAATGTTATCAACGTTAGGGTTGCCAATGAAATTACGATCAGAGGCTTTTACGTCGTGTTTGGAGTAGATTACCACTGCGACAACTGGATCAAGAAAGATAGAGTCAGCGCCAATCTAATCAAATACCATCTTTTTTAGATGGCCCGTCGATTTTGCCTTCAGTCGTTGTTTGAATATCGTAGTGTTTTCTTTTTGGTAAGCATAGTTATTACTCAACGTTGACGATTAGAAATCCACTGTCTTTCTTCTAAAGAAATAGGATGTTATTGAAGCAAATATTGTTAGGTAATTGTTGTTTTCATCTAGTCACTAGCTCCGCTGATCTCATCCCACCAGATCTGTCTTGATTTTAAAGCACGGAAATGATTCAGTTTCTTTTTGTAGGCTAAATTTACATGCGTTGTTATGAAACTCGTGGTATTACTGGTAGTTTCATGATACGTACTCAGTCATTCTTATGGCTCGTTTCCAGCAGAACTGCTGAGTCTGACATACGATAATGACGAAAAATGTTAGATCTTTTGATACATTTATTTAGTCAAATGAAATGTTAAACGAGTCCACAATTTACAACACGACTTTATAATTTGTTGTAGAGTGATTTTAGCTTGAGTTCATGGTATATAATTGTTTTCACGTTTCATGCATTAACGTTATTGCAGCGTATTAAACTGTCTAGGAGTTGCTAATTATTTTTGATTTATTGGAATCTACTATGTTGTTGCATGGTTTTCCTTCGTGATAGGATCTGGTTGATGAATGCAGGGGTTCAAACAAAACCATTTTTGATCTGGTTTCTCAAGTTTTTGTTTGGTTTACTTTACTACTACGTAAGAAGTTTATCATGTTAGTTGTCACATATGTTACAATCTTCTATTATCGAACTACAAAAATAGAGAAGTGTGCAAGCTAACGATAGCATAGTGGTTGTAGAATTGCTTCCTCTCTCACGATTAACTATGCAGATCATTCTGTTTGCTCAAAATCCGGTCCTTTTTCCCATCTTTAATCTTTAAATTGTTGTCTATCAGGTTTCGTGTAAAACTATTCGAATCATTTAAGTATCATTTATTACATTGGTCAATAATGGTAATCTTTCGTTTCTGAGATTAGGTCAAATTTTACGCGAGAATCATTTCACAGCGAATAGATACATAATCTTCGAAAGGGTGTTGACTGAAGTGCCAACTACCATGCAAAATGGAAAACATGCGTTTAGTTTCTCTTTTACTTAAACGCTGCAATGCTTCTGCATTATAAACTGGAATGTGACATCCCAAGGCGATATCCGGGAACTTCGCGAAAGTATCTGACTGTACTGAACTTAGAGAACTTCACAATTGCGTTAAGCGTGTTTATGGTTGTTGATAGTCAGATCTGAAATACTCTGTTTTCGAATTTCATAATGTTTCATTAACTTGATCAGATTTGTGGTCAACGGCTTTCAAAATGTAAATGTCTAGAAAAGATATCTATAAAATGTCAATCAAAATTTTACAACTCTGCTTAGTTCTCGTTTCAAGTTTTAAGGAGTTTGTTGAGTTTTGACTTAGCAGCGCAACGCACTTGTTAAAATTGCGGTTGCAAACAAAACCCTCGTTTAAACTAATATTTCGACAGTGACCTTTTGCTCCGATTAAAACAACAAAAACAACAGGAACAAAACTTTTTAATCTGAAAATGCCAGTATGATTTTCAGATTTTGTAACTTACCTTATCTTTACCAGAAATTTGACACACTATCGCAAATATCAAATCTACACCCTCAACTAGCCCAATACAATTTTTCTTTTAAGTAGAATTTTATTTGAGCACATGTATGGACACTTTTACTGATTTTTCTCAAAATTAAAATAGTAAATCAAAACAATGGAAAAAGATACGTACGCAAACAAAATTTAGAAGCAAAAAATCAAATTCGTATAAATTTAAAGGTGATATTGCAGAGTCTAACTTCACTATAACTTCACATTGAAAACTTATATTAATTTACTCTACTCTATACTTTCCAGAACTCTAGCTCTAATGTTTTAAGTCAAACAACTATTTACCAAAAATTATCTACTTCTTTTGCACGTTACGCTCTGTGTAGTTCATTTTTACAGATTTGAAGTTATTTGCCCTCAAAGTTTGAAAGTCTCAAAAGCGATCTTCTAAATTTCATAACATAGAAGAATATATATATAAAAAAATAACATAGAGCGATATTCGAAATTCCAGCGACTTTTGAGCAAAAAAATATTATTACGTCAGCCAAACTTAACACTAACCACGGCCAGAAATATGCACGCATTTCACTTCTATTCCTATTCTGAGAACGCTTTTAAGCAGTGCAACCCAACGGCCTACATATTGGATATTGTACAGTATATTGATTACATCCATTATTCAGCACAAAAGCTTTCTTAATAAAATTGTTCAAAAACTTTGAAGAACAAGTAGAAGGTTTTTTCAACGTCACAGGTGACAGTTTAGTTAAAAAACTCGGCCATACGGCTTGAGTCTATCAAAGCCATTAAGCTCAAGTACTTCAACGTTTTAAATGTTGGAGTAATCCTGTAAGTTAGATTTTTCTTTTCTGTGATATGAATTCATCGTGAGAATTCAACTTATAGTTTGAAGGTCTATTTAAGGGCTAATTGTCCTACATGGCATTGCCAAGTTTGGCGTGTTTTATCTGTTTTTTATATTAGCCTATCAGTAATGTTAAACTTTGATATGTCTATATTTTAAAGCGCCCATTTGGCATGGTCTCCTCAATGTGGCCAACCAAATTTTGTTGTGTTTAATCTTTGATTTAATTTGTTTAGCTATCCAATAGATTTAATTTGTTTAGCTTTTGTAGTTAACGGGGGCGGTGTCAACGTAATTGAAGGACTCCTACAGTATGAGATCCTCAAATTTTTTCGTATTGTATTTTTACCAACCGGTACCTTGAAAATTTATTTGTCTAACTGAGTGGTTAAAATTTTTAGAAGACCGGTTGGAGGAAGACTCCCAATGGTGGCATCTGAAATTAGTCATATTTTATTGATTTATTCTGATTTTATCTTTCTTTTATATTAACCTATTCTGAAAGTTTTATGTGTTGATTTTGCAGGACCCAATTGAGGGACCCGCATTTCAATGTCCCAAATTTTGTCAAATTTTATCTTTCCTTCATATTTTCCTATCCTGAAAATTTGATGTGTCAAGCTTAAACGATTAAAAAGTTTGAATTTTGGCGTTCTGGTTTGAGGGAGACACCCATTGTGGAACCTCCAAATATTGTCAAATTTTATCTTTTTTTTCATATTTATTACCTATTTTGAAAATTTTGTCAGTCTAGTGTAAGTGGTTAAAGTTTGAATTTTGGCGTCCTTGTTTGAGGGGGATCCCGTCATTTTGGTATCCCAAATTTTATCTTTTCTTCGTATTTGCTTATTCTAAAAACTTTATGTGTCTAGCTTGAGTGGTTAAAAAGCTTGAATTTTGGCGGCCCCATTTGAAGGGGACCCTCTATTTTGATGTCCCCAAATTTTGTCAAAATTTTATCTTTAACTTATATTTGTCTATTCTGAAAATATCATCTGTCTTGCGTGAGTGGTTAAAAAGTTTGAATTTTGGTGGGCCTTTGAGGGGGACCCTCTAGTTTGGTATCCCAAATTTTGTCAAATTTTATTTTTTGTTCATATTTGCCTATCCTGAAAATTCATGTGTTTAGCGTGTGTGATTAAAAAGTTTGAATTTTGGCGGCCCGGTTAGAGGGGTACCCCCTATTTTGGTACCCCAAATTTTGTTAAATTTTATCTTTCCTTCACATTAACCTATTCTGAAAATTTCGTCAGTCTAGTGTAATTGGTTTAAGTTTGAATTTTGGATGGTCCGTTTAGGGGGAAATCCCCATTGTGGCACTTCCATTTTTTGTTAGGTTTAGTTTACTTTTAATATCTATCCTTCCGAAAATTTGATCCATCTAGCTGTAACAGTTAAAAAGTTCAAAATTTTGGAGGACCTGGTTCAGGGGGATCCCCTCAACCTGGTACCCCCGATTTCTGTCGCACAAAACTCCTCCCTGATGTCTTCAATCGCTCAAACTTGAAATACGATGCGTTTAGTGCGGTGGTTTTCAACCTGTGGACCATAGGGGGATCACGTCTTTTCGGCGCGACCATATCGGCGCCACCTATTTCGTTGCCGGACGTTTTCTGCACAGATCGTTTCGGCGCTAATTCGGTGCTCTTTGACAGTTCACTTATTTAGGGTTAGGGTTAGGGCTTTGGGTTAGGGTTAGTAAAAAGCACCGAATATTGGCACCGAAAAGGTCGGCGCAGAAATGGTCGAGTCGAAAAGTCGTGGACCCGACCATAGGAGCATCTTGTGGTGGGCCACAGAGCTATTTGGGTAATTGGATATTCGGTTGAAGAAATGTATTGACCATTGGCGTTGTGGTGCCCGTTTGAGAGCTCGCACAAAACTTTGGTGTTTGGCGTGAAGACCTTTTATTTGTTTTGTTTTTTTTTTTTGAAATCACATGAAAGCCCGCACAAAATAAGCGGATTTTGGCGTGAAAACCTTTTTTTTTTGAGATCACCTGAAAAATTGCGTTTTAAGCAGAAGATTTAGATAAGAGCCATGAAAAATTTTCGAATTGAAAGTAGGCCACACTGGTTTAGCTGATTAAAACTAGATAGCATGGAAAGAAAAGAAAAAAGAAAAAAAAGTAAGAACTAGGAAAAAGAAAAAGAAAAATAGTATTCATCGTGGGGTAAACGAACATAACCAAAAAAAGTGGTTGATCGTGTGCTCAAAATTCACAAACCATTATTTGTCAATATCGGTAATTACCGAGATATGTCGGTTCAAGTTCGTCAACTTTTTGCCTATTTTCGGCATGTAACGTTTTGGTCACATGACCAGGCGCCCCTAAACTCGATTTGCATAAAGAATTTATGAGCACCCACATTGTGTCCAAATTTCAGCTTTTGCACGTCAAGTGGTTTTTGAGTTGTAAGAAAATTAATAAATTTCTAAGCCAAAAATCGCCTTTATGTTTTTTGTGTCTCAATTCACGATCACGTGACCTAGGATCCCCACAATTGACACACAGGAGGATTTATTAATTCTCATGTTGATTCTAAATTTCCGCTGTTTAGTTTTTATCGTTTGCTAGTTATGAGCAAATCAATCCTCATCTGCCAAAATTCCCGAACAAAAGCATAGGTACTGCGCACTCTCGCGAAGTCACAATTATGTAATTCTACGCAGTGTTATGTAATACATTGTTTTGTAATTCCTAAGCATAATTGAATCGGAACGTTCTTCAGCAACGAGCTTTCGGCCTATTATAGATTAGTTAAATTCAGATTAGTCTGTGTTTCATTTTGAGTACATGCAAACAGAAAGCTTGAAATCTGGAAGCGTTCTAACTTATTTGAGCTGGTGTCAATTGCCTGCATTTGCATAATGTATGATCAAAGTATCTCGAATGACAAAGGCAAACAAAACAGACAAGAATGCCCTTTTTCGATTTTATTTGCGACTGTTATATAACGCTACGCCATCGACCCCCCATCTCCTTCCCACATAAGAAAAAAAAAACAACTAATTTAAAAAAAACAACATAAAAACTGGAAATCTATTTTAAAGTTATCTTATTTTGTTTGTGACGGCCTCAAGCACAAGGTAGAAACTAGTGCTTGAACGAATCGCTTAAATTTTAGACATCACTTGAAAGGAGTGTACATTTTACTAGTTTCTAAGGACTAAGCGTACACAAAAACACTGAACTGACTCTAATTCTGGAAGAATTTTAATCTGTTCTATTTATTGATGCAATAAAGAGGTCTATTCCTTCATTGTTGATTCATTGGGCGTAAATTGTTCGGAATGCATCTCATGGTCCAATGGTTTGAGTTAGCCCTACACGTTGTACAATAATTATTTTTGTCTTTCAAATTAAAATGTTCAACTTTCAAATGCCTCATTTTTATTTAGTGTTTTTTTTCTCGTTTATTTATTTTTTTTGCTGCCCTCCTCAGGATCTTGATTCTTGATGTCTGAAACTAGAATATCACAGTTGATTTAAGGGTGTTAACAATGTAGTAGACCTGCTGTATATACTTTGTTGCGACTAAGGTGTTGTCTGGTACACACTGTAAGGAGCAATATCAAATCTCACTTTGACATCTCAACTGACGTCCTGGACATTTTTCCTTGATTTTGCTTGCAGGTGTTAACAATGTAGTAGACCTGCTGCATATACTTCGTTGCGACTAAGGGTGTTGTCTAGTACACACTGTAAAAAGCAATATCTAATCTCACTTTGCACATCTCAACTGACGTCCTTGACATTTTTCCTTGATTTTGCTTGCATGAGAAGATTTCTAAACAGTGTCAGTATTTTTTTAATTTTCCGCTATTTCTCTGAAAATGCTAAAACATTTGCAAAAATATGTTCTCATGAGACAAAAACTGAATACTTCGTGCTTTCAGTGTTTTTGAAAAGTGTTTAAGGAAGTTTGTGGTCAGAGTAGGATCAAATATTGGAAGAGACTATTTCACCGGAAATTTTTTTCTAGTTTTTTTATTAACTCGGAATCTGGCCCAAATCTAATCCAAACTCAAAATTTTACTCAAATTCTTAAAAAGTAAATCAAAAATGCGCGTATAAATATTTCTCATTTTCGTCTTATTCTCTTTAACGTAAACATTTTCGTTGAAATAGCCTCTACTTCAAATTTCAAGTGAAACCACAGTCACACTCACACCATAGGTAAAAGCTGTAAAAAGATTCTACAGTTTGTTTCACCCTTAGCGGGAATTTTAGGGGCTAAAGTTTGGTGAATTTTTGCATAATTTCTAATCTTTAAGTTCAATACTAAAAATCCCACTGAAAGTAAAATACACTAGCGTTTTAAAGTTTTCATCTATGGTGCAAATATACGAACGATTAAAAGTTAATGCAAAAATGCGCGAAACCTTTTTAATCTTTAAAGTCCCAGTCACATTACAGCCGAATGTGCAATTATCAAGCCGAATTGGTCGGAATGCAAATTCGGCTTGATTGGAGCTCATTCCTTCGAATGGCAAAGATTGTACGTATCCCGCCACAATGACGTCCGTTAATGGAAATGAAGAAAGTAAAACAAAAGATCACGCGTCGCGAGCGTGGGTCGTTCCAATTATGGAGCTTGACCTTAAGATGACAAGACTTCTAGATTTTATTTACTTCTTGAAAACAACAGCCCGTTACCACAGTATAGTTGTCTATTGTAGATAGATAATCAGCAATATTTGTTATATTCTATGCTGTAACTGAATGAGCGCTATCTATTTTTTACGCCATCACACAAAAATTTGGCATTTTACATAAATGCAGTATAATTATATAGGATATACGGCATGTCAATCAAAAGAAGTACCGTACAGCGTACGTAACCAAGCGGTTACGATGTATTTTTTGCTTCGAATGAGCCCGAATCCACCTCGAATGCATTACTAACGTCACGAATCCACCTCGAAATTGTTCCCAGTACGAATCAGCCGGCATGTTTTAAAGTTAAACATTTTCAAAACATTCGGAATGAGTCGCCGAATGATTGGAATGCGGTACAATCTTTCATTTCTACTGCATTCGTGCTCATTCGGGTTCTAGTGTGACTGGGTATAATCAAATCGATGAGTGAAACTTTAAAAAGTTTCTGTATATGGTTTGAATGCAAACTTAACACAAACATAAGCGAGTACCCACCAATATTGGATTAGCAGTACTTGTAGCATCGATTAGGTTACCTTTTTCTGCAGCCGTCAGGTCAACCGCGGTCACACGATTTATATTCTATGCGCTGTCAGCGCGAGTTTTGTGAAGAATTTACTACCTATTTTGAATAGGGTTTGAAATTAAAAATAGAAGTGCAAACACTGCGTTTACATTGTTGAATTTCATATCGAATTGTCAAGTTGAAAATAAAAATGTGAAGTAGTTTGTAGGGTTTGATTTTGTGCAATCTACTGTACAATGTGCAATAGGCAGAAAATCCTTTTCCATTCTTCCCGACTTCTAGCTGCAATCATCATTTTTTCAGTGTCTTGCCCATCCAATCTTTGACGATGTGTAACCACATTATTCTTTGTTTTTCTCTCTTTTTTTTTTGCTGAACTTTGTTTTGGGGTTAGGATTAGGTGCAGCATTGCAAGTCGTGGAGATAGCAAAGCGCTGTGATGAAAGGTTACAAAACCGTTGTGCATGTTTGCGCTCTTCATCGCAATATTTGCGAAGCTTCGTTAGCTAGAGTTTGAAATTGGCGATTCACTTGAAGAAAAAAAAAAATTAGTGTCCTTTTGATGTATAAAGGGTCTTTAGAAGCTGGTTAGTAGAAAAGTAAAAGAGTCGAAGGGAAGTTTACCTTGTTGCTTATTCAAATTTGCTTGGAATCACCCTGGCTCATTATAGATGTGAAGTGACTTCTTAATCCTTCATTTAGTATGCGTAGTTGCGGACATAGTTGAATTAAACGTGGTTCTTTGTTTACAATATTGCTACCTCAAAACTCTTTGCCCACAACCAACCACCAGTTACCCAGTACTCACTGTCCCCTGAAAACCTTCAAAATTTACCACTGGTATAAAGCTACTGCTGAAATCTACCACTTATTACCGAAATCTACTGACTAGGCCTACTTGCTGCTAACGTTGCAATTTGGTCTGCATAAAGTTAAATTTGAAATCAATCATAAGTATAGAACTTGATATCAAATAACAGACCATTACTGTCAAAAAATACAAAATACTGCAAAACATTACGTGAGAAGCTTTACTCAATGGAAAAATGTAATAAGAGACCCCTACGTTATTCTAATTAAAAGTTTCTATTCACATAGCACTATCTCAGAGTGCTTAAACTAAAAAAGTGAGCCATTTCAAATTTTAAGAGAGGTTAAGGCAATGGTCATAGTCAAGAAATTCCTAAACGGAGAGAGCTCAAACCACTAATTTGATGAGCGTAAATCAAATTTGGTGATCGGTTGTGTGCTAAGAGCTTTGAAGTAGCAGTATTGCATTAGGAGACATATAGAAACGGCTAAGAGGGGCCGATTCTAATTACAATTTTCTTTGGCTAATAAAGCAAATTTGGGCCTTTGTTGCTTGGATGAGTCCCTTGAGCTAGGACAAAACGCGTCGCGTCGGCCCAAATTCAGTTATTGCCATTAAATCATTATTCATTTTGTGAAATAGTGCGCAAGTTCTCTTGTCCTGAACCCCGTAACTGAATTTGATTTTACGCTCATCAAATTAGTGATTTGAATACTCTCGGTTTCGAAATCTTCTTGACTATGACCCTTGTCTTAGCCTCTTTCAAAATTTTAAAGGGTGATGAACGTATTATGTTACGTGAAGAAGCAAAACTGTTAAAAAGCGGACAGAAACGAGTACTGTAAATTCAATTTTTTAGATAAATACGTCCGCAATGAGCCAGATGTTCTTAAAGTGTGTCTCACACTTGGCGTTGACCGCTATTGCAGACTTAGTTTGATAATTGTCTCCAATCAATTTTACCTATCTCTTACACAAAATCGATACTAAATCACGTGACTTACGAATATAGCATTCAGCGACTATCGAGGTATCAGTCTAATGTACGTTACATGCGTCATTCCAAGCTGCTTGCTAGTCGTGGTAAAAATTGATAGGGTCATCACAAATCAATAGTAAAAGACTAGCAGCTACCAAAACCTTTCACACATACTATTATCACGTTGATTTAGGTTTTGATTTGGACATCGTCTTGTGTTCTAACTGTTCTACCTATCTAAATTGCAATTTCCGACCGAATTGCCTTGGCCCGGAAATAACAAAGAGACTAGGTCTTCGGGCCAACATGGTATCTTGTTTACCTCAAATGCAATCTCTTTTGAATGATGTTTGTCAAAAAGCATGGTTTAGCCCGATTTTAACAAGAACGTTACGACTATCAAGTTTAGTAGGGAAAGCGAACCTGAGACTACCGTTTCAGTAGCAAACGCTATGTGCATTTAACTGCTGATAACCACTAATCGTTACGACAAAAACACAACAGTAAGTACAACGCGACAAAAACGTAGCTTAACTACTTGGTGTTTCGATATTCGATGATGAAGTGTGAAATGGGATGTTCCTTGCATGCATGCTTCTACAACTTGGTAGTTTCATATACTCTAGATCAGGGGTCGGCAACCTTTTGAATTCAGGGCTTTTTTGGGCCAGATTGATGGCGAAGACCAGAAAAAAAAACGGTTTTCGCCAGGAGATGAGGATCATTTCGGCTGTTTATTGGTGCATACCTATCATTGAAACAGAAAAAAAGTCGCGGGCCGGATAACAATAAAAGGTCACGGGCCAGGTAAAATGCCTTGGCGGGGCGGAGCCGGGCCGCGGGCTATTGTTTGCCGACCCTTGCTCTAGATGGCTTAAGTATACTGATGAGCTTGAATGACTGAAGTATACTGATGAGCTTGAATGACTGAAGTATACTGATGAGCTTGAATGACTGAAGTATACTGATGAGCTTGAATGACTGAAGTATACTGATGAGCTTGAATGACTGAAGTATACTGATGAGCTTGAATGACTGAAGTATACTGATGAGCTTGAATGACTGAAGTATACTGATGAGCTTGAATGACTGAAGTATACTGATGAGCTTGAATGACTGAAGTATACTGATGAGCTTGAATGACTGAAGTATACTGATGAGCTTGAATGACTGAAGTATACTGATGAGCTTGAATGATTGAAGTATACTGATGAGCTTGAATGACTGAAGTATACTGATGAGCTTGAACTACGGAGCTGCTGATGTGTCGCAGCAATACAACAATCTTTGCATTAAATCGTCGCCAAAATGCGTTTGTCGAAACTTTCAAATGTAGCTCGACTGCTTCTGAAAACAGGGTTTGTAGTTGCCTTGAATGGATCAAACAAAGTATTTCCGCACTCTTGAGTACTTCAGCAAATCATCAAATTGACAGTAGCTGCTGCTGTCTTGAAAATCAGAATCGTTTTTCATGAAAGACGACTAAAGCGCAGTTTTGATTTGAGTAAAATTCACCGACTCTATTCAACTTCATTGCACTTCTGTCGTGTTAGATAAAATCGTTTGTTTCAGTTTTACAGTTTGTTAACCAAGGCTGGATAATCGGTTCAAAATACTCCGTTCAAAATATTCCGTTCACACCCTACTCCGTTTACAAACCCCGATTTTTGGTTGAATTTTTTACCGAGTCCAATTCTTCATCTGAAAATTTAATGACTCTGACTCCGGACTCGAAGCTAAAGCAGCTTCCTATTCCTGGTGAAAAGCGGTTAAATAGAAATCATGAATCTGAAAAATGCCTAGCGTCCTCAACTTTAATGTTATTGTTCCAGGTTTGGCGAGTACTGGAGATCTCCGTCAAACTCCTACATTCACCAATCTACTTATTCCTCTTGAACTGCGGAAGAATTACTCCCAAGCATCACTTAACTATATAATGTGAGTTTCCGTCTAAATTTACCATTCAAAATGTAGACTTTCTCTGTTGACTTTGAGATTAAAGCTAGAGTAAGAAGCTGTTTACTTTATATCACCGAGAAGAAGGCAGTAGAAAACCGTAATCCGTTGCGGTTGGATAAGGAGCAACTATCCCCACAACACTCACAGAATAGTAGGCTATGAAAAGAACAAGCTTGACATGCCCTTTAATGTTTAGGCGCGAGCATTCAATGGGCGAGGCTTGCATCGACATGAACGCCCTCAACATCAACAAACACAAGGACTCTATTAAAACAGCAGAGGAAGCCGATGTGCATCATCTCCTGCAACAAAACCTTTACAAACCTAGAAGAAGGGTAAGTGGCTGAGCTACTGTTTATTGGTTCACTTCATGCGTATCATGAGTCTGGCGTTTTGCATCTGCCTCAACTAAACCAACAAAACACCCTTTTGAGGTTCTGTGTTAGGCTTGACCACCACAACGTTTAGCCTATTTAGCTTTTTTTATTCTAATGGAAATTAAGCGATAAATGTTGTTCCCACGGACGCAGCGACACATTAATTGTTCGGGAATGGAACCAGAAGCTAGCAACCCTGTGATCGTTATCATGATGTTTTACCGATTGCACAGCTACTACGGAAGAAGGTTTGTGACGTGACAGCTCTCACGCAATGTCTAAGAGCGAAGATGTTCGAATATGATAGTGTTGTTGCACAATGTTTCGCGCAAACCAGAAAAGGGATTTTTGTAAATGGGCAGTATGGCGGCTAATGTTTGCGTATTTGTTTCAAAGGTTGATCCGTGGTCTGGTGAAAGCTATTCAATATTTTCAAACCCTTGTAACGTTTTGGCGTTTTTTCCGATTGGCAAATTTAGTTTTGACCATATTGTGCAATTTAAAGTATGTTTTTAATGCGAAATTTATTTAAAAGTAATTTATGGTTGATTAGACACAAAACCTGCTTTGTGAGAGACCCTACGATCACCATCTTGAGCATACAAATTATTTTCGAAACATTTCTTATCGTCGATGACGTATTTTAGGAGCGAGGTCGCTATCGACGTGGAGTCATTGATGAGGATTCAGCGATGAAAAAGCAGGAGGAAGAAATTCTCATCCGCCACAAAATCCACTTTCAACATTCACGAAAGCATTACAAACATAAAGGCAAAAGAAAGGTAAGTTTGCGCAGGGTGACGTCATAAACGCAAAGGCAAGAGAGGGCTGGGTTTGCGGCATGGTCAGTAATGTCATACAAACGTAAATGCAGGAGAGGGCTAAGTTTTTGGCATAATGACGTCATATAAGCCTAAAAGCATGGTGACGTTACACAAGCATAAAGGCAAGGCCAAGATAGGTTTTTGGCAAGATGTGGTCGAGTGGATAGAGCGTTTGCTACTCAAACGGTAGACTGTGGTTCGATTCCCGGTCGGGTCAAACCAAACATTATAAAAATTGGTTTTTATACCTTTTCTACTTGACGGTCAACATTAACACTTTGACTGCCATGTCAGTCATATATGGGTGACACGTAATGTTTCATTACGATCACCGTCAGTCATATGTGAGTGACACTCGAATTTTCCGTCTAGGCCACGTCTCTCACTTATGGGTGACAGTACGTGCAAATCGAATGGAGGTTTGATAGCGTGGCCTCTGAAGAATATTTTGGTAGCTTTGGTTTTAGCAAAGTGCAAAAATAAAAAAGTTATAAACCGACACACAAATTGTAGCAAATTTTGTTTATTTGAAAGAAATACAACGAAAAGCTACAACAACGTCAATGTGAATATCACGTCTGTTCATTTGTGAAGTTCATTGAAGCATTTTCGGCACATCTGTGGTTGTTTCAAGAACAGCAAAATGTGTAGCAATTACTGTCTACCAAAAATGACTGACGTGGCCTGGCGCAAAAACGTTTCAATCTGGTTTGAAAATTTCTATATTTAGCTTATCTGAAATACAGTAAAAGAGCAACAGTCACCGCAATCCTTTACGTTTTTGGTAAATTGATAGTTGGGAGATTTCAAGAACAGCAAAATGTGTAGCAATTACTGTCTACCAAAAATGACTGACGTTGCCTGGCGCAAAAACGTTTCAATCTGGGGCCGCGTCACACATTAGTGACTGACACGGAAAAAGTTAAATTTCATAGCTAAAATGCACTAACATAGGAAATATCGATATATATGAGTAATTTTTTGTTAAAAAACATCAGAAAAAAAATTTTTTGCACCATGGCCTCTGGGAACCATTTTCTGAAAATGGGCTTGGCAGTCAATGTGTTAAAAGAGTCAGTGGTAAGAAAGTCTTTACCTTGTGTTGTATAAACAGGTGGGCAGGTGGCAGCTTGACTCGAAGACCACAAGGTTGCTTTGCTGTTTTTTGGCCACGGCAATGAGGCGAATGAACTGTAATTATTATAACAGTTGTTATTCAGTTTAAACATGTGTTGAAGTGCTAACTAACATTAGAGTATTACCGAGTAATTAAATGAATTGGTGTGAAGTGGCACTCAACTTTTTTGCAATCTTGACGCACTGACGGCGTTGTTAATGTTTATTTCTACGATGAATTTCAAGAGTCAACAAATTTAGTAGTTTTCAGCACTCTTTAGCTGAACTGGGCTCACATGACAAAAACAAGTTAGGGAGGTCGTAAAGGCCATTTTCGCTCGCTAAAACGCGTTAACGAGCAAAAATCTTTGTAGACAAAATGCTATTTCCCAACCGTCTCGCCTAACACTCATTAAAAATGCTCGCTCGGATTTTTACGAGATTTTGCGTTAGCACGTAATAAATACCTCAATGTGACGTCAGATGCATTTCTACTTCAAAATATTGCGTCAAGCGTACTGTGTCTGTATGACGATATGTACTGCAATTATTGTTATGGAAAAAGATACTATTGTAATTGTAATTACATTTTATTCACCAAGTTGCCTTGGCCAGGAGACAGCGAAGGGACCTTTCGGTCTTTAAGTCAAGCTGCCACCTGCCCTCCTGTATACCACAAACGGCGGAGGCTTCACACTGTCCCTTTGATTGGTTTAACCCGACCGGGAATCGAACCCGAGTCTACCGTTTCAGTAGCAGACGCTCTATCCACTCGACCACTGATCGGTTCTATGAACCATGGACCATGCGCTAGTATTACGAGCTTGCAAAATTCTTCATTGATTGCAGTTTGTTAATCAACGCAGAGTTTAATTATATTTTTGGATCATTGTAAAAAAAATAACAACTTTTACCATACCACAATTTTTTGAATGACGTGAAGCGCTCTTGAGGTTGTTGGTTGGTATACGTTTATGTTAACAGCAACAATAGGCTTAAAAATTTTTTAAAAGTGAACAAGTCAAAGTATGCTGTTCTGTTTTAGAACCAGTAACTCTATAGTTGAGACTGCCTGTTTTAAATTTTTTTGCCGATTTTTAGCATCATTTGTTTTTGATTTTTTTAAATTTTAGAGCATCGATGTCAATTTCAGCGACCATATTTGCAACAGTCTTTAATTTCCTATTCTCTTCGTCTGAGTAAAAATTTTTTTCCTGCTTAGCTGCAGCGTAAAATTTTTGAGCTGTTGTTCAACTTGAAAAAACAGCTTTTTTCGAACGACTGCAAAAAAAAAAAATCTCACACAGCGCTTTATACTCTTGGAATAATTGCAATTTGCTTACAAACAAATGAAAATCTCTAAAATTTTATCGTTTTGGATCAGTACAAAATTTAGTTTCTTTTCTTTGATTTGAATTTTTTTTTCATTTGCTTTTGGTTTAGTTTGCTGCCATGGCTAGCATTGTTTTTAATTTGTTCTTAAATTTTGAGCAAAAACGAGTTTTATGTTCTTAGAAAACTGTTCTTATGAAAAGAGTGTATTTTGTTTTTGTCTACTAGTGCTACTCAATATTTTTTATCAGTCGATACAGCGAACGGTTTTTAATGCAATTCGCTTTCTTAGCAGTCTAATAGCAAACATGGAGACCATTGTTAAGTAATTTTCAATACAAATTCGCTTTAGTTAGAGTTTTCAACATTTTGCCATTAAATTTCTGACCAAAAAAAAAATGTCTCGTACGCTTAAAGAGTGCAAAATCTTCGTTAAGTTGGCGAGGAAAATGTGACGTTTTTTTACTCCAGTTATATCTCGCGATCGATCCGAGCAACTTAACGAGCGAAAATGATGTTACACAGCTCGCAGTGCTTTTGATGCACGTGCAAAAATAACCTCTTGCCTTTGGCGAGTATTTCGTTCGTTTGCGCCACTTAAAAAATTCTCGTTATTAATGCGAGCGAGGAAATTTCTGTCATGTGGGCCCTGGTTTGTTACTTGAGGCAATTTTTTTATAGTGCAGGTCATACTTAACCTAAATGGCGAGCATTAATCTAGAACAGTCACAGAAACCTTTTTTAAAGTTTCTGGTTTGACCCTCAATTGAACCCTAAAAACAAACCATAACTATACGATACGAAGCTGACAAAAATGTTGTTCATCATGTTACTGTGTTATATCTCTATGATTATGGCAGCGATTCATAGGGCCATTTCGTGAACAGCTCAGTGCTGTATTGTTGTACTATACTTGTTGTAATTATAGCCATAATTACGTCGTTAAAGCATTACATGTAGTCATACTGCATTGGCAACATTAGAATTTGCATGTTCAAAGCGAAAAGGATTTTGATCTTAGTTTGAAAATCTATGGTGGACGCAATTTTTTTTTTCAAAATTGTACTTCAAGTTTTACATCAATTTTTACTTCAATCAAGCTTGTATGATCTCTTATTCCGGCCGAGTAACTTCTAAAGAAAAAAAAGCTTTTGAAAATATTTTATATTGAAATGTGCTTGTGAGTGGATAGTGTTAATCGTTGTCGACAGGTTTGTCGGAATGCCACAACTAATTTCAATGATGCAGTTAGTCGTACTTTTTTCGTCATTTAACCTTCATTTATCTAAATTTTTAGTAAATGGCGTCGAAAAAGTTTAGTCATTTCGGTCGAAATGACCAAAAAATAGTTGAAAACATTTACTTGTTTTTCCATACAAGCCCTGAAAATCGTGCTGGCTATAATTGTGAAATGATTGAAAAATTTTCGATGTGACAAAAAAACTCCTAATTTTAATCGACATTTGAGCGAAAGTTTAGGTCGAATTATCCGATACCTACCAAGTAGAGTGATGAAGTGGCTTAAGTTTAAATTGGTTTCGGTTTTGCTTCCACGGACAAGTTTTTTTCATGAAAACTAAAGAGCATCCTGAATTTACAGTGCTCCAAAAGAAGTTTTGGAGCGGTTAGTATGAAAATGTGCTGACAGATAATTCCAGATTGTCATAAATCGACTTAAATTATCTCAAGTAACCCGGCTGGTTGTTGCAGGGTCGCAATTCATCAAAATCCCCACTTGCAGCATCGTCTTCATCGCGTAATCTCAAACCAAATATATCAGGTATGTTCGATTGTGCATTCATGCGTAACATTAGTCACTTGTGTTCATCGTGTGTTGGGTTCATTTTGTATTCACTCTAAACGTAAGTTCTTGTACCGGTACCGGTAATTGAACAACGACCAATCTAAGAAGTTAATAATTTATTTCATGCGTACGAATTAAATAAAAACTCAGCGGATTAAAAAGTGCTGCGAAAATTCTCTTCTGTTTCTAAATTTTGGAAAGTCCTTCTCTATGACTTCATTCATTGCTTATATGCAGTCTTTGTTTACGTTAAAGACTTTGTATTTCAACAACAAGTGGTAACTGTTCCGCTTTCTAGTGCACAACTGGTGTTTAGATTTGATACCGATGCTACGTGTAAAGCTAACAAACCAAACTGCCTTCGAAGTTCGAGTTCTTTAATGTCTCCTTCAAAATATGCTTAAATTTTTACTTTTACGTCAATTTGCGCTTCAATCAAACTGGTATGCTCTATTATTATGGCCCAATAATTAAAAAAAAATGGATCTGAAAAAGATAAAATTTTTTGCTTGGTCGTAAGCGAAAAGGTTTCTTGAATCAATTTCAAATCGTTGATGGGGTTCAAATGATACGAGCGCAAGCCTTAATGTTTGGGGTCTGTTTTATGTGAAGAAGGAAATAATTTTGTAGAGCTAGGACCTGGGCTGCATTTCAGTAGCATCTAATGCAGCTGGTCTCGACTAGGATAAGGGTGCCTGACGTTGGGTTCGATAGATTTGGATGGGAGTTTTAACGAAGTAATGCCAGTTGTAGCTTATATCGATATAATTCTACTGATCAGCTTGTTGGGTTTATGACATTATGAGTGTGAATATAGAACTATGCCAACTTATGACACGGTTTGACGTAACAATCGAAGGAAAGTTTTAGTTTGATTTTGGTTTTAGATTCGTGCCGTGCAGGTGAGGTTTGCTACAGAGGGGGTTGCTTCTAAACCTGCATGTTTTTTGTGTTTTTTGTATGAAACTTTTTGTTAGTTTTGATACGTGACTTTCTTTCAAGCTACAACGGAAGCTGTTGCCAGCTCAGAATGTAAAAACGAATATTTGTCTTTGAATTAATGCATCAAAGACATTTGGATAACGTGAAATTGTTTAGCTAATTTTGGTGTTTTAAGTTAAGCAGTATTTTGGAAAAATAAAAAATGATAGAGAGACTTATTTCACCCGAAAATGTAAACTATAGCAGTAAAGGGAAAAAAGGAATTGTGACCCGCATATTTTTATTTCATTTTTAAGGATTTAAATTTGGATTCGTGTTAGGGTTCCGATTTAAGATCAGATTTGAAGTTAGTTTTAGAGTAGGGGTGCGATTTGAGGACTGGGTTTGGACTACAGCCGGATCAGAATTCATATTGAACTACTGTAGCTAAATTTTTCGGTGAAATAAAGCTTGACAAAACAATAAATAATTGTTCGTTGGTGTTTTGGTGACCTTTTAGAAAAGCTTTTGCTCTTGCTAAACTTTTTGATTTGCTTGTTAGTGAGAGTCGCAAAGCTCTTCTACATACCGATATTGTTTTTTGTATTAACAGCTTATTTTTTTCCTCACTTTGAACCTTTTAAAAGTTGGATATTTTGACGTTCTAGAAAAATATATTCCATTTCAATTATTCAAAATAATATAAAGTTTTGGAAGTTATTAAATTTTTAATTACTGCTTTGTTTGGTAAAAAACATATATTGACCTTTTTTGATCGTTTTTAACAAAAGTTCAACTGTAACTTAGTTTTTTGATTTTTGAGAAATAATTTGAAAAAAGTGCCTCAACAGAATACTGAGCTCCTCTCATTTCCGAACTTGAACTGGACTTTCAAAAACAAGAAATCGGAGTTTGTAAAATCTGGCTGGTTGCGATCTTGCCAATCCAGTTCTCGTTATAAGCCTCGCTCTGAACAGTCAAGAAAACGAGAACTTCTTTAAATCATCGCGTATTTCATTGGAAATATGCAGACAGGAGCAAATATAAACTTTATTGCCTTATCAGTTACAGTAACTCCGCCCTCTGACGTCACTACTCCGCTGCTATCCGGTGAGCTTTAAATGCAATACTTGCTTTCCAAGGACCATGACTAGACTGTACCTTGTGTATTTTTTAAGATGATAATGTATCCAATTTTAATATGCCAGTATGCATGCACCGAAATTTTTATGTTACGGGTATGACATAAAGATGATGCATTGAATAAGTGCTGTTCGAAATTGCGTTTTTTTTTTATGAAAAAATCATATTACTCTTTGAGTCGTTTATGTCTATATTGGCCCTTTCATTGTTTTTCTCCGTTCCTTGCTGGTTTGGTCCTCGGAAAGCAAATCACAAGGGGAAGCGTCACACGGCTCATTAGATGAGAAAGTGTCTCTGCCTCCCCCTTTTTGCACGTTTCTTAGTCTTGAAAATCACGCTTGTGGCAATTAACTTATAAATGACTACTAACCTCCTTACTCAACACCTAGGTTTGCAAGCAGTCTAATTTGTGATGCAAAATCTTCTTGCTAATCTGATGTGAACGAAAAAAATCTATTAATTGGATAGGTTATTTCTTTGCTTAATTTAAACGTTGTAGTATTCCATCGTTGTTTTGTTCGTTGTACATTTTCCATGCACTTAGTTCGAGAAATTGCACGTATATTCGCACACTTTTCTGCCTCTTCAAAAATCCGTGATTTCCCAAAGCAATTTTTTGTAACTATTCATACTGTTAGAACTTCTACATTACGAATTAAACTCGGAATTTTTGATTGTGAGGCTTGACCTTACGTCAACCGTGACATTTTCAATACTCCGGCTTGGTAATGTTTTTACATTGTTGCAATTTGTTCAAGTTGCCAATTTTCGCGTTTCTTAGCGTTAAAACAAAAAATGGCGAGAACGCCAACTTTATTAGTTGATGATGGATTTAAATTTTAATAACATTATTTTCTTTTGACCAGATCAGACCTGTAAGGTCTGTAGGAGATAAACAGTTTCTCAGGGTTTTATGGCTGCCAGATTGAGGATTTACTCCTCAAAATCAATGTACGTCGATTAGCCTTCTATTGGATTTGCTACGGCAAATTCCTCTGTGAAAAACGTGCGCAGTCTCTCCATGTCCATCACGCAACGGTTTGACACGACCAGATATGGGCTGTCGTTGAAGCGTTGCAACATTTGCAAGATTAGGCGCACAGCTTTTAAAATGTTGCAGATTCAAATCTAGGCGGTCCCTTGCGAAAAAGTCTTCTTTGACTTTTGAGCATTGATTTGATACAAGTTAGTGTTTAATTTGCAATTAGCAATTCAATTTGTAAATTAATTACATTCGTTTTTGCTCTTACGTCACAGCTAATTAAATAATGACTGTCTTTCACCTAACCGTCGTCACTGGCTTTCATTTGTAGAAACTATTCCTGATGAAAAATCTGGAAGTAGTTGAAAGTAGTAACTACATTAAAGAGCATGCTTAATTTAGTGAAAAGTCATTATAATTTGCTTTCAAGCAATGAGTTGCATGATGCTTAACTTCGTAAAAAGTCCAAAAACGCTTTTAGCCATGATTGAATTTTAGTTCTGTTATATTTTTCAAGTTTGTTACCGTTAGTTCATGTTAGAAGTCCGTGGTTCATGGCTTGGTTCGTTTGTGAAAATTGAAACTCTCTTTGTGTTTACCTTTGTTCCAATTGTTTGAGCAATTAATGACCCAGCTGCTCGAACGGTCTGCACGTTCGCCTCTGGGCCGGGAGGTACTGGGTTCCATTCTGAGCATATCAGATCGTGCATTGTTGTAAGAAAGCTGTTTTGTAGTCCAGTCGCAATTGCGCGAGGATAGGCCACGCGAACTCATAACACGCTCAAACGTCACACATCTACAATGAAAATTTGAATTTTTGAAATTAAAAATATTCCTTAGTGAAAAGTTGCAACGCCTAAAACTTTTGCAATTACTACGAATTAAAACTAAGCAACTAATGTAATGTAATTTTAGTCTTAGACTTAGTTTGCAATTAAATTTTTTCAGCACATTTCCATTTTCGTTGACCTGATTTGTTTTTAAACCAATATGTGATTGATATTAGATTTTAAAAACGTGGTTGGTAACTTTGATTAACTGAATTTTTTACGAGACATTTTGAGTTTATAATCTTAACAATTTTTTATTCATTTTTATTCACGCAAGTTTTTTTAAACATTTTCAGCTTACTTGTATCAAAAACAATAATTTCAATGCGCGTATTAAGTTTGTAATGTAATGGATGTGCTTTTAAAATGCTTTTTTAATTTTAGATGCATTTTAAAATCATGGTTGATATGAAATTGGTTTGAACACAATTAGTTTTGCACGACGTTAGATCGTTGTAAACACCCTCTTATACATTTGGAATATTTTTTAATCATGCGCAAATAGTCTTTTTTTTCGGTCACGCATCATTATTTGATAGGAAACATCTTTAAACCAAATTAGCGCAGAATTTGCTGCCGAATATTCTGTTTGTTTTGTCACGTCATTAATTTTTATATTCTGTTGACATTTTAATTTTTTTGTGTCAGCTCAATTACCTTAATTATGATTTTTTTTATTTTGCTAAATTCTTTGTTAGCCCAATTACGTCAATAATTTTTTTTTATTAACTAAACTTCTCAAGTTTTAAAGTTGGAAGAGAGTTTCTCCCAACTTGAATCATTCAATTTTAAAATTTGCCTGCTCGCGTTTGCCAAAAATTTACAAAACAATGTAATCTTTGGCGGCCATCTCGTATGTCGATATTTAGTCCACAATCCTATGATCGAGGTGTCCGACCGCGTGCCTGATGACCGACAACCGTCGCGGGCCACTCACCGACATCGGGCCGGTCGTTGGCCCGCGACTTATTTCAGCCATCCCTTCGAACCGGATCTCCGTCTACCGGTCGGCGGCCATAGGACACCTCGATCATCCGATCGTGGACTGAATTTAATTTTTATTTGCCGATGCTCAATTTAATTGATTGATTATTTTTCAGCCCCGACTTTTCGTTCCCCTTCGTGCCCGATTAAGAAAGTAAAGAAACAGGAGGAAGACGTCGGCATCACATTCACTGCTTCTCCTACTACAAGTATGTTCTTTTGGCTTATACTATGCTTAGTTCGTTGCTACTGTAGGTGACAGCATAGATTGTAACGCGCGATTCGCCGAAGTGGCGATTTTAGCACTACTCACAAACTAGGCATCCCATCACCGCACAGTCCAGGACTGCTGATAATTACCCACCTGCCTTCTCATTGGATCAACCCACTTAACGTCTCGTCATTTATGCAGTATGCATTTTTGCAGAAATTAAAAGTTCACTCGGTGTCTGCCTTAATATTTTACTCCGTGTAGCACGGAGAGTATGCATTGAACCAATCCAGTAGATGAAAGGTGTGGAGAAGTTGGTATCACAAACGGTCCATTACAAGGATCTGGTCGTTTCCTAAGATTTAAACGTGAAAAAAGTTTAAAGCTGAGAGGCTTAGATGCTGAGAGTTCTTCGGATGTGCTACTAGAATACGTACACAAAAAAGCTAAGGCTACGACAAAAACATGCCCTGATAACGGTAACACAGCAAAGAACATGAACGAAACTTGGACCAGACTTGCATTAAATGCGTTAACTACATGAAGAAGTTAATACGAAAACAGCTATCCTTTTTTTTTCTGAAATAAATGCTGGGTAAAGTGAATTTTGGCATTTTTAAAAGATTTGAAGTAGAGTTTTCCAGTTCAGTAAACGGAAACTAATTTGTTCCTCTTAGTGAAGCTACTATTTTGGTATTCGGTTACCGAGATTAAGATTCTTTCTCAACATTTAAAAGTAATTCTGAAATGCACTGATTGAAAGAAAAATAACATCCAGGTTTCGAAAAAGGACAGTAAAAAGTCTAGTAAATTTTGACAATATTTAGCTAACTTCTCTTGCGAACGTGACGTTGAACAAATGTAGCTGGAGAACTTAATTTTAGAAGTGATAAACTTGGAGTATATTCCCACAATCAGTCAATAATCCTAATTGGGAATGTACTGGATGTTTCATCATTAATGAACCGTCTCCACGAAATTGTCATTTTGTACTTCTTTGGTCTGGGTTTGATTCTCTGGATCTCCCCACCAACAATCACGCAATTTAAGAAGTGCGCTTTTATTCAAGAATTTTGCTTTGATCATGCCTTTTTGTAGTGATTCATAGTGGGGTGACATCTCTGAAAAAGGTATTTTGCTCTCCACTGTTTGGAAGTTTTGTTTGTTTTGCAAATTTCGGTGAAAAAATTTGCGTATGAGAAGCCGGTTTATTCCTAAACGTGTCAAACAAGGAAACTCAAAAATGCTTGTAAGCAACCTAATATAGCCAAAATTATTCTACCCATTACCAGCGAGATATAAAACGGTTTCAGTTACTTCTTCAAAGTGGCTCTGAGGTCGACTTTAACAGGTTTCCGATACCTCAGTGCCAGGGTTCACTATGAGGTTGTTATTGACAGGCCCCAGTAACTGCCTTAATATTTTCGTCAAAAACGTCGCTTTGTAGAATTCTTAGTCATTTGAGAGCCGAGAAATAAGCAATCTTTATTGCAAGTTCTCTGTGGTCATGGCCTCCTTGGACTAGTATGGACTCCGTACTAAGTCGTTGATTGGTGAATTTCTGGCCTCAGAGTTGCCAGTTTTTATTTAAAGTTTTTATTTAAGCTCGGTCCAAACCGCGACGTCACACTTTCCTAGCAACGTCGTCGGGTTACAGCAACAATTTTGAGCCCCTTGAAGAAGAGCCAGCTAGTGGTGAGAGTGGTCGCTTGTAGACACTGCTGTGTGCTGTTGGCGTGTCGTGTGTGCAAAATATGTCGCATGAACGGAGCCCACTGGCTTTTTTACATGAACTTTTAAATGGTGCTCATGAAAAATTACATTCGCAATGTTTCAAATCAAAGTCCATGGTTAACCACTAACTGATCGGGTTATTATAACAACCATCACTATGCAGATAGGCCGCAACGCTTCAGTTAGAATTGGCTGTGATCAAACGTTTGTCTTAGTCACGTTTTTCGTGGTACCAACTCTCATCAGTGCGACTAGAACTCATTTTCTAGGTTGGTAGGCGGGGATGCTTTGCTATTACCATGCCATAGCTGCAAATCATTTTGCCGTGTGAAATTAACTTCGCCAATCCGCCATTAAAGGTAGGGTCCCGAATTCTTACTGTATTGATGAGAGGCGATATATAGAAACACGTGTCTGCAGATTTTCGCCATGTACTTTACTGTTGCGTCATTTTTTCACGAAAATTATTTGTCTGAAGATTTTCATGACTATCGTGATTTGTAATAGTTACAGAATGATGATGAAATTTTTCGTGAACACCAATGCTAACATCTTGTAAAACCGCTTCGTGAAATGCAATCAGTTGAATCGATCTGTATGATTAACTTTACCACTAATCAACTAAAAAAATTAGATAGATCATTGATTCTTGTTCGTTTTCAAAACATTGATGTTGTAGTTTTTGAAACTAGTTTTTATGATCTAACTTGCTGTTCTCCATCGTCATTTTAATCGTGGTATTCTTAATTCATTTTATCCCTCTAACTGGTTCGAATTACCTCTATCAGTGCGAATTAAAAGTTTTCTCTGCATTTCTTACAGATAAGGCACAAAAAGAAAAGTGGGTTGCATTGTATGCCCACGAAGGCTCGCATTAACTTTTTTTTCATGTGGTTTTAAATTTTTTGTGTTGCTTTTTTGTCACATCAAAATTTATCAGTTACCGTAAATTGCTCCGGATTATTTGATCGTTTTTCTCGTCTTACATTTGTGTGTTAAAAAAAAGGATGGAGGAAAACTATGCATTAGCTTGCTCTTTCATTTCAAATTAAGACAAAAAGTCATAAATTAACCTTTTGTCCACGGCTGCTTTTTGTTTTCTCTTATCTATACTTTTTTGCTTTGAGCTTCTCTCAATTTCAGATTGTTACATCAGTTGCTGTAATGCTGATGTGCAAGAGTTGTTTGCTCGTTGTTGTGTGTTTTGCTTGAAGCATCGTCTGTAGAATTGTGAAAATCATACAATAACCATTGAGCCACATTTGATCTACTAGTAACGTGTGGCGCTGATGTTTTTGTTTTTAGCCTTATTGTACTTTTGCATTATTGTTGTACTTTTGCATTATTGTTGTTATACGGTATTTGTTGGAGAGATTAATTGATATTAATTGACGCAGGAAAACGCAATCGTATCGTTATGAACGGAATCATCGCTACCCTTCAGTTTCATTTTTGAACTTAATCGTTGAAACAATTATGTTTTTTACGTGGACTTGTCCGTTTTGTCCCGTTTGTCGGTTCGATTCAAAACGCTCGAGAAGCAAACAGGAATTGGGAAGCAAACTTGTTTTCCAGTTTATCCTTCGTTTTTCGCATGGTTTTGCTATTGTTAAAGCTAGCAATGTCTGAACCAACTCGAATGCAAGGTTTTTTGAAAAAGGAATGAAACAACCCTACGCGAATCGAACATGAGCGCGCGCTTAACCAATAGTCTGCGCCACATACACGTCGCCGCCAAACTGGATATGGCGTTGTTTTGGTGACCACAATTTAATGTAGAGTAAGCCTTAATAAGTAGATCTTAAAAAAGCAAAAAAAAAAGTCATACAAGTTTCATTCATTAGTGTTGACCATCTCCTGTAGTTTGGCATTGCAAAAATTGAAATCATCGAAGCATCTACGTTTCCGGTGCCTGGCTTGACCAAACTTTATCCAGCTCTCTCATTATCTCGTTTGCCGCAAATTGTGCATGGTTGGCATCTGATCAGGACTTTTCTGACGCGGCCGGTTTATGGTGAGAGCTTAATGCCAAAACTGGATGTAACGTTAGTACCGGTCGCTTCAAAAAGTCGCGGAAACGTTTGCCATTGCAATACCTTGTTTCAAATCTTCTGTTGCGGAGCTTTATAGCCAATAGTTTTTGCTAATATTTCATCCTATTCACGCTGAAAAGCTAAGCCATGAAAGCGAAGTATATGACACTGCAAATAAATAAATGAAAACGGAGTATATGACACTGTAAATAAATAAATCAAGGCTAGCCTAGCCCGATTGCTCTGCCAGTGGTGAAATGTTTCTTCCAAAAACAGTTAGGCTATAATGCTACGGAAAAACTGTCAGGTTATCGGCTAGCCTACAGTAATTTTGCGATGGTAGGTAGCAAAATCAGAGTAATAAATTTATGGTGTTGTCATTTTACTCCAGAAACTTCTCCCACTCCTCCCGACCCGGATGACAACGAAGTCCAACTCGATTCAGTCGCTATCGACAGGGAATTGCCATGGAAACAATCGTGCGGAGCAGTCGTTTGTGATCCACATAATGATGGAAGTAAGTTAAATCGCGTGACGTCGTTGAATGGAATATTTCGTTTTGCTTAAAAACGTGGAGTGAAAGCAAAATCAATGGAAGTATCTAAGTTAGGGCTATCGTATTAGGTTAGATAGGCGTGGACTTCATTCTTCTTGTCACAGCCCTTCCCCGAGATAGTCTATTCATAGCACTCTTATTTTTATTGGCGACCATGACGTTTCGATCCCGTAGCCTAGAGTAGTGGCTCCCAACCGTCGGTCCGCTGATTATCTTCTTTCCATACAGAATTTCAATGCTTTCATTGATTAAAATGCTCAGTAAAACTGGCGTTCTCTACTTCCTTGTCACCTTTATCGAAGATATCAGCATGTGTTGCCCTAATCCCAAAGAAAAAGAACTGATTCAATTATGTGCGATTCTACTTGTACTCAAAGATAGAAAAAATAATCCTTGACTCGATTCTAGAGTCCTCTTGAAAACGAATATCGTCCGTCTCGAAGTTGTTGATGGTATTTTCAACCAGCCACTTTTTTTTCAGCTTTGACAAATATTTTTTCAGCTCTGACTTAAAACATAATTAAAATTTGAGGCAACTTCTGAGTCATTTATTTTGGCGGTTAATTTGTCAAAAAGAAAACTCACGAATCAAGAAAAACTTGGAAAAATGGCAAAGATTAGTAATAGTATAATTTAATCGCTTGTTTAAAAGTGCTGAACATAAATTTGATAAAAAATAAATAAAACCTCAGTAGGTATTAGTGAAGCTCTTATTGCTTTTCTCAAATCTCGTTTCATTAGCCCCACAGTTAACTTTCTGTGTAAAGTATAGACGAGTAGATTACTTCTTGTGAGTTTTATTGAATTGTAGGATTTTATGATTTACCAGCTTATAAATAAGAGAACTGAATTTTAGCTTAAGGTGGATTTACACAGTATCCATTTTTCGTCCGTTTTTTTTTACGTTTTTGCTTCTCCGTGAAAAAGTATGCGCTTTTTCATCCGCATTTTTGTATGTCCATATCCACACTAACCAGACTGTCACATATTGGACAAAAGTTTTCGAAAAAAATTTTTATCTATATGTAATAGTCTACTTAATGCGGATTTGAACTTATAAAAATGCGGATGAAAAAGTGCATGCTTTTTCACGGAGAAGCAAAAACGTAAAAAAACGGATACTCTGTAAATTCACTATTAGCCTTTTACCCCATAGCTCATTTACGCAACAAGTTTTACCACGATTTTGCACTGTTTACTTTTAATGCCACGTTTTAAAACCATTAATTTTTATCAAATAGGCCTAAAATTAAGTTATTTTTGTAAGACTACAAAATTTTCGAGCGCTGGGGTCTCCGCCTTCAGTCCCCCGAAACAGCCTCTCCATTGCAGATTTCTGGCTATGTGCCTGTGCCGAAATAATGCATTATGCTGTGCCATTTATTTTGCGGTGGTAACAGATGCGATAATAACTACACCGCTATTATATCCAGTACTTCAACTGTAAAATTTTGCATGGGGGGACGCTTTTGCAGCCTTTGTCAAACGCATTCGGATTGCGAAAGTAATTCCGGGAAAATTATGTCATTCCGTCCCCGAAATCGAGTGAAGACCAAAAAAAAAAGGGTCTTCTCCGCAATTTGGGACTATATTCGGCCGGAATTTGTGTGATTTATTCGTGCTGACAGACGTTTTTTCGTTTGATCATCCAGCGCTTAAATCTAGATGGGGGACGCTAAATCTCGATAGGAGAACGCCAACTATCGATGGGAAGGGGGGCGCGTCCCCCCGCGTTTCCCTTACAATTTAAGTAATGGTTATGTCCATTGCGATTTTGGGAATCGCTCCGTGAACCTTTGTTTAATTTTTACCGGTCCGCCGATATGTAAAAAAGGTTGGGAACTACTGGTCTAGAGTATTACACAGAGGGCTTTATTAACTTATGTAGTTTAAAAGACCTCTGTGGCATAGCCTGATTGCGGCATTGTTAGCGTAAACCTTGTTGTTGTTTTACCGGGCTGCTTCCGAGGGATGGCAGCCTCCTATGTCCAAAGAGGACACAAGAGAATCATCCTTAACACAGAAGTGCTACTGGCATAGGATAATCCCGGAGGTTGGTGGCCATTTCGATCCCTGCACAAAGCAGGGCACTCCCACCACTCGACGGCGACCACCGTTGGTGGGTCTTAAAGAGTGCAGCCAGATACGCAAAAGGGGTTGAAACAACATAAAAAAAAAACGCTTCTCATTACTACTAATAGCAATAGTAAGAGTCGACTCGCATCAAGTTACTCTAGCCAATTGAGAAAGTCTTCTGGCACAAGAAATGCAAGAAGTAAGAAATCCCAACAGGCATGGTTCCCAGAAGGCGCTGCTAGCGGGAGGCCAATTCTGCAAGACCCAAAAGTCAAGCAGCTTAGCACCGATAGTCGACCATGCCGAGTACCCAATAACCGCCTCTTACGGTTCGCTGGGTGTTGTCGATGTGATCAACGTTAGGGCTGCTAATAAAAAATATAATTAGGGAGGGCCCTCAGATTGCGTTCGGAGTTGAATATTTTAGGAACTGATGGGTCAAGAAGAATGGATTCAACTCCAATCTAATCTGATACGATTGCCCCAACTTTAGATGTTCAACATACGGTTAATCGTATGCTTACTTCTTTGCGTTTACTTGCCAGCAAGTAAAGCTGCACTAAAATGGGCGAAGTTCACGTATTTTGATGATTGCTTTTACGACTGACGAAAGGCAAGACCAAGAACAGAATTTCAGTAAAGCGAGCTTGGCACTATTCAGTTATCAAGAAACTAGATCTTTTTGAAAAAAAAGCAAAGCTCTTTGTTTTTAAAATTCTTAGCAATGGCGGAAACAGTAACGCAAGGGGTTAGCAAGAATAACAAAACAATGGCGTATTCTATAACAATACACTTTTTTTATAAGAACCAGTAAATTTTGAGTTGAGGCTGGCTGTTCTTAATTTTTTGCCAATGTTTTGCCTCATTTGTTATTAAATTTTGAGAGCATTGATATCAATTTTTTTGCTATTTTAGCAGCATTGTAAAATTCCATAAGCGAAAAAGCAAACTTAAGGAAAAACTTCGACAAATTTCAATTATGAAGCAAACTGAAAGATTAGTTCTTGGAACTTGCGAATTTTATTTATTGTAGCAAGTTAAACGGAGTAGATAGAAAAGTTAATCGACGTTGGTGCATACGACCTTAAATTTTTAAACATTTATAGGTTACGTAGCATCTCGTGCATTGGAGCCGGAACCTACAACAGATGTTCCCAATGGCATGGAATTGTGGCCCACCCACCATACTTCTGAAGAACAGCGAGATTCAAACAACATCAAAGAAACTGAAAATCTCTAGCGGCTCTATAGCGAGAAATCTGGTTAAATTTTACGATTGCCACTTCGCCGCGTACAAAAATGCTCGTGGTGCTGCAATTCTGGTATAAGGAGTCAAAAACTTTTGATATGCTTGCTAATAGCACAGAGTTGCTGTGTAAAAATAGGCATTGTTTGAGACGAGTAATCTCTCGACCGCCGCTCAGTTGAAGCCGATTATAATGTCTTAGTGGACAGAACCTCAGCTCCATTTCCGGTCGGGCCAAAGCAAAGACTTTGAAGTTTGCATTTACAGTTTCCCTGCTTAACGGTCAACATTAAAAAGGCTTCACCATGTGTGGTCAACGAGTGGCAGCTTGACACAAACACCACAAAGGGCTCTTCGCCGTCCATTGGCTAAGGCTCTTGGTGAATCAAGATGTATTTTGAAATTATTGCACAGAATATTGTACAGATGTACTCTCATTCAATCGCTACCGGTGTGTGCTAAAATTGTTGACGTGATCGCGATTTATCGCCGTTTAAGCGCTTTTCGATTTGACTCGCATGGGAATTGAATCAAAGTTTGTCAGCGATAAAAGTAGCGTGCGTGTATTCGACTCGTGGGTGATGTGCAGCACGTCAACTGTTTTTGTTTCTCACTCTTACTTGGTGTCAACTTGTTTCTTTTGGTGTAATTTAGCACTGCCTCTGCCCACCCAGCAGATGTGCGGTATACCTTGTTGATCAAATTATGCAAATGATTCGTATCAATTAATTATTAGTATTACAATATTGATATGCAGTTAATTAAGTTGGTGGTGGTTTTGTCAGTAAAGTTTGGTAGAAATTTAGGGGGTTTGAACTTCAGCATAAATCCAGAACCTCACGTGCTCGTCAAAGCATCAGAACCCGAGTAAGGTTGGTCTAATCTGGTTGCAGCCATATTTCAAGAAATTCAACACTTGAGCTACGGTAGCAGCGAGTCCTCCGTTAAAAGACTGCCGTGGCTTTCAATCAAACCAGTGTATTCATGTTCCTGGTTGTTGCGGGCACGAGTCCGATTCATCCGAAAGGGATCGGAGTCGATATATCCATAGAAATCACCGAAATTGAATCGCGTGAAATTATTCGTAGCAGTTTGGTTCTACCTTAGGAACGATATTAGTAAAACTTACAAACATTAACATTCACATCAAAATAATTTTTTTGCCAATAATGTAGTACTTCGTCTAGACTAAGCGTTAAAACTGAATCCTATTAAACTCAAATTTATGCAGATCCACTTACATCAGCGAGAAATCGATCAAAAAGCTACGCATTCGTTCGTTCATATGAACCAGGCACTATGCGTCTGTCTAACCACACCAACGCACAGCATTATTAGGTTCTGTGTTTAAGTCAGCATGGGTAATTACAAAAACAAAGCTATCGGCTATCTACCAACATATGATTGCGAGTTGGTCCCACATGACAGAAATTTCCTCGTTTGCTTTAATTAACGAGATTTTGTTTTAAGAAGCGCTACTCGCTAAACGTAAGAGGTCATTTTTGCACGTGCATATAAAGTAGGATGTTTCATTTTTTCATCAATTTCGAGAAAAGCTTAGTTTGAGCGATTTTAGGACGGGGTATTGGGTACAAGTAACGAATCGAGCGTTTTTTTCGATTATGACGTCATTCACCGGTGGCACCGGCCGTTTGAAGTTTATGACGTCATATGAGGCGCCGAAATTAGCATATCTCGCGAACGGGTCGGGTTAGGAACCTCATATTGGTGTCAAACGACGTAGAATAGCCGGTTTTTTATCTGCTCTTAATACATTTCATACGTCTATCTGCTACTACAAACCGATAAATCAAGAAAAACCGTGTTTTTTTGAAAAATTTGAAATTTTTAACACTACACAGCAATTGCTACAGTTTTTGGTTAGTTGTAAGGATCTAGAAGTTTTGTTTTATATGGCTCAGAATCTTAGTTTTTGAGATATGTTTCCGATCTTGTTTTGCAGACTTCTTTACTTACACCAGATTTTATTTAGCTCAAGTATCCAGCTCTTTCATGCTTAAGATACCGGTATTTTTAACATTTTTTATTACCGAAGTTCTAATTCACCTAAGAGATGATGGCTGACTAGCGTACCTCTTCCAAATCTTATAACAAACAATTGGTAAGAGAACAATTTTTAATAGTAGATAACATTAAAACATAAAGCATAACACATCAAACAAAGACGGCAATGTGATTTTTAAAACCGCATTATGTTTGCAAATATTCCATTGCACATAAATATGCTCTAATCTTCACATCGACTTAACCACTTGCAGCATTGTCACTAATTTTACTCTGTACAATTGATCTCAATTTACCAAATCTTCGTTCAGTGGAACGGTTGTTGTTATTAATTGTTTTCCAAAAATTGGGACTAACTGAAGTCATGGTGATGCAGGGTGCATTTTTACTTGCGGAAGTGAAAAAATGACGAAGACGGGAGGTCCGATCTTGCAAAAGAGCTCGAGTATTGACCACATCTGGAAACGAAGCAGTTTTTACAGCTTCCATGCAGTATGGTGGCACTTCAGAGAACACACTGAGGGAAACGTTTTTAGGTGAAAGCCAATGAACAGCATGATCCAAAAAATACTTGAAAACAACATCAGCAATTTCTCTATCAATTTCTTGGTAGGAATTCAACAAATCTCTCTGAAAGAGAGTTAACTGTGGTCCTTCAGCAGCTTGTGGTTTCAAATGCATCATTATGAAAGATGGAACATACACAGAAACAATGTAAGAAACCAATCGTTTCAGAGTCGTTTGCTGGTGGCGGTTTAGTTTATCATAGTAAAACAGCAGAAGTCGCAAATAGCCATTTGCGGTTGTTATCCACCTTGAACGACTAATAGATTTTTGCCGATAAGCAAGAAAATTGATAAGATTTTCCGGCACATCCATAATTAAATAGCTTGCCCGAGTCAGCATCACCATTTGGTCACTGCGAAACTTGTCATCTGTTTTATGATCGGATTTTAATTGGCTAAACCATTCCACTTTTGACTTTATATGAAGAGAAGCAATTTGAGTGGTTCGGATGTCAAGTCTTTGTCTTGAAAGATCTTTCATGTTTGGCTTGCCAATATTATGTATCAGATTCATAAGTGCATCACCTTCTAGCGAAGATGGACCCTTTGTAATTCCCTCAAGTGATTGAATGACATGCGACAAATATATCTCGTTCACATGGAACAAACACTCGAGTGTGTGAATGCCATGTCCTACCTTTTCTTGAAAGTACTTTTCTAAACGGACATTTACCCCTGACTTCTTGCCAGTATTAACAGCTGTAGTATCTGCCATTACCGATACAATCTTGTTTATGTAACCGCCACAAATTTGATCTACAATGGTTGCAAATATAGCTTCTCCAGTAACAGACGATGTTTTTGGAAAAGATTTAACACCCATAACATGCTCCGACTTGATGGTTTGATTGGAACCTACACCTTGACCTAGAAAAACGTACCTATCAACTTTATTGACTACTCGACCATCATAGCAAAGCTGTAGAGCTTCAGCTCTGTTCAAGGCAGCTTCACACTCTTCAAGGGCAGTTAATCTGAATTTCTGGCGCTTGCGAAATACAGTAGAAGCTGAAGCAGCAACAGCATCTTTTCCTACAACAGAAAGAATAGCATCCGACTGTTGACGAACAGATAACATGCGCTTGTCTGCACGCACGCAACTCTCATCCTTTAAGTGCAACGATTTTCGTTTTATGGATTTTTTTTTCACCAACCGGTATATCTACTGGCGAATACTCTTTAGCATCGCCCTTATCTTCAGTTGGATCAGCATCAGCGGGATCAACTGTAATATTAAATGTTGTAGCCAAAGATGAGGAAGTACAAGGTTCATCATCCTCCGAGCTGTTCTTGGGTTTATGAGCTAACCGTTTTAAAAACTGCTTTGTGTGAGTTAAGTCTTTACTGGCAGAAATCATCATTCTACGTTCACCTCGTTGATCCTTCAAGAAAGATGCTTCCTTTTCAGGCACACGATCTTCGAATGGGCCAGGGCACAGCACTTTTGTTTGATGGATCTTTGGATGATCGCTAATTTTACATTTGCACCTGCTCAAATCAAACAACTCAAATAACCATTTTTCACCTGATAAATCCTTTTCTTTAGTCTTTCTAACTCTTTTTAGAGCAAGGGTATACTTTTTAATGAGTTCCTTTAGTTTAGTTTCAACTCTTTTTGTGGAAATAATTGGAAGACTGGCTTTCCCCCACAACCAGTAGCGTAGCCAGGGGGGGGGCGGGGGGGGCTATAGCCCCCCCCATTGGCCTGCCGACCAAAATGCAGAATAAGGAAAATACCACGTTTTCAGCACTTCTAAGACTCTCTTTTGCTCTGGATTAGACTAAAAAATGATTTAAAGCATAGTTTGAAACGTTTATTTGGGGGGGGGGGGCTAATGGACTGCCGACCAAAATGCAGAATAAGGAAAATACCACGTTTTTAGCATTTCTAAGACTGTCTTTTGCACTGGATTAGACTATTTTGAAACGTTTATTTAGGGGGGGGGCTAATGAACTGCCGACCAACATGCAGAATAAGAAAAATATCACGTTTTTAGCATTTCTAAGACTGTCTTTTGCACTGGATTAGACTAAAAAATGCTATAAAGCATAGTTTGAAACGTTTATTTAGGGGGGGCTAATAGACTGCCGATCAAAATGCAGAATAAGGAAAATACCACGTTTTTAGCCAGTAGCGTAGCCGGGGGGGGGGGGGGGGGGGGCGCGGGGCTATAGCCTAGCCCCCCCCCCCCATTGACATGTCGAACAAAATGCAGAATGGGAAAAATACTACATTTTTAACACTTTTGAGATTGTTTTATGCACTGTAGTGGACTAAAAATAGTGATTTAAAACATTTTTTGAAACATGTGTTCAGGGGGGGGCTAATTTGTCAAAAATAAAACCAACAAATAAATAAAAACTTAGAAAAATGGTAAGAAATAAGCAATCAAATTTGATCGTAAGTGTAAAAATGCTGAACATAGGTGTCATCAACAAATATACTATAAACTAAGGAATAGGGGGGGGGGGGGGCTATTCAGTATTTGTTAGTTACCAATCATTTCTCTCAAATTTCTTTTCATTAGCCCCCCCCAATTATTTTTCTCTATAAACTGTACACGAAATAGATTACTCCGTGTGAGTTTTATTGAACTATTCGATTTTATAATTTGCCAGCATCTAAACAAGAGAACTAACATTTTATCATTAGCCACCTCCCAAATAGCCCATTTATGCCACCAGTTTAATCTTGTTTGCACTGCCAATTTCTAAGCCACGTTTTAAAATCATTATTTTTTAATCAAAATAGCCCTAAAATGAAGTTATTTTTGCAAAAAAAATGCAAAATTTTCGAGCGCTGGGGGCTCCGCCCCCACACCCCCGTGCCTCCGGCGGCTGGGGGCTTTGCCCCCAAACCCCCAGCGGCTGGGGGCTTCGCCCCCAGACCCCCATTGGCCTCCGGCGGCTGGGGGCTCCGCCCCCAGACCCCCAAAACAGCCCCCCCCATTGCGAATTTCTGGCTACGCGCCTGCCCACAACCCAATCACATCACTGATCAGTTGATTCTTGACGTCAGTAAAGTTTGGTAATTGCAGCAAAAATTTTGGATTGCTTTCGGATTCAGATCTCCTCAAAAAGTTATAATAACGTAAGACTTCTGCTGCTAATGGCAAACGGTCACCTTTCAAATCCTCGTCTAATTTTTGGGTACTGGCTGCTTCGTGCCTAGTAACTGGCATTTTGGAAACTTTAGCTCTAATTTTTGGGTACTGGCTGCTTCGTGCCTAGTAACTGGCATTTTGGAAACTTGAGCTCATATTATATGTCACTCGAAAACTGATTTAGCAATTGATTGCGACCGAAATAATGAAATGTTCTATAATTTTATTATGTCGTAGTAACTAACATATTGTCCGCTAACAAAACTTATTGGGCAAGCTAATTGAACAAGTTTCAGAGCTGCCAATTGCGATAAAAAGACCAATATTTTACTAAAAAAACGGTTTTTCTTGATTTATCGGTTTGTAGTAGCAGATAGACGTATGAAATGTATTAAGAGCAGATAGAAAACCGGCTATTCTGCGTCGTTTGACACCAATATGAGGTTCCTAACCCGACCCGTTCGCGAGATATGCTAATTTCGGCGCCTCATATGACGTCATAAACTTCAAACGGCCGGTGCCACCGGTGAATGACGTCATAATCGAAAAACGCTCGATTCGTTACTTGTACCCAATACCCCGTCCTAAAATCGCCCAAACTAAGCTTTTCTCGAAATTGATGAAAAAATGAAACATCCTAATCTAAAGCCTTGCAAAATCCGTTACGTCATTCTTTCTCGCTAAGTTGCTTCGAGCGATTGCGGAAAGCAGTTCGAGTAAAAAAAACGTCATATTTTCCTCGCCAACTTAAAGATAATCTTGTAGCACTCTTGGTTCAGAAATTTAATGGCGATATGTTGAAAACTTCCAACTAAAGCGAACTTTTGCTGAAAATTAATTAAAATCGTCGCCATGTTTGCTATTAGACTGCCAAAAAAAAAGCGAGTTGCATTGAGAACCATTTGCTGTTTCGACTGACAAAAAAATGTTGAGTAGTGTTAGTTGACAAAAACAGCGATACACTTCTATCCTAAAAACGATTTTCTAAAACACAAGGCTCAATTTTTCTCAAAATTCAACAACTAATTAAAAACCATGCCAGCCTCGGCAGCAAAGTAAACTAAAATTTGTGCTGATTCAAAACGATAAAATTTCAGTGCTTTTCTTGTGTTTGCAAGCAAAATTGCAACTATTCAAGATTATGAAGCTCTGTTGCTCTGCGCAAGCAATTGAGAAATTTTTTTGGCAGTTGTTCAACTTGAAAAAAGCTTGCTTTTTCGCTTTTGCAATTTTACGATGCTGCAAAAGCAAGAAATAATCCTTAACTTAAGCAGACAGAGCAATAGACTTAAATAGAGTTTTAAACATGCCCGCTAAAATTGACGTCAATGCTCTCAAAATTTTTACAAAATCAAGAAATGAGACTGAATGTCGGCAAAAAATTAACAACAGCCAGTCTCAACTCAAGATTTACCAGTTCTAAAAACGAAGTGTACTTCGACTAGCTCACTTTTGAAAATTTTTGAATCCCAAAGACTTAAAATTATTGTTAACATACGAGTTTACCCACCAACAACCTCAAAGGCGCTTTACGTCATTTAAAAAAAATTGTAGCATGGAAAAAGTTGTTCTTATTGCACACTGATCCAAAAATATAATTAAATTCTGTCGTTCATTTACTAATTATAATCAGTTGAGGAATTTGCTAGCTTAGAATAGTAACGCATAGCTTATAGTATCTTTTTCCATAACAATGCAGTACATACAGTACGTTTGAACGCATTATTTTGAAGTAGAAATGCATCTGACAATCACAATGAGATATTTATTACGTACTAACACAAGTTACGAACATCTCGCAGAGAAATTCGAGCGAGCAGTTTTAACGTGTGTTGGGCGAGACGGCTCAGAAATGGCAGTTTGTCTGCGAAATTTTTTTGTTCGTTAGAATGGGCGAGAATGGCCTTTACGAGCTCGCTAGCACGTTCTGTCATGTCGGCCCAATTTTTTTTAGAAGAATTAAAGCGTTCAGAGGTGGCGCAAGCAAAGGGGCCCAAGATATTGCATTTTATTTGACATTGCATACACGCACTACGGTTGACTTTATTTTCCATACATACTACATAGGGTTTAAGTTTTAGTTTAAATAGGTTTCAATCTCTCTCTTAGAAAACCTTTGTAGTGTCTGTTCGTACGAAATCTCCCAACAACTTTGCTATCTTGATCCATAACGCAACAAAATTCGCCTCGGTGTAATATAAACAGAGAGTGTAATTTTAATCTCATGGCTCCTCTTTGCAGCATTTCGTATAGGACAAAATACGGATCGAAATACATCATGTATGAGCGTTCGTTAGTTTCAAACTTGAATTCCACAATTTGTCTTGCAGCCGCACACTTGTGGAAGTGGAGCTTCCACAACAAAAATCTCCACGCCAACCACAATATACTCGAAATTTTGGAGAATTCTTTGTATTAGTTAGCCTCAGGATATCATCAGACGCATCGGCAGGACTCTACAAAAAAAAAATCATTTTGTGGTAAAGTGAACGAAATAGTACAGACCACTCCAATAAACGCTATAAACATAGGCGTCAAGTTACAAGAATTGTCATTTTAACTTTATTCGCAAGTTGCTTTGGCCAGGAGACAGCTAAGTCTTGAAGTCAAACACTGGCACCTGTCAAACACACACGGTGAAAGCTTCACGTTATCTCTTTATTGCTGAACGTCAAAAGCACGGAAGCTGAGAATACCATTTTTTTATAGTCTCTGGCTTGACCCGATCGCGAATCGAACCCAAGTCGACCATTTCAGCAGCAAACGCTCTACCCACTTGAACACAGGCCAAGAAGCGAAAATTTTACTTCCTAGTCACCTAAAATATGACCAATTCTGTTAAATTTGATAAACTTGAAGCAATAACCTAATATGATAAACAACTAGCGTACTTCGTTGATATGCTGTACTAGCTTTTTCAAAATCAGCAAACGTTTGTCAATTGTAGGGAAGCTACAATACTGAAAACCAAAACCACTAAAATAATGAGTTAGCGTAACTTACCCGTAGTAAAAAATTTCCAAACGCACGAACAAACCAAGCAACAAAAGGATTTGCGTGTTTATAAAGACTAGTGTTTACAGTTCCTGGATCGTACGCAATCGCAGTCAATTTAGAAAGTTCATCTCGTTGCATTTTGTATGTGAACAATAACAATGCAAGTTTGCTATTGGCGTAGGCTAAATGTGGGGAGAAATTACTAAACAAACAAGATAAGATTTTTCGTTGTTTCGCGATGATAACTGCGACCATAATCCTGCCATTAACGAAAATTTGCTACGCCGCATGCTAAACAAGACGGATTTTTTCGATTTAACTAACTGCTGGCAGTGTCTTTGTATTCCTGCTGACAAAGGAGCTCAGAGTTGACGTAGGTAGACAATAGGCTTGAATAATGAATTGCACACCATTCCTATTACTTGCTGCAAAGCCTTTCCTGTAATTGTTAATAAGCATAGCCATAAAGGGTAACGGAAATGGAGTTGCTAAAGCTTATAATCGTCTGTGGCGTAGTATGCGGTTTTCTTGTTGAGCAATAAGTATTGGGACTACCCAAACAATACTTAGCAAGTTTAGTTTAAAAAACCACAATTCTAGCAACATCAACTTTGAGCACAGTTTATGCACAAATATATCACAAAAAAGGGAAATCAAAAATGTGTAACTTAATTGTGAAAATTGCAACAAATATCAAAACTTTTTTTCTTTTGCTGTTACATTTTGTAAGGTTGAAATCGTTCCGAATTTCGCTTTATATGCAAGAAAGCAACTTTGCTTTTGCTAATCGTACGATATTGAATTCCAAAATAAAAGCAAAGTTATCAAAACCTCACCTTGGACAAGGATTGAGAGACCTTTCAATGACGTCATACTTTCCCAGCCTATGCAGCGATGACGTCACATTGATAACCTTGGAATCAGTAGAAGCAATAAGCAATGGCTTTATGAGCATGGTAAACAGGAAATGGCCGAGGTAGTTGACAACGAAGTGCTGCTCCAGTCCGATTTCGGAACAATTAAATGGAACAAACATGATTCCAGCTGAAAACAGGCCAACATTTCTGTTATTTTATTTAACTCCACTTTGGGTAAAAATTTTTGGAAGGAGTACCAAATTAGACAGTGCAAAAGCTACCTTGGACCAAACAGCTCTTTAATGGCGTCACTTTGCGTGCCAGAATATCAGTCCAAGTTCACTGTTCACTGCGCAAGGCGCAATTAGGCCGGAAATAAGGTGAAGACTAAAAAAACGTCATCAGGATTTTTAAGAGCATTTTGTATCAGAAAATATTTGATGCACAAAAAAATCTTCGCCATGTTTCCTGGACGGAGTGGAGGTTAAATTCTGAAAAAAAGTGAAGAACAGATGCGAACCGGATAATATTTCATGGCGGGCTGCACTATGGACATTCCTGATCTAACTAAAAGTTGGTGTACACGACAGACGAGTTTGGCGTCACGTTTATTATTATTTGTCGAGAATAAGTGATAAGTAGTATATAGAAATTAGAGTGCGCAAGTGTCTATGAATTATAATCAAAACGATGTTAACTTCATTCGTCTTGCTCACTAGCAGAACTTGTTTGAACTATGTTTCTATTGTGGTTGGAAGATTTTGACAGACACGGCTGCGTAAGCAAAGTATTAAAAAAACAAGATTCGTGAGTACAACAATTTTTGAAGTCTATATTTCTAAAATTCATTACAGGCTAAGTTTCTTTTTTTCATACTTTGGCGTTGATTAATTTTGACTACCGCACGTAGATACCAACTGTATTGAATCACGCAAAAATGAAGTGAAGTCAGGAAAAGGAACTTAGGTACTAGTAAAGCAAGACTATGTATAATGCAAGAGATATTGACTAATTACATGAACTCAAACACAACCTTGTTCCTCTTATATACCCCAAATAGTACCTTAGTTTAAGTATTTGAAAAGCTTAGACAACAACAAAATGCGTTACAAGGCATGCTAAAGAAACGCTCTAGTCGCCAACGTAAACGTATATAATTTTGAGCGTAATGTGTGACATGCAAACGTACAGCTATTAAGGCGAAGTTTGATTGGTAATTCGAAATTCGTTGTGACCGTAGTTATTCTACCGCAGGCTACCACAGTCAAAAAATCTAAAAAACATACTCAACATTCCACTCACAAGCTAGGAAAAAACATTCAGTTTTCTACACTAACCTCAAGCAGAAAGATGCTACACATAAACATTTTTACAGTACTTGTCTATTTTCCAGGTCTTAGTTTCGACCGCTGCTTATTACCGAGTCATGCCAATAAGTTTCAAATTGAAAAACTGGGCCAATCAAGACTTGATAAGCAACCGATGTTCTTCTGGCAGCATTAAAATCCTTTAAAACGTTTTTTCGCAATTTGGCACTTTTTTGGCATTCTGACTAAGCGATGTCACCAGAACCAAAAAATGGAAGACAGTAAAAACGCAACTGCTGTTCTACACAATGAATTTGGCTAAAAATAACTTCAACATACTGAGCATAATATAAGACAACCTCCCTCTAACTTTTTGGCTAACCTACAGGTGCTCCAATTTTCTTGAAACAGTTGTGCCAAAAGCTGCTGTAAGAATACTTTTAAGTGCCCCTAATTCTACTAGCAATCCCGTATTCAAGTATACCAAAAGCTATATTGCCACAAATTTGTCAATATTTCTAAAACTATTCTTATCATATTGTCAAAAATTATTTGCCGGTGATTAAGCAAATCGCTGATTCGCTGACAAAAATTGGCTCAGTGAGAACACAAGATTTAACAACGCTAGCAATTAAATACTTTTAACTTAAAAAAATTAAACAATTCAAATTAAGATATCTTAATATCTCTTCGTATATGTCTTTATCCGAAAACATAAAATAATTACCACAGTTTATGAGCAGGTCGATTTGTTGATACTTTTTACAGATTGAAGCAGCAGCGATTCTCACCGAACGCAGAGAACCAAGGTCCAAATTCACATATTCCACTGCAAATACAAAATGTTACAGAACATTGTTACTTATTTAACAAGTTAAGTTATTGCTGAAGCGAAATAGGCACAACTAATTCAATAGTTCACAGTGACATCAAGTCTTACAATCCTACTTCATTTGACAACACCTTAATGCTGTCTCCACGTCTAAATGGGTAATAATCGTTTCAACCCCGATTGACGGAGGTGAGGCGCAGCCCCCATCGCGGAAGCACAGCCGTGTTTTGAAATCAACTTGACTCAATCACCAGAGTGATTTAATAATTAAAATAATAAATATTATTATACAATTGCATCGTCTCATGATTAAATCATAGAATGTGAAGAAAATGCCAGCTTTGAATAAAAATACTGTAAAATGAAAATCTACTATCTTATCAGTCGCCAGTTGAAAGGGAATTTAGAACATTTTGTTTTAAAAATGGTATCCTAAGCTTACATTGATACAAATATGGCAATTGCCAATGCACTTTCGATGTTAAGCGTACGTGTATAGACGACGAGGATTAGTTAAGCAATAGCTTTTCTTTTTATTAACTTTCTACATTTACAGTCACTTGGCAAGCGGCAATATGCATTTTAATTTCGAACAGCTTAAGTACGATAAGCCTTTCAAAACACAGTAACATAATAGGAGAAAAAATCCATTATTTGATTACATTGTACAGCAATATTTGGACTTGGGAGGAGGGTACAACAAACATGATTCAGAGGATAAAGGTTAATTTGGAGTGCGTCAAAAATCAACACATCAATGTTTAATAGAAAACATTTTTTAAAGAACTGTCTTAAAATCATTTGACTCGTAACATTTTTTTAAACTTTAAATGTTCAGTGCTGAAAAATTGACGATTTTAGTCAAAAATTACACACTTACCAAACGTGAAAAGGAAATACTGCTAGTATAACAATGATATTTTCGCAAAAAATAATAACGAATTGTACAGGTATGCACTACTTTTAAGCCATTGTTTTAAAAGTTTTAATGGGTGATTACGCAGGAGACATTAGCTTCGCTGCCAAAATCAACTAACATGGAGCTTCTATTTTTTGGCAAACGCTATGCAAAGTATTGCCGAAAGCAACGCAAGTCTTTGGACTTGCAGTTAAAAGCGTTCGGTTGCTGGCTAGAATTGTGGACCACGGGCAGTTAGCAGCATTCTTCTGAAAATTATGCAGGCCATTTGCATATTGCAGTCTGTAAGCATGCTGTCGCCTACATTTTAAAGCTTTGTGTGTAAAATGAAGCGTTTTGAGACTTTGTACGCCTGGCGTTTTTTTCTCTTCAGCAAGGCTAACGCGTTCTATGTTAATATCATTTTATATTGCTTTAGTTCAGCAGCTTTACGATAAAATGAACTCTGCTTGCCTTTTTCAAGTATGACATCAGGTGAATGTTTAATTGGAGCAATCACAACATAATCCAAGCTGGATAACTTCTGAGCAACGGCCTGTCCGATTCCTGACGAGGCTCCAGTTACAATAGCAATCTTCTTTTGCGGTGCAATAGCTGAACAATTTACAACTTAAACAACTTGTCAGCTAAAAACAGTTGATCTTATCATAGCTACGCACTTGAAGAACAGTAAAATAACAATTAAATGCAACAGCGAATGCAATATTGCGGCTTAGAATTTACAGTAAATTACACGTGAAAAAAAAGCAAAAACCATTTTTTATGAATCGATATTAATAAAACATTCCGCATCTTATACAAACATTTAGCAACCAATAAAAACAATGTCAACATTTCTTTGTTTGTTTTCAAAGAACAAAAACGGCCTTTCTAAACCGTTGAATTCCCCAGTAAAGCCGACTGGCCGACCCAACACAATTTCAAACATCAATCAATTTCAAACACTACAAAGAGATCTCATCGAAGTAGACTACACTTTACAAAAACGTAGTATATTTTGAGTTGAGGCTGGCTGTTCTTAATTTTTTGCCAAATTCAGCGTTATTTGTTCTAAAAGTTTGAGTGCATCAATGAATTACGTAGAATGACTATCAAATTTTTTTTCAGTTGAACAACACTCTGTATAATCACAGATGATTGTTTGCAATTTCACTTGAAATACTGGAAAATAACTCAAATTTTATCGTTTTGAAAAGGTATAATTTTTTTTGTTGAAGCTGGTATTATTCTTCTATTTTTAACAAAAATTAGCCCCGAGTTTTCATAAAAAAAATGTAATTTAAAAATCGAATTCTAATTTACAATTTATCAACTCTTAAATAAATAAACTCTAAACATTATTCCAATTCTAATAAACTATGCAATACATTACAAGCATACTCTTCGACTACGTTAATAAGCAAATTACTTTTAATGTCATGTCGACTTTTGCAATCTATCTGTGGAGTGTAAACCATACTTTAAGTTAAATGACTGGGTTTGATCAATATTATGCACAACAGTTAATTAAAAAAAGCTTTAACCAAAGCTGCTCAGGGTTAAAGAGGTCTCCGAATCCCAAGCATAGTCCCAACTCTTTTAAGCTATCGTAGATTAAAACCGTGAATATAGATTCTGAATTTATCACAATTTTTTTTTGGCAGTTTATTAAAGCGCAGTTCACCTAATCAAAAAGCAAATTTATTAAAGCGCATAAAAGAAGCAAGTTTACTAAAGCACACAAAATACGTCTCCCTAACTTCATTTCAATGCCAGTCCGAAGAACCCTTCAGAAAATTCAAAAGGATTGTTATACAGCTTTTATATACAAACCTCTTCAAAACTACAGTAGAAGGTGTTGCAACGCAATTTCGAAACCCAAACAGTATGATTGAAAAAAAAAAAAACAGATCAAACCAGTATTTGATACAAGGTAATTAAAAATACAGTATTACTTAATAAGTTTTCATGAAATATCCCAGTGACTAAGAAGTTTTAGGCTATCAGGCAGCCAGCCTACAAAGTGCGTAAAATCGTGAGCGTATCCAAAAATCAATAATTTTAAAAGAAAAATGTGGTAAGTCAGATATGCTAACTTACCGGCATACAAACTGTAGTTAGTTAAAATAAACAAAGAATACACTCGCACACTCACGACTTTTACGCTCAGTGCAAACAGGGCCTTTGACTTGTTAAAAATCGAGTGAGTAAAAGAATTAAATGAATGTTAAACAATTAAACATAGCACAAGTTATGCATAGTGCAATGACCTGCTAAATAAAATAAAGTATCTTTTTGCAAAATAAACCTTAAAAATTCATACTAGCGAAGTCTTTGACAAAGTAGACAAGGTTAGTTGAGAACTGAGATGTCAATAGTGATGTAAGTCTTAATTTAGCGATCACAGCAAAATTAAATCAACTCAAGCAAATATACCAAACAAAATCACAAAATGAACCGTAACCAAGCAATTAAGCGTACAGGAATCAGAAATCAAGCATGTTTTTGTTTGCCTTTCGCACCAAAAATATTAGAATGTATATTATTTTGCTTTGCCTAAATTTGAAATATGCTATAAATTACATTTTATCGACATTTAGTCTGTTTTTTACCCTTACCACGTGCAGTAATTAAAAATAAGCCCAAACTAACAAAAGCCATAAACCCAAACTAACAAAAGCCAGAATCTATATTTTTTTGGAAAAAATCTTTCCATATTCAGTATACATAAAACACAGGAGAAAAATCAAGGAAAATGAAGCAAGCAATATAGTGGTGCCAAAACACTTCAAGGCAATTGTCTAGCCTAAGCCTCTCGAACTAAGAATAATGATTTTAGGCAGCTAGATGATGTACTAGACCAGGAATTTCATATTCCGCCGAGAATAAAAATTTAAAATAAATAGTGGAACTGTCAAACAATTTGGCCGCAACCAGAGCTTTTACATACTGCTACTCAAAGGCCTTCAAATTCAGCAGATTGCCATTTTAGTGAAAATTTTCCTGATGAAATTCTTAACAAATTTAACATAAAATGACAAGTCAAAATATAATCACAGTTTCAAGTCAAATCAAAACGGCATAAATGAATTCGAAAAACTTTTCTATTCTGGCATTCTTTCGTCTTATTTGGACCACAAAGCAGTAAAAACACGAAAAAAGATTAGAAAAATTTTTGTCAGTTTCGGTCGGATAAAGTCTATGGCTAGAATTTCAGTCTACACTCAGAGCCCTCCGAGATTACATACACTGTAAGTTCGTACAATCATAAACTAAAATTCCGAAATAGTTGTTGATCAGTTACTCATTCTGAGAAACAGCACAAAAATTTTATAACCACAACGCAAGTGGTACAGTGCAAATCCAGCAGTCAGATAAGGGGTTCAAATCATTATTCAAGAGCACCACAACAAGAAATCGTCCCCTAATTAATAATATACCAGTAGTAAGACACAGCAAAATATCTCATATTTTCTCTATAATTAAAAAAAAAAAAAATCAAAAAACTTCAAGCGTGAAAGAAATTTAACAAAACGACAATTTTTTAAAAAGAAATTTTCGGGGCAAACAACTTAGTTAAACGAGGACAGCAGACAAAATCAATGTTTGTATTTTTCAAATTAGTGCAGTACTATTAGGTTATATTTGCATTACTCCATCCCTCTAGACCCAACTGTTCCAGAGATATTCTATTTCAAACACATCATGATGTCTCCTGACTTAAGTGCAACATTAACATTAATTAACGTCTGAGCCACCATAATGCATTGCTGAATACTGTCACACTATCCTTTGAAAAATTACTAGAACAGAGCTAATAACCAAGAGATCATGAGTTTGTCAAATTAAGAGCTGTCCACTGCTTTTCAAGTTATAAAAAGAGCACGGTTAATTATTAGTTTCTATGTGACTGGGTTTATTATGTGACATCTTTCCAGAAACTGTTGAAAGACAGCCACGAGACCAATATTATTGCTTCCTCAAAGCATGGATTGCATAAATGCATTAATACAATGGTACATAATGTACTTATTGCTTCTAACTTTAGCAAAATCGATAACTGAATTCTTTCATCAACAGTGTGCCAAGAATAATCGCTCTTTAAAACGCAACTACATTCTACTATGGTATAGAAAAATATAAAAATCAATCTAACAGATTTCATATGATTACAACTAAAAATTAGAAAACCTCAGAAGTTACATAACAGATTTGGAACTTAAACTTTTTTCACAACCGTGAGGTAGCACCTTACATATCGGCTTTCCCATTAGGCTAGTGTTTTATCAGCATCTGAATTCACATATAGTCTATCCTGGCAGCCCACCCGAACCTTCAAACCACGCACGAGGGCAACTTGGTATGTAACTTCTAAATTTTCAAAGCACATACGAGTAAATAAAAATTTATTCGTAAGGACGTTGACTGGCGTTGCATATAGCAATTTGCTTTACTGGCAAGTAGGTGAATTTTGAGTTTTGAGGTTCAAAATTTGTAGTAGGCATTAACACAGTTATGTACGCCTGTTGATAACAAACAAGTTTGAAATATGCATATAGCATACTATTGTGGTAAATTGCTAATGTGATGTCATATATGGTGTCCAAGCTTAGTGAAGCTAGCGCAGTGGTTCTCAAACTTTTTCAAAAAAATTACGCAACGGTCCCCAAGAAACTTTTTCAAATGGCTAACAGTCTCCTTAAAAATTAATACATGTAAGCACAAAACAAGTTGTTTTTTTATTGTATCAATGTGACGGATGCACTTCCTTCTTTGCTATCAGTTCAGCTATGTTTGGTTCCGTTTTGGACAACGTAACCCTCATACCGAGAATAGCAACTAACCGGTTTTGAGCTTTTGGCCGAAATTGCAAATTCATATTCTTATGTTACTGTAAATGGAATTAATACTTTCAAGGCCATCTTCAAAATGTCAGGGTAAGTTTTGATTTCAATCTAAAAGTCACTTCAAAACTTTTAACTAAATACGCTTCTCGCATTTCCAATCATTCACCAAATCAATACACTGTTCTTGAAGTAAATTATCTAGTGAAGGCAGATCTTCAATACTCGTTCCAAAAGGGTTGTTTACAAAACGACAAAACTTTTGAAAATTTTCCAAGTCAGGGAAGTACTGCCGAAATTTTTCACCAAGAATGGACATGTGTTGTTTCATGAGCCTCAGAACACCTCCATTGACGTCAAGTTCATTTTCATCAACAAAAGAACTGAGATGCGAAAAGGGAGCAAAGTTTTTGTTTTGCAATTTGAAACTACCACAGCTCAACATACTTTTGGATATATTATTTACTGATTTACAGATTCTGCAAACTTATTCAAGGAGAATAAACAATTTATTAGACTTAAGCCACACATTACAGAAATTTTCTCCGTCACCAATTCTGCTGCCGCCATCCACCAGGTTTCTACTTTTAAACCATCTACAAAATAAACGATCCTTTTTGCTATTACTAGAGCCCACAAAAGTCAATTAAGTCTAAATTTTTTCAGCGCTTTATAATATTATCAGACGTATGCCAACGTTGGTTTCAGGTGCTCTGGAGTCAGTTTAGGTAGATTTTACAGGTCAAAATAAAGTCAAAATTTTGGTTTAAGTCAAAATTTGTCAAAATCGTATTTGATCAAAATTCTTTTTCAAAAGCAAACAAAAGGTTTTTTTCATTTTTCTGGATATATATACGAGAACCAATGAAACGTTATGAGCAATTTTATACATGCTTGAATGAAGTTTTGCTACTCAAACTTCTGCAAATAGTTGGAATATGCCGCAATACAATTGCCTGGGTTAACTTCTTTATAAAATTAATTTTAAAATAACAAGAAACTCATTTTTTTAAATTAAAAACAAATTAAGAATGCCAGCCTCAGCATGAATAAAATATCTAAGAACACTATCTGTCCAAATTCAAAAATCAAACAGTCAATTTTATTTTACAGTGCACTATATCACAACGAATTCACCAGATTTTTAAAATCCTAAGACTATACTGTTTTGCTTTCACAGCTTTAGCTTTTACACAATGCAACTTTCAACCAAGCAAGATGCAACTTTTACACAATGCAACTTTCTACCAAGCAAGATCAAAATTGTGTCAATGCATTTTCCAATAAAATTTAAAAACAAATGAGGCCGAAAATTCGTGAAAATTTAAGAACAGCAAATTTCAATTCAAAATTTACTGGTTTTTAAAAAAAGTGTAATTGACATGAAAATGTGTGCAGATTCCTAGGTTTTTGTTCTGCAGCAATTACTTACTTTAATCACATGAATGACTGATTAATATTTCTTTCTGAATGCTGTTAATGAAAAGTGAAGAAGGTTACCAGCTTCAAACTTACGTGAATTGCGAATAACAAAACTTTTTTTTAATCAAAATTTGGACTTCAATAAGGCCAAAACGGTTTAGGTCAAAATGAAGTCAAAATTAGCTAAACTAAAGTCAAAATTAAATTTGTTTAGGTCAAAATAAAATTGGCCCTAGCTGTTGCACATTCTCCTTCACTCGCAGACTTCACCCTAAAAGAGCCATTGCTTAAATGACATCATAGATCTTACTGTGTTATCATAGATATGCATGGAGCCTGTACGGTTTTGTAGCAAATTGTGTTAGTTACGTTTGGTTTGGAAAAATTTGTTGCCTGAAAATCTTTGTTTATACAATTTTTTTTTCCTTCAGAAGGGTTGTTTTGATTTTTTTGGAATGTGCTTTGCGATCCCAGAAAATTGTTTTGCGGACCCCAGTTTGAGAAACACTGTGCTAGCGCAATGCAGCTGAGCTAAGACGAGAGCCAGAGTGATACTGGTCGAGAATCTTCTTTCTGGTGACCTTGTTGTCAGACTTTGATCTGAGTAATCTGAGAAGAGGGTATGATGGCAAGTGCAGAAATTCCCCACGCGTGTGGTTTGAAGGTTCAGGTGGGCGGCTAGGATACGCTATGAGTGAATTCAGATGCTGAAGAAACACTAGCTTAATGAGAAAGCAGATATGTGAAGAAGTGCTACTTTACAGTTGTAAAAAAAAAAAAAAATTGGGATAATAACTAGTATGCTAATTGCAGTAAACTCTGAGATATGAAATCCCTACAGCCTTCTTACCCTCACAAGATCCTCAGGGGGTAACCTTATTCAAATAAAATTGAACGATTCTATTTGAACAAGATTAACCCTAGAGGATCCCATGAGGGTGAAACAGGCAGTAGGGATTTCCTATCTTCAAGATTGCTGCAAATTGCATTCTGCCCTAGAATTACAATTGAGCACTCTTTTGATGGTAACGTCAAACCCCCAAAATTGAATTAATTACCAGTATGTAATAATTTAGTCAATGAGTTGGCATGCCAGTGACTGGTATGCATAATGAAAACTGCTAATTGGCTAATACTCAGTCTGATTCATGAGTAAAAGTTGCAAAAATAACACTAGCTAGTAAGCTACTATTAAGCTTTCAAATTAAATCTATCACAACTCAGGAGATGATAAAGTGAAAAAAGACCATAAAAATTTAAACTTTAACGTAAAAAAGTAAAACTACGTCTTTACATTTCTAATGCAACCCAAAATACTGACAATTCTTAAAATCGCATGCTTTTAGCTGATATGTAGCTTTCCTCCTCACTTGCTGGTCTTTTTGAGGTTTCTCTAATTGGAGTTAGAGTACTGTCTAAGCTATCGAATGTGTTAGGCGATTTGAAGCCATTTTTGCTGCACCAATTAACCAAGCAGCAAAGCACTGCTTCTTTTTTCTCTACTGCTCTGCAATGCACAAGAATCTCACTGTCGTAAAAGGTGTCAGGTAGCATGTGTGAGACCTCTTCCCTTCTTATTTGATAGGGTATGTCAGGGTTCTGCTTAGAATAGAAACGAAATTGATCACATGGATTGTTCTTGTTCATTCCATAGCTGTATTTCTTGATATCAACTACAATATCAGAAGGAGATATACTAGCATCAAACCTTGCCAACTCTTTTGCCATTTGCACACAAGACTTTTCTATTTCTTCTCCTTTTGGAGGCCTGCACAAGCCAACAAACTTGTACAAATCCCGTCGAAGAATTCGCTGTAGTATGGCACGAGCTGCTTGCATGTCATCAGAACTGTTGGTCGAATAAAGGATTTGATAAAATATGTGATCACTGAGCTTTGAGTATGCAACTGGGTCTTTAACAGTTTCAGATATTTTTAGCATCTTACTGTTTTTTCCAGCGAACTCAATATGCTTGTCAGCAAGTAGCAAGGCATCACAAACCATAGTTTCAATTGCAGTGGACACTCTGTGTTGATATGCTCGCTTATGCAATACACTGCGTGTGTGGAACATTTCATACAGATTGATGCATTCTTTATCTCTTGCACAAATTTGAGGAAATTCCCCTTCAACTGTAAGAACTTTGAGGAATTTCATAAACCTATTGTGATCAAAGCTGTTACGAATACCGAGGTGGTAGCAATCACGAGCAAAGTAATCCCATTTGTCCACATCTACCTTATTACGGTCATTTGAGACAATTTCATACAAAAAGCTCTTGTTCTGCTTTCTTCCCCTATAAGGCCAGACTTGTTGATTGCTTTGAGACAAATTCTGATCATGATCCAGCGGTCCATTAATCATTTCTTTGATGAAAATAATGTCATTGGGTATCTTCAAGTTGTATTTCTTGAATTCATCTTCAAGTTTGTTGTCTTCAACCAAGTAACTGAACATGTCACATGACCCTTGCTCATGGGTCCAACTAGTATTAGGGTTAGCTTTTGGAAGAAACTTTACATCAAACATATGGGAAAATGGTCCATGACCTAAATCATGGCACAGCCCAGCAATTTCAACACAAAGGACATCACGATCATCAATTTTTTCTGGGTGGATTTCTTGCAAGTGTCGAGTTAACTTTCCTGCTAAGTAACAAGTTCCGATACAGTGTTCAAATCGATTATGTGATGCTCCAGGATAAACAAAATAGCTCACACCAAGCTGCTTAATATTTCGAAGCCGTTGAAACTGAGGTGTGTCAATGATTTTGACTAAAAGTGGATGTAGTTCAATGTGTCCATGAATAGGATCATTAAATATCTTTTCAGAATCTTTGACTGCAGCAGCATTAAGGTCTTCATCAATAAAATGTGTGATACAATCCTTTTTGTTGTTGCAATCCATATCCTTTAATCTTTCAAAGTCACACTCTACAGGGGACTAAAAACTAGGTTATTGAAGATGTTTATACACATATAGTCTACTTAACAGGATTACAGTTGGTAGTTGGTGTTCTAGTAGATATATTTAATACATAATTACACAGAAAATTATACAAGGAACAACTGCATCTGACACATAATTCTGAAATCTTCTTTCACAAGGTAAAAAATAGGCTATGCAAATGAAAATCCATTAATCATCGTAAAATTCATTATACAGTAGCCTATATACATGCCCTAATCTTATTTTTTGTTTTGGTAGATTTTTTCTTTAAATGGTATGCATATTGCAATTTAAGCATACCCAGTCAATGTAGGACGTCTTGTAAGCTGATCTTCACCACAATCCCACCTCCAGTAACGTGAAAACTAATATTTATGTGCCTTGAAGAATGTTTAAAAAACCAAATCTCCCACAACTTCCGATTGCACCAGATGAAAGCAATAATAGTGGCAAAATAGCCCAAAAATGCTATTTTGCCTCCAGGGCCAAAATAGCTTAAACCCTAAGAGGCAAAATACTATTTTGCTACTGGGGGCTAAATCTGAAATAGCCACTTCCAACACTTAAATGCTAGTTTACCTATAGAGTCATGTCATCAAGTTAATTCCAAATGGCTAAGAAATCAACCTTAAAATACTATTGGAAATTTCAGACTTAGTTTTAATTAAGGCAGTGACTAATTTGCCTCAAGAGGCAAAATAGCCCCATGTTATTTTGCCATTTGGGGGCAAAATAGTCCTAACGGCTATTTTGCCACTAGTCCCAAAATTAAATAGCCCTAACCCTAATCCTAACCCAAACCCTCATCCAAACTCTAACCCTAATCCTTACCCTAATCCCAACCCTAACCCTAATCCAAACTCGAACCCTAATCCTTACCCTAATCCCAACCCTAACCCTCACCCAAACCCTAACCCAAACAGAAGAAAAACACTATTTTGCCTCTAGAGGCAAAATAGCCACTTCCTAATTTAGATATAATTAACTTTGAATCAAACAGGTCATACCAGGCTTATTTATTTAATTCAGCTTTGTAGGATAGCGCTGTATCTGATATGACATACTGTAACATTAGCTGCTTTGAAAAAATATCAATTGATATTGTATTGCACCCTACTATATCAAATAGGCCCACAGTATTCTACAGTTGTATCAATTCAAAATTATACTAACTTTATTAAGTACGGTAGGCTACCAGTCAGCCACTAAACAACACCATGTTACTCTGCACACTAATATTATCGGTATGCCAGTATTAATTCTGATGCTGACATTAATTTTAATAATTACCTGAACAAGTGTAAGGCGAATTTGAACAACTGAAGCACTGATGTTTGAAACATAGCTTATGCAAAATCTGAATTAATGAAACCACAAATCCAATTACATACACTTGCAATATGATCCATGTGTTCATACAATGTTTCTGCATTGAGTGGAGACTCAAAAGTTGTTTAAGCTACTTATTAAAGTTACTGTATAGGCCTACTGGTAGCCCAGTGAATTAAACTAGGGCTGAGGCCTAATAATGGTAATCTTCCTAGTTTTCTGAACAGTGAAAACATAGAGCTGCTAAACTAAGCAGATATCATACAAAATTAGGTAGGATACCACCTACTGGTACTGGGTACCGATACCACACTGTACATTAAATCTACCCAGACCTACAAGGTGTCATTAAGTACCGGTACATAAGCTGTCTGCTTTTTTCGGGAGCTCTGCAACCCATACACCATGTATGAGCACGCGTACACTCTCTCCTTCTCTTTGATCTAAGCTATTCACCAAATCTAGCCCTAACCGTAATGAGTGCACACAAGAGGAGTGAGAGTGCGAGCGCTCATACACAGGTCGCACAGGTTCAGAAAAAAAGCGAACGGCTTGTACTTAACGTCATCCCCGCTTTTCGAGGTAGCAAATTATCTTCAGGGTATTGAAACTATATTATAATCACATCTTATTCACCAAGTTGCCTCGGCCAGGAGACAGCAAAGGGACCTTTTGGTTTTTGAGTCAAGCTGCCACCTGCCCACCTGTCTACCATGATACACGGCAGAGGCTTTACACTGTTCCTTTAATTGCTGAACGTCAAGCAGGGAAGCTATGAATAGCAATTTTTATAGTCTTTGGTTTGACTCAACTTGGAATCGAACCACAGTCTACAGCTTCAATAGCATATGCTCTATCCACTCTACCACTGATCAGTGTTACATTGTTGACAAATTTTGTGACAGTAGACTGGATGAGTGTCGCTCTTTCGCTGTTTCCATTGCGTAATTGTCTCTTACCAATTGAACAATTCTTGTGTGTATCACTTCGATGCTTATTAACTTCACGCTATAATCTACCAACAAACCTCTAACTACTTCTACAGTCTTCTATGACCAAATTTTATCCGTTTAATTAAAGGAAGGCTTTATTTCACCGGAAATTTTTATCTAGTTTTTTATTAATTCTGACTCAAATCTAACACAAACTCAAATGCTTACTCTAAAACTATTCCCAAATCGAACCCTAACCCAAACCCTAACCTAAACCCTAATCTTAACCGCTAAAAAAGCAAATGAAAAAAGCGCGGATGAATATTTCTCATTCTCGTTTTATTCTCTCTAAGTTGAAAATTTTCGGTGAAATAGTCACCATCTTAATTAAATTGCCGCGCTTCTAGAACGTTGTTTGGCGTAGTGCAAAACTTATGTGGGTTTTAGATTGGCGCGAAAATTCGGCGCAGTTTAGGCTACCTAAACTTTCCAACTATTTTAGCTGGTATTAACAAAGAACTTAAAACCTTAACATCGGTGCATTTAAAAAGTAAATATAAAATCTAATTGTGATAATAAGATGCGTTTACACTGGACGCAAAGCAACCAAAATTTGACGCCATCGACAACTTGCGAAAGGTGATCAAAAATTTAAGTTATTCAACCGGTCACAAACCTCGCGAGCGGTTGCTTAACTTCGTTTAGACAAAGTTGCCGATGAGTGTTTGCCTATTTTTAGCAAATGAAGTAAGCGAACACTAGTGAAGATTGTCAACCTTTTTGCTTTGCGTTAGGTGTAACCGCACTTTTAAAGTTTGAATCAATCAAACTACAACCAGTAATTTTTATTAAAGCTGATCTAATAAATAATAATAGGGATCAAAAATCCCTGCAGAAATCTTAATTCTCGAGCAACTATCTCTGATCTTAGTATCTAGGCTCAGGGGTATATTTAGGGGGGGCAATTGAGCCACGCCCCCACTTTGGGTCACCAGGATAGTATAATTAGCATAGAATAGTATGCGAAATTGCGGCATTGCTCCCCGCCCCTTTGTAGGTTAGGCAGAAACTTTGATGACACAAAGGGTATGTTTTATGCGTTTGCTTTAGGCTTGCACCCAACTTTGGGCAAATAAGAGGACTAAATTTGAGTGAAGACCTTTTTTTTTGCTCTGCACCTAATTTTGGGCAAAAAATTGAACTGATTTTGGGTGGAACAATTTCTTATTTTGATCTTTGTTCTTCTCAAATTTTCTGAAGTTCCTGCCCCCCGTTTTCAGAATCCTGCGAACGCTACTGTCTAGGCTAAAATCAAATTTGCTAGATTGTTAAAGTACTGCTTACTACGAATCATTTGAAATGCTGTTTATTATTCATGGAGGTGAAGTTGAGGACCCTACGGTAAGGCCATGGGCTGGGCCAAGGTCAGGGCCAAGAACTAAAAAAAATCTGAGGCAAAGGACTGACTTTTTGAGGATAGACCCTCGATGCTCGAGGCTAAAGCCGAGGACCAAGGGCACAGTTTTTCTTAACTATTATATTGAAATTTAGATTTCAGGGTATCTCAAAAAAAAAGTCTCCGTTCAAGAAACCGCAAATTTTCTGCGAGAATTCAAGCATTCTCCAAAAAAAAAAAGGGGGGACATCGCGCAAGAGACCGTGATCTTCGAAAAATTTTCTTTTTTATCAACGAATTAAAATATAGTGCTGTCCTTAATCCGAGGACAGGGCATTTTCGAGAACTTGTAGGCTTTGAGGCCAAGGATTTGAGCTTCCAGTCCAAGAACTTGAGCTTCAAAGCCAAGGCCAAGGACTTCAAAATTTGTCCTCGAGGACTTCTCCTCTGATTGTTAATATACTGCAAAAAACCTCAAAAATCCATCAAATTACCGGTGCTAAAATTTGGAATTCTATATTCCAAATGAATTTTCAACATGATGATTTTGCTCAAAAATGTTCAAAACATATCTAGCCTACTTTACCTATCTTATCTGATTAGTATAGATTTGTCGGCCTGCCCTCCGTCAACCAAGTGTGTAATTTATTCAACTGCTTTTATTTACTGTAACGTAGCGGATGCGATTTGCGTTGTGGTTCCTGTAGCTTTAGCTCAGAGCGATGTTCTTCCCCTTCTCACTGGTTGATTCATTGTAGCTACAGCATGTCAGCACCTTAAATGCATTCTGTTGTTGCCTGTTTTTTTCCTCGTATAACCTCAACTAACTTAGAATTTAAAGCCATCTTAAAGATGAACAAAGATGGCTACTGTCTCGAAGACTTCACGGTCTTACGCAGCAACTCTGTTGCTGCTCTCTTGATATTGTTTAGTTTAATTGTACCCGCAAAGTCGTTTTTTTGTTGTTTTTTTTATTTGTGCAGTGTTATGGAAATAAACTGAAACTAAACTAAACTACCGGCACCATGGAAAGTTTACCTTTGGACGAAATCTCAAGCCTATTTTTGTACCGTAAAAAAATGCAAAAAATTGCTTCGTCGCTGCACAAAAGTCCTTCAACAACATAAAATATACGCTTAGTCGATGCATATTTATTTTTTACTCACGAGAAGCGACGGTGGCGCTTCATTTTTGACGAATCGTTTTCATCGAATAATAAGGGGTACTTCAGTGCAATCACTTCGGGGAGACCAGCGGCGTAAGCCCCCCTAACGATTGCTTGTTACCCCCCTCCCCCTATTTTGGTTTACTCAAAAAACTTTTTGAACATCACACAACAACAAGACAACAGGCAATGACTATGACTTACCATGATCTGAAACAAAATGTTAGTGACTAGACCTGAAACAAAACGTGAAAACATTTTTTGTTGAAAGACCAGCTGTTTTCGTTTTTTAAAAACAGAACAGAACACTTTACTTTTGTTGCCAATAAAAATACCAAGATAACACAAAATTGCACAATGATAAACAGCAACGGGAGGCTGCGATGGGACCAATGGTCTTCAAGTCAAGCAGCTACCCAGGCAAATATCTTAATTAAGTTCAAAATCTTACTGTAAAATATTAATTTGTATAGCTAAATATTTGGTGATGAAAAGAAATGACAGCAGACTGCGTGATACGCAATAGTAAATTTTCTTCTTGTATTTACTACGGAGAAACTTTTTATACGACTCTAAACTTTGAGTAGGATTGCATTTTTAAGAAAAATTTGCATTTTTTAGAGCGCACTCAAGGTTGCTTAATGCCGCTCTCACACTTTGGTGAATTTGACGGCGACTCCACTGCGAATCAATTTGCAGCGCAGTCTCCGTAGAGTCGCAGAGCATGGCAAATCCTCTGCGAATGCGTTCGAATTGAATTCTACTAGTGTAGAAGAAAAAAAATATTAATTTTTATGATAAGAAAGCAGGTAAAATTAAAGAAAAAAACTATATTTAGAAGATTAATTACGCATATTACTTCTGATGAAGATATAAATTTTAGGGAAAGCTTTAATTTAGCAGCAAACAAAAAGCACGAACGTTGTCCGAAAAATCAAAATCCACTTCCTGATGCCGTCAACTACTTCGCTTGATTAAAGACAAAGCGAAAGTCAAGCCAGCACTACAAAAACCCAAGCAGTCACCCATCAATTGAAATGGATCCCAGCAATCAGTTATCTAGCGTATCCCCAGCACTATATTGGCTGCCTACTGACTGTACTGCCAGAATCAAACAGTGGACCCCAATTTCAGACACACTATCTCGTCCAAACACAGCCCGATATTAACGTAGACGTAGTAGCTGACATTTACGTTGTCAACCGCACCATCTCTGAACTTTTAAAAGAAAATTTGAAAGCAAATTCCAAAATTACAAAAAGTACCAAAAGTTTCAAAATCATACAAAATATTGACTCCGACTATTAAAAACCCAAGTTTTTGTGCTATCCAATTTCGTATTAACATTTTGTTAAAAATTTTCCCGATTTTATTTATTTTGCTGTTTTTTATCTATTTTCATCCATATTTTAATAGTTATATTAGCTTCAGGCAAGAATATTTTAGTTTTAGACCCTACTTTTGCCTAACAGCTGACATTCAAGGAATTATTTATTTACCATTACCTTTCCACCAGTCATTATTTCGCAAAATAAAATTTATTACAAAACAATCAACTACGTCATTTCCGTTATACCTAAAATGATTCGCAGCGCAGTCTCCGTGCACTCGCCAGAGTCGTACTGGAGTCTCCGTGGGTTCGCAGCGCATTCGTAGCGCAGTCTCCGTCAATTTGATGGCGAATGCACAGCGAACATATAGAGACTGCAGTACGACTCCAAGGAGACTGCGCTGCAAATTGAAAATTTTTTGAACAGGTTGAAAAAATTTTGCTCGTTGGCGACTCCACTGCGAATGCGCTGAGACTCACTGCGAATGCAATGCAAAAGCGCTGAGACTGCGCCGAGACTCTGAAAACTGAAAAATGTTCAATTCGCAGGGGAGTCGCCATCAAATTCGCTAAAGTGTGAGAGCGGCATAAGTCGCATTCACTGCTGCAGATAGATTTTCAAGCAATTATGGGCCGCAGATGAAAGCAAAGAAACGCTGTCGGCCTTATTTTGTCATTTTTTAGACATAAATACAGATTACCGGTTCCGAATAAGATTACAGCCTCATTTTGTAAAGGCGGTACGCCTAGCAAACTGGTGCATCTCAAGTGTATCACCTGCAGAGACCAGGGGCGGATTCCTCAGCTTTTGGAGGCCTCAAAGTCTACGAGCGAAGTCCCCAGTAACGGCTTGTTTGTGATTTTTTGGCAAAAATTAGCCGTTTTAGCTTTGGATGAATCACATTTTGCACTTTATTAGAGTCATTTTGAAAGAATTGTATTGGCAACTTCGAAAGTCATTTGAAAGATTGAATTACTCATAACTTCTATTGCCCCCTTTGGCCTACATTCAGAAAAAGTCCAAGGCATGTTTTAACGCTTGTATTTTGGGGTTAACTGTTCTAAGGGGGGAGAGGCTGATAAGACCCCTTATCCCCTAGCTTTCTACCCCTACACCCTAGTTGTGTCACTGATGCAAATGTTTGTAATTTTAAAATTAATATGACTGGCCTAATAATTACTAAATGACTTAAATGGGTTCAAAGGTCTAAAGTTTGTACGTTCAGCCTATTTTATACGAGCTTTTTGACCAACGCATTTTACACGGAGGAGGGCCAAAAACGCCCTCCCCCCCACCTTTTCTAACTCCTAAACCAAATTCATGGAAACACGAAATTCGGCATGCAGGTTAATGCTCACTAAATTTTTTCAGAAAAAGTGGTTTTGTTTTGATGACGTCTACTCGCGTTGTTTCATCACAAAACCACGACTTCGTTTTCTGTATAACAGAATGCTTGCTCCGCAAAAAGGAAAATTAACTATAATTTATCAATTTGCTTTTTATCTTTGGTAATTTGTAGTGCAAGTGGTCATAGTTTTTCGCTAGTGTGGGGAGGAAATTGCGTCTACGTAGTTTATTACGTTTCAATATCGTATTTTTTTTCATATTAAAGCGCCCTTGATTTAAAGCCGAAAAGAAAACCGTACGAAATCGAAAAACTGAAAAAATAAACGTCGCCCTCGTTTACAAGACGCAAAACTTCAATTGAAAACTATCAAAGAATTTTTTAACAGCCCAATGGTAACTCCGTTCTTCTCTTGTGCAGGACGTCTGAGGTTCAAATCTCGGGCTGTCAAATTGGTCACAGTGTTTCTAACGGCTCGCCACCGCTGCAGCATTTCTTCGAAAGGAGCTGTGTTGCCTGGGCGCAATGACACGGAGATGGGCCTTGCATACTCGTTACACGCTTCGGCAAAATACAGCAAGTGCAATAAAAAATTTGACTTTATTTGCAAATAACATTGTTTGTAAATTAAATTGATTTGTTTGCAAATTAAATTACTTGTAAGTACATTGAATAATCATCATGCATCTCAAAACAATTTCTTCATTTAACGTTGTTTAGAACTTCAAGTTTTGCAAAGATTTTATACATGGTGTGACCTAGCAGATTGACATAAACATTTTATAGTTATCAATCACTAGCGTAAGACAAGGACGTCACAATGTAAGATCTTTGGTAAGATCAGTTCTTTGGTAACCTTAAACAGTGGGAGTATACCAGCGAAAACGTATGATCTGCGGACGGATGGAACCTGAATACGGCGTAAATTGCAGCGCTGCAGGTTGCATAAAAACCGTTTCATTTTTTATTGTTGATTTTTACCTCAAATCCGCTTAAAAATTCTGGAATTTTTCTTCCGCGACCAAAACTGCGGCTTCCCTGAGATTGAGACGTTTTCTTTGGTCTTCTCATTTATTTCTGAAGAAAGCCTCCCCCAATCACAAAATCGTGCATACGTTAGTGGAATCAACAATAAAGAGTTAAGCTACCTCTAATTTTGCCAATTTCAAACTAAATTCTTTAAAAAAAATATCTCTTAGCTACATCAGCAAGATGAAAAAAAGGAAGGTCTTTTCGTTTCAAATAGAAGCAGAAACAAGGTGTGCCATCGAAAATTTTGACAATGCAAGATTTTTTTCTAGCAATAGCCTATTAGTGGAAACCACGCACACCTAATTATGTCAATAATAAACACTTCAGGTTTAATGTTTGATAGTACTATACAAAAAGTTTTGAAGTGTAATACTATATGGTGTGGTTCATTTATTTTATTTTTTATAATAGTGCTTGCTAAATGAGCATATTTTTTTTCATTTTATTGGCGTGCGACTGCTTAGTCTTTAGTTGAGAAGAAACTTGAAATTGGCTAGTCTGATCGTATAATTTATGGCTACAGTAGGTTATGCAGTAATTTACTGCTTGATTTACTAAACTGTTTGCGAACGTCTAAGACTTAGTGGTTTCTCGGGTCATTCCGTACAAGATACCGTACATTATTAGACCTGCTGACTTTTTCAATTTGAGCAACGTAGCGCACTGCGCACTTACGTAGTGCACTGCGCACTCCGTCAAAATTCAAATTTTTTAATTGTGCAAGCTAGACACATCACAATTTTAGGAAACGCAAGCAAATATGAAGGAAAGACAAAAGTTTGAGAAACTGGGGGCATTTGAAAAGGTGTTGGTGGTGACTTCGCCCGAGCGCGTTGTACCACGTTTTTGCTCGGGAATTTTGGCAGATGAGGATTGATTTGCTTTATAACTAGCAAACGGTAAAACCTAGAAAGTTAAAATTTGGAGTCAACGTAAAAATTAATGAAAGCGTCATGTGTGCGAATTTTGGGGATAGTAGGTCTCTTGATCGTAAATTCAGACACTAAGAAAAACAAAAACAAAAACGGCGAGTTTTGGCTTGAAAATTTATTAATTTGCTGATAATATAACAACCACTTGACGTGCAAAACTGAAATTTGGACTCAATGTGGGGGCTTATCAATGGTGAACGCAAACTGAGTTTGGGGGCGCCCGATCACGTGACCAAAATTTTATAGGCCGAAAATGGGAGAAAAGTTGACGAGTTTGAACCGATATATCTCGGTAATTACCGATTTTGATAAAAATGGTTTGTGGTTTTTGAGCACACTATCAACCACCTTTCTTTAGGTTATGTTCGTTTACCCGAACTTGAAAACTATTTTTCTTGTTTTGCATCTTTTTTCTTACTTTTTTTCCGTTTTCTTTTTTCTTTTTCTTCTGCTGCTATCTACTTTTAAACCGCTAAACGCACTGTATTTGAAGTTTGAGCGATTGAAGATATCAGAAAGGACTATTGCGCGACTGAAATCGGGAGTACCAGGTTGGGGGGATCCCCGTCAAACGGGTCCTCCAAAATTTTAAACTTTTAAACCGTTAGGGCGAGATGGATCAAATTTTCGGAATGGGTAGACATTAAAAATAAACTAAGCCTAACAAAAATTGGAGGTGTCACGATTGGGGTTTTCCTCCAAAATGGGCCTCCCAAAATTCAAACTTTTTAACCTTTAAAGCTAGACGCATGAAATTTTTAAGGTAGCAAATATACAGGAAAGACAATATTTGAAAAAATTTAGGGGTACAAAAATGAGGATCCCACAAAAACGGGGCCGCTAAAATTCTAACTTTTTGCCACACATGCTAGACACATGAAACTTTCAGGGTTGGTAAGTATGAAGAAAAGATAAAATATGACAAAATTTTTGGGCAACAAAATAGATGGTCTTCCTCGGACGGGGCCACCAGAATTCAAACTTTTGAACCACTCAGGTTTAGACACATGAAATTTTCAGGATAAGCAAGTATGAAAAAAAGATAAAATTTGACAACATTTGGGGATACCAAAATAAAGGAATCCCCCTTTTAAACAAGGATGCCAAAATTCAAACTTAACCACTTATGCTAGACTGATGAAATTTTCAGAACAGGTAAGTATGAAAAAAAGATAAAATTTGACAAAATTTGGGGTATCACAATGGGGTTTCCCCCTCAAACAAGGCCGTCAAAATTCAAATTTTTTAATTAGGCAAGCTATATACACATCACAATTTCAGGATACGCAAGCAAATATGAAGGAAAGACAAAATTTGAGACATTTGGGGCATCAAAAATGAGGTCCTGCAAAATTCAAACTTTTCGACCATTCAAGCTAAATACATGAAACTTTCAGAATAGGTTAATATAAAAGAAAGGTGAAATCAGAATAGGTAAATAAAATATGACTAATTTCATGTGTCACAATTGAGGAGTCCGCCTCCAACAGGACCTTCAAAACTTTTCACCACTCAAGCTAGACAAATAAAATTTTCAAAAAAGCTAAAGCCATAATTTGAAAGAATTTGAGGATCTCATACTATAGGCGTCCCCAATTGTCTTGGCACCTACCCCCATTAGCAGAGGTGGAGTCTTCGAGAACGTCCTTGGCCTCGAGGACACATTTTGAAGTCCTTGGCCTTGGCCTCGAAGGTCAAGTCCTTAGCCTTGGCCTCGAGGCCTCAAGTCCTCGAAAATTGGCCTGTCCTCGGCTCGAGGACAGCAGTATTTTTTGAATTGTTGAAATTTTGTGAAGCGCTTGAAAAATTTTTTGGAAAACGTTTTTTTGTGGAGATCGCTTGAAAAATTTTTGTGAAGACCTTTTTTTTTTTTTTGGAGATCGCCTAAAAATTTTTTGTGAAGACCTTTTTTTTTTTTTTGGAGAGCACTTGCGCTTGTGTTCTTGGTCCTTGGCCTTGGCCTCGAGCATTCCTGTCCTTGGCCTCGAGAGTGTCTGTCCTCGGAAAGGCTGTCCTTGGCCTTGGCCTCGGATTTTTTTTGTGTCCTTGGCCTCGAGCCTTGTGTACTCGACTCCACCTCTGCCCATTAACTACAAAAGCTAAACAAATTAAATCTATTGGATTGGTTAATATGAATCAAAGATTAAAGAAAAAATTTGGTTGGCCACATTGAGGGGACCATGCAAAATGTTCCCCTTAGAATTTCAAATCGTTATTTCGAAGTACTCCAGCTAGATATATCAAATTTTAAAGAGCACTAGTAGGGTAATATAAGAAAAAGATAAAACATGTTAAACTTAGCAATGCCGTGTTGGATAATTAGCCCTTAAATGAACCTTCAAACTATAAGATGAAATTTGACAATGAATTGGTACCAAAAAAAAGTAGAACAGTCATACTTACGAGATTACTCCAACATTTAAGACGTTGAAGTACATGAGCTTAATGGCTTTGATAGATTTAAGCTTGATGGCCGAGTTTTTTTTTACCAAACTGTCACTTGTAACGTTGAAAAAATTTTCTACTTGCTCTTCAAAGTTTTTGAACAATTTTATTAAAGAAAGCTTTCTTGCCGAATGGTGAATGCAATACAATATACTATACAATACCCAATCTGTTGGCCGTTGGGCTGCACTATAGCGTTTTCAAAATAAGAATAGCTGTAAAATGCGTACATATTTCTAGGCATGGTTAGTGTTAAGTTCGGCTGATATAATAAAGTCGTTGGAACTTTAAAGCCCGCTCTATGTTATTTCATAATGAAGTGAAAAACTGTAAAGAACTCCGCCAAATAGCATTTTGATTGACGTTCCAGGAATATTTTTATAAGTTTTTGAGACCTTCAAACTTTGAAAGCGAATAACCTCGAAGCTGCTAAAGAGAATTTTACAAAGCGTAATGCGTAAAAGAAGTAGGTAATTTTTGGAAAATAGTTGCTTGACTTCAAAGATTAGACTTAGAGTTCTGCAAAGCATAGGGTTGAGTAAATTAATACAAGTTTTCAATGTGAAGTTATCGTAAAGTTAGACTCTGCAATATCACTTTTAGATTGATAAGAATTTGATTTTTTGTTTATAAAACTTGTTTGTGAACGTCAGAGATGGAATCGGTCAAGGTTTTCCCGACACGACCGGTAAATTTCAAAATCTACGCCGGTTGACCGGCCGATCGACCGAATTCTGATCGGGCCGATCGACCGTTTTTTTACAGAAGGTTTTTGTTAACTACTCCGGACGGGGGTCTCAGAAACAAAACGCTACAAAATTTTTGCATATTTTTCAAAAATAACTCAATTTTAAGACCTTTTTAGGTTAAATTTCGGTTTGAAAGACCCGTTTTGAGCAGCGAAAAACGTGCTCAAAATAAGCACAAAAGAAACTGGAGAGCACAAGCTAAATTATTACACGTTTTTTCGAATGATATTATGCGTAAGGCCAAAAAAAGAAGTTAAAATTTTTGAGCTATTGGTGACAGATTATTTGCATTTTGCCAGGCAGCAAACACTAAACTGGCATGACATTGGCTGGAAAATATTCGAAATGTAATGTGCCCGAGCAATTTGTAGAAATGTTGCTACTTTAGAACAAGCCATGGCTAGTTAGATATAAAAAAATAAGATCTATGTCTTTCTTGCCCGGTGTAGAGTGTGGTAAATTTAAGTCGAAAAAAGCTTTTCAATGCGGCAAGATTTTGGCATGTACTAACAAACAGGCGCGTAGCCAGAAATTCGCAATGGGGGGGGCTGTTTTGGGGGTCTGGGGGCGGAGCCCCCAGCCGCCGGAGGCCAATGGGGGTCTGGGGCGAAGCCCCCAGCCGCCGGAGGCTGGGGGCTTGGGGGCAAAGCCCCCAGCCGCCGGAGGCACGGGGGTGTGGGGGCGGAGCCCCCAGCGCTCAAAAATTTTGCATTTTTTTTGCAAAAATAACTTCATTTTAGGGCTATTTTGATTAAAAAATAATGATTTTAAAACGTGGCTTAGAAATTGGCAGTGCAAACAAGATTAAACTGGTGGCATAAATGGGCTATTTGGGAGGTGGCTAATGATAAAATGTTAGTTCTCTTGTTTAGATGCTGGCAAATTATAAAATCGAATAGTTCAATAAAACTCACACGGAGTAATCTATTTCGTATACAGTTTATAGAGAAAAATAATTGGGGGGGGGGGGCTAATGAAAAGAAATTTGAGAGAAATGATTGGTAACTAACAAATACTGAATAGCCCCCCCCCCCCTATTCCTTAGTTTATAGTATATTTGTTGATGACACCTATGTTCAGCATTTTTACACTTACGATCAAATCTGATTGCTTATTTCTTACCATTTTTCTAAGTTTTTATTTATTTGTTGGTTTTATTTTTGACAAATTAGCCCCCCCCACCTGAACACATGTTTCAAAAAATGTTTTAAATCACTATTTTTAGTCCACTCCAGTGCATAAAACAATCTCAAAAGTGTTAAAAATGTAGTGTTTTTCCCATTCTGCATTTTGGTCGACATGTCAATAGGGGGGGGGGCTAGGCTATAGCCCCGCACCCCCCTCCCGGCTACGCTACTGGCTAAAAACGTGGTATTTTCCTTATTCTGCATTTTGATCGGCAGTCTATTAGCCCCCCCTAAATAAACGTTTCAAACTATGCTTTATAGCATTTTTTAGTCTAATCCAGTGCAAAAGACAGTCTTAGAAATGCTAAAAACGTGATATTTTTCTTATTCTGCATTTTGGTCGGCAGTTCATTAGCCCCCCCCTAAATAAACGTTTCAAAATAGTCTAATCCAGTGCAAAAGACAGTCTTAGAAGTGCTAAAAACGTGGTATTTTCCTTATTCTGCATTTTGGTCGGCAGTCCATTAGCCCCCCCCCCAAATAAACGTTTCAAACTATGCTTTAAATCATTTTTTAGTCTAATCCAGTGCAAAAGAGAGTCTTAGAAGTGCTAAAAACGTGGTATTTTTCTTATTCTGCATTTTGGTCGGCAGGCCAATGGGGGGGGCTATAGCCCCCCCCGCCCCCCCCCTGGCTACGCTACTGCTAACAAATCAGAATACAGCGCCACTTCTACTCTCAAGCTAATTAAAATGATGCTAAAATGCCAGGTAGCGTAAGCCTCTTACTCATGCGTACTTTATTATAATCTGATGACGCGATTTTAACGTATATTTTGTACTTCTTTGCTTTGTGCCGTGGCCTAAAGGGAGGGGGGCATGTCTTAATGGTCACAGCATATTTATCACAGCTTGAAACCATGCAACAAGTGTTTTCAAAAGGTATGGTTTGTTAATACTGTTTTTTTTTTAAGTTTGATTTATAATAAAATATTATGTATATTCCGGTTGGTGCTTAAATGTCTTTTAGTTGCAAGAAAGGAGAATTTGATCTGTAGTTTAACCGGCTTGACCGGTCGGTCGAAGAATTTCGACCCGACGGGTAACCCAACCGGCCGGTCGATCCGAATGGTAACCCCTCCGGCTTGTCGACCCGACCGGTTTCCATCTCTGGTGTACGTATCTTTTTCCCTAAAGCAGACATTTTTAGAATTGCTAAAGCAGACATTTTTTTAATTTAGTTCTTAAATTTTGAGAAAAATCTGTAGAACTGTTCACAATATCGTGCTTACAGTAGATAAAATTCTTGTTAAAAAACGTTTCAGAGCAGAGTTGTAAACGGGCCGACTAGTTCAGGCCCGAACCCGAAAATATTAGCCCGAACCCGGCCCGAAAATTAATTTGAAGTCTAAATCATGCTTGAAAAAAAACGAAAGTTAAAGTTGGTTTGAAAAATGTGGCAATGTTGCCACGTTATTTTGATTATATTTTTGTGCACTCAAGACAAAAAGCAGGTCTCAGGCCCGAATTAAGCCCAAAATTTTTGTCAACTTTAGCCTGGAACCCGGCCCGAACCCGACCCGAAAAGCCCGGCCCGACGTACAACTCTGTTTCAGTGAACTAGTTGAGTGTGTAGATTTGATATTTAGGAAAGTGTGTCAAAATTTCTGGTAAAGATAAAGTAAGTTACAAAATCTGAAAATCATATTGGCATTTTCAGATCAAAAAGTTTTGTTCCTGTGTTCTAATCAGAGCGAGAGGGTAGTGTGGAAATGGTTGTCTTAACGAGGATTTTGTTTGCAACCACAATTTTAACAATTGTGTTGCGCTGCTAAGTATAAATTCAACAAATCCCTTAAAACTTGAAACGAGAACTGAGCAGATCTGTATAATTTTGATTGACGTTTCATAGATACCTTTTTTCTAGACATTTAAATCTTGAAAGCCGTTAACCACAAACCTGATCAAGTTAATGGAACATTATGAAAATCAAAAGCGATGTATTTCAGATATCACTATCAACAACCATAAACACGTTTAACGCAATTGTGAAGTTCTTTAGTTCAGTAAAGTTAGATTCTTTCGCGAAGTCCCGGAATATCGCTTTCGATGTCATATTCTAGTAAACAATGCTTTGCGTCCAATCTAACCGATCTGTGAATGTTAATTAACCCTATTTGTACCGGGGGAGGGCAAGTTTGCCCCTCATTCTTAGTTATTTTAATATAGCTTCTAAACTAAAGTTTTGCTTTGATGCACCCTGACTTTGAATCCAATTTAATAACACTCATTTCAGAAGCTTTGGGTTCAACCGGACAACATTTTTGCTTTTGTCAGAGGCACCTAAGGAGTTTCATACAGTTTTCAGTACAATGCATGCTTGCCAACGCGCTTATTCTTTTCATTGTACTGAGTATTTATTATCGATGATAATCTTTAGCTAGAATAAAATATTTTATTTACTGAAAAATGCATTGCATCATCATTACGTCATTGATGACGTCATAATTCAAAACCTAAAATTTTGTGACTTATAGTATGTCTCAGTTACAAAAAATTACAAATGATAATCAACGAAATATATTAGAGATGACGTCATCATGCACGTGACATCATCATGCATGTGACGTCATCATTTGCCGTGACTTTATCAAAGATGTCTTTGAAATAACAATTGTCCAAATTGAAAATAATATTTAGCAACATTTAGACAAATTTGCATGCTGTTATAAGGGTTTACTGGTTTTGGTAGCGTCATCATCGTTTTCGTGACGTCACAACCTCAAAATATTTAATTTCAAAAATTTAACAAAAAATAGCTTCAACAAGCAAAAAATCTTTCTTCTATCCCTTACCAAACAGTTTTCAGGTAGGGGGAGAAGAAAATTTGCCCCCCCCCCGGTATAAATAGGGTGTGATAATAGCCCGGTAGATATAGGGTTAACGATTTTTTTCCTGCTAATCAGTTTTTAGTGGACAGCTTTTGCCGCTTCGAAATTACAAATGCATTGTGCAAAGCCGCAGATTGGCAGAAATCAGACTGAAAAAGTATTGTAGCCTTAGTTCATTACTGTGGCTGTTAGAGCGTAACTGTGTTTTTCCCATTATTGGTAGGACACAACTTTACCGAATAACAAAAAGCGCTTTTGCTTTTCTCCTAAATCATTTTGAACCCTATTTGTTCTATTCACTAGCTTGCTCATGAAAAGCATGACTTGGTGCAGACCGAGCGAATCTAAGCACAAATAACACGGTCCAATGACATCCACAAGAACCAGCTCCTTATATTGCATAGTTATAATGGGTTTGGCTATTAAAGGAGCAAGTGATGCGTGTAGTGTTTGTTAGCTTTCAATGATTGGAGAAATAGGTATACTGAGATGAATTTTGGTGGGTACATACCGCTTACTCTGTTTATTGCATACGTAGACCAAGGATAGTATAACTCCGTATAACTCGGTACTTTGACAAACTTTTTGTACTTTGACGGACTTTGACGTAGAGAAGTTACTGATAATTGCAATATTAGTGAAAAGTAGGATTAAGTGTACAATAGCAGCGAGAATATAGAAAAGGTTAAAGAATGTATGTCAAAATACCACAAGATCTTTTTCAGAAATTACAGCAAGGACATGGCCAGATAACTTTCATTTCGTTTTATAATTTATACTATAGAGAGCAAAAAGCAACTTATGATGATTTTGTTTCTTATTCGTATTTCGTAGTATTTCTCAAACCGAAGCTCTATCGTAACCGCAAAAGAGATCAAGAGGAAATTACCCCGCGTGCAAAATATTTATTTTAACTGACCAATTATGTTTGATGATCAAACCCGGAAAACGATTAAACTTTATAAAGTTACAGTATTTTTAGCCAGAATGATACCCAAAATTTTGGATGGTGGACACGTTTTCCTTTTTGATGCTTTTCTCTTCATGTTCGAAACAGAGGTGAAGTTGAGGACACAACGTTCGAGGCCAAGGACTAAAAAATTCCAAGGCCAAGGCAAAGGACCAACTTTTTGGGGGGCAGAGTCTCTCGAGGCCATGGACAGGAATGGTCGAGGTCAAGGCTAAGGACCAAGGACGCATTTTTAAAAAATCATGGTCGGCAAATTTTCTATCATTTTTAAACGCAAAAGTATTCAAGATATTGCCATTCGTTAAGTTTTTCATGATAATTCGAAAATAATAGTTTTTTTTGAATAATAATAAGTGTCATTTTGAAGTTTTACACGTTAGCAGCTGATGTTGATTACGTACCGCTGCGGTATCGTGGCTATGAAACAAGGCCACAACTTGTGAACAGAAATATAGCTAAATAATAAACGTAAAAATGGTCAATTTTAATGCCTTAGTTTTATCAGTTAGAGACCAGTTGCAAACGTGCACTGATTATGGATCATCACTTTTTCAAAAGTTTCCTAAACGCAAACCATATTGTTTGGTTAAACGATTTCTTCTCATGGAATTTTATTAAACATTACTATCTAAAACGTATTGCATATGCTGTACCGGGTATGTTTGTAAACTCAAGTGTTTGGCATTAAAAAAAGGGGTTCAGGAGCGAAAGCAAAGTCTTCATGCCCCATATTGAATAATATTAACGTTTGCTTTTTTTTTTTTTTTTTTCGGTAAAAATAGCAATTTTTGTGACTTGAAGAAGATTACACACTTATATTTTCAAAGCAATTTAAAAAGAAAATACGGTAAATGTTAAGTTAGAAAAAGTAGTTTTCCCACAATTTCCCAACTCTAATTTTGAGCCAATCTTTTCTTTACATTTCATTGTGTGTGAAGTCTTTGTCACATCTAGTGTCTAACACAGAGCCGTAACTTCGTCATTTGGGGCCCCGGTGCAAACATCCATTATGGGGCCCCATTTTTTAGTACAAAACGTTCAACTGAGCTACTTTTTACAGTACAGGGATCATTGCGTTTCTTTGGGGTTTTTCGACGACTCCGAGCTATAGAAATTGATATTTTGCAACATCTATACATGCTTTGCGTTGTTCTTCTGCTTACATCTTCGTTAACCGGCTCGGCCTCCGCTGTTGCCGAACTAACCTGCTCGGCCTCCACTGTTGCCGAACTAACCTGCTCGGCCTCCGCTGTTGCCGAACTAACCTGCTCGGCCTCCGCTGTTGCCAAACTAACCTGCTCGGCCTCTACTGTTGCCGAACTAACCCAATCGGCCTGCGCTGTTGTCGAACCATCTCTATTACGCGCAGCTTTTTCGGATGTTTCTGATTGAATGCGGCGACTCTGATGTCCTAACCATGAGCTCAAGCTCCGAGAATTTCTGGCAGCCTCAGCTAATTTCTTCTTCTTATCACGCTGTTTTTGTGCGCCACTTTTGTAAGTTCTTTTCATAACTAGAGTTTTCTAATACAGTATTTTATGTTACTCAAAATCTAAAAAGTTTAATGAAATTTAGTCCATAAATTAGTAAAGTCTTGAAACTTCATGAACTTTATTTATTCAGCGTCACTTTGCTGGTCTATACTCTGCCACCAGTACTAACTCGAAATGAAAACGTACGCGTGTTGCAACTGATTCTTGTGAATCGTTTATTTCGTCACAAAGTATTAATCGCAAACAATACAAAGTACGTATTACAGTAATGGCAAACAATCTAACGTTCCAAGGGGCCCCGTAAGAAGGCAACGAGTCGACTAATGGCATTACGCAAGACGCAATAAACTCAAATGCTGGGCGAAAAAATTACACGTACAAATTAAATGAAAAAATAAGTTTTACTTAAATAAAAAAAATAGATGAAAAAAATAAGTTTTACTTTTTCAACGTAATATTTTTATTGCAGTAAGGGGCCGCTTGCGGGGCCCCTTTACTCCGGGGCCCCGGTGCGCAGCACCGCCTGCACCGGTGGTAGTTACGGCCCTGGCCTAACAATAAATGATCGCGATCGTTTCGGCTGCCAAATAACACAATTTGTTAAATTTAACATAAGTTATCTAATTTCAAAAAATAACTTGATGATCCCAGCAGGGTGGTTTTGAGAAAGAAGGCATTCGAGATATTTTACCAGGGCCCCCCTCAAAGGGTCCAAAATCGTCGAAACCGAAAAATAATAATTTTTTTTCGGAAGCTTTGCCTCTTTATCTTATAATAACGTGGTGTAAAAATTTTAGTACGAGCAGCGCGCATTTCTTCAGGCATTCAAACAATTATGTGATTATATCTAGCTTTACACTTAATTTCTTAATAATTCTTCATTCAGCATTTTTTGTGATCAAATAGTTTGTTATTTGGGATTCGTAGAAGCGATTTCCAACACACAAATTGTTTAGTGGATGTGGTTTTGCACATTAGACCAGGGGTCGGCAACCTTTTTTTATATTGCGGACCAGGTTAAAAACGGAAAATTTTTGCGAACCAGCTTTCAAAAAAAAACACGCACACACAAATATTTTGCATTAAAAATATATATGTGGTCCAATGGGAAACGGCATCAGGATCAAACAGTCGCTGTTAATTGATGATCTATTTGCATTGTCGTTGCAACAAAGCTGAATTATAGTTCTACTTGCTGTAAACCGGAATTATTTCAATACAAGATGTTAAAACATGTAATCAAATCTTTTTTTTGTAAAATGCTTAGTCGCAATTGCATTTAACGTTACAAAACATGTATATTCCGAAGTATTTACCCTGGAAAAGTATGCGGCCCGGTAACGAACGCTCCACGGACCGGCACTGGTGGTTGCCAACCACTGCCCTAGACCGATTGCCTATGATTAGGGTTGTTCTTACTAATTTCAAAACAAATTCTTCACCCTCGCGTATTTTCAGAACAAGTTGTAGTTCTCAAGATACGTCGTTCTCAAGATGCATGATTACTTATATCGAGATATACTAACATATTTACTATAGTATAATATCAATACGCTATCCCTGGTAATTAAGTATTAGGCTACATTTCATTATCACATTCATACTTTTTTCCAAACTCACACGCAGAATAGGCTCGGTCATGTTTTAGCATTAGCAAACTCTAAATTGTCGGTTCGGACCCATGGATTTCTTGCTATGGCTTTGGATGGAATTCGTGTTTTGAAGTCTGCACCGCCTGCGCCGAAAGTATTAGTAGAAATAAAAACAGCAATTCTCTACCATGCTTTTTGCTTTCTCATTCTCCGATAAGAGGTTTCACACAATTCCATTTATAATAAGTTTCAGTATGCCTTGGCTTAGTTGACTATCACATTGAATTTTTTTTCAAATAAGGAAAGGAAACAAATTGACAAACTAGAAGTTTTTGTTGCCTTTTGTTAGGGTATTTCCTTTTTAACCAATCAAAAAAGCATGCTTTCCTCGAGTCGAGGACAAGACATTTTCGAGGAATTATAGACTTCAAGGCCAAGAACTTGAAAATGTGTCCTCGACGACTTCCTCAAGGCCAAGGACGTCCTCGAGGACTCCACCTCTTGTTCTAAAGTTTCAACATTCGAGTCCTGTTCGAAGAACGTGTCTGCTTGCAGCCGTACGCTAAATATGGTGTACCAAATCATGATTTAAACATGGGGAGTTAGGCAATCACAGTAAATGCAAAATCTTGTTTGTGGAATTGGCGAGAGGAGGTAAATTTGTGAAAATGTTTTTCAAAAGTAACTGGATTGCGTTATTCATATTTCATATACTCAAAAAAATACCTGAACAGAAACTACTGCAAGATTAGGAAACACAAACATCATTTCAAAAACAGACCGTTTAGTTAAAGAGATACTGGTCGAGATCGGTTTTGTTGAAGAAACGAGAACTGCTTGACGTAAAGAAGTGCTCCAAGCCTTGTTCAACCATTCTCTTATCTACAAAAATATATCTAATCCGTTTGACTTCGTACCATCGGCAACCCTGCGTTTCGAACTTTCGTGGTTTCAGAAAAGGATGACTTTGCAAAATTTTTCCCAGATTATTGAACATCGCGTTGCTTATTCTGCAAAGTCATACTTTTCTGATATCACAAAATTTTGAAAGCAGGGTTGCCAATAGTACGAAGTCAAACGAATCAAATTTATTTTTAGGGATAAGGGGAAGAGTGGAGCAAAGTTTGGGGTATCTCTTCATTACCTCAAATAGTTCTCATTTCTTTAATGATTTTTTTAATTACTCATTTATTTGTCGCAAACTAAACATAACAAAAAAAAAGCTAAATAGTTCAAATAAAAATTTCCTACCAGGGACTGCAAAGGGACCCACGAAGAGCCTTCTAGTCAAACAGCCACCGACTAACAAATAAAATCAATTTGGAGCAATAACTTTTTTGAAAAAATAGCTGGTCTACCAAACTACAATACCTATCGTGATCTAGTCGTATCGCAAAACTGGATGCACTTTTTTGGTTAAAAAATTATATCACAAAATTAAAAAAAAAAATACTGATTTGTAACTTAAAAGAAAGAAACCATTGCTAAGGCAACCAAAAATGTATAGAACAATCATCTGATATCTGTAATAGACCATATTTCAAAAAGCAAGCTTTGACATTTTTAGTTGGATTTACACAGAATCCGTTTTTCTTTTTTTTTTCGCTTTTGTCAGTTTATGTACATATTTTCTTTTCCGTGAAAAAGTACCGTATGTTTTTTTTAGGTCCGCATTTTTATATGTCCATATCCGCGCTAAACAGACTGTCACATACTGGACACAAATTTTCCAAACAGTTTTTTATAAAGGGGTACAACTCTATTTTAAAATATCGCTCTCGCCGTTCTTAAACAAACTTTTTATCAACATATAACAGTCTAATTGGAGCGGATAACAACTTACAAAAATGCAAACAAAACAGTCCATACTTTTTCAAGCAGAAGCAAAAACGTAAAAAAAAACGAAAAAAAAACGGATACTGCGTAAATCCGCCTTAATTGTGACGTGAGAGTAAAAGGATCTAAAATTTAAACTTGGACTAAAATTCTTTTTTCACGAGGTTAAGGTACTGTAGCTTATTGCCATTGCTTTTAAAAGGTTTTTGTAGCACAGTTCAAGAACAACATTTTATTAAAATCTTTGGCAGAATCACTTACAAATTATAGACACTGTTATTAGCTACACAAGTATTACCGGTACCTGTAGGCCTAGGTTATTAAATTACCAGTGTCTTAGCTCTAGTCTTTCAATAGAAGCACGACCTGAACCAAGATTGTGGTCAGAATGCATAGCTTGAAAGAAATTCAGCTTCAAAAAGCGGCATCAGACACCTCGGATGACGATTTTTTTCCTTCTCAAGCAGAGCTGGAGGAAGATGACAAAGTTCAGTTCAACTTTGTACACACCCTAGACAGTGATCGCACCAATGAGCAAATGTTTTGTGACTTCACGATTGTGACCGCATCACGACGTTTTCAAGTTCACAAGTGTCTAGTTGGAGTTGCATCTGATTTCTTCAAAAAGTCCATGACAACACAGATGCAAGAAAGATATAATAACTCTGTTTCCGTTAAATCAGTAAGTGACGATATCATGGAGCAGATTCTTGACTACATTTACGGAAAGCCAGTAAGAATTACTCCAGAAAATTGTCGTGAACTTTATATTGCTTGTGATTTTTTGCAACTATCACAGTTAACTAAGAGTTGCCTCAAGTATTTGAGTGGTGTATTTGTTCATACGAATGATATTTTCTCATTCTGGCTCTTTGCACAGCAGTACGGTTTAAGCGCTTTGGTAGAAAGATATGAAAGTAACATCAAAACCAATTTTGTGTGGCTATCTGATCGAAAAGATATTCTGAAAATTTCTCCAAAATCCATTGAAACATATCTTGCCCTCAGGGATGAATCAACTTCTGAACAACACTTTTGTGAATTCATTCTCAAATGGATTGAGTTCGATAAACCAACTCGACTAATCCACTTCAGCAAACTTTTCAAACTTGTCAACCTTAGCAAACTGGACAAGTCTTATATAAGTTCCAAGTTGATGGACAATAAATTGATTCTCAAAGATTCTGGTTGCTTGAAGCGACTGGTTTTGGCATTGAAAACCCACATGCTTGATACGAAGCCAAGCCCATCGCTTCCAGAATCAAGCGCAATTTCAAAACCAAGTACTTCTCAAAGCGTACAAACACAGCAGCAATCTTTGAATGAAATGGTTTTGGTAGAAATTGATTCGAGTAAACTTGTAGCAACAAAATACAACTTTGCAAAAAAACGATGGACTGATTTGCCGTCTCTTTCTGGAAACTTTGAGTTTGCAAACGTAGCAATCGACGACGAAGTTTTGTTCGCTGTTGGAGGTCACGAAAATTCTTCAGATTCATCCGCTTCACTTGTATGCAATCTTGACTTGAGCCGAAAAGATCTCTGTTGGAAGGTTTTGACTTCGATTCCTCGAGAACGACAAAAGTTTGGTTGTTTTGCTTCTGGAGGGTTCATTTACGTCGCTGGGGGTCAATCCGGTGAGGACCATGCTACGTATCTCAAATCCATGGAATGTTTTAGTATTAATGAAGATGAATGGTCAAAGACAGCTTCTATGAACTATTACAGAGCTGGCTGCTGTTTGGTAGCTTATGGAAAGCGGTTGTATGCACTTGGAGGCAATTCAAAGTCTTTCTTTCATCCAACGGTTGAAATATTTGATGACGGAAACTGGAAAATGGGGGCTCGAATGCAGCGTTGGAGAAGCGATTTTGCTGCAGTCGTTTTAAACAATCACTTGTACGCAATTGGAGGCAAAGGCAATGAATACATATACTGCAGAGAAGTGGAAGTCTACAGTTTTAAAACAGAGGAATGGAAACCTGTCGCTAGTCTAAACATTCCAAGAGCTGGACATGGAGCATGCGTCGTAAATGGAAAGATATACGTTGCAGGTGGCACCAATAGCAAAGGTTGGAAAATGCCGATGGAATTTTACGACCCAGAAGAAGACGTTTGGACGGAGATGAGCTTCAAGTCTGATCCAAAACGTGCAGCTCTTGTTGCTTTAACTTAAAGTGACATAATGCAAAGCATAAAACTCAGCATCCAACAGCTGCTTTATCAGAAAAGAAAATGTTTTGACCAAAATGACAGTGAATATGCCCAAGACTATACCCATTGTTTTATTCAATTACATTTGATAAGCATTTTTTCAGTGAACATTTAAACTTAATCCCATTAAATCAAATATAATTTCAATTCTTCTTGTAGCGATACAGCAAGTTAATGCTCTCAATCATAAGAATCTAATCTTATATATATGGGTTGAATTCACATAACTTTATTGCGCTTATATATTGAAATTTCTCTAATTTATTTTCCGTTGAATGATTGTTTCGTTTTTACGGTGCATGTTGTTTAAGTACTAGTTTTTAAATGATCAATCGATTGACATTCCTTCCAAGTCATGAAGCTAGAACACTAACATATAAAAACTACGATGGGCGGCCAAGCTGTGTAGAGTCGCACATTACTGTTCTTTACCCAAACATTTTGGACGAAAGCTCAAGGGATGTTTTTTCTAACCGCTCTCCATACCTTACCGAGGCTAGCATCGGGACACAATTGAATATATTTTGCGTGATTTTGTTTTTTTTTTATTGCTGTATACTGTCTGTTCGTTATTCTTACTGATTCTTTTTATTTTTTCATCGTCAAGTATTAGATATTTTCGTGACAGAGCAATGGTGTAGATTACGTTATTCACAGGAATGAAATCACTTCCCGAAAAGCTTTAAATCATCTAATCAAAATCAAATCTTTCATTAAATTCGCTGTATTACGCCGATGCGTGTAACGAATTTGCGGGGCTTATCTTCGCATCTTTGCGCACGAGCAACACAGCTCCTTTCGAAAAAATGTCGCTGCGGTGGCAAGACGTTGGCAGCACCTATGCGATTTAACTGGGTTGAGGTTTGAACGCGTAAGCGCTTAACCAACTAAACCAGCTGTTAACTTCAAAAATACTAAGAATTGCAAAAAGTTTGATTTAGATGTACTCGCCAGTTGGTCGGACGGTAACGCATTCGTTTCTGAAGCTGAAAGTCTGAGGTTCAAATCTCGGGTGAGTGAATTGGACACAGAGTTGCCAAAGGCTTGCCATTTCTGCGATATTACTTCAAAAGGAACTGTGTAGCCTGGGCGCAATAACGGGGTATGGGATATTACAAACTCGGTAGACGCTTTGGCGTAATACACCCAACATAACAAAAACATTTTTTGCCGTTGGTCTTTACCAAAATTGAAAAATAAATTACGATTACGTTAAAGCCATATTTAAAAAAAATGATGTCATTTTTAATGGCGTAATAGGCGGTTCAAATTTTTTACATAAGTTTGTTTACTGGTATTGGATCACAAAATGCCCAAGTCAAAGTACAGTAGTTACGTTACAAAAAATGTCTTGTATCATCATTTAATTAGGGCCCAAAACTGCTCAGATTTCGGAAAGTAACTTTAGCAAACCTAAAATTTGGAAAACTTCCCTTTACCGTAGCAACGTCATAACGGGTTATTTTTGAAAAAATTTGACTCACAGTTACGTTGATTTGAAATCAAAATTGTTTTTCTGAAGAAAATTATCAAGAAAAAACCGAGAGGTGGACATTTTTTACCTCTACATGTAAAATAGGGTTGAAATATTGCATGAGTTGGTTTATCTGAGCTTGATCTAGAAGACGTCTAAGTGTAATTAGTAATTCAATGACGCCATTTTTTATTGTATTGCTTTTATCAAGTAGAACTAGCATAATTTCTGTCAAGGCAAATGTAATCTATTCATTTTTTTTCCTATTCTCACCACATTGCACTGTAAAGTGCCGAGTTTTTCCAAAAAGTCATCAGACACCAATTTCAAGTCTTTGGTGCTTATTCACAAGACCGTAGCTATTTGCTTTGTTTCGCTGTGCAGCTGCAAGTACTGCAGTACTGTATCTAGGGGTGTAATATGCAAAGTTTTGAAGAGTTGTGCTGCTGTAAGATTTCGATTTTTGTTTATAAAGCATTTACAGCAAAATAGCTACCTTCACAATATGGTACGTTTCATAATGGTTCTTTCCAGTACTCATTTTTCGAACGGCTTACCAAAAATGCCACTAGCTTACAATTCATTTGGCCATAGCTGATATTAATGTTCTCGCCTATAAGTAAACAAACACGATGCTTTTGTAATTCACATCGCAAACCTAATTAAATAATTAAAGATTATGGACTTACTAGGGGCGGCGATAGCACAGTAGTGGTGCATTGAGCTAGTAACTGAAAGATTCCTGGCTCCTGGTTTGATTCTGGAGCTGGCAATGCGACGTTGTGTCCTTGGGAAAGACGCTTTACGCTTATTTCTAATTGGGGTCAAGAAGTTTGCCCATTGTGGTGGCCCAGCCTGACGAAAGATTTGCAAGCAGAATCTAAGAAAGTGCTCTGCGTTGCTGTGATTAGACAGAGGCAAAGTGCTTGGTTCATACGAATAAATGGTGGGCTTATTGCGTTGGTGAAGATGCTGGATGGCGAACTACTAACAATATTGTCAAAGTGATATTGCGCGGTTAGTGTATGTATACTGTGTATTGAGCAAGTATAAAATGAATACACAATATACTGTAGTAATTGCAAAACTGTAATATTATACAGGGTGTTTCGAAATTATAGTCCCCCTCTACAGTCTACAGCATAAACTAAAACAAAAACAAAAAAATTCTAATTTATGCAAATCTAGAACAGGCATTTATTCAAGTTTTTCCTCAAATCAATGATATTTCGTGAGGCCTTTAACCTCCTGCTCCATTGTATGCAATTTTGAAGGGTATAATTTTAACAAATCATAAAAAGGGCGTATAATCGAATTTTATTTCCCCTAGCATTTACGCTACAAATCATTACAGGTCAAAAAGAATTACTATTGATAAGCCATTGCAGTTTTCTGCACGCCATTCAAAACGACTCTTTAAGGTGACTGCACAAGCTTTTATGAAAATTCAGGTCAAAAGTGCTAAGAATGCCAAGGCATTTCCGACTTTGCCAATCTATCTAATTTTTGCTGAATTATTAACCATGAGGGTTTATCTAAATCACTTACTTTGCATGAAAGTAACAAAAAATTTAAAATATCTCAGTATAAGCTTACGTTAATAAACTTCAAACTAGAAAACCTAACTAATTTCAATGTAAGCTGTAGAGGGGGCCCTTACTTCAAACACCCTGTAGTGTATGCGTTCGTTACAGTTTTGTAAAATAGTTAAACAATTGTAGAATACACATATACATTTATGGTGGAGGAGATCCCAACCACTCAAAGTCCATGGGTAACAAGTTTAGGACCCGATGACTAATTTTGGTATATTCAGTACTAAGCATACAGTAAATTGAAACGGAGGCAAAATTTAAACCGATTTTAAAAGTGTCATGTAGTATGAAATGAATAAAACAGCGTGTGAGTTTGCTTGCAGTCATTAAAATTTAAGATGCATTTACACTGGTCATGAAGCAACGCGAAGCAAAGGTTAGCAACCTTAGCGATTGGTCGCTTACGTCACTAGCTCAAATTAGGCTAACCACTCATCAACAATCTTGACTAAGTGAAGTTAGGCATTTTAGCAACCGCTCGCGCGAAGTGGTAAAGTCTAGAGCACCAAAAAATGCAGTCAGAATCGACACCCTTGAGTGATTTTCCAATTTTAATTTTGTGTGTTGTTCGAAAGTTTTTGGAAAACGTAACAAAGAAATTTTTTAATAAACAATATGCAACAATGAACATGTTTTGTGAATTCAAGTTAAGCAATTATCAAGAAATCACTCAAGCGTGTTGATTCTGACTGCGTTTCTTTTGGTGTTCTAGACTCTTCCTCGCAAAGTATGCGACCGGTTGAAGCCTTTTGCAAGTTGCCGATGACGTCAAATTTTGGTTGCTTCGCGTCCAGTGTAGATCCAGTATCTCACAGATCGCCCTTTGTTCAATCCTTGTGTAATATTTTGTTCATTTGTTATTGTAGATGTTTTCACTTTAATCAATATTGCAGTAAAATAAAATTATAATCTTCGTTGACGACTGCAAACTTGTACAAGAGGTCCAGGATTTTGACGGATAAACTCTTCCGCTTGCATCATAGTATCGGACATCGAATGATTTTTTGTTTCCGACAAAAGAAGATTCAAAACGCCTTTAAAAAGTACAAAAAAAAACAAGAATTACATGTAAAGTAAACACAAACCAGTATAAAGCTTTTGTTTTTTTATTGATCTTTTCGATTGAAAAACTGTATCTAGGAAAGCATGATGTAATACAGTATTATCAAATTACAGAAGCTGCATTAGCACCAGAAAATATCAAAACAAAGATTTCTTGCTCAGTGCTAGTTACTAGAGGTGGCAACGGATCTGGAGCGGACCGGATCGGTTCCGGACCTTACTGTTTTTTTCCAATCCGTATCTAATTTTGCAGATTACTTTTAAACTCATTGTTGATGTTTGTCAAAATATTCGTTAAAAGGTTAGCTTACAAAGTGTAGTTGGATACTGGCGGATCCGGATCTCTTCTTGTTGGATCCGGAGCGGTCCCGGATGTTTTAAAAAGTAGATCCGCCCATCTCTGCAGTTGCATATAGTCTTGCACTCTTGCTAATCTGACAGGTCTATTGCAACATTGCAGATTGATAATATATGTAAAGAGTGGGACGATGAAAAAACTGTCGTTTTTATGTACTAATGTTAGGATTACAGCGAAAAATTACCAAGAGTACATTAGCGAAAAAAGTGAGTTAAGAAAAAAGACGAATAAAGTTTGAAGGAGTTTTTATGATATTTTGGACAAAATTAATTTAGGCACCGTTAAAAGCGAAGATTCTTAAATCCCGCACAGACTTTAAAAGAATACTCACCTGCTAACAGAGCGAAAAATCCGTAGATAAAGTAAGGTAGAGCTGGATACGCTAAATGCAGCATTGCGACTAAACCTGCCACCACCGCACCGGCTCGAGCAAATGAACTGCCAAAGTTCACTGCTGTAGACCTGAATATAATAACCCTTAAAATGGCAAAAAAATTGCCAATAGAATTTCGCAAAAAAAAACATAAAAAAACAAATAAAAACTTAAACTGGTCGTCACAATTTTTAATTAAAAAAAGTTTGACATGCTGTTATAGCAATTTATATTCAAATTTTTTGCTGCTTTCTATATTGAAAAAATTTTCATGTAACTAAAAAAAAACAACTTTTGGGGATATTTTGCGAGATAAAACAACATTATCGAAAAAAATCCATACGTGGGCACAAGTCCGTTAATCGTTAATCCGTTAATAACAAAGCTAACTTTTTCATTGACTCGTTAATCCGTTAAAAAGTTTTTTCATGTTAACGGACTAAATTAACTTCCCTTAAGTGCTGTTAACGGACCAAAGTAACTTCCGTTAAGTTCTGTTAACTTCCGTTAAGGTCTTTATCGTTAATGTCACGCAGCTTCGTTGTGCATTTGAACTTGTTTTTATCTTGAAATTAGATCAGACTGTAAAATGTAACTTTCAAAACACAAAAAGACCACCATAGCAATAAATATTTCCTTACAATCATCTCAACAGCGTCAATACGTGTTCTAGAAGCGAGTGAATAAAAGGAAATGTAAATTACACGCAAAATGTTAACGGATTAACGGACTTTATTAACTTCCGTTAATTAAAGCTGAAAATAACGGATTAACGTTAACGGAGGTGTGAAGTTTGTTAACGGACTAGTGGTTAACGAAGCTAACGTTTTGCATTAACTTGCCCACCTATGAAAAAATCTATTGCCTCATGCTATGACAAATATATCTGAATGTTGCACTGCAGCTGTATCTTAAATAATTCTTAGCTTTCTGCTGCAGTATCTCTTATACAGTAAATCTATTCATTTACTGTATATATCTGTTCAGTTGTGTCTTATCTGTAGCCATTCAATAGTTGTATTTTACGTACAATAGCATATTTTTAGTAATTATACCTAGACGCAAAATTATTGGATATTACTCGTCAGCGAGATGAAATAGAACGCAAAAACTACCTCAATACCGTTGGATAGACTTCAATAGTGTAAAGGTATAATGCTTCAAAAGGGACCATCGTGAGCAATCTGCCAAAATGAAAGCACAAGGTCTTGAACCATCCGCTACCTGAAAAAAAAATTTAACTGCAATACATAGTACGTAGCATGCGAAAATTCAAAAAAATAACAAACTAATGTGAAACCAAAATTAGCGTCCCTTATCAGAGCATGAACTGGAGTAATCGGAGATCATTTTTGGCTTCTTGCTTGAATAACTTTAATTCATTTTATTATGTATCAGTAAGATTGCATAAGGAATGGAATCGTTTGGTATACTCGGGGTCCATACTTTTTATTATCCTCAAGCGATTGATATTTAAATGCTTCCGTTTCGGTTCAATTCATTAATTTATTTATAAGGCAAAAGCAATACGATATAACTTTTCTGAAAGCTTAGCAAAAACTATTTCGCTGATGCTGTTAAGCAATCTAAGTGATGACTTCTTATCAAAGATTAGTCGTACCGTTTACAACTTGGTTGTAATTCGGGAAACTTCCAACCGAAAACCTGCTCACCTTCGGGAAGAATACTTATAATGATGCAGAATATTCCAGCAAGCAGAAAATTGGAAGCAATCAAAGTTCTCCTTCCAATTAATTTCAAAAGATATATGGCAATCCCTGCTGCCACTACCCCAGCTACTCCCATTACCAATGCATTGATGTAGACATCTCCCCCAATTTTGGAGACGTTTAATGAAAGTCCATAGTAAACACAAGATGTAGCGAACCTTTGAAATAAAACATACATTGGTAACGGCTTTTTGATGATATAAGAATAGTCAGTTGAACCAGTTTAACATCCCTGTTTAAAACTTTTTGTTTTGCGTTTAATATTTTTGAATGAATACTATAAAGAAACGTTAAAGCTTTCAGTTAGAAAAGTTTGTTTTTTGTTTCGCAAAACTTCTAAAACATTGTTTAGGATGACTATTTTAGGGATTTCAAAACATTTGTAACACTCTTAAAAATGGCTAATGAGTGTTTTAGCAAATATTACTTAACTTTTTAAAGCTTTCTTTTAAGATTAAATTTGATAAGTTTGCGATATAACAAATCAGCAAAAATTTTTTGTCTTATTTTAAACCACTTTTCGATGGCAATTATTATAAGTACATCAAAATCGAAAACATTTTTAAGGCTTGATTCGAGCTTATAATTTGATGGCAGTATGCGACTAACATTGTTTAGCAAGTAGGCTTTTGTCTCAAGTCATATTAGGTGTAAGAAATGTATAATTATAAAACAAAGGAATGCAAATACGAAGATAGTAAAAATACACCAAACATTTTGAATTCAAAATCAAAAGACTCTTGCAACTGTCTAGAAATGATAAATTTCATAGATGGCAGATTTACAGATGAACTATTAAGTTAATACTGTTTTTTTTTGGGGGGGGGGTGGGGGAGGGAAGGAGGGAAAAGATCAGGTAGTCTTAGGAAAGTGATCATAACTTTATTAAAAATAAAACAGTCAATGAAGTTGAAAAAATAAAGTCAGAATTGTGGAAAATAAAAATTGATTGGACGTTGTTATTGCTATGGATATTTGTCCTCCTGTCACCAAACACCGTCAGTCGCTAGTTATTGGACAATGCGCACACTTTTCATTGCAATGACTGCTTCGTGCTTGGAGGAATCCTTATGTCTTACCTACATAAGAGTTTCCAGTGATCCAATGCTCCAATGGATTTCTTCGAATTTTTGTCCATTGAGCCTGCTGCTGGTTCGGAGCTACCAAACAGAGACAATCATCGTAAAGCGTCTTATCCAAGGACGCTACAACGTGACCAGTGTGCGGGTTGAACCCAGATCATGCGATCAGAGTCGTCATAGAAACGACGCCTTTACATCCTCTGCTACGCAGCCAACTAATATACTTTTTTTGCTGCTTAATTGGTATTGCTTAGTAATTGTTGAGTAGTTTTGTTGAGATATAATGTAATGTAAGATTTCCCTTAGTTTAAAAGTTTTTTTTCGTTTAGAAAGTTAAAACTAAAACCTTACCATGAGTAAGTAATTACAAAAGTTGCTAGCCTCATTTTCTTGTAACGCATTGTATCACTCATTCCTAAGTTTTCCACTTTGACATTTAACTTTGGATTGGTGTTACGGTCTTCCACTAATTTATCACTGATCAAATTGTCCTCGTTACTTATGTCGTCCTCATCAAATCCGCTTCTGTAAGTGATAGATAAGAAATAACGTTGTGAAACGTCTTACAACTCCGACGTGAGTTTCTATACAAATCGAAAAACTTCTGCTACGAACTACATGTACAATTTTGAGAGACTCTTCGAAAGACGTACTTTTTCATCTCCGTTTCAGCACGTTCTTGTTTCTTGTTTACTTTCGAAATCTTTCTCAAAATTGCTTCTGCTTCTTTGAGCTTTCCTCTGCTTATCAGCCAACGTGGTGATTCATCGTAATACCTAAATATGTTTCTGTTAATCAGTTTAATTTAGGAATCGGTCAATCGGCCATCTCAATTTCATACCCATTCTTCAACTGCTTGATCTTTTAAGATTTGTTGTCGGAATGTCAGTTCATTTTAGATCTGCAATGTATTAGTATTCTTTGCTCTAATGGCCGGATAATGAATAATTTTTCTTGCTTTATAAACAACAGTTATGTTGGTAGTGTTTTGCTGTTTTGTAACCAATGACTTAAAAGATGTTTGAAAAACGTATTGCCGAAGTTATTTTTAACACATTTTAGTTTAAAGAGAGGTATCGGTTAGCTCTATTAAACTATCAATCTCAATCAATCTAGATGAAAGAACAATAGAAAAATGATGGCAGCATTAATAAATTGAAGACTCAAAAAAAGCAAGTGGAAAAAGTAATTTTGTAATCTCATGATAAGCAAAAATAACGGTCAAAGACGCAAAAAATACCGTTAGGTTCTGTATTATAGTCCTTTTATTTAGTGTTACTGGTAACTGAGCAGAGCGTATTGCTTACAAAAACGTTGATGGAAGCTCTATCATGGCACTGCAAATCGGTCTCTTTTTTTAAAAGCAATTTTTATTTAGACTGACTTTCCTTTGTAACAAACGTTGATATCTCGAATGCCAACAGATATATTGTATAGCCAATGCATGCATTCCCTTTTGCTCTTACCAACACAACAATACTGTAACGCAGAAGAAAATAGAGAGAGCGACTTGAAGCATCCTCCAGGTTTTGATGAAATAAGCAAGCAAAACCAGCAGCGCGATGCCGACCGAAAAACCAGCTCCTTGCACCAGAACGAAAAAACTTCGGTAAGATGGAGGAGTTGTTTCAGTTGCTAAAACATGAAGTAAGTAAGTCAGAGGTGGAGTCCTCGAGAACACATTTTGAAGACCGTGGCCTCGAAAATTAAGTCCTTGGCCTCGAATCCTCAAGTCCTCAAAAATTTCCCTGTCCTCGGCTCGAGGACAGCAGTATTTTTTGAACGGTTAAAATTTTGTAGATTGGCTGAAAAATTTTTGAAGACCTTTTTTCTTTGGAGCACACTTGCGTTTGTGTCCTTGGTCCTTGGCCTAGGCCTCGTGCCTTGTGTCCTCGACTCCACCTCTGATTAAAGTATAGCAACGGTTGGGTCTAAACTAAGACTACAACATTGGTTTTCTCAAGTTCTCTGCTTCACATTCAGCAATAAAAAGAGCAAGTGTAAAGCTTCAGCAATCATCACGCTGTGAAACTTTAAAAATGGCTAATAATTGCGGCATAAAATAAAAACGTTTGTTGCTTTAACTTTGCAAACCATTTAATGAAAATGGTTTGACTCTTGTGATATTGTGTTTGGGTTATTTTTTACATTTCAAGCTATTTCACCGCGTTGTTATGCAGTATCAAGACAGTCAACTCATTGCGACTTACCGAATTTGAGTAGCAAGTAATTAAGTCATAAGATCCAAACGACATGCGTATGATAAATTTTCCTCAACCAATCTGACAATATCAGACTTACTAAGCACGCATATTGTTGGATACGTGAAGCAGAAGAAGCCAATCAGTCCCCGAAGAATGACATAAGCCTCAATGGAATTCACCGTTGAAATAACTACACTAAGGACCAACGAGACCATGGCCATGATGAGCACAACTTTTCGACGTCCAATTCTGCTTGATAATGCATTGTCACAAAACAAAATTGAGCAAAATTTGAGGCACATGTTTTTAACAGTGAACGAGTCGAACTGAATGTTACATAGCGTATGCTACTGAAACGGTTGCCCCGCATTGAATTTCCGGTCAGGTCAAACTAGAAGAATGGAATTCACAGCTTCCTTGCTTTACGTTCAGCATTGAAACTGAGAGTTTAAAGCGTCCACCATATATGAGTGTACACTGTACAAGAGGGCAGGTGGCAGCTAGGCCAGAAGATTACATGAACAATATTTTTATCTCGTAATAAGGGCAGCGCTGTATTATGTTGTTGAATGGCTAAAAGATGTCTTTGTTGATTGACTAAACGGTGACTAAAAGTTCACATTTAATCAAGTTTGTCGTTTATTTGATTGCAATTCAATGGTGGCATTCTAAGCTTGTGTTTCATCATTTAATGTGCAAATTGTTATTTTGACTAAACAAATTGTTACTGCAGCGTGAATGGCAGCTACCGTTAGTGCTCAGTCTAAACTTTCTTGCAAAAAGAAAGTCTTCTTTTCACGAAGAGGCAAAACGGTAGTTTGACATTTAATCAGCAACCTTTCAATTTTAGAGCAGTTGCAATCATTATCTAATCTTAAAAGTAAAGTACTGTATAGTTTAGGTCTTGCAAAATGAATACTATAAAGCGTTTAAGATCTATTTCTGAAACAGATACTGCTCGAGATCGGCTTTCTTGAAGAAACGAGAACTACTTGAGGTAATAAAGAGGTTCCCTAAAACCTTGTTCTGCCATCCCTTTTATTGCCTTAATATGTTTAATTCGTTTGAGTCTATACAATTGGCAACCCTGCGTTTAGAACTTTTGTGACGTCAGAAAAGAATGACTACGCAAAATTTCTAACAGAATAAGCAACACGATGTTTGATAAGTCATCCTTTTACGATGTCACATATCGATGATCGAAAATCGTGTTGCTTAATCTGCAAGAAATTATGTAAAGTCATCCTTTTCTGATGTCACGTAACTTCCAAACGCAGGATTGCCAATTGTAAAGAGTCAAACGGATTAAATCACTTTTCGCGGATAAAAGGAATAGTGAAATAAAGTTTGGGGCTTCTCTTTATCACCTCAAGTGGTTCTCATTATTTCTTCAATAAAATCAATCTCAAGCAATATCTCTTTAAGCTGTTGCTGAAGTCCGATCTCTACGCCGCAAAAAGTTTAGCGTCTGGTCAAAGAACTCGTCCCAATGCTGTCGACAGGCTCGGTGCACAATCGATTGGTGGTCGAGTTGGACAGAGCGTCTGCTATACTGAAACGAAAGACCTGAGATCGATTCTCGGTTGGTATTCACAGCATGGTATTCTGACTATAAAGACTATAAAACTTGGTATTCACAGCTTCCCTACTTGATGTTTATCTTTACCGGGACAGTGTGAAGCCTTTACCGTGCGTGGTAGGCTGGTGGCAGCTGGACTCGAAGACTTTAGATTCCTTTGCTGTTTCCTGGCCAAGGTAACTTGGTTAATGAAATGTAATTACAACAACTATAACTAATCAAATCCGGGCATTTTTAATTCTATTGATTTAATTAATCTTTAGTGTGCAATTTATGGGAAGTGTAGCAGTACGCTACAAAAGCCTTTTTTACCTGTCTGAAAGCTTGCCGAAAATCAAGCCATTGAGAAGTACACCAAGCATAAATACCGATTGGAGAATATAAGTGAGGCTTGCTTGATTGCAGATCAACTGAAAATCTTTCACTATTGAAGTTTCCACTTTTGGGTCGCGGAGAAATTTGAAGCTGTTGCATTCTTTTGCCTATAGTTAAACCACGGTTAAACAGCACAATTCAGCACGTACGCCAGTTACTGAAATCTTAGTGCTTAAGCTGTTAGAAAATCTTGGAAGCGTTGAAAATGTCCAATAAAATTTTTTGGAACATCTGTAATACGATTAGTGCTGTGAAAACTTCTGTAGTTACCGTAAGTTCTAACAAATTTTCTCACCAATAAATTGCTAACGTATCCTAATTGCTGTCTTTCTGATATTATTTCTTTTGTTCGTTCGTGCGCGTGAACCATGTACTGGGTGTGATTATGAGCAAAATCGATTTTACCATGTCGTCATATTCAAGTTATTTTAGTGCCACGGCGCTTTCAAACAATGAGCGTCATGTTCCAAACCCAAAGAGTTAACCAAAACACTACTCATGCCTTTACTGATTGAAAAGTAGAACGATCGCAAGTGTAACAATGCGACCAACCCAACAAAAATCATAGAACTTTATGTAGATTTATGAAACTTCAATCCGTTTGACGTAAAATTTGCGATAAGAACTTAGCAGCCTTTTCACTTACAAAATCGAGTATCGATTCCCACTGTTGTTGTTAATTATGAGCATAATTATTGGATTAGTTGGTGTAAAAGTGTTCTATTGTCGTGTTAACTTATAGCATTGTGTGCATTGTTAATTGTTGTTTTGTTTTTCTTATTTCAATGAACATTCGTCAATTTTGAAACAAATCAATTCAATTTTGTTTGTAATGTGCTTGTTTTTGATAAAAGCGTTTTGTATATTTTAAGCGATTGGTTTACGTGATATAAAAAATCTGCATATTCTAGCAATTCAACCCAGGATGTTCCTATATTTTTAATTAATTTGAATTTGATGCATTTTTTGTGCATTTTGCAAGGAAATGAGGGCGTTCACATATTGTTGTTTTTTATCAGACATTCATTCGCCCATAAAATTGAACGTGTGAGCAATGCAGATATATTTTTCCTTGCTTGGTTTGCCCAAAGAACAATCCTAATCAATATCTAACGATTCGTTTTGACTGATTTCAAGCGCTTGATTTACAATCGCCAAAGCTTCATCTTAGATTCCCAACGATATCGTTTAGCATCAAAGCAATTACTAGTTCGCTAATATATTATTGTGTTATTGCGTAACAATTTTCAATTTATCAGTAGTAGGTGGTTTTATTTTAACAGCATAGGATCAATAACTGTGTATATTTTTAAACCTAACTCAACTTCAGGCTTTTTTTGGCCTGATTAGTGCCTCAAATTTTTTTCAGATTTCGGATTCGGGCCTGTACTTGTCAACCCCTTTACAAGTCTGGGGTAGATCCATGCATTCATATGAAGATTGACGAGTAAATTATCCTTTTATCACGACAGAATATTTCGTAGTTTTTGAAATAGAAAAGTCCATGAACTTTTTGCAGACAAGAATATATAATGCAACAATTACCTGTAAATCTTTCACAGAAGTCACGTTGGCCCAGCAACCTATGGAATTGTGTTTGCATGTGTAATGATGGCATTCGTCCACTTCACTCAAATTTGATAGCACTTCGAGAGAGTAAGAATATGAACTTGACAAATTTAAAGCCTAAAATATCGAGGAAATAATAAAAAACAGTAATGAAATACTTGTTGCCAAATTACTTTTGTATAGTGATCCAAGTTCAGTTTTTTAAGGTACAGCTTACTATACGGTTAATTGGTTATTAGCTTTGCGCGTTACCATCTAGCTAAAATTGTCATAAAACAGAAATAACCAGATCTTTTTGATGGAGGGACAAACCCGAAATGGCGAGGAAGCGTGCAGGCCAATATACGGTCCACGAAACCATTTTTTTTACTAAACTGCGCAATTTCGTGGGCGAAAAGACGGTGGAAACCAAAAAAAGTTGTTAGCAAATTTTTGACCTCGTTTTCTCTAGCTTTATAAAGGTGTGTTTACATTGAATGCGAAGCAACGCGAAGTAAAGGTTGGTAACCTTTGCGAGTGGTCGTTTACGTCACTTGCTCAAAATACGCCAACCACACATCAACAATTTTGTGCAATTGACGTTAAGCAACGGCTAGCGAAGTTTGCGAAAGGTTGCAACCTTTCGCAAGTTTTTGATTACGTCAAATTTTGGTCGCTCGGTTTTCTCTTAAAAATTTTTGTCAGATATGAAGACTAACTTCACCAGATTTGAGCTTTCTGTGGTCTTCCGTTCTCAAGATATGACAATTAGGATTTCTCTTAGAAAGGCTTTTTCTTTTTACAATTTTTTACTGGGTTGGCAACTACAAACAAAATTTCAAAAACTTTCTCCATGTTTGTAATTCTAAGTGTGTTTTCGGCAGTGTTGATGCCAAAACAAGTACAGGGTAAAAATTGTAAATAAGTTGCTTTTCAAATAAATTCAAGCTATAGCTTTCCAAAACCTAATCTTCTGTTGCAATGCTGCCGAAATGGCAATAGGCGGAAATTTGTTAGCTTTAAACTGCAATGTCTTGAAAACGGAAAGTTAAAATTTGGTAAAAAATGCGTTTTAGGATTTTCTCAACATTTTAATGAACAATGAAAACCCTGACTTGAATGCCCCTTTGAAAACGACGCCTTCCAAAAAAAGGTTTTCGTCTATTTTCGACCCAATGTTTCCTATATTGTTGTACGTGAAGGTCAAAAAAAACAAACTTACGATCACAACAGCCAGCGATTACTTTGTTAGTCAAAACTAAAACTCATATGCATTCCATTTAATTTTGTCAGCAAAATCGTGTTCTTTAAAAGGTTGAGAACAGCATTGTAAAACTGTTGAAGTCTTGTATTGCAACAGTGTTGCCATCAAAACAAACTGAAACTTAGTTTTAAGTTAAATTTTAAAGCTTTGTAATTTAACTGGCAACACTACTAACTTGTAAACTAAACATATTTACAGCAATTATCTCAGAAACGGTAGACTATTACAGAAAGCTCAAGCTTTGCAAAGATATTTACCTTATGTTTATACGTTTTAGATTGTTTTTGATGATTACTCTCCTTTTAAGTTAAATCTTCACTACTGAATCACTGAATGCAAGATAATACCTTATCATTGTTCTCAGCAGTTTCGTCATAAACACATTGGAATTTCAAAGGATAATTAATGAAAATGGGAGAAAGGACATGTGCACCAAGAATTGTAGCAGCTGTCAATGCACTGATTGTATTCCTGACTTGATATTTGCCCCAGCCAATTCGTTGCAGCTTGGAGTCAAATAAATTAGCGTCAATATCTGCCATCGGAAATTTTACGTTATTTGTGACAGGCCTATGAACAGCTACAAGCAATTATTTTTATATCAAAGCAATAAGCAGCAACTTTGTTGGATTTAACATTTTTTATTAACCGCAAAACATATCGAACGTTTTCGGCTTAAAACAATTAAGCCCTCCTCAGGATATTATAGACAATAATACATAAACATCTGTAAAGGAAATAGAAACATTACGGCAACATAAATTACGTATACTTGACTAATAACGTACATTATATGAGGAAATACTTAAAATTATCATCTAAGAAAATAAAAATGCCTTTCCAGTTTTGGAGCAAAGCAATCAGATTAAAACTACAGTCAAACAAGCAGCAGCATAAAGTTTTTAGCGTGAAATAAACCAATTCAGTTAGAATAACTATTAATGTGATAGTAAAGATGAATTGAATTAAAGAGAAAATCAAGTCAAATCAAGGTAAGAACTAACTTATGATATTATGACGCAACAGAAAATTTGGGAAATTAGAAAATACTTAGCAAGAAAGTGGCACCTTTAGCATAAAGTTGCTTATTTAATTTAGGATTTAGTTTTTTGATCAAAAGAGCTTCATGGATTTTAGTTTCATACTAAGTATGGCAACTTTTTAAAATCTGGAAAGAGTTTACGGTGTACTTTTCCTCACGGCAAATGGCACATGAGCGTATGTGTTCTTTTATAGCGCTCTTTTGCGGTCCAGCTAAAACCAAATGTTCGCAAGCTCTTGCAGCCAAATGTCGTGTGGTCATGCCTACGTAGGCAAGGTTCGTATCACACGAATATCGAAACTGGTACACGACATTGGAGCAGATGTTTCGATGTTCGTGTGATACGAACCTTGCCTACGTAGACATTACTACCCGACATTTGGCTGCAAGAGCTTGCGAACATTTGGTTTTAGCTGGACCGCAAAAGAGCGCTATAAAAGAACACATACGCTCATGTGCCATTTGCCGTGAGGAAAAGTACACCGTAAACTCTTTCCAGATTTTAAAAAGTTGCCATACTTAGTATGAAACTAAAATCCATGAAGCTCTTTTGATCAAAAAACTAAATCCTAAATTAAATAAGCAACTTTATGCTAAAGGTGCCACTTTCTTGCTAAGTATTTTCTAATTTCCCAAATTTTCTGTTGCGTCATAATATCATAAGTTAGTTCTTACCTTGATTTGACTTGATTTTCTCTTTAATTCAATTCATCTTTACTATCACATTAATAGTTATTCTAACTGAATTGGTTTATTTCACGCTAAAAACTTTATGCTGTTGCTTGTTTGACTGTAGTTTTAATCTGATTGCTTTGCTCCAAAACTGGAAAGGCATTTTTATTTTCTTAGATGATAATTTTAAGTATTTCCTCATATAATGTACGTTATTAGTCAAGTATACGTAATTTATGTTGCCGTAATGTTTCTATTTCCTTTACAGATGTTTATGTATTATTGTCTATAATATCCTGAGGAGGGCTTAATTGTTTTAAGCCGAAAACGTTCGATATGTTTTGCGGTTAATAAAAAATGTTAAATCCAACAAAGTTGCTGCTTATTGCTTTGATATGGTTCTGCAAATCAACCTCTTTGCCTAAATTAAATTATTTTTATAATAACAGTTATCGAAATTCACAAATCGTTTTCTAAATTTTTATTAAATAACTTTAAGTCGCAAAATTTATTTTTTAATTTCGATTAAAAAAAATAATACAACGCAAAATACTTTTTACATCAAATGCAATTATTATTCCTTTAAGAGAACATTCGTTTTCACAAAATTTTTGTTGTAAACTCAAACTTTTTTCACTATTAAGATTAAAGGTAGATTATTTCTCAGTATATCGTAAGTAGAAAAAAGTAGGTATGTGTAGTTTGACTCGAAAACGGATATCTTTACTGTGTTTTTATCGTGACACTTTTAAACTAATACTGATAAACCTTCTTAATCTAATTGTTTTCTTCATTGTTCTGTTGTAAATTTTGCTTTCAACCTGAAAACAACCCTTCATCTGTAACAATATAAGAAAAATTGGTTTAATTAGAGCGACAATACACCGCGAATCTTGTTCTTGAGAAACTGATTTTACCAAATTTCTGTTGCATTAATTACAACTCTGCAGGGCGTCGCCAGCTAAGCGAGATTGGGGGGGGGCAAAGCTGAAAACCGGGAGGGGCAAGGTTTTGACGGTAAATTATTGCAGCATTTTACAAGTCAAGTAGATTGTTTGTGTGGCGGTGGTTGCAAATTTCGTTTCGCTTTTGAGTAACACAGCTATTTGGCGTTGATTAAGTTTATAGAACAATTTTTTGCTTTATTTTGCAAACTAATTACTTAGGTTGCAACAGTAGCGTAGTCAGGAGTTTGGATTGGGGGGATCTTTTGGAGGCTAAACACAAAATCAAACGATCTTGACCCAGGTTTTGATTGGTCTTTACTAAGATTGAGGTGTTTTTTCCAGCCAAATTTAGGTTATCCCCCCCCAAAAAAAAAGAAAAAAAAGTCTTCGCCGAAACTGAGACGGTTTTTCTGTCCAAATTTAGGTGATCTCCAGAAAAGGAAAAAAAAGGTCTCCATGTACGTTGAGACCCACTTTTTCTACTCCACATCATCTTAGGTTCTCATCCCAACTACTTTTGAGGGGGGCTATTTTCGTTTTCAGTGCAAAAATCAACCTCAAAAGAGCTAAAAACACGCTATTTTGCATACTTTTCGGGCCTATGGGGATGGCTTGAGCCTCCCGACCCTCTCCCATTAGCTATGCTACTGGGTTGCAATGAAACGATTACTAAACAGTATATATTAAATGCCTATCTGAAGCGCATGATAGTCTTTGGTATTGATCCGATATAATACTGATCGATCGAATACTTTTCTTTTTTTCCGGAGGCATTTGGCGATAGTCTATTTTTCTTTCTGTAACTATTGATTGCGCGGTACATTGTGAATAGTTTGTACTATGCGTATACCTCTGATCTCCAAGTTACAGCCTACACCAACTTACTGTACATTACCTTCAACAGTCACAACACCTGATTTATAATAAGGCCTCGCCTATAAGTGCTGCTGTATATGACATCATAATCTACGATGCCACGCCTACTACACAGTACACACAAACTGCTGGAAGCTGTATTATTATTATACCGTACTGAATTGAGTTGTTGTTGCTGTTGAACCTGACCCAAGACACGAGATTGTGCTGCGTACCGTGCCCAGGGTCTGCGAGAGGGGGTTCAGGGGGACATCGTACCCGGACGTGGGCCTAAGGCGGTCCGGGCTCAAGGAGCCCGGAAGAGTTCAGATTTCCGTGTTAAGTTTTGCTATCGCACCATAACACCGTAATCAAACTTGCCTACAGCAAAAATATCAGTCATTCTATTCAGTACTAGTAATTGTTCGCTATTTTTGCTATACAGCCTTTAGGGCATCCAATAGTGGCCAATTTGATTAAAAAGAAGAGGAAACTGTATCAAAATCCATACACTTGCACCGAAATTAACGTTTTGTTACATTTCTCTGACTTGATAGCCCTAATTCTACGGTACAACAATGTTCAAAGGCCCACATTTCCCGAGATCCAAAAGTATTTCAACATCAGAGAGCGAAGTCATAGTTGACATACTATCATGAAGTAACTCACTCTATCTGTATGAGTTTAATAGGTATTAGGGTTTGTAAAGTCTATGACTGCAGATTACTTCTTGTTTGTGGTTTTTACAGTGAGTGTCAGTGTTGTACTTTGGTACTGGGAGTATGATCATATCGTCCTAGTCGTGTTGTTCCCTAAAGGACGCTGCTGCTTGCCCCAATTTTTATTGAAAATTCCCGCCAAAACAATCGATTAAAGTCAATGTATGTTATTTGAACATGTCGTCTCCCCATGTTGCTTATTCAGTAGGACTAGGCTACATAAACAACTGTAAGTTATAGACTATTCCTAGCCAAGTAATATCCTGTAATATCCTACATCATATAATATGCCATTCCGCATACAATTATTTGTATATGCCAGAGAGTAAGCAATAGAAAATCTAATTTTAGAATTGTCAACCACTGCTATCAGTTTTGTAGTCAAAATGTAGTGTCTATGCTGTAGTGTTGAGTGTTGACGTAACAAACCACTACAACAGAGTTGTAAACGGGCCGACTAGTTCGGGCCCAAACCCGAAAGTATAAGCCTGAACCTGGCCCGAACCCGAAAACTATTTTGAAGTCCAAATCATGTCCGAAAAAATCCTAAAGTTAAGTTAGGTCCGAAAAATATAGGAATGCTGCCAAGTTATTTTGATTATATTTTTGAACACCTAAGACAAAAAGTACGTCTCAGGCCCAAATTAAGCCCGAAAATTTTGTCAACTTTTGGCCCGAACCCGACCCGAAAAGCCGGGCCCGACTTACAACTCTGAACTACAAAGAGCAACTGTTTAGGAAGATTTTTAAGCTAAAACAAAATTAATTAATACTAATAGTTAGCATTTTCTGGGCCTTCACAATCAAGGCACTTGGGTTTGTTCTATATAGGCACAGTAGCCTGTAGGCATAGAAGGCATAGCATAACCTTTACCCCACCACAATAGCTACTCTACTCCTGCCTTATTTGCCTTCTATGTCTATCTAGCCTCAAGCTCAATCTAGGCATTGGTATATTACCAGTATATTAACAAATAAACTTATTGCCAAGATAATCAAGATTTTGGGTGGGAAATATTTTATCCGATTAGCTAAATTGATAAAACTTTTATTAGTAAAATATTTGGATTTGCAGTATTAAAGTCATTATATTGTATAAAATTGTGTCAATGTCATCATCCCTCACTTCACATACTTTCTTTCATGTATATCACGTTTTCTGCTTTCAATTTAAGCAAGTTTGGTGCTGGGATGTTGATCAAATGCTGTATTTTACCCTCGAGAAACATAAAAAGTGCTAAAGCTTTAGGGGCTCAGCCCCGGACCCCGCTGTAGAGCTCACAGCGCTCCCCTAGGCCCCTAGCTGGATTTAAACCAATTTTATGACTAGTTGTTTTTTCATAGGTCCTAACTGTATGCAAATATTGTTATTCCCTCACTTTTAAATGAAGATCTACACCCAGCCGATTAAAAAATGATTTAACAGCATGGGCCCCGATAAAGCTTGGGGAGGCAATAAGATTCGGGGGTCCGGTATCAACCTTCGTACCCCCCGGAAATGTTTCTCTCTGAGGCCCTGACCGTGCCCTAGATTGTAATACAGATGTCAGGATACTTAGTTGCATGAAGGAAACAAAGAGTCATCCAAAAAATATATTCAACTAACGTATATTAACAAAAACTTTCACTAAAATTGATTTCGGCCAGTGGCCATCTTCAGCTTATTCAAATACAATCAATCAAATAGAATCGATGTCAGGATAGGGGATGTAACAGTTAAAATTACCACGATTTTAACTGTGAGGGCGATGCTCATTCTTAAGAAAAAATACAGTGGGAGGGTAAGAAATAAATCGGGGGGGCAAAAATAAAAATCGGGGGCAATGCCCCCTATGCCCCCCGCTGGCGACGCGCCGGTAACTCTGCGTTTTTGAGTTTAGGTTTATGAAGTATCGGTACCGTATATTTAGCTAATAGAAAAAAACAGTTTTTTCCAAGGTAAAATTTGAGTGTATTCTCAAACATGTGTTTGGTTTCACCGTCAATTTAATATTTAGAAACTACACCATTAGCTTTCTAACTTCGAAGCTTTTTGTGTTTTAACTCGGTAAAGCTTGACGCCTGCAAAAAATAAGGTCAAAGTAATGCTAATAAGTCTATTGTATCCTCAAATTAAAGAAAATTCTGTAGTATAAAAGTAATGCAAATTAGAATCTCAAACTATTTCACAACTTTTGGAAAACTTTTAAATCGACGACTTCGCTTTGTACCTTATTTCCTGTTTCGGTTGATTGATACAATGAATTATTCGGAAAAACAATAGCAAAACAAGACACTTGTAACAAAACAATGCAGACACTATGAATATTATGACCTTTTATTCATCATGATCTTTATGCAATTAAATATACTTTTATGTGACTATCAACTATGCAGAGTAGGAAGACATCTACACAGCCTATTATGCGTAATTAAAACAAATCGTTACTGGTCAAATGGCAACGCGGTCTAATGGATGATTATGACATTCAAAATTACAGTATCTATCTGTGCTTTGCACATTCTGCTACAAAACATTAGCTCAATAAAGTTCAAGTTTGGCAAAATCAGAAAAACTTTTTTTGCTGTTTGAATTTATGCTATTTTTATATTTACTTACTGCAATAAATCTAGTGTTTGTTACAGTTATGCTACAGAGTTGGTTGAAATTTAAATGGATGAAGCTTTTAAAAAACCTTTCTGGCAATATATAAATTATGGGGGTTAGGACTTACACACTTATAGAGGCGGGTAAAATATAGACGACCATACGCTGTGGTGTATCGGGCCCTTAAAAGTCTAAATATTGCGTCGAATGCAGTTTTTGATTGCGCGTATGTAAGTCACAAATTAAAGTACAATATATTTTTATAATCAAAATTAAATTTTGCACAATACTCCCGGTATTACGCAGAAACGTGTAACAAGTTTGCGGGACCCACATCTCTGTGCCATTCCGCCCTGGCAACACAGCTCCTTTTGAAGTAATGTCGCAGTAGTGGCAAGCCGTTGGCACCATTGTGCCCAATTTGACCGCCCCAACTTATGAATTTCAGACCTCTCTTTCCAAGGACAACCGATCGACCAACTAGCCAATCCAAAAATAGCAACGTTTGGCAAAGTTTTGATGTACTACAAAGCCAAATCATATCTGAAAAGACTATGAGATTCCGCTTGTCTAGCTTTTTTGTTAAAGAAAAACAGTACTTACTCCTCCATTCTGTAGTTTGTGCAAAAATTTGCCAATTTATTGTAAAAGGGAACATTAGTTGCGAAAAGCTGTCAGTCAATTTTGCGCGAATCAGCTTACTTCTTAGAGCACCAATATCTTACAACCGGCCAGTTGGTCGTGCAGTATCGCGTTCGTCTCTGGAGCGGGAGGTGTGAGGTTCAAATCTAAGGCCGGTCAAATTGTACACGTTTTGCCAACGGCTCGCCACCGCTACGACATTTCTTCGAAAGGAGTTGTGTTGCTCGGGTGCAATGATGCGGAGATGAGCCACGTAAACTCGTTTTACGTTTCGGCGTTGCACAGCGAGTATAATGAAAGATTTGATTTTAATAGCTTATATACGACTTAAAATTCATTTCTAATTTGTCATCTGTTTTCCGAAGCCAATTCATTTTAAAAGTTTAAATTTAATAAAATATTTAATTAGCTACAAAAGGAAAGAGACGAACTATATTTAGTGACTATGGTGGCTCTTCGGTTATGCAGTATTGTACAGTATAGCAATGACGTACTATGTATGATTATTAGAATACGGCTGGCATTACCGCATTCTCAAAAAAAATCAACTTTTTAACGTTATTCTCATAATTCAGCAAGTTGCCTGGGCCAGGAAACAGCAAAAAGAGATTTTTTTCTTCGAATCTAACTGTCACCTGCCCATTTGTCTACCACAAACTGCGGAGGCTTCACACTATCCCTTCAATTGCAGAACGTCAAACAAGTAAGTTATGAATACCAATTTTTATGGTGTTTGGTTTGATTCGACCAGGAATAAAATCCGAGTTTACTATTAAGGTAACAGGCTGTCCTTCCAATCGGTCACTGATTGGAGAAGGTTAAATTTTAACTTACAACACATTGATTTTCTAATTATAACTGTCACTATAAAAATTCACTTTCACCATCACTACAGTATTTTTCTATCTAGCTATTTTTTGATATGCTTAAAAATGCTCCAGGATTCATTACCAAATTGGATGCGCTTGCATTAGCATTAGAGAAGTTTGTATTAGAGAGAACTACTGTATTACGGTACATTAATTAAACAGTTTCTTATTGCTTTTTTTTGTAGCTACGGTATAAATATGATTTACTCAAGTTTGTTGTCATATCTTTTTCTCGCGTGATAACTTATTGATTAGATAGTAAAACTGCTTTTGATTAATCATTGAGAGAATTACACAGAAACTTAAAGAAATCCGATTTCGACCGACATTGCCTAGCATCAACATAATCAAGTCAGGAAAACGACGTTTACCGTGATGACTTTCATTTCTTTATCAATCAAATAAGTAGATTATATGCTTATTTCTCGACAATTATACTTTGCCATTGAAAAACTATCAAACTTGTCTACTTAACGACTACAAAAGTATGATGCCATAGAAAAATTAACCTGATTTACGATTTTTTTGTGTAATCAACAAACAAGACATCCAGCTGCACAGGTCCATTGCAATCCTAAAAAAAGTATTAGTGCGATGTGAAAAAGCCTTCGAATGTTACTGTAAATACTTTTTCTACTATTTTAGTGTGATGTCTTTTACCAAGGTTTAGTGTTATTACATTAGTAAATGCAATTACATTATTCACCGAATTGCACTGGTCAAGTGACAGCAAAGGGACCTTTCGGTCTTCGAGTCAAGCTGCCACCTGCCAATCTGTCTACCACACACGGAGGAGGCTTAACATTGTCCCTTTATTGCTGAACGTCAAACAAGGAAGGAGTGAATACCAATTTTCATAGCCTTTGGTTTGACCTGTCCGGGAATCGAATCTGAGTCTACTGTTTGTGAGGCAGGTGCTCTATCCACTCGACAACTGATCGATTACAGTTGTTCATTTACAAGTCAGATTATTTATTAAGCTTGTTAAGCGTTGCGATGCTTGTAACTCTTCAATACCAAAAACAAACAATAATATTGCAGTTGCTAAACGAGAAAAAGATATTCCATACACTGTCTTAATTTAGCTCGCAATCAAGTAATTTGCTTCATGCAATACTCGTATATGCGATGATATTCCCCCACAGCATTTATTCATTTATATATTTACTAGTCAGATTATTCATTTACAATACTATTAGCTAGAAGAAATTTATTTACCAGTCAGCACAGCCATGATATAAATAATCGCTGACAAAGTAAATACATTTAAAATAAAACATTCACCCAACTCAAAGTATGTCACGTAGAAAAAAAATTAAGACAGACTATAAGCTAAAAAAAGCTTCCAATTTTTTAAAAACTTTTTGCCACTTCTACTTTAGAACGAGAAAATTGCCCACGTGACCAGCTGTACCATCATCATTTTTGCGTGTCCAAATAATGGCCCAGATTTTTGACTTTCTTTTAAAAAGAAAATAGACTGAAAACAAGAAATCGAAAACAGAACCAAAACTGTTGCTGGGAGCATACTGTACATGTAAAAAAGGCAGATCAGAATTTTTATCTCGACTTATTGGAAGCTAGAGGTTTTGATGCAGTTACATTAGAGAAGAGGTTTCTTGTAAAAACATTAATTCAGGTGTTGGCGTTAGGGATTTAAATTAAAGCTAAAAACGGCCTTATTCCTGTCGCGTCAAAAAGGTCGAGTCGAAAAGTTGCTGACCCTTTAAAGAGTATGTGTACTGTCAATCAATCATACCCTGTCAATTAACAACAAAAATACACATACATTCTAAAGACAATAACGGTCGGAATTTCTGCTTATTTTAAAAAACGGTTGCCGGAATAGAACAGTACTAAGCATCACAATTTTTTACACACGTTTCGCTTTACTGTAACTTAAAGTTGACCATCATCCCTAACTCCTTTACGAATGATACTTAAGTAAAAGCAAAACGTGTTCAGCAGTTTTATTCTAATGGCAATTGTTTTCATTCTCACTTTCAAATAAGAATGTTACATCCTTATACAACTATCTACAATACGGTATTGTAATTTATAAACTTACTGATTATAATGCAGTGTCTGATGTGGTGATGTTTTTGCTTTTTGCATTTTTTTCATCGGGAAAGTTTTTACGGGCCGCTTGATGACGTTGTCATTCCATTTTCTTCCACAGACCAATCACAAAGACTATTGTTTCCTGCCGCACAACATTGCTAAAAATTTATTAGAAAGTCAAGTTTTTCAATTTAGCAACTTAATATTAGTCAAATTGCTTTTCAAAAGCTTCTTAACTAAATATTTCTTAAAAATTCCTTTTTTAGTCATAACAAATGCTTAATGTGCAAGAGAAAATTAAGATTAAAGCATACATCGTCACTTAAGTTTATAACAATATCAGTTTTGCAATTTTTAAATGTTTTCTTTTCTTGACATTCGGTCATAATGACAATCAATTTATTTTTGCAAATAATGATTTACTGCATTTGCTGTATAGTTCATCAAAAGATTTCGCTTATGCAAAAAGATAATAACATGTGTTTCACGGGTTTCAATGGAAAAAAGTTTTGTTGCGATTGCACTTTACGCACACTAGCGTTTCATGAAAAAGTATACCGCATCATAATAATACTTTACTTTTGCTTTTTCTCTCCATTGCTTTTAATCTAATTTTGACTGATTTAATTTTTGTAGATTTTATGGTTTGCGAAAAGCAGCTTTTCAATGAAACTAGCAAAAAACTTAAACAAACATTAAAAAAAAATTGAAAAGATATAACTTTTGAAAATTATACAATTATTGAAAAAAATTGAAAAGCACAGTTAAAATTTGCAGTGATAATTCTTAAATAGCATTTAGCACGATACGAATTTAACTCTCTTTGTTTTCTCCTTTGATACAGTAAAAGCATCTATGAAATAATGTCAATAATAGACTGCTTCGCTATTGATAATCGTCTAAAAATGTCGGTAATGTTTAGAGTTACTGTCACTCCCCCTGAAGAGCTTTACGGCGCAGCATCCAGTTGAGGACATTATTTTATGAGTGCTTTTACTGATTTTAAAGAAGATGTATATATCGTTCAATTGCTATTACTATTACCTACGTTTTTGTTTCGTTTTTTTTTTTTTTTTTTTGGCGTTAACTTTTACGGAAAGATTTTTACTTTACGGGAAAAAATGTGGCTGTGGCAACATGACAACATCTGATTTGCACACGTGACTTCAAACCGACTTAGTTAGTAGGCACGTACCGCGGTTAGGATGTGTTTTTTGCCGGGCTTCTGCTATGGCTTTAGCCTAAAAGATGTGTTTTTAAAAGTAAAATTAGGCCTATTGGTTTGAATGTTTTCTTCTTTTAGCTCAAAGATATTTGATTTGGTGCACTTAAAAAGAAGAATATAGGCCAAGGCCGATTGAATAACATTAATAATTTTGGCTTATGTCATATAGATTTAGCTGGCTGTTTTTATATCTATTAGAGTAAGATATGCCCGGTGTGAAAACGCAGTAAGTTAGATTAGACTTCGCATCTTTTAAAAATCTACTAGTAGGTTACTTAAATAATAGTAGCTGTTGTTTAGGTTATTAAATTTAAAGAGGTTGAAGCATCCAGCTGGGATTATATGAAAAAGATAAAGAATAATCTGAAACATATCTTCATCAAATTTCACCAGGTTACGACTTTATTGTTTCTGAGATATTTTATTTCAAAACAAAATCTCCCCAACAGTGTTGCCAGTAAAATTTCATTTTTCGAAAATGATGCTTATCGTAATCTTTCACAATAGTTTAAACTTTGAAAGCTCCTGAAAGCAAGGCTTAAGCATGAATTAGTGTTGCAACAAAAATACTTTTGCAATTTAAATAGTATATCCCAATTCCAAGACAATTAGATCTTAAATTGGCAACACCGCTGGGAAGATCTCTCAACTTTGAAATGAAATATCTCAGAAACGATAGATCGTAGATGGCTGAAATTCATAGAAGAAAGTTTTTAAATATCTGATTTTTGCACATAATCCCAGCTGGATGCTTCACCCCCTTTACGTGTAACAACGCAAGCTTTTAGCAAAATAGATTATTTTGGAATCAGAGCCTACGTAGTATGATAAGCATATGGTCTCTGACTCTGTAAAACGATGAAAAAAGCAAACGCTAAGTGTTCGACTATAAGCAGACGCAGATCAACACGATAAGTTGCATTGTGTTCGTAGATTGTGTGTAGCAAGATGATTCAATTTCCGTTTCGATTCTTATTACAACAGAGAGACCACACTACTTTGTTTGATGTTGTATCTTAGACAAGATCTATTTGCAAGCGGTAACATCGATCAACTTCGGTCGCTAGAGCAGGTTTTTATAATAATTTTATTGAAGGTGCAATGCTTTCGTGCTGATGATTACAATGATTTTGAAAGCTTTTCGGTTTAAGTTTCTGGGTAAGAAAACGTTTTGTTAATTTTTTCTTGCTATATTTTATCAACTGAGTGGGAGATAATTTATCAAAAAATTTGCACCAAAAAATCTGCTGCTTTGGTTTGATGTGCGTCTACCATCAGGTTCTACTATTTTAGCCAGGTGCACCAGTAGAATGAAGGTCAACAAGCTTGCGTACTTGACTCTCGCACACAGGCGCGTAGCCAGAATAATGGATTGGGAGCATAGGCGTAGCCAGGATTTTGATTGGGGGGAGGCCCAAACCATAAATAACATGCAATGACGTCATCAGAAATTTTCAAAAAAGGAACTTTTTGGGGGGCAAAGATATCGTAGAATAGAAGATCTGAAGCTGTAGCCCGTTGGCACTTAACCAGGATTTTGGTAAAGAGAAGGGGCGAAAACTAACTGTTAGAAAGAGCAAACGTCTAACTTAGGAGACTTGTTGAGTAAGCTAGTGTACTCAATCGTATCACAAACAGGGATCTGGGGGCGGAGCCCCCATCCTCCGGCGGCTATGGGGTCTGGGGGCGAAGCCCCCAGCCGCTAGGCAATTTTTGTACGTTTTTGGAAAAAAAGCTATTTTAATCCCATTGGATCACATTTCGCACGTGTTCACAGCCATTTGAAAGAACTAGATTTTTGACATTTGAAAACCAATTGAAACAATTTAATTGTTTAATTCTTTTACTTGCAATTAAAGTCAAAAACACGTTTAAAATCTTGCATTATGGTGTAAAATTTTAACTGTAAGTGATTTGGTCCATTTAGGGGTAAGTATGGTATATTGCCTTCTGCAATATTTAAGCTGTAAATGGTAATCCTGTCGAAGATTTTCTTTAGCAATTTTTGTTTTGTCATGAAGTAAACCAGTTATAGGAGTACATGTACGGCCAGGGGGCCCAGGTCCCCTCAATTAAAATTCAATAATTTGTTTAATGAGCATTTTCCCTAGCTATTTCTTTAAAAGTATTTTGTGCGTAAAAACCGGCGGGGTGGAGGTAAATCGTTATTGAACAATGGTACGATAGATGGTTACGCTTACTAAACATGTTATTCCTGAGCCAGATTTACATTGCGCGGGGTCCCTGGCATTTAAGAGATTTTTACAACATCTTCCTGCCAAATTCAAATGAAGACCAAAAAAGTTCTACTATCTGAGCGCAGGGCCCTGGCACTGTGCCATATGGCAAATACGGCGCTGATAATTGCATTACATCCATAAAAAGTTTTGATGATTGCCTGTGGTAGCAACTTTTAAAACAAAAACCTTTGATTTCACCCTGGTTATACGTTTCAATTGGTTGGAAAAAATTGAGTCCAGGGGATGCGCCGAGCCCCTTGATCGTCATTATTATTTGTTGTTAATTACTGTTGTGCACGTGTAATGTTGTACGCAAAGATGCTAAAAGAAACTGAACATGAAGAAACAAGGCTCTTTTGTCAAATTTTTGTCAATGGTGGCATTTCGATTGAGGGTGCCCGGGCCCCCCTGTGCCATCCCCCTGGCTACGCCTATGATTTTGAGATAAGATCGCGCCCTTTATTTCATTGATAAAAAGAAGCATTTAAAGCAAAATCAAAATAACTTTTTTCCAAAACGTGGAGGACTCAAGCCAAGTCACTTGACTGTTTTTTGAAATCTCCAAGAATTGCATGACATTATTATGACGTGGACAGGTGGTCGTCATTATTATTACTTACTTTTGTATGCGTAAATCCTAAGTTAAAGAAACTGCAATTCCGGACAAGGACAACAGACTGGCTGTGCTCTCATTATATTCATCATTGGTAGTATTTCAATTGGGGGGTTTGCATTACCGCCTGTGTTATAGCATTAAGTTATAATAACGTTACAAGAGGGCCAGGGGTTCCACCTTTAAGACAAAACTTTTAGATTTCTCGAAGGTTTTGTATATAATGTTAAAAATTTGAATTAAGGGGCCTCTGGCTCAGGCCCCTTGATCGTCAGTTAGGAGCCCCCTGGTTTGCGGTTAGGGACCCCGGGGCTCCCTGGTGGTGAATTAGGGGCTCAGGGCTCCCTGGTTGTCAGTTAGGGGCACTGGGAGCCCTTGGTCGTCAGTTAGGGGCCCCGGGGCCTTCTGTTCGTCAGTTAGGAGCCCCCTGGTTGTTAATTAGAGGCCCCTAGCCCCCCTGGTTGTCAGTTGAAAAGCCCCAGGGCCCCTGGTCGTTAGTTAGGGGCCCCATTGCCCTTTGGTTGTTAGTTCGGGGCCCCGAGGCCCCGTCGTCGTTATTAATATTATTGTTAATTACTGTTAAGTGCGTAATTTCTGAAAAAAAAAAACAAAAAACTGCAATTAAACAGCGCTAGGCTACGTTTTCATAATTTTTTTTTTATCATTGGTGGTATTTAATTGGGGGGGCGGGCCCCCTGCCCCCCTGGCTACGCCTACGCAGCCATCACACAATGAAGCGATCTCCGCTACATATTATTATATCACTTAAGAAAATAAAAGACATAAAGTCAATAACTGGATTAGCCTTTGGGCTTGTTGACGTACAGTTCACTCGACGTTTGATCGCTTTGCATGTTTACAGTCGCTTGAAAGTTTGCAGAATGTGTCAGTCAAAATGACACGGTGGCAGTGAATATTAACATCTCGTTTCAACTCTTGGCTTTGACTGCATAGTGGTCTAACCCCAGTCTGGTGTTGAAAGACTGCCGCGACTTCGAAACCAGTACATGTCACTCGTTGTTGAGGGCAAGGGTTCGATATTCATCCGCAGTAATGTCTTCTGTATTTATTTTAGTGGGCAGTCAAGCTTTTTTTGTAACATGAAGTTGGATTTAAATAAAATGAAGAAATCAGCTCTTAAACCAAAAAAATGATTGCGCTCGAAAGCAGAAAAAAAATTAGTATTTTAAGTGTATATTGCATTTGCAGTGTTCCGTTTTTGATTATTGCTTTCAATACATCCAAATAGTGCCTAAAACTTATACCAAATAATGCATGAAAAGTCTTCGATTCAAATGGTAAATCTAGTTTCGATTCTTGGTCGTGTCAAACCAAAGACTATAAAAATTGATATTCATAGTTTTTCTGCTTGACCTTTAGCTATAGAAGGGACAGCGTAAAGCCTCCATCGTATATGGTAGATGAGTGGGCAGGGGGCAGCTTGACTCGAAGATCAAAAGCTCACTTTGCCTTTTCAAGAGTGGTTAGTGAATAAATATGACTCAAAATTAAGTTGATTTGAAAACAATTTTTTTGGAGGGATTTATCACAAAAAAAGACGAGAGTTAGGGCAAAACAACCCCTCCTCCCGCATAAAATGCAAAATAAGGCTCAAATAAAGTTTAATAGCTATCTATGGAAGTAATTTTGAATTACTGCCAATTTTTCAAAAAGTTCTTTTGCCATGGTTCTAAGAATTGTGTACTAATAGCATGGCATTTCTTGTTTAGAAACAGCGCTATTGTTGAGCTTAACCATCTATCAGCAAGCTCGATCGTTGGGTATGTATTGCTGTTTTCTTTAACATCATGCAAGGATTTCGATTGCTGTCACCAGGAATATAAGTTAAATCAAGTTTTATAGCTCAACTGGTGAGGCAGAAACGTTTTTGCCAACATTTCACAAATCTGTCACTTTTTTGCTACCAATTTTTTGCGTTAACATGTGATTAACTTTATCACGTGATTTTTTCTTTTATCGTACGCTTGTTTTTAACTTCGCATGCTAGCACTGACGATGGTTGGCAGTATCTGCCCTGAGCATAGCGTATTAAAACGTTGACAAAAAAGTTTTCTACCCCACCAATTCAGCTTTTAAGCTTGATTTATTATACAAGGATGTTTTAAGGTGAAAGTGATACAAAATTTTATATTTGACCCATTACTTTCTTAAAGCATGTTCTCATGAAAGAGCTACATTGATTACGATTAAATCACTTTTACCAAGCAAAAGTGATTACTTTGGATGTTACAAGAGATGTTGCAACAACGTATAATATAAAGTAAAACTTAACCAGTCAGTCACATAACACAAAATCGAAGACTAGATCAATTCTCCTTTGTTTCAATGTTCTAAAGCAGCGTATTAACCTTTTATAAAGGTGATCATCCAAAGAAATTGTATATAGTTTTACGAGCGTTAACGCGTTCGTCTCTGGAGCGGGAGGTCTGAGGTTGAAATCTCAGGCCGGTCAAATTGAACACAGTTTTGCCAACGGTTCGCCATCGCTGCGACATTTCTTCGAAAGGAGCTGTGTTGCCCGCAGGCGCAATGACGCGTAGATGGGCCCCGCAAACTCGTTACACGCTTCGGCGTATTACAGCGAGTATAATGAAAGATTTGATTTTGATTCTTAGCTTTGTTTCATTCTTAAAGTTTTGTTTGTTTTTTTTTTCCCAGCAAACGCTTGCTTTTTTTCCGAAAATTGTCAAACTTATGCATAAAAATGAGTGAAAAATTTCGCCGAGCAATAAGATTATTTGAAGTTTTTTGCCAAAGTGGAAATAATTTATCTACAAAATGAAGTGACATATTGCACTATTTATTAGCTACTACAATTTGTTCCGATTATTTTTGCTGTGCTTATTCTTCTTTTTTCTTCTTTCTTCATTGCCCGCTTTTCCGTGAAGGCATTGGCGGCAGCTCCAGATTAAGCCGCCACACTTTACGGTTTTCCATCACATTCATCATTTCGCTTGAGTGAAGACCCAAGCGATTCCATCAAAGATCCTTAATGTAATTGGTCCATCTAGGTCTAAGCCGTCCAATAACTGGTCTTTTCCTATTTGCTTTGGCAAGAAAAGCTTGTTTGGGGAGTCTTTCCTGATGCATTCTGCTTACATACTGAGATCTTTCAATTCGGAGTAGAGATTTTCGAATCTCAGAGCTACGCTCCTCGTTAAATAGTTTTTACAATAATTTCGCAGTGCTTTTATTCACAACACCTATATTATAGTTGTTAGTGTGAACAAGCAGTGCAAAAATAATCACAATAAAAACAAAAAATTGTTAACGTTGACAATAATTCAATTATGATGTAATCAATTATAATTTATTGTAGACGATTTCTTGTGTTGCGTCATTAAGTAAAATTTTTAGATAATACTAAAACTCAATTGTCTTATTTTTGCAATAAACGTGTGATGTGTATCCTTGATGAGAATTTCACGTCATGATAGCAGGATGGTAAGCGAATTCGAATTATCCCGAACAAAAGCAACTGGTAGCAATTTTAATAGTGTTGTCTTGGCCTTTCGGCATTGATTCTTTCCCTCATTTATGGCCGGCCCTAAGTGCTGAAGGACAGCTTTTTTACCGCTGTCATGCTTCTACCTGCGATAAATCGAAGCAGCTAATAATTATTGTGCTCGATCTAGAGCCGATTTGGTATCAATAAATCCCTTTTAAGATCGGAATTTGGTTCGTTTGTGCAGTCACTTTTCTGTTATGTCACATAATAATAAACGCAAAAAATCCCCTTAACTTAAAACTCTGCTGTTTTGGATATTTTGGTTGCTTGTTTTTTCATTTTTTGCTTTGTGTAGTCAACGACCTGTCTTGCAAACTTTGTTTCATAGCTCAATAAATCTCGAACTTAATGAACTTACAGTTTTATAAAAACACGAGGCTCATTTTTGCTTAAACTTAAACTTTTGCTTAACAAGTTAATGAAAAAGTTAGCTTCGTTATTAACGGATTAACGATTAGCGGACTTGTGCCTACCTATGCATTTTACCATTAGCCACCTCCCAAATAGCCCATTTATGCCACCAGTTTAATCTTGTTTGCACTGCCAATTTCTAAGCCACGTTTTAAAAGCATTATTTTTTAATCAAAATAGCCCTAATATGAAGTTATTTTTGCAAAAAAATGCAAAATTTTCGAGGGCTGGGGGCTCCGCCCTCAGACCCTCGTGCCTCCGGAGGCTGGGGGCTTTGCCCCCAAACCCCCAGCCTCCGGCGGCTGCCCCCCAACCAGCGACCCCCATTGCGAATTTCTGGCTACGTGCCTGAGTACATGTGCTTGTCATATAGGACAAACAGAGATGCACAAATCCTTATTGAGTCGCGTAAAAGTAAAAACTCGAGACGCACAAACTTGCCTTTTTGCGTTCTTGAAAATGATACTTTACAAGCGTATAAGCTACAATTTTCTGCTTGAGAGACGGAATGGAGGGGGGATTGTTGTCGATGTCACTTCCTGCTCCCTTTATCACGCATGGAAAATTGCAGTTCACGATTAAAATAACTTAGTTTCAAACGTGATAATTGCAGTTAGCGTTTTCTTTTTTGCTCCTGTACTGGTGCAAAGTTTTGTTAAATTCTTTTGAAAGGTGTTCATATACTGCAAAGTCAAACTTTTGCGAAGACGAAAATGCGCTACCCATTAAAAACCGTAAACCCCTACTTAAAATAGTAAAATATTTAAACATTTCGGACTTGGCTATGTTCATCATCAGTAAAAAGTTAAACCTAAAACAGTAAAAAATGTAAAACACAAGTCTCAAATGAAAGCAGCCACATTTCAGTACAAGTTGTTACATAGCACTGCAATTGAGTAAAACCTGCTGATGTAAACAAGCTGCTGTGCCACTGCTACACACACTAAGTATTCGTGCAATACTAGCGCTGTGCACTGAATCAAAAAAGAAGAAAAAAACAAAAACAATATCACGTGTTGAACAGATACAACGTTATCAATGATTGATCAACATTTATGTCTGGTTTCAGTTTGTCGATGCTTAAAGTTTCCAAAATGTAGAGCTTAGTTCGGTTCCTGGCAGTTCCAAGTATTTTAGGTTTTGCAAAGTCAATGTTATGGTCGGAATTTTCATAGAGATGGTTGGTAACGTCTGTGCTTTTACGTTTTTTGGAGCCGGGGTTGTGTTCGTTGAGCCGTGTAAGCAAATTTGTGGCAGTCTCACCAATGTACTTGCTACCGCAAGAGCAATGAATATGGTAGACCATATTTGACCGATGCAGTAGTGCTTGACCTCCTTTGACTCGAAAAAAACTTTTTAATTTGAAAGTGTCATGAATAACTCTAACTTTGATTTTGCCATTTGTATTTTTTGTCAAAAAGTTGCCGATTTCATATGTTGTACTTACATTGAGACCGATCCCAAAAAGGAAGCCTGCAAGTCAAATGCTTTTGAGAAGGTTGAGTAGTAATTTGGCTTGTTGTCTCGAATGCAATTGTCAACAAAAGTCCTAGGGTATATATTTTTGGCCAGCATATCTTTAATTCTCGTAAAATCGTTGTGAATCAATTTGTACGAAGACCCAATTTTGTTGGCTCGTTGTAGTAGTAAGTGCACTAAGCTGCGTTTGTATCGGAACGGGACAAAACTGGAATTTTGGGAATGAAATTTTTGGTTAAAAACTGAAATTTTTTGGACCGATCTCAATGTAAGTACAACATATGAAATCGGCAACTTTTTGACAAAAAATACAAATGGCAAAATCAAAGTTAGAGTTATTCATGACACTTTCAAATTAAAAAGTTTTTTTCGAGTCAAAGGAGGTCAAGCACTACTACATCGGTCTAATATGGTCGATCATATTCATTGCTCTTGCGGTAGCAAGTACATTGGTGAGACTGCCACAAATTTGCTTACACGGCTCAACGAACACAACCCCGGCTCCAAAAAACGTAAAAGCACAGACGTTACCAACCATCTCTATGAAAATTCCGACCATAACATTGACTTTGCAAAACCTAAAATACTTGGAACTGCCAGGAACCGAACTAAGCTCTACATTTTGGAAACTTTAAGCATCGACAAACTGAAACCAGACATAAATGTTGATCAATCATTGATAACGTTGTATCTGTTCAACACGTGATATTGTTTTTGTTTTTTTCTTCTTTTTTGATTCAGTGCACAGCGCTAGTATTGCACGAATACTTAGTGTGTGTAGCAGTGGCACAGCAGCTTGTTTACATCAGCAGGTTTTACTCAATTGCAGTGCTATGTAACAACTTGCACTGAAATGTGGCTACTTTCATTTGAGACTTGTCAGGCCCGGCGCCACGGGAGAGTATTCTGGGACTGTGCCCCCCCCCAAATGACTGCTTGTGCCCCCCCAAACAAAAATTGTGTCCCCCAAGGCGAAGACTGTGCCCCGAAGAAAATAATAGGCTAGGGGCTATTGGAGAGCAAATCAAGGCCTAAGACTTCCAAATTGGTGCTTGCCGCCCGTATTTTCGTAATCATAATTTTTGTGGACTAACTCCGGATTTCATGAAACTTTTGGACGAAGACTTTTTTTTGGTCTTCACTTAAAAATTCGCGAAAAATCGCAAGAATTTTGAGACGATAACCAGAATTTGTGAAAATTTTTGAACTGAAGACATTTTTTTTAGATCTTAATCTTGTTCGTTTGATCCACACTGGAATAAATTTCTCGTGCCTCCGTGCCCCTCTCGAATTCACATAAAGAAACTTTTCGTGCCCCCCCCCAAAATCTATTTCTGCCCCCTCAGTCACGCTATCCTGGCGCCGGGCCTGAGACTTGTGTTTTACATTTTTTACTGTTTTAGATTTTATTTTTTACTGATGATGGACGTAGCCAAGTCCGAAACGTTTAAATATTTTACTATTTAAAATAAGGCTTGACTGTTTTTAATCAAAGGGAATAAAACTGCCGTGCCATCAGTACCGAAAAAATGTGCTAGGGGTAAGAAGAACAAGGCAAAAGTTCGGTTTTTTTGTTTATCTTATTTCAATTGCAATACAGTCCAGATTAGTGGTTACATGAAATTCTAACGCTTGAACTTCTAGTCGAACTTTGGATAAAAGCAGTCTTTTAAAAGCTTTCAAATTGTATACAATATAATGACGGTGCTGACACTAGCGCACCTAGGAGGAAGGCCACTGTGCCACAGCCTTCCCCTCAGACCATAAAAATGAAACACGATAAAGCAAAATAAACAGCATGTACGTTATTACTACGTAAATGAAAAAATAAATCGATCTTTATTTTGGTTTGTTTTCTGCCTCCACAATTGACCTAGCTTTTTAATTCCGTGATGTTTTTGAAGCACTTTCATTTGACGATATCATTCTTCTAGTAAGTCTCGTAAGAGCATTATACTAAAACTTGCTTCCAGAATGCACGAAAACACGTATTTTGGTGTAATTTTGCAAATTTTTTCCGCAGCATGCTCCCGGACCACCCTGCTATGGTCTTGCCTTCGGCACTCTCCATAATATTGATTTGTGGCGTCAAAGTGCGAGGAAACTTTAAGCCTCCATGGAAACTTTTTGCGTACGCCACTGAGTGCAGATATTAATTTTGTTTGAAAACTTGCTCTCGTTTAAAATTTTATGTTTCTCTTTAGCGCTGAGCAGTCATCACTCAGCACCTAAGGTAATTGCAAAAATAAAAAATTTGGGTTTTAAGCCTTGGTTATCGGTATGTACCGTAGGTTCAATTAATGGTCACTCTTAAATTAGAAATTTGTTTCAACAGTAGCCAGTTTGTTGGTGGTGCCAAAAATCTACAAGATTAATATGCCGCAGTAATTTACTCGCCAAAAAGTTTATCAATGTGACTAAAATCGCTCGAGAATTTTGGAAAATTTTGGAGTAACGCCGCCAACTGCTCAGAAATTTATGTCATTTCTTAAATAAAAAATAGGCTAAGCATCTTGCCGCATCATTTGCACAATACACAAACTTTGGAAAATTAAAAAGGCAAAGTGTTGTATTATGCATACATCACCAAATATCACAAAATTATTCAGAATGCAGACATTTTTTTCAGGATTCTAAAGCGGGCAGTTGGAAATTTCTTGAGCGGCAACTCATACAGTCTAAAGCATGCCTTCCAAAAAGACGAACAACGAAACAAAAAACAGAGACTAGAAAGATAAAACTAAGGTTGAAAATGTTAGTAGGCCTCCAGCTTATCTGTTTACTAAACGTGCTGGGCCTATCATCAAAATCGTCATGTGCAAACCTTTGCCACTTCAAAAAGTCTAAATTTTTCTTCACAAAACAAGCCGTTGGAACTTTCTTGACCTTAAGCCAACTCATTTAGCTGTAAAAATAGCAGCAACTCTAGAAAATAATCGTTGCACAGTAGAGGAACTTGGTGCGAGAGTGTTGTACTTTAGAAATACATCCACCTAAGTCTGTCGATACCTTGAATCGTAAAAACGTATTTTTTTGGAAATTGCAGAAATGATTCCAGTGATGTTGTTGATTTGCAGATTTGCGGTAGATTTTAATTTTTTTGCCGCAAATCCACAAATGTTTGAGGTAAGTAATCGGTTTTCAAATCCGTAAACCTAAACCTTGAGTCCACAATTTTCTAATTTGCGGACTTTCGGACAGGTTTGCGGTAGTGCCCAGAACTGCTTTTCAGCATGGGCAAAGACATTTTGAAACCTAAACGTTCTGGTCTCAACGATGAATATTTTGAGATGCTCGCTTTCTTGAAAGGCAATTGAATAAAGTGCATCAATGTGTTGCGTTGTGTATTTTTGTTATAACAACAGCAACAATAGCCATAAGCAGCTTGTGCAGAGGCACCACATGAATATTTGAAAATGAATAGAGAAATAAATCAGTTAATACCGGTGCCGAAGTACAAAATCAAAATTTTCGATGTTTAATTCATGCCGGTAATCGGGTTTATCAAAAGTAACTATAACTCTAAATAGTTACTTTTTCAAAATCGTAACTGTACCTTAGTTACTTTTTTTGCCATGTAACTGTAACTCAGTTACTTTTACAAAGTAACTTGCCCACCACTGCTCTTAAATTATTTGTTGCTGCTGCGGGTAGCATTGTTCTTGAAAAATTTTGAGATAAAACAAGCCTAGGATTTTTTAAAATCGTTTTAAAAACAAAAAGATGTACCGGTAATGGCTTTTTTACTGTTTTTTTTTAATGTTTTTTAAAATATATGTCACATTTGTAAATTGTTATGCAGTGGACGATTTCGAATGCCCATCCCCTGATTGGATCGAAAATAATGGATTTTGCTATCAGCGTTTTCTAGCTTCATTAACCTGGCCCGAAGCTAATCAAGCTTGTCAAAATCTTGATGCTAATCTAGTCAGCATTCACTCCCAAGCCGAGCAGGACTTTATGGATTGTAAGTTTACATTTTTCTTATTTTATACTTCAAAGACCATTGATGCTAGTAGGCCTACAGATAATTGCGTCTTAAACTGTCAGTTTCCAGTATGAAGCTGATTTTATAATTTAACAAAGTATTAGACTGGCCACTAAGGGCCGATTTAGACGATCATGCTTGTTTGCAATTTTTCTGCTCCGACATTATTATCACTCCATTTGAGCACATAAAACTGTTTTTCTGCACATTTACTTACTGCTACAAAAATTTTTGGTTCCGAAAGTAATCTTCTGCAAAATACTTAAAATTCCACTTACACGTGGCGGTTTTTGCACTCTGCATATGCAGACTACTAGGCAACAAGAATCTGAACTATCAGTCGGCATGTTTTAAAAAAAAGGACAGCGGTAGCAGCTACAGTAATTTGGAATGCTTTTGAAAAGCAAAATAAACATACAGTGTGGATTCGGTCCTGACTTGCTTGTAAAGACGAGTTAGGTGGCAACTATTATTTGTAGCAAGAAGTGAGATAGAAGATCCACAACAATTCAAAATGTTTTTGAGCATGAAAGCTGAACATTGGAAGGAATTATTTTGAATGATAGGACCAAAAACGACACCGTCTTGAGACAAATAATTTCTACCAAGAAGCGTTTAGCAGAATCCGCTTTTTTGCTACAGTTAAGAAAATACATCGTTTTATCCAGTAGAGTAGCCAAACGCATGGGGCGGAGGGAGGGGGGCTACAGCCTCCCCCATTGGCCTGTTGGCCAAAATGCAGAATAAGAAAAATATCACGTTTTTAGCACTTTTGAGACTGTTTTTTGCGCTGAAATAGACCCAAAGTAATTTAAAGCATCTTTTCAAACATACATTCAGGGGAAGGGGCTAATTTGTCAAAAATAAAACTCACAAATCAATAAAAACTTTGAAAAACGGCCAAAAACTAAACAGTCAAATTTGATCACTAGTATAAAAATGCTGAGCATAGGTTTTATGAACAAATATACTATAAACTCAAGAATATGGGGGGGAGGCTAATCAGTATCAGTTATTTACTAATCACTTCTCTAAAATATCTTTTCATTAGTCCCCCCAATTTTTGTCAATAAAATATAGACGAAAGAGATGACTCAGAGTGAGTTTTATTGCCTTATAGGATTTCATGATTTACCAGCATATAAACAAGGAATTAAAGTCTTACCTTTAGCCGCTTTCCACATAGCCCATTTCTACAATCAGTTTAATCATGTTGGCACTGCCAATTTTTATGCCACCTTTTAAAAGCATTATTTTTTCTCACAATAGCCCTAAAATGAAGTTATTTTTGCAAAAAAATGCAAAATTTTCGAGCGCTGGGGGCTTCGCCCTGCAACATTGCAACCTTTATACAAGATATGCAACATTACAACCTATATAGTATATACAAGCTTACGATAACAAATTACAACATAATTATGACGTCACAAAGTTCAAGTCCAAATTTAGCAACTAAAAGTTATAAACAACCAAGTAAACCTGGGCCCACATGACGGAAATTTCTTCGTTCGCATTAATACCGAGAGTTTTTTAGGAGGCGCTACTGAACGCAATACTCGCAAAGGCAAGAGGTTATTTTTGCACGTTCATCTTAAGCTCTGAGAGCTCGTTAACGTCATTTTCGCTCGCTAAGTTGCTTGGATCGATTGCGAGATATATCTCGAGTAAAAAAACGTCATGTTTTTCTCGCCAACTTAACAAAGATTTTGAAGCACTCCTTAAGCGTACGAGAAATCTTTTTTGGTTTAGAAATTTAGTGGATAAATGTTGAAAACTTCTAACTAAAGCAAATTTTTGTTGAAAATTAATTAAAATCTTCGCCTTGTTTGCTGCTAGACCGCTAAGAAGAAAGCAAAATAATTGAGAACCACTTGCTGTTTCGACTGATAAAGAAATATTTAGTAGCGCCAGTTGAGAAAAATAGCAATTAATGCACTCTTTTTATAAGAGCAATTTTCTAAGAACACGAGACTCATCTTTGCCAAAAATTTAAGAACAAATTAAAAACAAAGCCAACCTCGGCAGCAAAATAAACCAAAAACAAACAAAAAAAAAATTCTAAACAATGAAAGAAACTAAATTTTGTGCTGATTTAAAACGATAAAATTTTAGGGATTTTCTTTTGTTTGCAAGCAAAAAAAATTGCTTTTTCTCTTTTGCAATTTTACGATGCTGCAAAATCAGAAAAAAAGCTTTCACTTAAGCAGACAGAGCAATAGGAATTAAACTGTGTTACAACCGTGGCCGCTAAAATTGACTTAGATGCTCTCAAAATTTTTAAAAATCAAGAACAAATAAGGCTGAAAATAGGCAAAAAATTAAAAACAGCCAGTCTCAACTCAAGATTTACCGGTTCTGAAAAAAAAGAGTGTACTTCGTCTTGTTCACTTTTGAAAAATTTTGAAACCTAAAGTTACTGCTAACATCTAAGTTGACCAGCAAACGACCTCAAGGGCGCTTGAAGTCATTTAAAACAATTGTAATATGGAAAAAATTGTTCTTTTTTGACATTGATTCAAAAATATAATTAAATTCTGTTGTTCATTAACTGATTATTAGCAGTCTAGGAATTTGCAAGCTTGAATAATAACGCATGGCCCATAGTGTTGCTTGTTTTTCATAACAATGCAGTACATACAGTACGCTTGAACGCATTCTTTTGTAGTAGAAATGCATCGATGTCATAATAACATATTTATTACGTACCAACACAGGTTACGAATATCTCGCAAAGAAATTCGAGCGAGCAGTTTTAAGTTTTTACGCATGTGGGGCGAGGCGGTTCAGACAAGGCAGTTTGTCTGCAAAGTTTTTTTTGTTCGTTAGCGCCTTTATACGAGCGAGAATGGCCGTTACGAGCTCGCTAACATGTTCTGTCATGTGGCCGCTAATGACTGTAGAAAATCGTGGAACATAGTGGAAAAGAATCATCTCGAACATTCCAAATTAAAAAGGCTGCAAAACTAGTAAAACAGTCATGACTACGTTAGGGCAGGCAAATAATCATAACTTCGGCATTCAAAATTATTATATGTGACATCTATGTTGCGTTCAGGTGACTCATATCAAAGTTTTTTTTAAACTTTTGGATATCAGCATCTAGTATTTCTTGTACCGACCAGTTGGTCGAACAGTAGCAAGTTCGTCTCTGAAGCGAGAGGTCTGAAATTCAAACCTCGGGCCTGTCAAATTGGACACATTGTTACCAAGGTCTCGCCAATGCTGCGACATTTCTTCGAAAGAAGCTGTGTTGCCTGCCGGCGCAATAACGCAAAGATGGGCCCCGCCAGCTCGTTGCACGCTTCGGCGTATTACAGCGAGTATAAGAAAAGATTTGATTTGACTATTCTCCGGTAGGTTTTTCACACTTTCACCTGCTACAGTATTTGTGGGGTAATAGGTGTATACGAAAATTCTTTAGAAGTTGTAAAAGGTATGCAACGAAAAAAAAAAGATTGAAGAGCACTGGACTGCACTAGCATAAATTGCACAGCTAGCTTTTTTTCCCAAATGTTATCAATAGGGCAAAGTTTTTGCAACTTTTTTCTACTGCTTTCAAAAGCTTCCAAAACACTCAGACTTTAAGCAGTACAGTGTTTTAAGCTGTTTTCCATAAATTTTATTTTGAAAAAGAGAAAACAACGTCAATCAACAAGCATGTCGACGATCACAACGCCACAGGAATTGTACAAGTGAGCATCCGCTACCGGTTTTGTCCTTGCTCAAGGGACTCATCAGACGGAAGAACAAAACAGCTACGGGCATCAATAAGAAAACCAAATTAAGCAAAGCAGCGATGGAGAACAAAGTTTGTTCTCCAGCCTATTGAGCTCCTTGAGCAAGGACGAAACCGGTAGCCGATGCTCACTTGTGCAATTCCTGTGGTGTTACGATCGTCGACATGCTTGTTGACCGACACTGTTTTCTCTTTTTCATTTGAATTGCTGTGGTGGTTCCCCTCCCGGCAGTGTGATATTTTTGGTACCATTGTAGTTTCCTTGGCGGTTTTACGTAAATTTTATTTTGCAAGTTTTTGCTAATTTTTTCGATTTTACATTCAACTTTTATCAATTTGTGCACAAAACGTAGAAGCATGATTTGAGAAACATGCTTTGAAACTACGGTATTTCAGTTTAATTCTACTATTCTCTTTAAATTGTATAACAAAGAGCTTTGTGACGTATTAGCTGTGTCTCAATGAATGTATGATGCAGCATTTGGTTTGCATGTTAGAAGTTCAATTCAGTGTTGTCAGATTGGAACTATTGGTTCCAAATCTGGAACTAAATTCAACTTCTCTGAACCGAAACTTTTGATTTGGAACCTGGAACTATATTTAAAACTAAAATGATGCCTTTGGAACGTTCTGGAATCTATGGTTTTAAGTGCATTTTTTAAAAAAATTTGTTACAGAACTTTGCTCGCTTGCTCACAGTTTTAATAGTACCGTTAACAACTAGTCTGGTAACTAGAAGCAAGGGGTAGTTTGGTTTGCTGAATTGAAAAAAAATTGTTAAAAAAATAAATCGGCAACATCGATTGTGATCTATCATCCATGATCCATAAGCAGGGTGCCAGAGCCCCAGAGCAGTCCAGTTTTGCCGGTGCTGGAGCTCACATTTGAATTCAGGTGTGCAGGAGCTGTACCCCTAGCAACGTTACTGTAGGATAGCTCCCAGCTCCAGATCTTCCTAGTTGCCTTTTCATTTTCTTCATCACTGCTTTTAATTTGAGTGTAACCACAAAATGCAGAGCATTAAAATGGCCTTGTAAAAGTTTAAGAGGAGCTTTTATTAGATGAAACTAAAATCAACTAATTCTGATTGTAACCATTTGTGCTACATCCAATAAGATTGATTGTTGTTTTCTTATCAAAAGCTATTGCGATCAAAAGATTTTTTTGTCCTAAATGGATGGGTCATCTGTGAAAAAACTTTGCCTTTATGCTTAAAATTGCCTCATTTAACTCTTGTATTATTTAGTTAGTGCTTACTCTAGTATTAGCTACTGCTTACTTCCTACGTGTCATTAAAATGTGCGTAACATTTTGGTTCATAGGTGTAGCCAGGGCCGGCGAAAGGGGGGTTCAGGGGGTACATCGTACCCGGGCCCAGGTCTAGGGGTGCCCGGAAGGATTAAGGTTGTCGCGTCAAGTTTTGGACCAAGTTTTTTTTGTCCCTGCCCTTCATCCTTTGGACAAAATTTTGGGCAAAAAATGAGAGCCAATTTGAGTGAAGACCTTTTTTTTTTAGTCTTCAACTACTTTTGGGCAAAAAATGGGACCAAATTTGCGTGAAGACCTTTTTTGATTTCTTCTGCAACAGCTTCACTTGAGTTTGGGGGCCCGGCATTGATCTTCGCACCCCCTGGAAAAATTTCTCTCTGAGGCCATGGGTGTAGCCTGGGAATCCGGCCTCTTCCAATTAAAATGCCACAAACTACAGTATAAAGATGTGACAAAAAACCCTAATTGTTTCTTCAGTGTCAGTTTCCTTTAGCATTTTCCGTGTACAACAGACACTCGTACTACAGTAATTAACAATAATATTGACGACCAGGGGCCCCGGGCTCCCCTAATTCAATTTTTGCCAACTAATTTATACGTGTAACCCGGGTGAAGTTAAGGGTTTTTGTCCAAAAAGTTGCTATCTCAAATCCTCATTTAACCTTTTTATCAACGCAATGCAATTACCAGGGACGGATTTACCATATGGCACAGTACCGGGGGCCTCGTGTTTGGATGTTAAAGGTGAATTTACACAGTATCCGTTTTTCGTACGTTTTCGTCCGTTTTTTTACGTTTTTGCTTCTGTTTGGCAAAGTATGCGCTTTTTCATCCGCATTTTTATAAGTCCATATCCGCGCGAAGTAGACTGTTATACATAGATAAAAATTTTGTTCAAAAATTTTGTGTATGAACGATAAGGGCGATATTTCGAAATAAAGCTGTACCCCTTTACAAAAAATTTTTTCGCAAAACTTTTGTCCAGTGTGTGACTGTCTGGTTAGTGCGAATATGACACATAGAAATGCGGATGAAAAAGCGCATACTTAGTCAAGGAGAAGGAAAAACGTAAAAAAACGGACAAAAACGTACGAAAAACGGAAACTGTGTAAATTCACCTTAAGACTTTGTTTTTTGGACTTCACCGATTTTTGGCGAGAATTTTTTGCGAAAATCTCCAAAGTGCCAGGAGGGAGCTCTTCGAAATGTAGATCCGGCCCGGTCAATAACATGGTTAGTAAGCGTAACCATCTATTTGCAATATTTTTCAATAAAGATTCACCTCCACCTTGCCAGTTTTTACGCGACAATGTACTTTTCAAATAAAAATTAGCTGTGAGAAATAGTCATTGAACAAATTATTGAAGTTGAATTGAGGGAGCCTGGGCCTTCTGGCCGTATATGGATTTCTACAACTGGTTATTTTCATGACATGACAAACCAGAAATTTTTGAAGAATATCGTCGAGTGAATTGTTTTATATATTGGACTTGACAATGACAATGTTGGACATGACAATCTACCTTATTTCCTTTACTTGGGCCAAATCACGTACAAAATTTAACCCCAAAATGCAAGATTTTAAACATGTTTTGGACTTAAAATTGCAAGTAAATGGACGATTGAATAATTTAATTTTGTCGACTGGCTTTGAAATGTTTAAACCTTTCAAATGGCTCTGAACACATGCAAAATGTGATCCAACGGCTTTGAAATAGCTTGTTTTTCCAAAAAATTGCTCAGCTTCTGGGGGCGAAGTCTCCACACCCCCCATTTGTGATACGTTTGAGTTACACTAGTTTACTCAACACATCTTTCAATTGAGACATTTTCATCGTTAACTTTGGTAAATCAGACCACGGCTACTATGGTCATATCTTTGTTCGACAAAAAAATAGGATGACGTCATTGCATGTGATCTGTGGTTTGCCTCACCCAAATCAGAAATCCTGGCTACGCCTATGTTGTGGTTACTGTAATTTCAAGTAAAGCTCATTTCGAAATTTATTTTAACTGATAAAACTGTAGATGGGCTATAATGACAACGTAAAACTAAATCTCTCTACCAGTCTGAATAATCCCGGAGCTGGAGCCGGAGCGGAGCAGCTCTTTTTAATCAGCTCCGGAGCTGGAGCCGGAGCAATGACAGGATAGCGAAGTGCTCACGAGCTGGAGTACCATCAAATTTTGCCCTGCTCCAGCACCCTGTCAATAAGCGCATGAGGTATGGTCGTTGAAAAGTGACAATTAAAGAACTAGATAGATACAGTTTAGGCATTTCAGAAATCAGAATTACTACTAGCCCGTAGTAGCTTAGGTTGGTTTCAAGCTGCTATTTTATCGCAGACTGATAGCAATTCAAGTTAGCTGAGATAAGACAAAGGTAGCTTCAAATTCAGCAAATCCTGGATTCCAGTAATTCGTCACGTACAGCATAGTCACTATGCGTACAGGTAAGGCCTAGTCTCGTCTGACATTAGACTAGTAGCCTACAGCGATAAGCAGTAGTGACTGGTGATGGTGATTGATGATGGCTACCGCCTATTGGTACAATCAAGATAAGCTACCGATGGTAGCATAGCCTACGCTAACATGGTAGTTTGGATTTGGAACTATTTAGAACCTTTTTGAGGTCTTAAAATTTGGAACTATTTAGAACCTATTTGAGATCCTATCTGGAACCTCTTGCTGAAAGCAATCTGGCAACCCTGGTTCAATTCAGGGATGGGGAAGCAGTCAAATTTTTAACGCTTCCGCTTCCAGCTCCTTTTGAAGTTTTATGCTACCAAGTTCGCTTCCGTTTCCTCACCTTTAGAATTTTTTTGCTTCCGCTTCCAGCTCCGGATAGAATTTGTAGCTTCCGAGTTCGCTTCCACTTCCAGTCTCTTTTATTAAAGTGCTTCCACTTCCAAAAAAATTTACCGCTTCCACCGCTTCCGCATCCTTACTCAATATAAAACAGTTAATTGCATTTAGTGCAAAAAAAACAGGCAAGTTTTTGTTATACAGTAGCCTAGCATGTCATAACAAAATAATCAAGATCTAGCAATCATGGCCAATGCACTACAGTACTTTAATCACGATCAAAAAAAGACAAGTTTTAATCAAGCATGAATTAATTTATGTCCCTCGATTCTCCAATAAAATTTAGGAAAGCTTTATTTTACTAGTAAAGGTGAATTTACACAGTTTCCGTTTTTCGTACGTTTTCGTCCGTTTTTTTACGTTTTTGCTTCTCCTTGACTAAGTATGCACTTTTTCATCCGCATTTTTATGTGTCCATATCCGCACTAACCAGACAGTCACATACAGGACAAAAGTTTTCTGAAAAAATTTTTTGGTAAAGGAGTACAGCTCTATTTCGAAATATCGCTCTTATCGTTCATAAACAAAATTTTTGAACAAAATTTTTATCTATATATAACAGTTTACTTAGTGCGTATATGGACTTACAAAAATGCGGATGAAAAAGCGCATACTTTTTCAAGGAGAAGCAAAAGCGTAAAAAAACGGACGAAAACGTACGAAAAACCGATACTGTGTAAATTCACCTTAAGTTCTATGCCTATCTATTGGTAGTTTTTTGTTTATTCTAACTCAAATTTAACCTAAACTCAAATCCTAAACCTACTCTAAGCTAACTCTAAATCCAACTCTAACCAACCCAAACTTAAACCCAACCTTCACACTTAAAAGAGTAAACAAAAAAGAACGAGATTGAAAAATCATAAAAATTTAAGATCAGCCAGCCTTAGCCCTGGCCCTGAGCGGAATACTGCAAGGTCTATATAGGCCTAAAGATAGTTTATTTTTGGAACCGGTTACTAAACTGCAGTATCCCCCACTGTAAGCTATCATCCCTGTCCCCTACTAACCAGTAACAACAGGTTCTTAGTTACCGTTTGAAAAAGTTTGTACTGTATTCTTTGGTAGAGGTATACTCGAAATAACAATGAAACGTCACACGGCTTGCTGCGTGTGCCAATATTGCTCAAGCAGCTCGTGTACATGCGCTGCAAAATTTGAGACCGCTGGCTGGAGATCGCATGCGTCTGGATTAGGTCAAAAAAAACTTTGCAAACATTAAGTGGAAAACATTTTTTGTTATTGAAAAAAACGCAATAAGAAATCAATTTTTTGTAAAACTTTTTCCGCTCTGCTTTCATCTATCTGCTTTTGAAGCCACTTTTATCAAAACTTCTAACCCCGCTCTCCGCTGATTAAAAGAATTCTTGTACAGCCCAAAGGTTGCACACAAATGATGCTCTCTCAGAAATTCTTTTCCAGCCAATCACTGCTCGGCTTTTTCCTATAGTCACTCCTTTTCCTGCGTTCTCTATTCTGACGATTCTTCTTGACAAACAACTAATGAAAAGCTTCGAAAATATTAACATTTTAATCAAAGTAAAACTGTTTTGCTGAAAAAAGTTTATGTTTCAAAAAAGTTTTTAGTGGAAAAAAGACTGTCATTTAAAAGAAAAAAAAAATTTTTAAGAAGAAAAACGTTTTTTTGCGGAAAAAATGTTCTTTGGAAAAAAGACTTTTTTTGGAAAAAACTTGTTTTTGTGGAAAAAAATTTTCTTAAAAAAAAAACTTTTTGTGGAAAAAAATTTTTCTTGAAAAAAAATTTGAAAAAATCAAAATTTGAAAAAAAAATTGAAATAATTGAAATTTAAAAAAAAAAATTTTTTTTTTGCTTCTGGCGCCTAAAACTCCAGGCGCATAAAAGTCCAGACGCATAAAAGTCCCGGCGCATAAACGTCCCAGCCCATAAACGTCCGCGCCTATTAGTCACGGTCCGTATATCACACCCATGAACTCTCCCAAAGACGGTGTGTTCATGGCTCTTTATTAATTACCATAATTTAAGGCAGCACAAACGTAAAAATTATGGCAGTGACTAAAATGGAAATTTTGCACACATTGTCATGCATCTAGAAATAATAATGTTATCGCCAGTAATGAGCACAGCGCCGCTGCTTTTTTTCGTCACCAGCGATAAGCGGCAGCGCCGCTGCTTTTTTTTTGTCACCAGCGATAAGCGGCAGCGCCGCTGTTTTTTTAGCCGAAAAAGCGGCAGCGCTTTAGTGCTTGTTTTTTAGCAAATATTTTGCCGCTGCCGCTACTGCTAATAAACTCCTTTCAAGATTTTTTCGATTCACATTTTCACACGTTATCGGTTAGAGTCTTTACACTTTGCTTGTTTTTACTCGGCTCTTGTTTCCACTTTATTTTAATTTATTAGAACATGCAAGGTTACCTTGGTGACGTAATGTTGTTGCTCGAATATGTATAGGCGAGTTTTATCGTGCGTTGTCCTATTTTTTCTGAACCAAAATGGAACGAATAATGTGATCTAGTATCGGGCTAATTTTTAGTGATAAAACCGATTTCAATGAAGCCGATATTAAGTAGCATCTTTTTAACAAAAATGCGACAAATACAGTTAGATAAATTGCTAAAAACTTGCCGATGGCGAAGACGGTTTTACGCAATATTTTCCCAAAATGCTAATATTTCGTAGGACAAATGAAGATGATTTGTTGGCTACCTGGTCTCAGACTACGTATAGTTCGTGCAGTACAAGTAAAACAGTATAATAACTGGCCCGGCGCCAGAGTAGTGTGTTTCGCGGGGCACAAAAATTTTGGAGGAGACGCTCACGCAGCCGAGACTAGACGCATCGAAATGCGGCAGCAATCTGGAGAATATTTTGTTCCAAATTCTATGTTATCCTCCTTTGGTATAAAATTTTCCCTCAAATTTGGAGGAGAAGACAAAAAAAATTAAAAAACGTTTCCATCGTCTAGTTCAATGTGCATTTCTCCTTGCTGATTTTTTTTCAAAAGTATTTTTTGCGTAAAAACTGGCGAGGTGGAGGTGACTGCACCAACGTCCTGCCACCTCATCGTGGTGGTGAAGTCCCCTCCCCAGTGGGAATGGGTTGAAATGGCAGGACAGATCTCCCGAGGGGCTCGACCGAAAGATCGCCCCCATTGTCTCGGACTGTTTTTTCGCTGGGCCGCCCGTTTACCGGTCACAACTGGGCGGCTTCCCTTTTTCTTATTGACCAGACCCCCTTTGGGCGTCTCCTTATCCTGGCATTGCTACTCATCAGTGGCAATGTCCATCCTAACCCGGGCCCCATCAGCAATAATTCTCACCCCAGGTACCGCTGCTCCATTAGCCACCTTGAAGTAGGCATAGACTCTCTTCAATGCTCTGCCTGCCTCAAATGGGTCCACTTCCTTTGCTCCTCCCTTACCCGTGCTGACTTTCGCACTATCTGTGCAACTGGCACTGCAGAGGGCTGGCGTTGCCCGGCGTGCCACCCCCAAACCAAAACTGGCTCCCCCTCCCTAACCAGTCCCCTCATTACGACGCCTGCGTCCCCTCCACCCCCTCCCCAGGGTTCCTCCCACTACCACCTGGCTTTTACCAAGCACGTCCACCTCGGGTCCCCCCACGTTACCCCTGCTCCATGTGCTTTCTTGAGGTAGGAAAGAGCTCTCTAAAGTGTTCTACCTGCTCCAAGTGGGTGCATTTCTCCTGCTCCTCTCTGACCCGTGCTGACTTTCGCAAAATCTGCGCAGCTGGCTCCCCCTCAGGTTGGAATTGTCCTGTTAGTCTCAATGAAGACCTTGCCTCTCCCACACATCAGCAAGCGTCCCCCCGCCCCGTTTCGCCATCTCCGCCCCCACCCACACCCCCCACGAACATGCTCAGACCTTATGGATTTATCTCAACCTCTCCCCTCACACCCTCCTCTCCTTAACACCTACTCTCCTTCCGCCTTCACCCTACCTCTCTCACCACCAACACCCACAAACTCACAACCAATCCACAACTCGCCGCCCCACCCTCAAACAAATCCATGCCTCTCTCACAATCTCAGAATTCTGCAATGGAATGCCGGCGGTCTTTCCTCTTCACGTCGTGCTGAACTAATCGCCTTTCTCTCTGGCAACCAGTATGACCTCATTTTCCTCCAAGAAACCCATTTTTCGGCAACTAAAAAGTTCGAAATCCCTGGTTATTATACCCTCCGCACGGATTGGACTTTCGGCAGACAAGCCCCTGTTTCCCCCGGAACTCATAACACAGGTGGTGGTGTTCTCACTCTTATCCACTCTGACCTGGCTTTCTTTCCTGTTTCTGTCTCCGCTCTTTCCTCGCAGGACCCCTGCTCTGACTACACCTGTGTTAAAGTTCTTCTTTCCAACCACTTTCTTCTACAATTCCTTAATCTCTACTCCCCTCCCATCAGAAGCACTCCTTCTGACTCTCGCATCAGAACCTTCTATCCTGACATGCTTCCTAACTCCCCTGACACTTTTATCCTTGGAGACTTCAATGCTCACCACTCAACCTGGGACAGACTCATTCCCCCAAACCCGCTTGGAAATGACCTGTTTCGCTGGATCATTTCTCCGGTCTGGAAATTCTGAACGACCCCGCCTCTCCCACGCTCCTTCATCATTCCACCGCGAGCCTTTCATCCCTTGATATTTCGGTAGCTCTTGCGTCCCTCGCTCCCCACTGTGAGTGGCGCATTCTCCCTGGCCTTGGCTCTGACCATCTCCCCATCAAGATTGTCCTCTCCCTCTCTCCGGTTCGTCACCCCAACACTAGTCTTCCCGAATTCAACTATAAAAAGGCTAGTTGGGATGTTTACCAATCATATATTGCTGAGCACCTTCCCTCTCTTGATCTTGGTGCACTCAACATCCACCAGGCTGCCCGCTCCTTTTCCCTCTTCTTAGTCGAAGCTGCCAAGACCTCTATCCCCTTTGGCCGCCTTGGTCGTTCCCCCAAAGCCTGGTGGTCCAAGGAAGCGGAATCTGCAGTGCGGAAACGACGGAGGGCCCGCTCCTAGGCACACCGATCTGAGGCGTACCGCCTCAGATACATAGATGCTTCTCGTAGGGCGTCCTCAGTCATTTCTAGAGCCAAATCTGCAATCTGGCAAGCCACCTGTTCTAATCTCTCCCCCCGTTCTGATCCTTGTGCTGTCTTCAGGCTTCTCAATGCCATCTCAGGCAAAAAGAACACCTTCCAAGACCCTTCTTTTCCTGGTTGCACTTCCCCGCTTGACACTGCCAACCACTATACCTTTTATCTTCGCTCACATCTATCGCAAGCAACATCCGCACCTCGCGCAGAGCCGAACGACAGTTCATGAATGAACTCCGGAAAGCTAGCTGTGAGGATGCTTCTTCCCTCCATAATTCTTTCTGATCCCCCTTCTCTTAGTCTGAACTCTCCACTGCCATCTGCAATCTTTCCTCTTTCACTGCGTCTGGCCCTGACCAGATTGCCTATCCTTTACTAAAGCATTTGCCTGAGCCAGCACAACTCCTCCTTCTTTCTCTTTTTAACAGGTCCTGGTACTCTCACACCTGCCCCTCTTGTTGGAAATCTACTACTATCATACCTACTCATAAACCTGGCAAGCCCACTTCCTCTCCGTACTCTTTCCGCCCCATTTCTCCCACCTCTTGCATCTCCAAGCTTTTTGAGCGCTTGATTCTTTCTCGCCTAACTTTTCACCTCGAATCGAATCATCTCCTCTCCTCTTGCCAGGCCGGCTTTCGTCCTGGCAGGTCGTCTCTTGACCAAATTCTTACTCTGTCTCAATCAATCTGGGACGGCTTCCAAAAGAAAAAGCCTCCAGACCGAACCATTTTGGCATCTGTTGACTTCTCGAAGGCTTTCGACTCGGTCTGGCACTCTGTTCTATTTCACAAACTCTTCTCGCTCTAACTCCCCCCTTGTTTTGTTCTTTGGGTACGCTTTTTCCTTTCTGATTGTAGAGCTAAAGTCCAGGTTGGTGGTTCCCACAGCCGCTCCTTGCGCATCAGACGAGGGGTCCCCCAGGGCTCGGTACTTGGTCCAGTCCTCTTCATCTTGTTTGTTGATGACATCACCAAGGATTTACCTCGGGGTGCCCATGCCTCCCTGTATGCTGATGATCTGGCCATCTGGTCTTCCTCCCCAGACCCGCTCAAAGCATCTTTTGTTGTCCAATCCTCCCTCACCGCCCTAGAAACATAGTCCAGCTTATGGAGACTTCCTCTCAATCCAAAGAAGTGTAAGTCCTCCTTTTTTCTCTACAGATCCCCATCAAGCCACCTTCCAGCCCAGCTGAACCTCTTGGGCTTCCCTCTTTTGTTCAATCCCACCCTTAAATTCCTTGGGGTAACCTTTGATCGGACTCTATCCTTTGGGGCCCATGTACAATCCCTGTGTTCCAAATCCTATCCACGCCACAAAGCCCTTTGCTCCATAGCCACTGCCTCCTGGGGTCCCACAAAAGAATCCCTCTCCCTACTCTACAAAGCCTTTGTACGTCCGGTGCTCACATATGCCTCTCCTGGTTGGTTCCCATTCCTTTGCAACACTACAACCAATCACCTGGAAGTTCTACACAGAGCTGCATGCAGGGTCATTACTGGATGCCTCTCCTCCATCCCCTCCTCACTACTCCTTCTTGAGGCCCAACTCCCTCCTCTAAAGCTGAATCTAGAACATAAGACCCTCTACTCCTTCGAACGTGCTCTGCGCCTCCCTCCAGACTTCTCCAGCCTTTATGCCCTGGCAACAAGAAACGTTCCCTGTCGACTAAAGAAGAAACCCTCCTGGAGATCATACTGCTCTTCAGCCACTCAACCACTCCCATCCCCACGTAAGACTCTGATCATGTGCCCCCCTTTCCCCCCATGGACTACAACTCACTTCATTGTTTCACCGTTCATTCCCGACCGCTCAGGCAACAGTACAGCCCGACTCCAGTAGACTATCATCCCTCCCCCCATCTGATATTCAAGTATGGACTGACGGATCTTTCCCCTCCCTTTTTGGTCTCGGTGGTGCTGGAGTGTATGTCACATGCTCCAAATGCAGGACATCCAGTTCCCTGTCCTTTTCCTCTGGTCCAATTGCCTCCAGCTACACTGCTGAAACCTTTGCCCTTAAGCAAGGTCTTGATTGGTGTACTAACCATTTCACGTTCTGCAAATTCCAGTCAGTCCTTTTCCTAACCGACTCCCAATCAGCCCTCTCTATCCTTTCATCAGCCCCCTCTTATCTCCTACCTGAGTCCCTCTGGAATGTTTGGTCCCTCGCCTCCTCTCTCTCCAACAATACCACCTTGAGCTTCCAATGGGTCTCTGGTCACGCAGGTCTCCCCGGTATTGAAAAAGCGGATGTACTTGCCAATACTGGTGCCTCTTTGCCCTCTGATGCGATACCATGCCCTCTCCCCCCAATTATTGCCAATTCCCAATACCGCAACTGAAGACGTAACATCTCCCATTCTCATCTGAACTTCCAAGTCCCCGAAGTCTCTTCGGAGGAACTTCTTCTTTCTCGCTCCATTCGCTGTGAACTTTCTCGTCTTCGCTGCCATGGCCACAGTCTTCTTTTATCCTCATATCTTTACAGGATCAGTCGGAAGGAGAACTCTGCTTGTAGTGCCTGTGGACACCCTCTACACGACTTCAATCATCTCCTCCTCGACTGTCCTGCCTCTAAACCCCTTCGTAAATCTATCTTTGGCTCCTCTCTCTCTATTCTCGATCTATGGTCCAGACCTTGGGGTGTGGCCCGACAGTTGGGTCTCCGCGGAGTTTCTCCGCGCCCCCATCCCTCGGAAGGGGTCGGGTAGTACCACCACCACCACCAGGTGGAGGTGAATTGTAATTGGAAACTGTTCAATAGATGGTTCCGTCTACTTACCATGTTATTGCCAGGGCCGGATATACATTGCGCGGGGCCCCTGGCAAATTGGAGATTTAGGCAGCATCTTTCTGCCAAACATATGTACAGACCAAAAATAAAGTCTAACCGTTTTAGCTCAGGGCTACTGGCACTGTGCAATATGGTAAATTCCGCCCTGGTTAATGCATTAAGTTTTTAAAAAGGTTAGATGAGAGCCCGAGATAACAGCTTTTAAGATAAAAACTCTTAATTTCAGCCAGGTTATACATTTTAATTGGTAGGCAAAAATTGAATTGAGGAGGCCCGGCCCCCGTGGTTGTCAATATGATTGTTAATTACTGTTGTATGCATGTAATGTTGTACGCAAAGAATGCTAAAAGAAACTGAAGCTGACGAAAGAATAGGCTTTTTTGTCACATTTTTATCATCGGTCGCATTTCAGTTGGGGAAGAAAGGGGCCTGGGCCCCCTCTGCCTACGCTTCTGCCCCCATGGCACCGGACCTGAGTAGCTACATCAATGCACAGTAAAATAAATTTTGCTACAACAGTGAACAGTAAAACTGAGAATTGAATTTATAGAGCGCTGAGAATTGAACTAACAAATCGAACCAGGTAATAAACAATCTTAAAAGACAATTTAATTATGAAGTTATACTTGAAGAAAAAATACTTAGTGTAACGTAAATAGAATTGAGCATCATTTTCTTAACATGCGTCTTCTCTATATAGCGGCAACGCGTATGGCATATGTTGTCAGCGCCATAGAATACGTCATTTACGTTTCTCTGTCGACTTCCTAAACACCAGTTTTTAAACGCTCGATCTACTTTTGTGTCAAAGTTTGAACGAAATCATCGCAGGGACGTGAAACACCTATAGCATTTCTACAAAACTCCACGAAATGTTTTGTAACTCGGTCAATTGATAAATTTTCCTGTTGGATCTCTACAAGAGGATTCATTTGTATGGTGGAGGACCAAGCGTGCTATAAACAAATTGCCTACTTCAAAGCTAAAAGAGCCGGGACAAAATTGCACAAAAGCTGAATACTGTATGCCATCAAGCTTTAATGGCAAAAGCTTAACATATTTTGGTCGATAGGGATTTAAACTATTTCTTATCGCCTTTTGTTTGTGTAGAAAATGCGATAAAGAATTTAACTTCTTAGTGTAACTTTCAAGGGTAACTTCCTGAGTAATTTCCAAAGCGCTGGTTTGACCAACCAGCTTTTTGAAATGCTTGTTTTTTTGAAAGGAGCATGCCAACAACTAAATGAAATTAAATGATGATTTGCTAACTTGTCTACCTTTTAAGCCTGCTAATGCCAATTGTAACTTATACCGATACTTTAAAAGCTTTAACAATTAACATTCGTAAATACAGTAAAAATTTAAAAGCTTGAAAAAATTCACCATTAGATACCGTATTTGAATGCTATTATCGTTCAGTTCAGTTCAGTTCAATTTATTCGCCACATTATGCATCTATGGACACCAGCAAATCAACAAATACTTCATTTGGCAAAGAAAAACAAATAAACAATACAATATTCCAAGTGCACATAAACACACAGCAGCAGGGATGGCTACGAATAGACCTTTCGGTCTTCAAGTCAAGCAGCCACCCTTGAGGTTAAGTAATTACTAACTTACTATTTGTTAATTCAGAAAATCTGAGAATCTAAGCGACGAGAAGTCACAAATGGTGGTGACACTGAGTCATTAATTGTAGTTACCCAAAATATGTTTCTTAAGTTTACTTTTAAATAACCTTGGAGTTTCTGTTTGGATATTTGAAGGGATTGCATTCCAAACCTTGACACCTTTGTATTTAATGGATCTTTGAAGTCTTGCTGTTTGAAATCTAGGTATGTAAAGAGATAGATTATTAGATGGAGAGGTGGATCTGGTTAGTCGAGTCGAGATTTTACTTGTTTTAACGAACATATTAGACAGTTGTGGAGGTAGTTTTTTTAGAAAATGTAGATGCACAAATTTAGCAGTTTCAAGGTCGCATAAATCTGGTAGTTTAAGTATGCCAAGTTCTTTAAAGTAAGGAGTAACATGATCCCGATAGCTGCCGCCGCAAGAAAGTTTTATGGCTTTGTTTTGAAGCGTACTCAATTTTGTTAGATAAGAAGGAAAGGTTTGTCCCCATATTATCGTTCTTTTTGTCATTCATTTTTTTCAGGTAGCGGCACCGACAAGCGGCAGCGGCAGCGCCGCTACTTTTCATGTAGCGGGTGCCCAGCTCTGATTATCGCTACATTTTACCCCGACGGTCGAGGCCAGTTTGAAAATCCGGAAGCGCCTAATTTTGAAAAAATTGCTTCCGCTTCCAGCTCCTTTCAACACTTGCGCTTCCGAGTTCGCTTCCGTTTCCGACCCCTTTCATCAGAGTGCTTCCGCTTTCACAAAAAATTAACCGCTTTCTTTGCTTCCGCTTCCGTTTCCGCATCCCTGGTTCAATTACAACCCTTAAAGTACTAGTACCTTATAGTGTCAGAACCAGGGCCGCGGAGCCATTGCAGAAAAGGTCTGGCTCCAACTCTGGCTCTGGAACTTTCAAGGTTCTAACGGTGTTGTTTAAACTCGTTGTGCATGGGCCTGAATACAACCTTATACTGCACCTTTTGTTTAAAATAAATGTGACTTTTAAGTGCAACTTTTGTTAAAAATAAATGCAACTTTTTTAGAATTTTACTGCCACAGAAACTTTCTCTAGTTATCAATGTAAAATGTATTTAATTGTAAGCAAAGCGCAGCATAATTCCAATGAAGCGAGCTGATTAGAAATTAGAGCATCATACAGTGTTGTAAAGAAATTTTACTATATTATTGCTTTGGTATCCCAATTGTTGTTGTTGTTGTTGTAGCGCATATTTATCCTCCTGTCACCGGACAGCGTCAGACGCTAACTTATTGGACGATCCGCACACTTTTCATTATAACGATTACTTCGTGATTGGAGGAATCCGCACCTGCTTAGGAATTTCCGATGATCCAATGTTCCAGTGGATTTCTTCGAATTCTTGTCCACTGAATTTGCTGCTTGTTCGAAACCACCAAGCAGAGATAATCATTGTAAAGCGTCTTATCCAAGGACGCAACAACGTGACCAGGGTGCGGGTTGAACCCAGACTATTCGATCAGGGTCGTCGTAAAAACGACGCCTTTACCCATTCGGCCACGCTGCCGACTATTATAATAAGCAATTATAATCGAATATTTTTGTTTTAGGCACAAAGAAAGCGAATGGGTTGAAGGAGTATTTAACCTAATTCGTGTTTGATTAAGACTGCAAGTTAAATTTTAGCTCTTTCAATAGCTGTCACGATGAAATAAAACTAGGTTGTAACGTACGAAATAGACAAATTGAGGCATATTACAGTACAGTAAATTGTCATTGTCCGTAGTAGGTTGATAGTAATGACATATGAATGTGTTTGATTTACATCCTTGCAGTAGTAGAAAGGTGTGCACTGCAGCCGGAAGCTGCTTGATTCGAAGGCTGAAAGATCTCTTTGTTGGCTTCGTTCAAAAAAACTTGTCGAATAAAGACGTAATTACAATTGCAATTGTATTTCATGTTTCTTATTGCTTCTATTTTCTGTTGGAAATATCAACAATAATTTCAACAGTTGTGACTTAGAGTCAAATGACAAAGCATAATTTTACCGATTCCGGTAGAAAAATTAATTTTAAGTTTGATGCTTATATCGTGACGATAACGTCATTAATTATTTTGAATGAAAAGTTTCTTTTCGTATTTTTTCAATAACATCATCTGACGGCTCAAATTTCAGATGCAATTTGTGCTTTTAGAGTTTGAATCACAAAATGTCTAAGTCAAAGTGATTACGTTGCAAAAACGTTTTAAAACGTCTTTTAAGTTAAACTTGGGTTAACTAAATACCAAGATTTTAGTGAAGTGGCGTTAGCTAATCTCAAAATTGGTAACTTCCTTTTTCATGTAACTTAAAAATTTTATGGGTGATTTGTAAATAATTTTGACCAAAATTTAAGCTGGCTTAAATTTTGTTTTCTGAAGGGGATTTATCACAAAAAAGCAGACAACGTTTTTTTTTTGCTTTTTCCTTCCTTTTAAAATTTCGGCGAACGCCCTAACAACACATGATTTGTGGAAAAAAATTGCTCTGTACACTTGGCAAGTATATTTTGCATAGTTTGCTCAAAACACTCATCAAAGGGGTTTTATATGAGGAAAATTTATCCCCAAAAAGTAGACAATGCTCTTTTCTCCCTTTTACAATAGGGCAAACGTCTTTGCTATAAATGATTTGTAGAAAAAATTTGCTCTGCAAACTTGGCAAGTTTTCTGACAAACATACTTTGCTCAAAATTTTATAGTTATTCTCTATTAAAAGCAGCATTGGTGAAATTTTCCTGCACACCGCAAAGTAATGCTGCTAACCGAGATTCTGCATTATGATGTAAATTATTTACCGGGATTGTACAACATTTACCTGAGTTCTACATTATGATATAGAGCGGTACGACTGTTTTATTTTAACATAAAATTTGCTTGGTAAAAACAATAATCTAACATTATCAATACTAAATTTCGAAGTTGAAAAATTAAAGATATTGTATTTTGAAGCAGAAAAACCGAACAATGTAAAGAGCTTTGACACAAACAACACACACAAAAAAGCCTAGGTAAAATGAAACATTCTATTAAATACGATATCTTTTGAAAACCTCCATTAAACACAAAAACGGTAACCGGACTCAGCAGTAAATACCCAGTCAAGGGAAAAATATCAAAAATTAAATCAAATCTGAACGATGAGAAGAAAAAACAAAGTTTTAAAAATCACTGCAAACAACCCGGATTTAACGAATTTTTTATTATTTTAGCTTTCACATTAGTTACGGACGGGAATTTTACTCAAATTATTGCTGTTTGGATCGGAGTTGGACTTGTTATAAATGGAACAAATCTTGATGTTTGGTCCGATGGAACACCAATTGTAAGTCGTAATGCATTGGATATGGTTTATCTTTACCAAAATAGAAACAAATTATCAATATGCTTTTATTATTATATTAGCTATACACAGGCGCGTAGCCAGGATTTGGAAAAGGGGGGGGCTATTTTGAAAGAGTGAGAAGTGTGCAAACGACCTTGACTCGAATTTTCATTGACCTTGAATCAGTTTCAGACGGTTTGTCCGAAATTTGAGACGAAATGTCTCGGAAAGATTGGAATTTCAAAGGTTTTTTCCGCCCAAAATTAGGTGATCTCCAAAAAAAAGAAAAAAAAAAAAAAAAAAGGTCTTCGCCAAAATTCAGAGTGTTTTTTCGGCCGAAATCCAAAATTCAAACGTTTTTTCCAAAATTAGGTGATCTCCAAAAAAAAAAAAAAAAAAAAAAGAAGGTCTTCGCCAAAATTCAGAGTGATTTTTCGGCCGAAATCCAAAATTCAAACGTTTTTTCCGCCCAAAATCAGGTGATCTCCAAAAAAAAAAAAAAAAAAAAAAAAAAAAAAAGGTCTTCGCCAATATTCAGGGCGATTTTTCTCCCAATTTCGCAAGTTCAAACGTATGAACGTATGAGGGGGGGCTCTTTTCGTATGGGGGGGGCTATTTTCCATTTTTCACAGAAAATCGGCCTCAAAAGCACAAAAAACATGCGATTTTGCATCCTTCACAAGCCAATGGGGGGGGGCTCGAGCCCCCCCCGCCCCCCCCCTGGCTACGCTACTGGCTATACACGTCACCGTGATAATTGCAAGGAAACAAATAACCCAAAAGTGCCCAAATAGGTCAAGTATTTGCAACACCATTATTTCTGCATTGCAGCTGTAGCTTTACTCACAAAGTATGGCTCTTTGAAACAACGTAACTATTTAACTAACTTCCTCCGCCCAATCACTCTAGGTTAAGAGTTTTAAAAACAGCGTTTCGTTAGCTACTTGTATTTTATGCAACAGATGCTTTTAACAATATTTTTTTGGCTGCAGATGAATACCCACTAGCATAATTAACCCACGCAACAGCACGTAAGAGAAGTGCTAATTTAAAGTAGAAACAATCTTGTTTTAAGATGTTTGGCTAGTGGTTCTCAACCTTTTATAGTAGAGCCGCATGTAAACACTGCCAGTTAAAAAGAGAAAACCGGCACTCATACTGTAACCAAATGCTAATTCGTATTCAAAGCTTACATAACGTCATAGAATTGATACATAATATACAGTAAAGTGGAGAGGGGCATAAAACCTCTCCATTTATAGTAATTTGCAATTCTAAGGGATCAACCGCAAGGTTACTATCAAAGGTATTTCGACAAATGAAATTAAGGGTGACAAAAACTAAGCTCTTTGATTGCATGCAATCCGACACTTTCTGCATACCCTCTACCAACCAAGCGAGTAGCTAGAATTTTTCAAAAGGGGGGAAGAGGTGTCTTTGAACCAGAAGATAAAATTTGCATGCGTCTCACAGATAGAGGTCCGGGCGGTTTTTGTAATTTTTCGGAAAAAAAGGTCATTTCAACGACAGTTGGACGACATTACTGTCGTTTGTAGATCCATTTGAAAAAACTAATCTCTAAAATTTGCGGATTACTTCAAATATAAATAGGAAAAGTGTGTGAATCGCTCAACGGTTTGCGTCTGACTCTGTCCGATGACAGGAGGAAGAAGAGCAAAATATTTGGAAGACTTTTGACCGAATCGAATTCCATATCTCCGTTGACCGAATCAAATTCCATATCTCAAATTCCATCCCTGCCCCCTTGCTTTCTGGTTAAGAATAAAACACGCTTAGAAGCTTTCATATTTGGGCTAAATTTTCCTAGGGACTTGGCAACAAAAAAGGTATTTCAACCCCTCTAGCCTCTTTGGTTACGTACAGCAACCACCTGGCCATGGAATCTGCAAAATTTGCGTCCAAAAGCAGAACCGAGACAATTTCGATTTTTCTCAAGCACTGCCCTGAGTTCGAGTTCGAAAAAGTATTTTCCAAAGCTAATGCTATTTTTCTTTAGAGTTATCAATAAAAAGTGCTTATCTGTCTGTTATCAACAGGTTTGGCATGAATCAAAATACTGGTCACATATGGTATTATCCACTGTAGAAGCAGTCCCGACTACTTAAGGAGCCAACAATAGAAAAAAAGTAATTTAAACATTTTGAATAACTTGACAAAAGGAGCTAGTAGACAAACCAAAAGCAAAAATAGAAATAGAGAAAGGGCCCGACCGGATAAAATTACAAACTACATAACCGCTAGGCCAATGTTCATAAACACGTCACGGCCAGTTGTTTGGGGGGAACCTATTGGTTGAGTTGGGTTGCATTTGCATGTAAATAAGAAGCTGTATTTCATCCACTACAGTCAACCCTCAATTTAACGGATTCCGGATTTAACGGACTTTGATTTGAGCTGCAAAATTTTTTAATTTTTGTATTTTTTGAAATAAATAGCTAAAGATTTGCTTTTAACATACTTTCTAAGTGCAAGCAAGCGTGGAACGCATGTCATCTCAGACTCGAACTAAAATTATGTACTCTATGTTATACCGCATTACTGCATAGGCTTTATGTAAGTTTGTAGCAAACTGATTTTGCAAAGATCTAGCTGCCAGGCTATTCGACTATTTCAGACGTAGTATGTTTCTGCTACATATCAATAATAAAGTGATTTTAACCAAAACGTTTATTGTGCAATTGTGCATCTACCCTAGGTAAAATCCGTGTCTTTTCCATGCGCGTAGCCCGAAATCCGCAATGGGTGCGGAGCCCCCAGCTGCGGGAGGCCAATGGGAGTCTGGGGGCGAAGCCCTCCGGAGGCACGGGGGTCTGGGGGCGGAGCCCCAGCCTTCGAAAATTTTGCATTTTTTTGCAAAAATAACCATTTTAGGGCTATTTTGATTAAAAAATAATTCTTTTAAAACGTGGCTTAGAAATTGGTAGTGCAAACAAAATTAAACTAGTGGCATAAATGGGCTATTTGGGAGGTGGCTAATAGTAAAATGTTAGTTCTCTTGTTTAGATGCTGGTAAATTACAAAATCGAATAGTTCAATAAAACTCACACGAAGTAATCTACTTCGTATACAGCTTATAGAGAAAAATAATTGCGGGGGGGATAATGAAAAAAGATTTGAAAGAAATGATTGATAATTAACTAATACTGAATAGCCACCCCCATTCCGTAGTTTATAGTATATTTGTTGATGACATCTATGTTTAGCATTTTTACACTTGTGATCAAATTTGATTGCTTATTTTTGACCATTTTTCAAAGTTTTCATTTATTTGTTAGTTTTGTTTTTGACAAATTAGCCCATCCTTCCCTGAATTTATGTTTCAAAAGATGTTTTAAATCACTATTAAGTCCACTTCAGTGCATAAAACAGTCTCTAAAGTGCTAAAAACGTAGCTGGTCTTTTCCAATAACGGACATTTTCCAATAACGGACAATTGCATTTCCGCATTAATTCGTTAAATCAAGGTTTGACTGTATTTTCCCTTCAGATAATAGTTGCAGAAATCCCAAATGGAAGCCATACCGGTTTAACCTCTTATTCGAAATTATGTAGGTCAATGGGAAAGAATTTATTGCATTAGTACCGTAGCATTGGTTATACTTTCAATGAAAAGTGATTCGAATTTCAAATTTTTGAAATTGAAATTTTAATAACCAATTATGCAAACCATTTGGAATTGCAAATGATTATTGTTTTTTTTTAAGTTAATGAGAGCTGCAGAAGGACAAGTGAGAGCTGAGGTTGAGAATCACTGTGTTAGGCTCTTAACTCTGCCAAATTGGCAAGGAATAAATTTTTGAAAAGAAGTCGAAAAAAACTTAACCACCCCGTCAGTTACACTTTATGTTTGTTATGATAGCTCCTATATTTTTGTACTTTTTTTGTATAATCCATAATGAAGATAGTTACAGTATAGAGCATGTATTGATGGCATAGTAAAGCATGCGCACCGCACGGTTTTCACAAATCGGTTTAAAATCTCAATAATATAAGGTCAACTGACCGATTTAAAATTATAGCCGATAAAACATTTATAAAATAAAGCACTAAAAAGTTGTTTCGCAACTCTTCAGAGGAAGCTATAGCTGCAATTCCAAAACCTAAACCCGTATACTACCGTGCGCTGCAAAAAAAACCCAAATATTTAACAACTTTTTTTTCTTTTTTTAAAGACTTTTTTTTTCTTCGTTTTTTGCAAAAAAAAATTAGCTCTCTGGCTGATGGAGTTTTTGAGATACTCGCGATTGAAGTTTTTTGATTGTTTTTTGCTAAAATGTGCTGCAAAGAGGAAACGTGTGAGAGGCATCGTTAACAAAACAATTGAAATGCTTACAAACAAAAAGTTAAAAATTCTATTTCAATCCATTGTTCAATCTGACTGAACAAGAAAAGCTGATGTGCTTTGGTAAGCGCAAAGTTTAGCCCTATGTTTGCAAAGTCGGCCGTTTATTTTTCAGTTTAGTTTAAAAAAAGAACTAAAATGTTTATCAGCAATTTGTGCAATGGTTGTGGTACGGAACCCAGAAAAACGTGCTTTTTTCTCAGTTCCTCAACATTAACTGAACTTTTGACTGAGAAGATATTTTCTATAACCGCAAAAAATTTTGGATCTTAAAGGAATATAATTGGGAGCTTCTTTATGAACTTCGTTTCCCGCTGTAACTTACACTTCCAATTGCGGTTCGTGCCAGTTAGTATCATGTGTACATATGTTTCGATTTTGAGAAATGAATTTTTGACAAAACAATACAAATCAGTAGAAACATACTTATAGCCGTGTGGGAGAAAAAATTTTTCGGGATGCAAATTAATTTTGCCCAAAGGATAAGAATATTTAAACTTTGGCTGAGAAAAGTCGATCACATGTACTGGAATTTATTAATTTATACTGTAAATACATACTGTAAATAAATACAGTAAATAGATAAATTATACTGTAATAAATACAAGTAAATACTTATATTAAATTTACCAAGATTTTTGGTTTAAATCAATGCAAAGCACACAATTTGCATTTATCATGGATTAATGCAGACGCATAGCCAGAAATATGCAATGATAGGGGTATCTCGGGGGTTTGGGGGCAGAGCGCTTAACGCTCGGAAAATTTTGCAAGTTTTTTTGCAATAACTTAATTCTACGCCTATTTTGGTAATAATTAATTCTTTTAAAACGTGCTGGCATAACAATTAGCAGTGCAAAAACATGATTAAACTGGCTGCGTAAACGGGTTATGATCGACGGCGGTGGCTAATGGCAAAATGTCTGCCTTTTTTTACAAGCCGGTAAATCAGGAAAAAAACATAGGTTTTAACCTAATTCGTCTTCATTAAAAAAAATTGGGGGAAAGGAGCGAAGGGAACGATATTTTTAAAAATTGATGGGTAATTAGCTAAATTCAATACTGAATAGCTCCCTTTCCCCATTCTACACAACATTTTCGAAATCTACGTTAAGCACTTTGCAGGAAGCGATCAAACCTGATTGCTTATTTTTTGCCATGTTTCAAAGTTTTTACTGATTTGTAAGCTTTGCTGTTGACAAAATAAAACCTTCCTTAGTAAATGCTTCGAAAGCGGCTTTAAATTACTTTAGAGTCCATATCACAGACATAAATTGCCTCTGAAGTGCAAAAAGCGTGGTATTTTTCTTATTGTGCATTTTGGTCGACAGACCAATGATGGGGGGGGGCTATAGTTCCTCCCCGCCCCCTTCTGGCTACGTTATACTGGATTAGTTATTTTTGTTTTTTGCTGTTAGGCAAGGGTCGGCAACCTGCGGCCCGCCAAGCAATTTCATCCGGCCCGCGCACTTTAATGTTCTTACGGCTCCGACCTTTTTTTATAATTGAAACTCACCAACAACTGCGCCAAGACGTTGTTTCCTTTGCCAGCGGTCATTGAATCCGCTGTAAAATGTCCAATTTTTTGTCGGAAATTTTTTTGGTCCGCTGGAATGGTGGTGGCCCACTGCAACCTTGCTGGGTTTGGATGTGGCCGTCGGGACAAAAAGGTTGCCGACCTCTGCTGTTAGGCAATTGATGTGATTTTTCGAAAAAAAAATACGTAGTCATTTAAAGGCCATTTGGATCACATTTTGCACGTTTTTAAAGCTATTTGAAATAATTTGATCGGTAAGATTAGGAGGCTATTTGAAAGAATTCAGCCTAGATCCTTCTTTTGGCCCTCACTCTCTAATACAGGTCAAGCCCAAAAGCGATCTTGACAGGAAGACCGTAAAGCCAATTCGCTGCTTCTCACTAATGCTCAGATAAATTTTATGTTACGATGACTTTGCAGTGCTTTTTACGTTACAACTTCCTCACACAACTTTGGAATGCTTTTTCTATTCTGAGTTACATGAAAAAATAAATGGTGTTGAAATTGTGTCGATCCTCGTGCCAAATATACCTTTCTGTCAAAGTGTACACATCAGTGGTTGGGTTGAAGTAACTGTAAATTTATCTATCACGTTTTATATCTCAGATTTTTGTAGTAGACATACTGTATACATTTGATGTAGCCAGTGAGCAATTCTCGGGTGGCTAAAGGGACTTCACCCCCCAAGCCAAGTCACTTATAAAACTTACCCCCCAAATACGAAACGCCTTGAAGCGTATTTTTGGACTTGACCTACAAGTAAGGGGGGCTGAAGAGACTAGGCAATTTAATTCTTTAAAATGACTTCAAAATTTATATAGTGCTTTTAAATGGCCTCAAAAACGTGCAAATGTGATCCAACTAGCGTTAAAGCGACAATTTTTGCCGAAAAATTATAAAAATTGTCCCAGACTCCTGTATGCTTAAAGTTGCACCAGTTTGCTCAGCTTCCCCATCTAACTAATACATGCTTGAAATAAAAATATTTTAAGTTTTAGTTGAGCCCTTTCCTAATCAAAATCGTGGCGGCGGAACGTAATATGATTTTAGTAAGAACATTTCGTGCTTAGGACCTTTGTTTTTATTTGGCCATTTTAATCAATAAACATCAAAATTTATCAATTAGCTTATAACGGTCAAACCAGGAAAACTGAATATCGAACATATTGGGAATAATTAAAAGTGACAGAAATGCCGATTTGAGGATCTTAGGTCACGTGATCGTGATTTAAGAAACCAGAAACCGCGTAAAACGACAATTTTCGCATCCAAAATTTGTTAATTCGCTAATTATCCAAAAACCACTAGACGTGGAAAGCGTTGTGGTTATGGTGTCATCTCCGTCTGACATGTTTGATGCTTGATTGGCACTGCGTTTTTAAATTCTTTCTCTTCAAAACCTTGCATTGGAGTTAAAGGGTTCGCGGGCAATACCAGCCTGAGAGATTTCTAATCAAGATTCTAAAAGAAGGGTACATTTCAAAAATATGCTGTGTCGTCATGTGACCGTAATTTTAGAGACTCAAAGTGGCCAAAAATTGGATACTGATTTAAACCGAAATATCTCGATAAGTACCGAATACCGATGTTGATGAAAAACGATTTGTGTTTTTTGAACGCGCTATCGGCCACCTTTCTTTTCTTTGTGTTCATTTAGACTATTTTTCTTTTTTTTCTTTTTTCTTTATTTCTTTGTTTTTCATTGTTTCTTTTCGTCATCTTTTTTTTTAAACCGAATACTCAGAGAGATGAAACTTTAATTGATAGTAGAATAAATACTAAGAAGAACTAGAGACCGCCTGAAATTGGGGGTGAAACGTTGGAGGATTCTTCTCAAACGGGCGCTCAAGAATTTTGAACCGTTCAAGGTGTAGATCAGAGATGGAAACCGGTCGGGTCGACCGGCACCGGTAGGGTCGAGATTCTTTAACCGGCCGGTCAAGCTGGTTGAAAAACCGGTTAAATTCTCCTTTCTGGCAACTAAAAGACATCTAAGCATCAACCGAAATATGCTTATATATTTTATCATAAACAAAACTTTTTATAAAAAAATCAGTATTAACAAACCACATCTTTCGAAAACACTTGTTGAATGGTTTCAAGCTGTGACTAATATGCTGTGACCATTAAGACGTGCACATCCAAGGACGTATTTAAGGTGGGAGTATTGAGTCATACCCAGTGGCGTACGCAGGATTTTTCAATGATAGGGGGTTTGCGAAAGTGACATCAAAATTTTGTTCGCGATCGATACTTTGGCAAATAAATAACGTAATGCAATGCAACAAGATGGAATCGAAGTCACACAGTGCATAATGCAAAGAAAACTCTTCAAACAAAAAACAATTAGGCATTAAGCATACATCTATACTTAACATCATAAGGTTTGCTACTTACTGAACGATCGAGAAAAAATTGTTCAAAACAAAAGCTACGAAACCTAATATAAATCTAAACATTGCAAAGTGTAGCAGGCGCGTAGCTAGAAATTCGCAATTTTGGGGGGTGTTTTGGTGGTCTGGAGGCAAAGCCCCCAGCTGCTGGAGGCACGGGTTCTGGGGGAAGAGCTCCCAGCGCTTGAAAAGTTTGCTTTTTTTTCAAAAATAACTTAATGTTAGGGTTATATTGACAAAAAATAATGTTTTTAAAACCTGGCATAGAAACTGGTTGAGCAAACCTGATTAAACTGTTTGCATAAATGGGCTATGTGGAAGGTGGCTAATGGTAAAATTTTATTTTTCTTGTTTACATGCTGGTAAATCATAAAATCGTATAGTTTAAGAAAACTCACACAATCTATTTCGTCTATATTTTATAGAGAAAAATAAATGGGGGTTAGGCCAATGGAAAAAATTTTGAGACAAGTGATTGGTAATTAACTAATACTACGTAGCCCCCACCCCCCCTATTCCTAAGTTTATAATATGTCTGTTGATGAAACCTATGTTTAGCATTTTTACAATAGCGATCAAATTTGATTGCTTGTTTTTGGGCCGTTTTTCAGAGTTTTCATTAATTTTCGGGCTTCATTTTTGACAAATTAGCACTCCACCCTAAATATATGTTTCAAAAGATGTTTTAAATCACTTTTTATTCCATTCCAGTGCAAAAAGCAGTCTCAGAAGTGCTAAAAACGTGTTATTTTTCTTATTCTGCATTTTGGTTGATAAGCCAATGAGGCGTCTATACCCCCCCCCCCCCCCCCCCCCCCGCCTACGCTACTGAAAGTTACTCTGACTCGTAACACGACATTCCAGGATTTCAATATTACACTTAGTCGCTTACAATGTTGCATTAAATAACAAAAAATTATTTACTACACTTGTTTGTTTTGCACAATAAGACGATATTTCGAATGATATACATCGGATCAATAGGGAGGATGGTTTAAACCTCTCTTTGTGCGCCTTTGCGCATAAGTGAGCTATGTGGGCGGTAGCTAATGGTAACATTTCAGTCCTCTAATTTACAAGCCGGTAAATCATAAAATCATAATTTGAAAAAACTCACAAGCATTTATATTCTGTAGTTTATAGGCTGGGACAGGAGGGGGGGGAGCGAATGGAACGAGATTTGAGTGGATTAATAATTAACTAATACCAAAACCCCATCTCCATGTTTTTGATGAAGCCAATGTTTAGCATTTTTAGCGCATAAATTTTCTATTTTTGGCAATTTTTTCAAGTTGTTAATGATTTATAAGTTATATCTGTGTTAACCACTCCAACCCATAAGCAACTCTAAATGCTTCAAAAGTTGCTTTAAATGATGTTGGAGTCCACGTCATTGCAAAAAAACAGGCACAGAAGTGTTTAAAACGTGATATTTTCTTCATTGTGCATTTTCGTCGACAGACCAATGGAGAGGTTAGAATCCCCAACCCCCTTGCGTACGCCCTTGACCATGCCCCCCACTTTGGACTACGGCACAAAGCAAAAACGTGCAAAATATACGTTAAAATTGCGTAATCAGATTCTAATAAAGCATGCATGTGGAAGAGGCTTGCGCTACCCAGCATTTTAGCATCATTTTAATCAGCTTAAGAGTAGAAGTGGCGCAGATTTCAGACTTTTTAGTACATGCTAAAATCTTGCCACTTTGAAAAGCTTTTTACAACTTAAATTTACCACACTCTACACTGGGCAAGAAAGACATACAGTAGCTCTTATTTTTTTATATCTCACTAGCCATGGCTTGTTCTGAAGTAGCAGCTTTTCTACAAACTGTTGGGACACATTATGTTTCGAATGTTTTCTAGCCAATGTCATAACAGTCTAGTGTTTTCAATGAAAATAACGGACGCGTTGTGTTCATCGGGATAATTATTCATAACCACTTCGTACTACCGATGAGTTTATTTATTGGTTTGACGTTTTGCTTCCCAAACCGGGAAGCTTCTTCAGAACAATTTTCGGCAATGCAGCCTTTGCAGTTGCGAAAAGATAAATGAGAAAACAATAACAGCAGAAGATAGGCAACAGTAAAAACATACCAACATCACAATATTTGTACTATTGAACCCTAAAACGTTAAAATGATGGAGCAATAACATTAAATAATATTGAAATTTATGTCACTATCAGCGTGAAAAAAGGTATATTGAAAAATTATTAATGTCACTAACAGTGTGAAAAAAGAAATATTGAAAAATTATGTCACCAACAGCGTGAAAAAAATTAATAATATTCATAACAACTTGGCTGCTTTACTAACAGTTTGAAAAAGTATGAAAAGAATCTATTGCAAAACGTTATGTAATGGAAAATGTTTTTAGCTCCACAGAGACTTATGTACGGACGGAACAATGATATAAATCTCTGTGGAGCTAAAAACCTTTTCCAGTACATAATGTTTTGCAATAGATCCTTTTTATACTTTCTCCAACTGTTAGTGAAGCAGCCTAGTTGTTATGAATATTATTGATTTTTTTCACGCTGTTAGTGACATAATTTTTCAGTATTTTTTTTCGCGCTGTTAGTGACATAATTTTTCAATATTCCTTTTTTCACACTGTTAGTGACATCTTCTTCTTTCTTCATTGCCCGCTTTTCCGTGAGGGTTGCGGGGGCGGTAGTTCAAGATTGAGCCGCCACACCTCACGGTCTTCCATCACCTCCATCATTTCGCTTGGTGTGACATAATTTTCAATATCATATAATTTTTTTGCTCCATCATTTAATGTTTTTGGGTATAATAGTATAAGTATTGTGATGTTCATATGTTTTTACTGTTACCTATCTTCTGCTATTATTTTTTTCTCATTTATCTTTCTGTAACTACAAAGGCAGGACTGCCGAAAAAAAGTTTAGTGTTTGCTGCTCGGCAAATAATCTGTCACTAATAGCTAAAAAATTGTAAATTCATTTTTTGGCCTTTCGCAAAATATCATTAGAAAGAACGTTTGATAATTTAGCTTGTGCCCTCCAGTGCTTTTTATGCTTATTTTGAGCACGTTTTGCGCTGCTCAAAACAGGTCTTTCAAACCGAAACTTAACCAAGTCACAAATTTTAACACCTTACCCATGCCCCCCTTTTTGAAAATTTTTCATTAAATATATTGAAAAGTGAAGAAAAACCTTCTATAAAAAAACCGGTCGACCGGGCCGGTCAGAAACTGGTCGACCGGCGATGATTTTGAAATTTACCAGTCTGTTCGGGTCGAGAAAATCCTGACCGGTTCCATCTCTGGTGTAGATGGCGTAAATTTTTGGAATAAGTATTGAAACTCTACGTAAAACAAGGCAAAAACTGAGGTTGCCGCGATGAGGGGTTCCTCTCAAGCGGGCCCTATAAAATTCAAAAATTTTAACCTCTCGATCTGAACAGAAGATGAATTTTTGGGTTAGGTTAATATAAAGAAAAGGTAAACTTTGAGGTTGTGCCATAATATGAGAATGATCCCCCTTTAAACGGGTTCCACGATATTTAACATTTTTTTTAACTCCCAAGCTAGACAGACGAAACGTTTAGGATAGGTAAGCAGAGTATTAAAAACGTAAAACATGACAAAATTTGTCGATGCCACGTTAATGGGATTCTCAAAATGTCCTCCTAAACTTAAAACATTTTAAACACTCAAGCAAAAAAGATAAAATTTTAGAGATGTATGGAATAGTGAGTTTAATGTGAATGAAGATTTTTAGTGAATCCAAGTTTGGTGGTTTCCCGCGAAAAAAGCCGCCAAACTTGAAAAAAAATCACTCTAGCCAAACAAGTGAAATTTCTGAGATTAATCTTAGTAAAAAAAAAATGAAACACGACAGAGTTTTTATGGGTGCCTTGTTTCGGAGGAACCTCTCAAAATTAAAAAATTTTACCTATACTTGTGGTAAAAAAATAAATTTCTAAGATAGTTTAGTATAAAACAAATATAAAAGTAGTCAAAATTTGATGCTGTGCTACGTTGGGGTTGACTTTAGCTAGTAAAATTAATTTTTTTTAAATACCGTAGGTTGAACACTGTACAAGAAAGATAAATTTTGACAAAACTTGGGAATATTAAGTTGAAAGATCTGAGACCCACATGAAAATATACGATTTTTAACTGCCGTAAGGTAGATGATTAAATAATCAGAATGAGTTGATACCAATGAACTTGGATATTTCAAGATGGGAGATTTTCTCCCAAATAGACTTCCAACATTTAAGGTATTGAATGAAGTACTTGAGATCACTGGCTTTAACAGTTTTAAGCTCTAGATGGCAGAGTATGTTAAAAAAATGTCATCTATTACGTTGAAAAAACTTCTTCCTACGCCTCAAAGTCTTTTAATTAGGAGACTTTTAGTGCTAAATAATCGACTCAATATGCGATTTCCAATACGTTGGTTGCAATACTACAGAGTGTAATTCTAATCAAAAAATAGTTGCATACATTGTCGCTTATCTTTAACCGTGATAAGTAATGAATTTGGTTCATGTAATAAAATTTTCATCAGAAGTCGCTGGAATTTTAAAGACTACGCTGTGTTATTTCATAATAAATTGAAAACTGTTAGAAGTTGTAGAAAGTGAGTTTTGGCGTTGTAAACTAATATTTGCGCTTTTTGATTGAAGTTACTTTATTATTTTGATAACTTTTCTAGATATTTAAAAACCGAATCACCACAAAACTGTTAAATATAGTGAAACAAAATTTAAAAAGGGCGCATTTAGGTTGTTTAACTGACTTTCAGCGACCATAATTTGCTTAACGCGATTGCGTCAGTATTTCAAAAGTTAATAAAGCTCAGTAAAAGTTGGATACTGTCGCAAAGTTTGTCAAAATCCGCAAAGTATCTCTTGCGATGCCACGTTTTATTATATGTTTTTTTTTTAAACAAATGCCACTTTATTAACAATGGTTTAATTGGACGGTAGTGACGGCCCCTTCACGAACCTCTTACAAGGTTCGGGAATTTTCAAGATGCGTCGAGATTTCAAAGGAAAAATTTCATGATAGACTGCGAACTTATTAAAATTAGAAAACACCCAATAAATTAGTCGTTAGAAAAATATTTGAAAGGAAAAAGCGGGTACTTGTAAACATCGGGTCAATCTGCTCGAACTCTTGTTAGTTTGTTAGATCATGAGTCTATCGGACTTGGGATGCTATCAATAAAAACGCCCAAAGCCCCGAAATTACAGCTCAACTTTTTGCAATTCAAAAGATTATTTGTTTCACTTTCCTCCTAAAAATTTTGAATGCACTCCTATGTAAAATGTCTTTTTTTGTTGCACTCTTCGAAAAACAAAAACAAAAAATGCACTCACTGAAAGACAAAAAACAGCTAAAAGTACTTTTTTTAAATTGAAATGATTGCTCTTTCCTTGAAACTTGATTGACTAATTTTTAATTTCTTAAGGGAAAAGCCAAAAGAAACAGCTGAAACGCAAACACGTCGTGTATTTTGTGAAAAAGCGTCAAAAAGCATTTTCCTTTAATTTTTTTTGTGTGATGCTAAATTTTAGTTGCATTTTTAACGAATTTGAAAATTTGAGCATTGTATATTCAACACTTTAAGCGATATCGACGTTTAAATATGAAAAGAAAACAACTTTGCATTTTATGGCGATAAGTGCTGCAAAATAAAAACGTAATTTCAATAAATTTTTTCTATTGTTGAAAAACAATGAAAAAAATAGACGAAAAATTTACTTATTGTGTCTCATTACATTAACCATGGCGCATAAAAACTTGATTTTCTTGAAACAAGAGTTTTGCCATGTTTCCTTTTTGCAGCACGCGGTAGTATAAAATCTGGGCGGCAAAGAACAAGTGAAACTTGTGGGAAAATATCTTAAAAAGCTAGAATTATGCTTTGTGTTAGAAAAATGTGTGGGTTAAACTTAGGGGTTAGTTTTGGTAAAAAAAATTTACGGAAGATTATCAATGCATGTAGAATACTACTATTTGCATGAAATGCTTGGAAATTTTGTCACTTCGAAAAATTTCATACTATGATAAACTATCATCGGGCTTATAACACTGCAAGCATGTATGAACACAAAAAGTGTAATTAGTATACTGCTCTAAAATTAGGAGCTTAGAACAAAAAATGCTTAACTAATGCCAGTTTTGAGAAAAAAGTAAGTAAAGTTTTCAATTTGCTCCTTAAATCATTAAACTCACGCGATTGTTTAGCTTGAAAATTAGCACTTATGGAATGTTTTCTTGGAATTTGCTGAGGCCCGAAAAATTAGAGCAAAATATAAAGAAAAGCAAAATCCGCGTTTATCTCATATTCACCTGAATGTAACTTAGGCACCTTTAATTCAAAGCTCTTCTTAAATGCACTAATTAAGTGACTATTAGGTTTGAAACAGTAGCAAATGCTTTTATTGAGCCGCATAACAATAGTCTTTGGGTAGTATTGCACTAACGTGAATTAACTTTGATCCGAGGTTTAACCAAACTTCAAGGAAAATTTTTTAAATAATGCCCGGAAATATTGCTATGATTGTGAAATATTAATTCGAGAATGGCTTTTTTTCAACTTTTGAATTGGGTTTATTTTGTTTAATCTATTAAGTTTAAAGATATAGAAGATAGAAAATTGGTAATTCTCGCTGGCGTATTAATTAATTAACGCTGGCGTATACAGTTTTTATTTACGTAAGTAACAATTGATGTCAAAATTTTCGTTGAAAAAAAGCTATTAAAATTTTTACGAATAACTTAGTTAATAAAATGCCAACTCCAGCTATGCTTCTTTTATTTAGAATTTTGTTCAATTTTCCGAGCTTCGATTTGACATTCGATTCTTGACCTCATCCGACCCAGGATGGTTCTCTACTTCTCCGACCGCAACTCGTTTCTATATATGCAAAGTAGCATCAACATCAAGTGCGTTGTATTTGCTAGATACTTTTTTCTGTGAGTAACTGTTCAGCTTCAATCAACACTTAAGTTGTAAAGTACTGGATCGCGTTAGTATGCAGATTGTGGACGCTTTCTCGTGCGTTAAAATTAGTCGAAAAACCTCCAGTTATTCCATCCTAGATGAACAGAAAGCAACCCTCTCCCCTGAAAAAGTTCATTACGCCCGAATAACCGGTTTCTTCGCTGATTTGAGTTTTTAAAGCAAAAAAAAGTCTTCGCGTCTCCAAACCGGCGTTTTCTTTAATTAGTTTGTGGAGTCCTGTTTGCAACAAAAAGATGCCTAATTTTGAAGGAAGAGATGCTAATAATCGGTGAGAGAAAGCGCCCTCCATGCAATTTAAGCTCTGAATTTAAAATCTTTTGAAAAAGTAGGATTAGAAATCAACAGCCAAAAATGGTTGCAAAATTTAGTACTTTTTGTAAAATAAAAATGAAAACATTTTTGAGTAAGATGCCTTCGCCCCCAGAGGAATTATTGTGCAAATTTCAACAGTTACGACGTCTTCAACAAGCAAAATTTCAACAAGCAAAAGTTACGTTATCGCAGCTCTCTCAAAACGCAGCGTGATACGGCTCAACAGCAGAGCTCCCTACTTCTGCGGCTGGGCGCTTTGCCCCTATACCTTACCCCATTAGCCACCGAAGGTTGGAAACTCGTCCCTAGACCCAGATGTGCGACGTATCTTTGACCTATGCCCACCGCTATTAAAATTTCTTACTTCGCCACTGATTAAGCTGTAGTTTTGAAGTGTTAGCTATGCCGTAGTTTTTGACAAAGATTTTAGCTTAAGGCCTGTTAACAACAGTACTCTACTCGTCTTTCAATTGATTTTTTTGTCTTCGCAAGCAAAATTGCAGTGTTTTTGTTGCAAAGAATTGTTTTAGACTCTTGCCCAAACTCAGCCTGGCAATTATTTGCGGATAATGGATTTTGTTACCTCTTTGTTGAAACTATTCTCACTTGGGATAATGCGCAAGCCGACTGTGAAAATAGAGAAGCTAACCTAGTTAGCATTCATTCTAAGGCTGAAGATGACTTTGTTACAAGTAAGTTCCAACTAATCCTATTTTATACGTTTTTTTTTCGTGATAAATCTCCCCCCAAAAAAGCTTGCCTAACTACCTTGACTTTGAAGCTTGAGTGAAATCAAGCAAAAATAACCATGAAAAATTTGTGAGTGTAAAAGGAAATGAAATTATCTTTAAGAAAATGTATCTCAGAATTTTTTTAAGCTAAGTTTTCTCCTCTTCTCAAATAAAATAACTACAGTACAGTGTATATGTTCAAAATTTCCAAATTTTTGGATTTGCAAAAATCGCTTTACCAAAATTTGGGCGTGATTGGCCTATATTCAACTTAACCAGTTAATACGGTTTTGCAATTTTGATTTTTTTTTAAGGACTGAATGAAATAAAATACTTAAATTTTATACAAAACCGGAACAGTCTGTGACATTATTAGCTTATTGATAACATCACTTGAATTCAGAAATTGGCGGCAAAACTTGCAATTTTTTTTCTTTCAAAGTGGCTTGACCTTTTTAGTTGAGTTTAGCTTTCAAGAAAAATAATGAGAGCGACTATTTTACCAAATTTTATTAGGTTTAAACTAGAAATGGCGATTGCAGCGCATCGGTGAATTTTTGCTATATTTGGTATGCAAAGAAAACTGCGATGCGATTGCGATGCAGAGTAGAGCAATAGATACATTTTTTTTGCAGCAATTTAAAATTTTTTCAATGCGTTAAAATCACAGCTAGTTGGCAATCAATTTTGCGAGTATCGATTTCTTTTTAGTTTTGAAACTAAAATTCGCTGCTTAAAATTTAACACTCATTTCATCAAAGGATTTATTTAACCATATTTGCAAATCAATATGAAACAAAAAGTTGCTGTAAAACAAAATTGATCATCAATCCCTCAGACATAGTCTGTTACTGAAGCTTAGCAATGGCAACACTTTAGTTCAATAGACTATAATGCGATAATGGATGTGGATTTTTTTGCGTTCTTTAAGGCGATTTAAAAAAAACAAAAAAACCTTTCAATTCAATGTGATTGCCATCAATGGTTTGAACAGCTGGGTTACAAGATACAGCTCAAAAATCATCTCTTTATATTGAATCAAATATAGTAATGTTAAGTAATGAACGTATTGACAAGGAGGCCAAGTGGCTAGCATTTACGCCTTTCAACTGTAAACTGCAGAATTTCGTTGAAACAGAGTTCCTAGTTGGTAATTCTGAGTTGTATTAGTGTTTTGGGGGTCACTTTACATCTTGTGCAAATTTTGCACTAATCAATCAAAAATGTGTGTAAAATTGACTGTTTTTTGTAAAAAACGTAAACATTTGTGAGTATTAATGCTTGCCTCCAGATCTCTTTACCTACGGTGGCTAAAAGCTTTGCCCCTATACACCCTCCATTGGCCTACGATGATATTGGATATGGGATGAAACTTTGACCGAAGCACTCTCTATTGAAATTTCTTTTTAACCCAGCAGCCCTTCAATGAACGACAGGCGTTGATTAGAGCATTTTTTTACCGTAGCTCAAAGTGTTGATGCAAGGATGCCAACATACATAGTATGAATTTAAAACTGTTAAAAAAAAATTAATTCTAGTACTTCTTTGTGACAACAAAAACAGCAAGTTAAGCTAACTGTTTGGAAGCTTTGACAGCAAGTTAAGCTAATTGGCATAAATGCCTCCCGATTTAAACTTCAAAACCAAAAATCATAAAAACACAAAATTTGGCTTGCAGCAGAAGATGTTCATTTTCAGAAAAACTGGCCTTGAGTTGATGATGTCATGATATTGACGTCACTGTCATTTAGAGCTGCCTATGACAAATTTGAACTGCCAAAGATATCATTTAAAAAGTGACGTCATTTTTTTCAATGATGTCATTGGCTCAAATTTTGTGCATTAGTTTGATTTTTCAAACTGAATCACGAAATGCTTAAGTTAGGATAGGTACTCCACAAAAATGTTTTATAGCGTTGTTTGAAATACATAGGACTAAAAAATGCACAGTTTCTTCGGCACACCTCAAACTTTATATCAGGGCTTCAGAGAGAAATATAGTTAGTGTGTACGAAGGCTGATACGACAAAAAAAAAACGTTCTCGCCGGAAATTTGACTAGTTCTCGATACAAAATTAGTAAAGTTAAAAAAAAATCATCAACAGAATTTGGCTAGGATTTGGCCTAAATAAAGAACTGAGAGTGTCACAACTAATTGAGATCTTTTACAGAGCACATAGCGCTTGAACTTGTTGGATTTTCCGGGTCCCCCTAGACCCGGGCACGATGTAGCCCCTAAACCTCCCATGTCTTGGGCCCTGTTTACCTTAACAAACTCAAAACTTCAGAGTTTTTTGTGAAAAAATTAGACTCAAACTCTAGTTGATTGAAGCAAAAAGTTTGCTTCTACAGAGATTTATAGCAAGAAATTGAAAGGAAGGGGATTCTTCCCGCGTTTAACATAGGGTTAACTCATCTCAAAATTATGTTATAATAAGCATAACGACGTAATTAATATTTGTAAAGAAGTTCAAATAAATTGAGTTTAGCGTCATTTTTTCGCTTTGATTGTATAGATCTAGCTCAGGATAACCGAATCTTCATTGGACTTCGTTTGTTCAACGCTTTACCTCCTGGTTTGCTACTTTGGTCCGATGGAACAGCTGTGGTAAGAGTGATCTTTTGCTGCAAACATGTTGTAAAAATTTTTTGTCGATTGCGGACCAAAGTTGTAAATGGTCCAACTTTAATTTTAGTCAAAATGTAATTTGAAGCCCAAACCAGGCCCAATTGATTATGTTTTTATAGTGAACTAAAACACAAGGCACGTATCTGGCCCAAATTAATTCCAAAATTTTGTAAATCTTAAGCCTGAGCCCGGCACAAACCCAATACCAAAAAAGTCTGGCCCCAGATACAATTCTGTTCCCGACTTAAGCCATATGTTTCTGCAACTAGTGATAAATGATAAATAAAAACTCAATATCAAAATCAAGCACTCAGTTCACGATTTGAAGAACTTCTTTTGCTAAATTAGGTATTACGGTAGAGTTCCACTAGTGATTTTTGCCTGCAACAATTTTTTTATATTCTATCAAAACTTTTAGTGAGCAAAAATCTTAAGTAAATTACCGCCTTGGCAGTTATTTTTACTTATTTATTTGTTTTATATGTACATATATTTTTTTTTTGGTGCCATTGCTACATGCGAAGCTTAATTTGCTTTTAATAGCTGAAATTTACTAAAAACTTAAAAATTCAAATACACCATGAAAAAACACTTAAATTCCTCCAAAATAATTTAGTTATGCAAAACAGAAACAAAGGTTAAATCTAAAACCAAAATCAAGACAAAATGAAAGAAAATCAACCAAACTTAAGCAAGCGCTTTCAAGATGATAAACTTTGAACAGGATTATTGGAATCCCGTTGATGGAGCTATTTACTGGCGGTTAGTGAATAGAGTTTGGTCCCCTGTACGAGGCACGGCAGGATCAAATTACGTTTGCAAAACTGAAGCAACAGGTAAGTAAATTTAGTTAATGTTACAACTTGTGCCTAAATCAACTAGTGATTCGTCACTTTTCAAATTGTAACAACGATTGTTTGGTAAAAAGCCGTTAGCGATGAGCAGAGTTATAAATGAGTCGACTAGTTACGGCCTGAACCCGAAAAACTAGTTAAAGCCCAAACCAGGACAAAAAACTCCGAGAGTTATGCTTGGTCTAAAATAAGCATACCTTTAATTGCTTGGGTACGGTTAAAATAAAACCATTCATTGATGAATTGTGATGCAAAACTAATAATTGTATCGTAATTATCATATTAGTGTTTAAAGAAAGTGTTCATTTAGTATTACAAAGTTATTTTGATTATGTTTTTGTAGCTCCTAAAACACAATTACATATCAGCGGCCCAAAATTTTGTCAACCTTAAACCCAAACCCAGCCCGAATACGACATAAAAAACTTAAACGACTTACAACTCAGTAGATGATGGACTGTTATTTGAAGTTGTGTAGATGACCTTTATTATGTTATTGCATTAAGTTTGTATCGTAAAAAAAAAAAAATTTGAGGCCGGAAGTTGAAACTTTCAGGTTAAACACGCTTTTTTAGAGCCTCATTCGTTCTACATTTAAATTCGTAGGTAAACATTTAAATTGGTGGGACTTGCATGGGCAAGCACCTTTTAGCTACGCTTTTGCTTGGGATTATAAGCTAACTCACAAGCTTAAGTTTAGTAAATGCCTAAATTTGATTTTTCCAAAAAGTTTAACCCTTATCAAGCTAATTATAATTTATATTATTAACATTATTTTGAAAAATCTGTTATTTACGTGATCAGCAATCAAGAGTATAGATTCTGTTACTAAAACAGTATGCTCAGTTTCGGTTCTTGCGAGTCAAACAAAAAACTGCAAAAATTGATATTCACAGCCTCCCTGCTTGGCCTTCAACAATAAAATGGGACAGTGTGAAGCCTCCGCCATGTCTACAAAACAGGTTGGTAGCTGGCAGCTTGACAGAAGAATGAAAGATTATTTCGCTGTCTCCTGACCAAGAAAACAACAAATGGTAATAATTTGGTGAATAAAAATGTAGTCACAAAAATTAAACAAAAAACTAAACGAAATAAAATCAAGTATTTTATGTATAATTTGGTCAGAAACAAATAGTTGTTTTGAAATATTCATCAAGATTCAGACAGCTAACGCAAAATGTTTGAAATCTATTTTTCAGAAAGGGTTCATTTTGACTTGTCCTGTGGTCATACCCAATAAGTGGCTGTTTTTTTGTTTTTGCTTTGTTTTTCAAAGGGGTTGCAAGAATGCAGAGTTAATTGCTTTCAGGCCCTGTATACAACACGGCAAAATTAAATTTTTTTCAGAAATTTGTTTGAGTATCTAGTTAATAAAAAAAAGTTTTAGCCCTGTACCCCATAAACGGCCCGAATTCTTCTAAGTTTTAGAATTAGAATTTTATTTTGTGGCCCAGAATTAGTTGTAATTACTATACAGTAGCTCCAAAATGATAATATTATCCTCCTGGTTATAAAGATGATGAGTATACAAACTTAATGAATAATGGAAATAACTTCATTGATTATTTTGGCCTCCATACTCATAAATAAAATTTTTCTCAAAATCTATAAATTCGTAGTTACCGTAAAACATAAAAAAAATCGACAACTTTTACATCATCAATCTGTAAGACATTTTTCACAACAAATGGAACGCAAAAAAATTTCATTCGCTGGAATTTAGCTCCGAAACCCATTAGTCTCTAGCGTTCTGCAGCTATATTACAATAAGCAGTGGCGTACGCAGGATTTTTCAATGGGGGGTTTCAAAAGTGACATCAAAAATTTGTTCGCAATCTACAGTATACTTTGGCGAATAAATAACTTAGCGCAGTGTCACAAAATGAAATCAATGCGTAATATGTAATATGTCACAAAATAAAATGAAATAGTGTCACAAAATGAAATCAATGCACACAGTGCGTAATATAAATAAAACTTTTCAAACAAAAAACAGTCAAGCATTAAGCATACATCTATGGCCTACTTAACATCATAAAGTTTGCAACTGAACGATCAAGAAAAAATTGCTCAAAACAAAAGCTACAAAAATGCATATAATTATAAACAGTAGAAAGTTGCCTGGTGCGTAGCCAGAAATTCGCAATGGGGGCTGTGTGTGGAGGTCTGGAAGCGGAGCCTCCAGCCTCCGGAGGTAATTGGGGGTCTTGGGGCAAAGCCCCCAGCCGCCGGAGGCACGGGGTCTGGGGGTTGAGCCCCTGCGCTTGAAAATTTTGCATTTTTTTTCAAAAATAACTTAATTTTATGGCTTTTTTGATAAAAAATAATGCTTTTTAAGCCTGATCAAACTCCTTGCATAAATAGGCAATGTGTGCGGTAGCTAATGGTAACATTTCAATCCTCTAATTTATAAGCCGGTAAATCACAAAATCACACGCTGAAAAAACTCACAAGCATTTATATTCTGCAGTTTATAGAGTGAGACAGTTGGGGATAGGGAGGGGGGCTAATAGAACAAGATTAGAGTGGATTAATAATTACTGACACTGATCAATTAACAATTACTAAAACCCATCTCCATATTTTTGACCAAGCCAGTGCTAAGCATTTTTAGCGGTTAAATTTTCTAGTTTTGGCAATTTTTTGAAGGTGTTATTAATTTGTAAGTTTTATTTTTGACAAATTAACCCTCCCTCTCCCCGAAGAAACTCTAAATGTTTCAAAAGTGGCTTTAAATCATGTTGGAGTCCATGTCATTGCAAAAAAAAAAACAAGCTCAAAAGTGCTAAAAACGTGATATTTTCTTAATTGTGCTTTTTAGTCGAAAGACCAACAGAGGGTTTAAACGCCAATCCCCCCCCTCTGCGTACGCCTTTGACATTAAGCAAATTTGAAATTTACTTCTCTATTCTGTAAACTCATTTGACTCAACAGGTCGTCTAATGGCGCAGCTCTGTCCATTCAAATAATTTTTGGCAGATTTCTTAAACTGACTGCTTAGGGCTCATTAACATAAAATGTACAAAATTTTGGCAAAATATAAACTTTGATATACTTAGGATTATAATGTTCAATACATACAGTAGAGTATTCATGACAAAATGGTTTTAGAAATTCATACACGACTAGTAATCCTAAAATAAGCCTAAACCTGTTCACTAATATTTGTTATAATGCACTGAAAATAGCATACCGGTATTTTACGTAACTTTAGCTTACAAGTGCATTTACACCGCACGCAAAATGAGGTGAAGCAACCAAAATGTGACGCCATCGAAAAGGTTGCGATTGGTCGCAAACTTCGTGAGCCGTTGCTTTACTTCCCTTAGACGAAATTGTTGGTAAATGGTTGGCCTATTTTGAGCAAGTGACGAGAGCGATTACTCGCGAAGGTTATTACTTACCTTTGCTTCTCTTTCTGTGTAAACCCACCTTAATTAGATATCGTTTTGTGTTTCAGCTCCTTTCACACCTCCTCCACCTCCAATAGTTTGTGGCGAAACACCCACCATAAGGTTAGTGCTATAGTTAAGCAGAACTTTTGTTTAGTATGAACATTGAGAAGATGTCAACTTCTCGTTGTGACTCTTTGAATTAATTTTAGATATCACATTACAGTTTAGAAGTGACAACGCGAGAAGCTGAAGAAGAGTCACAACGAAAAGCTAACATTTCATAAGTTTGATTACCTCGAACTAAGCTAATTTTTGATTATCCAAAAAAATCTATCTAAAAAATCTAAAAAAATATATTAAAAAAATCAATTTAAAAAAAATCTAAAAAAAATCTAAACTGTAGTACGGAAGCAATCCAAATTTATCACATAAGCAGTAAACATTTAAAGACAAATAAAATATAGATCAATAAAATGTTGATCTTTTTTGGCTCATAGTTAGCTTAGTTGACGTCATAAGACGTTTTTGTGACGTAATCACTTTGACTTAAGCATTTTATGTTTTAGTTTCGAAAAGAAAACCAATGTACAAAACTTAAACTGCCTATGAGGTTATTGTTACTGAAAATGGCTGTGACGTCACTGTAATGATGTCATCAACCAAAAACCTATTTTTCTAAAACATTTTGGTGAACCCGCATGCCAAATTTGGTGTTCCCATCACTTTTGGTTTATTAGTTAGATACAGTAAAATGCGTGTAAAATAATTCTTGTAAAATAGCCCGCGTAAAATGGGATTTAGTGAGACAATTACAGGGTTAAGTGAGAATAATTTTAAACAGAGGTCAAGTATGTGAAATTAGCAATAAGTTAGTGCTGTTGGCTGTATTTTTTCTGTATCGGTAAACAAATTTCAGCTAAAAAAGATTTAGCAATGGCCAAAGATTAAAACTAATTATGGCATTTAGATAACGACTAAAATTAAAGAGATTTAAGAGCCTTTTTAATCTTTGCAAACATCTAACGAAAACTTTGAAGCTCATAAGAAGAGGAAAAAAGTCAAAAAATAAATGAACCATCCCATTACACCACCTACTTTTCAAGTTGTTGTGATAGACTGTACCCTTAAAAAGAGTATCAGCTGTTGTTTCAAACAATAATACCCTTCATTTGGAAAGATTTCTTGTTTTGCTTTGATATTTTACAACTACTCAGCCAAAAATTGCGATTAAGCATTTGTTTATTTTTTCGATTTACATGTACGTATGCAGTATGTGAAACATATGAAACAATTAAGATAAAGAATAAAAACAGTAAGCAGCATATGCTGGACGAGTATGGCTGCAACATCTACTTTATAATGCATTATATTCCAGTTCTAAGCAATTGAAAGCAGGGTGATTAGTCGTACTACTTTTGGTAGTAAGGAGTAGTATGTTTGAACAACTGCTGATGTAGTCCGAAGTTTATCAGTATTTTACTTCTGCAGAAACTTTTGCAGGAAAAGAACTGATACCCCAATGCTCACTCTCTTATAATATAACCTTGGATCAACTGAAAATATCAAAAGTACAGTAGTTCCAAAATCTAAGACTTTGTATTTTGTTTACGCTGCGCTCTATACAGAAATTCCTTAGGCTATATTTTCTTTGCACAGGGCGCACAGTTTTTAATCAAAATTTAATTGTTTAGTTTGTCCGAAGATATGTTGTCTACTTTGTGCGCGAATGAAAGCGATCAAATAATTGTTTCCTCACAACCATTTGCTTTCACGGACTCGATCGACTCGAACTGCTTGATCAACATGGAAAACAACTCGATAACGTTCGATATTGATGAATGCGAACCACGAATTGAGGTGGTTTAATGTGTTTACTGTGATTCACTACGCTTTGTTTCGCTTGCTTGCAGCAAGTTGTGAAAGTCATTAGCTATTCAAATGAAAAAAGCCAAACACGCAAGTGCAACACACAAACAGACTAGTCATATTGATGTGCAATAGACTAGGATCTAACAGGCAGTGGTGGGCAAGTTCCTTTGTAAAAGTAACTGAGTTACAGTTACTTGGCAAAAAAGTAACTAAGTTACAGTTACCATTTTGAAAAAGTAACTAGTTAGAGTTACAGTTACTTTTAATAAATTTAATTGGGACTTTGCGCGTGCGCGAGTAGGACCTTTGTTTTTACTCGGCCATTTTGATAGATGAGCAGCGAAATTCATTGATTTGCTTATTGATGGATTGCAGCTACGTCATAGCTTTTTCCCGCCAAAATGATTGGACGTCAAAATGCCATTACAAAGCATTGGACGTTACCGTAAATCAACGTATAATTCCTTCAGTGGGCATATTTAAAGAATTTGATTGTAAAGTAGCACTTTTGAAGATAGCCTGGCCTTAATTGGTGCTTACCAGGAGCGATTTAAGCCGCTTACATAGCTCAGCGGATCTGAAAAGTTACGCTTTTTGTAAATTCTCATTGTCCATTGCCTGCTATTGTCCACCTCGACCGGTTTTTAGCTTTGGTTCAAATCGTAAATTCGGCCATATCTTAAAATACTTAAAATTCTATGTCACAGCGATAACACATAGACGATTGATGTTTAGTTTAAGCATTATTTATAAATGATAGTTAACATCACAAGCTCCAGTCGAAATAAATGCAAATTAAGACTCGATCAAAGTTACACCGTTACACTGAGGCCAGTTAAATCATTAGTTTAAAGTTTAAATAACATATTAACAAAATAATTCAATGAAAACAATCTGCTAATGCATTTTAACTCTTAGCAACCAACAATCATAGAGATAAGCCGCTAACGACTACACGAAATGCAAAAAATCACCAAGATCCTGCAAAATAGACTTTTGAAATTACAAAAGTTTAAAAATGCGCTAATTTTGTCACAAATAAAGGAGATACAATTGTTCCATTATAGCGCCATCAATAGTAAGCCATGAATTTGATCACCAAAACTAGCTACCACCATCCATATTACATGATTCTAAAGGGTTACTTAACAGCAAGCCGGATTTACGTCACTGAAAAAAAAACAAACAAAACAGTTCCACAAAAAAGGGGACAGGATACCACCTTGTGTGTTCCACTTCAATACTTCCCTTTTGACTTTATCACCACATAATTCTACTTGGACTGTGCAATGTCTTAGTAAAGTCTCTATTCATGAAGTGAGAATCTTAGACATGCCCAGCCCTGGCAGACCCGTAACAAAGCTACGGAAGGTGACATTGTCGAAGGCACCGACAATATTGAGGAAAATACCCAAAGCCGTCTTTTTTCTAACGAGGCAATGTTTTACAAGGCGCACAAATTCATGCGAAGCAGTTTTCGCTGAAACGCCTGCACGAAATCCATACTGCGATGCAGAAAGCTTTGTCTGCACGTTATTATCTTCATTAATATGATACAGAACTAGCCTTTTCAACCATTTTAGTTGAAAGGAAGTTAAAGTGATCTTACAGAAGGATTTAGCTTCAAAATAGCTTTCCTTTCCAGGTTTGGAAAGAAATATACCTCTGCCTTCTTTCCATGCCATGGCACATAGCTGTGTCTCAGGCATGCTTTAAAAATGACGTTCTAATATTCTTTCAGTTGATTCCAACCTTTTTGTAGCAGTACAGGATAGAGCCCGTCTGGCCCTGGTGCTTTGAATGGTTGAAATTCGTTAATAGCTGCTTCCATACGCTCATATGAACATATGTTTGCAACCATTTCAGTGTCTTCAGGTCTCATGAATGGATTGTCCACTAAATCAGACCTTCTATCTGCTGGCTACGCGGTGATAAGCTATCGAGCAGATAGTTTAGAGTTTCTAGTGGAGACTTTGTGAATTCTCCGTTGTGTTTAATTACGTTGCTAACACGCACCGTTTTATTCCTTTGAATAATCTTAACCAGCCGAGCCGTTGGTGTTTGACTATTCATGCTCTCTACGAAGCTATGCTAGGAATAGCGCTTTGCTTTTCCGACAGCTTTTTTGAAATAGGGTTGGGCGAGCTTTTGAGCCTCTCAATCTTTTTCTTGTTTCGTTTTAATGGCTTTTCTCCAAGCTCGGCGAGCCTTTTTTCGAAGGCTTGCAAGCTCAGAATTCCACCAAATGTTGTCTTTCGTACGAAGCGACTTTTGCATAGGGCAAACAGCTTCATATGATTTAGTAATAACCGAATGAACCTTGTTTGCCAGCACATCAATGTCTTCTTTTGAAGAAGGCACTGGTACTGGTCGTGAAGTTCGTTTACTTAATTTTTGTTCAAGTTCGTTTACATACTTGTTCCAGCATGTGCGACGAACATTACGAAACATTTTAGCCTGTTTTTGGATTCTGCTTTTAACCTCGAAGCTAATATATATGCAGAGGTGAGCAGTAACTAGTTACTATAGATACTATAGCAACTAGTTACTGTAACTAGTTACTGTTTCAATAACTGTAACTGTAACTTAGTTACTTTTTCAAAAAAGTAACGAAAGTGGGAACTAGTTACTATTTGGAGACATTAAAAAGTTACTGGTTACAGTTACTTTTAGTTTTGGTACTGTTAAAAAAGATTCTTTAATCGTTAGATTTTGGTTAAATGAAACACTTCTATGTAATCCCTGTTGGCGCTACGGATTACAGATTTTTTATTGCTCGCTAACATGGCAACCCTAACCATGCTGTGAGAAGATATTAGAACCTTTTTGAATTAAAGACTATTTTTTAATGATCTAATAAGTTACGTTCTATTTTCTTCCCTGCAGGGATTGTTTTGACAGCGTAATTTTTACCAATAGCGTGTAGTGTTCTTTTAGCAGATAACGTTGTTGTTAATATAGCTGCTTTACCCCTTTTGTTGCTTTTCATTTTGAAAAGACATTTTTAAACACAAAGACAACATGGGCAAAGACATTTTGAAAGCCAAGCGTGCTGGTCTAAACGATAAACATTTTGATATGCTTGCTTTCTTGAAAGGCAATTAAACAAAGTGCATCAATGTGTTACGTTATGTATTTTTGTTATAACAACAGCAACAATAGCCATAAGCAGCGTGCGCAAAGGAATCACATGAAAATTAGAAAATGAATAGAGAAAGAAATCTGTTAATACCGGTTACAAAGCACAAAATTAACATTTTCGATACCTAATTTATACCGGTAAGTAGAATGTGACATCGCAAGCGATATCCGGGGACTTTGCGAAAGTATGTAACTTTACTGAACTAAAGAACTTTACAACTGCGTTAAGCGTGTTTATGGTTGCTTTTAGTTAGATCTGAAATGCATAGAGAAAAAGCTTCCGGCATAAAACGATCGATTAAGTAAATTCTCAGACAAGAATGACAATTGGGAAACCATAATGCGTACTTAAGTTATACACTGAAAAATTGGAATGCGATTAGCTTGCAGGGTCTATTTGGCATGGTCTTTTCAATGTGATCCACCAAATTTTGTTATCTTTAATCTTGAATCCATATTAACCTATTAAATACATTTAATTTGTTTAGCTTTTGAAGTTAATGGGGGCAGGTGTCAACATAATTGGAGGACCTCTATAGCATGGCATCCCAAAATTTTTTCATGTTATCTTATTACCTATGTCAAAATTTTCATTTTTCTTCAAGCTTGAGTGGTTAAAAATTTTGAAAGACATATTTGAGGAGGACTACCCAATTTGTGGTAATTGAAATTAGTCATAACTTTATCTTTCCTTTCTCTTCTTAATCTTTCTTAAGCCTAGCTTAAATGGTTAAAAAGTTTAAAATTTTGAGGACCTATTTGAGGGACCCCCATTTTGGTACCCCCAAATTTTGTCATATGATAACTTTCTCCTATATTACCTATCCTGAAAATTACATGCGTCTAGCTTAAGTAGATAAAAACTAATAATTTTGGAAGTGCTGTTTGAAAAGGACCTCTCCAATGTGGTACCCCAAAGTTTTGTCAAATTTTATATTTTCTACACATTTGTCTATCCTGAAAATTTCATGAGTCTAGCTTAAGCAATTAAAAAGTTTAAATTTTGGCATCCTCATTTGAGGAGGACCCCCCATTGTGGTACCTTCAAATTTTGTCATATGATATATCTTTTACATAAATTTACCTATTCTGAAAATTTTATCAGTCTAATTTGAGCGGTTTAAAAGTTTGGATTTTGACGGCCCTATTTGAAGAGGATCACCTCATTTTTTATTCCAAAATTTTGCCAAATTTTATCTTTTGTTTATGTTTGCCTACTTGAAAAGTTCATGTGTATAGCTAAAAAGGTTAAAGAATTTAAATTTTGTCGGCCTTGTTTGAAAGCAACTCCCTCATTTTGGTACCCTTAAACTTTGTCAAATTTCAAATTTCTCTTTCAAAAATTTCATTGGTCTAGCTTTAAAGATAAAAAAGTTTAAATTTTGGAGAGCCCGTTTAGGGGGACCCCCCATCGTGGCACCCCCGATTTCAGGCGGGTACCGGTACTTTAGGATATCTATAATACCTCATAGTATGATCTATGTGCGGTTTGTGGTTTAAAAAAAGATAATGATACAAGAAAAAAAAAAAGAAAAAAAAACTGGATCCAAGGCGAAATAAATGAATATGACCATGATAAAGATCGTAAGTAGCGTGTTCAAGGAACAATGACTTTTTTTCTTTAATGTAAGTAGTTACCGAGATATACCGGTTTAAAGTTGTCCACTTTTTGCTGATTTTTGGCCTCTGAAATTGCGATCACGTGACTGGGCGCCTCCAAACTTAGTGAGCATACGTTCTCTATCCAGACCCGTTGCCAGAGCAAACGTAGTGAGGGGGCACTAGTTGAAGGTGGGGGGGGGGGCACTAAAATAGACTGAATTTTTGCTTAAAAAAACTGATCTTCAGATCTTGTACGGTAACCAATATGTGCAATTTTAACAATTATGTATTCATGTCAAAAAAAAAGAGAGATCTATAAGACCGGCAGCGTTTCTTAGCTTGTTTCGTCTGCGGCCCACAACCGCTTGAAAATCTACCCACAGCAGTAAATGCTACCAGACACGCAAGCAAGATTTTGCTAAGAAGGGTGACCGAAAAGCAAATTTTTTGCTCAAAAATTGTCTGATTTAGGTTTCGTGCTAAACAAACTGATGCAACTCAAGCGTGTCACAAACGTGGGCATAGTCATTGAATATAATGACTGTGGACAAGTGCCTGGGGGCGTAGCTCCCAGCTTCTGGGCGATTTTTGTGATTTTGCAGCAAAAAAGAAGCAATTTTTGCATTATTTTTATCGCACTTCGCACGTTCTAAAGCCATACGAATCACTAAATTACTAAAATTCAGAAGTTATTTCAAAAAAAAATTAAATTTTTTAGCTCCGTTAGCTCCCTCTTACTTTAGATCAAGTCTAAAATACGTTTAAACGCTTGTATTTTGAGGTTAAGTTACTAAGTGACTTGGTTTTGGGAGCTAAAGCCCCTTCACCCTGGTTTCGTCACAGACCGCGACCTCAAAATCTTGAGTGTACTTTAAAAATCAAAACAGCTGACCTTTGAAAAAAATGTTTCACGTATTGTTTCATGTCATGATCACCGGTAACGATTCTGCAGGCTTACTTCTCTGTTCCGCGACACAACCGTAAATGTATGTTAACAAGATGGATTATTATGTCAGATTTATATGTAGCAGTTGGTTGCCAGGAATTTCGCAAAGAATCAAGAAAACTTCAAAGGAGAATTATGTTTGAACGTAATTACTCCTTTTCCCATCATCGTTGTTGTCTTGCACTTGTACTGTTCAAAGAACATTAATTTGAGTAAACCAAAATTGGGGGCAAGCAGTCGTTAGGGGGGGGGGGGGCACGAAACCCCTGGCTCCTCCGTAGCGACGACACTGTCTCTATCTACACCCAAGTTGTGCTCAAATTTCAACGTTCCACGTTCAGCAAGTTTATGACTATAAGCGAATTAATAAATTTTTGAGAAAAAAATGGCAGTTTTTTCTCAAATTTAGAGTTCCTAAATCAGGATTACGTGACCTAGGTTCTTCAAAATTGGCATACATAATACTTTTAATTGTTGTCATATTATATCCAAAATTCAACTTTCTATGTTGAACCGTTTTTTAGTTATAAGCAAATCATTAAATTTCGCTTCTCATCTATCAAAATGGCCGAGTAAAAACAAAGGTCCTACACGCGCGCGCGCAAAGTCCCAATTTAATTTATTAAAAGTAACTGTAACTGTAACTTGTTACTTTTTCAAAATGGTAACTATAACTTAATTACTTTTTTGCCAAGTAACTGTAACTCAGTTACTTTTACAAAGTAACTTGCCCACCACTGTATACATGTCATCCGAGAATGATGGCACGTTGCTAACATGCCAGCCAACTACTCGGTTCCATGCACACCGGTTCACTAAGGTTAAGTCTAGAACCTCTTCGCGCGTTTTAGTTCTGAATGTTGGTTTATTACCCACATTGCACAAATTCAGGTCTGCACTAGCACAATATGCTAATCGATCCTCTCCTCGAGGTTTATATCAGAGGATCCCCATATAGTATGATGTGCATTTGCATCGGTTCGTGCAATAGTAGGAATTTGTTCATTTTCTGAGAAGACTAACAGATCCCTCAATAAACTGGGCGAGCTTGTTTTTCGGCTGCCATCAATGCCGATACGAAAACAAAACTGTCTCCCTTTCGGCACACATTGTTAACTCTAATTGCCAAAATATCCTCATTTGAAAACATCGGGATTAGAGAACAACAGAGATCAGAAGTAGCATAAATGCCCGCCCGAGGACGATTACCCTTTTCAATTCCTTGAAAGAGGTTCCATCCTCGTAGCTTACTTCTGATTTTAGTGGCATATGTCTATGGTTCTTGAGGTAACACTAACCCGGAACGTACGTTTTTTGTAACTTCACGCATGTTATAGCTTGCTGCTTTACATCTGTGTAGTTGATTAGCCAACACTCTAAATTATGTAAGGATAATTTAGGTGCCGTAATGGCTTTATTTGATTTATCAAGTTGTCCGCTGTGATCCTGAGCCATTTTTGTCTATATGATAGATGTACTCAAGCAGAGCGCTTTATTCTTAGAACAGCTGATATGGCTACTTCATCACTACCGAGAAAAGTACTGACTTTTATGAACTAGAAGTCTTCGGCTTCTCTGCATCTGCCGAAGTGCCAGGATCAGCTGTATCCATTATTGCCTCACAGGTTTCATTACCCTTTGGCGATCGCGATGACGTCTTCAGGTTCTGAAATTGCTTGGCACTTTTCTTCTTCTGGAACTGAACCCGACTATAACCAGCGTATGGATTGTAGTTCACTTCCTTCAGCGTTGATAGTAAAGGTTCCCGAACGTATACTACCAGAGGTGGAGTCCTCAAGGACGTCCTTGGCCTCGAGGACGTCCTCGAGGACAGATCTTGAAGTACTTGGCCTTGGCCTTGGCCTCGAGGCCTCAAGTCCTCGAAAATTGGCCTGTCCTCGGCTCGAGGACAGCACTATTTTTTGAATTGTTAAAATTTTGTGGAGCGGTTGAAAAATTTTTTGGAAAACGTTTTTTTTGGAGATTGATTGAAAAATTTTTGTGAAGACCTTTTTTTTGGAGAGCACTTGCGTTTGTGTCCTTAATCCTTGGCCTTGGCCTCGAGCATTCCTGTCCTTGGCCTCGAGAGTGTCTGTCCTCGGAAAGGCTGTCCTTGGCCTTGGCCTCGGATTTTTTTGTGTCCTTGACCTTGGCCTTGGCCTCGAGCCTTGTGTCCTCGACTCCACCTCTGGATACTACATGTAGCACCCCTCCGTTTCCCTTTGCTGAATGCTTTGTTTCCAAATCTTTGCGACTGATTTTCGCATTGCAGCGGGAAACCAGCGTAAGAGTATCGAAAATGCTTTTGCCTTCATCCTCTGGTTACTAGATTCCGAAGGTTTTTGTTGGAGCCAAATCTTTCGGGCCTTTTGCATCGTAGCCTTGGTGACCAACCAAAGACGGTACAAAGGCCTCAACCACATGTTTTTCCCACTCCACGGCCTTCTCATTCTTACAGATCATCAGCACTTTATCTCCCAAGATAAAATTGCGTTCGATACGGACAAAAAAAACCGGATCGGCACGAAGAATGTCTTTAGTGATGGCACCTTAAACCTCACGAAGATCCATGCTGTCCATACCACCATCTCCTTTAGATTCTTTTCTTGTTATAGTTAATTTTTGATTGCTGACCTTCACAGCCCCAGCATAACTAGTTGGGGTGCTTGTGCCAACCATCGTTTTCTTGGCTTTGCCTCCTTGCATATCATGAGCAACTTCATGTCGTTCACGTTTCTGCGGGAGGTTGTTCTAGAGGATAGAGAATCCAAAAATTTTCTAGCCCGTTTGGTTTGACCGGAGGAGTGATCAGAAGACTCCTGATCAAGGTTGACCAGTGACATACCAGTCAAACCTTCATCACTCACTTTTTTCCTCTTCTCTTCCGTTTTTTTTTCGTAGTTTTTCCCTGCTTCACCTTAGACGTGCAAGCAATATCCGAGGAATTGCTTGGATTCTGAGGCTACGCAGGAGAAGTTGAATAGTATTCGGTTTCACAACCGACCATGCCACTTTTACTGTACCCTCAGCTTCTGAGACGGACTCCTTTAGCAAAGGTACCTTCTCAACTGGAGGGCTCAGGTTTGATGTTTTTTCGGCATCTGAGCTAGAGAGTGCAGATGGCCGAGTGCTGTCTTTGCTGGCATTGCCACTCTAGAACTCTCTGAGTCATGGTTGTGACAGTGTCTGAATTTAGGGGTGTAACCCGTGTTACTTTCTTCTTTTGATTTACCGACATAATTCATAGGGTTGGTTTTCTTTAAACTGGAAAAAGTTCCAAAGACCAGATTATTTAGACAGACAGAAAGCTACGAACTGCCATTTTTACCGATGCCAACATTCTAACGCTGCAAATGACGGAATTTTCTCTGGAGTACCGGCCTCGGCGGAGCCCCTCCAATACAGCTGCAGACCCCTACCCAAGTGCCAGCTGGATCTACAGGTGCAAGGGGATTTTCACAATCTGATGGACACGAAGTCCTACGTTGGCTAGACTAGGACAAGCATCCTTTCTATCTTGTGGCCGCGACACGGCAGCACGTTTTATCCGCTATACCCGATACTTGCATTGACATTCCGGCCCATCACTACCGGTTCCATATTAGCCCGCAACCTCCTGTTGGCGTTAGAGTCAGGAGTCGGAAGTAGAAGGCAGGACTTCGCAGTATCAGGCCTTCGTTGCCCTATTGCCTGGTAGCTAGTTTCTGCACTTCTTAACCTCGCCCATCTTCATCAGCCAGTTGCCATTGCCTCAATTAGCCAGTGTTTCCACTGTTTCCACCCGACACCTCGTGGAGGTCTGAGGCTGGACTTTGTCGGGTCCGTTTATTGGATGGTTCACCCCATAACCTCCAACCAGCGTTGTCCAGCGGCCTGTGCAGGATTGACTCAAGCGGGATAATTCTTGCTTTTATTTAGCTTTTTCCATCTCCCCATGTGGCTAAGTGTTTAGCATTTTAATGACTCAGCTCAAATTTAGTTTAATAAAAAACTATTTCCAGCAAATGCTTAGTCTTAGAAATGTAAAGTTTAGCCCTAAGTTGCACGCAGTAAAGGCGTAATGGCTGGTCTTGTATTTTATTGGTTTGTTCTAGCGTTTTTCTGCTTACTTTTCTTTCGTATTCTTTACTCTCATTTTTGAGACTTCAGCGACTGTACTTACGAGTTATGCATTGCACGGGTAAAAACGAAAATCAAAGATTGATGTCGCTAAACTGTGCTTCACTGTTGTTAGCACGCATGTAGATTAGATTTCTTTTTGTAGACAAATGTAAAGTCAGCACTTAATGATTTTACTGCTTTCATTGTAGATTTTCATTGTAGAGCTTTTACTGATGATGAACTAAGTTAGTTCGAAACGTGTAAATAAAAATTAATTTTAAAGCTGTTTTTTGATACCAAAAGGGACTTTGTATATAAAAAGTAAAAACACTGAACGAACAAACAAAACTTTCATTGCATTGAGTATATTAATAGCTTCTTTGAATTGGTTGCCCTCCTAAGTTCTTTTCCAGAATCTTTATCACGGCTATTATCCGCAATGCGCATCCTATATTATAGTCCGAATTTTAAATTAATATTTCTTCATTCTGATTATTGTTAAATTTAATTAAAAACGAGCCTCTTGTTTTTATAAAACTGTTTTTAAACAAAAAAGTGTATACGCAAAACACATTTAGTTTTTCTTTTCAGAAAAACGAAAGAAATTTGGCATTTACTTGGAGTGTGCGAAAGCTTGTTACATTTGATCAAAACAATCCGGTTATCCGGACCGAAGATAATAAATGCATTGAATTAACTTGCTCATTTGACCATACAATGATAATTAGTGCTAATGTCAGTACTGAAGTAAGGTTAGTGATTCCAGCATTTTGATATGAGATTACTTTTGATTTTGCTATGCTTGATGCTTAGGGTGAGAAGAGGCTTTGCTGAAACTTTTGTTCACCATAAAATATTTTTCTGGCCACTGCTCATGTTGCTACGCTTAGACTTGAACTTTTTTTTGTTTTGTTTAGTAGAGCTGATATGTTCTTTGCGCAGTCTAGCTTAATGATTTGATGACCTCCCATCTCACATTACTCTGCTTCGAACGAGGTCAAACCAAACTTCAAGGTGGATATTGAACAAATTAGACACAGAATACCAATTAATGGCATCGTGCAATACTACTCGTGTAAATTGTAAATTGGGAACAATGACGCGGAGATGGGCCCTGCAAACTCGTTACTCGCTTCGGCGTAATACAGCGAGTATAACGAAAGATTTGCTTTGCTTTGATTTGACTGCTGTAAATAAAATGTTTTTTCTTGCGTTTTAATTAAAGAGCCAAATTATTCATGTTTTTTACTACTTTATTGTGAAAATGATTTGGGTGGCAGCATCTTTTTTGTCTACAATGAAAGAAAATACTGTAAATTCTAAGGTACTGAGCACTTTTGCGCACTGTACAATTTACATTTGAAGATTCCGATGCTTGTTTTCATTTGTTTATTTAAACCAGCCACGTAACCAGGGCTTTATTGCAGGAGGAGGCTAGAACCCAATGTTAAATTTTCTTCAATGAAAATATCTCAATTGACCAGACTGCTGAGCAAACTGATACAACTTAAGTGTGTTACCTATTGGGGTCTGTAAACGGAGCTCCCAGCCGCTGGGCGATTTTTGTTTTTTTTTGTTTGGAAAAATAGCCGTTTTAACGCTATTCGGATCAAATTTAGCTCGTTTTTAGAGTCGTTAGAAATAACAAAATTGCTACAACTTAGAAGGCAGTTGAAGAAAACAATTTTCCAGCCCCTTAGTTTTGCCGTCTCGTTACTAACAGGTCAAGTCCAAAACACATTTAAACGCTTGAATTTTGGGATACAATTTTCTAATGACTTGGTTAAGCGGGGAGGGGGAGGATGAAGACCCATTAGCCCTTCATGTGGTTGCATCACTGATTTAAACTTACCCTAGATTTTCAATAACTTTTTTGAAGGACAATTCTCAAATTGCTTTACGTCAATACCAATTGATGACGGATATAGCATCGACTTTGTTTATTTTTGATGGAACGTATTGTTACTTAAAGTGATGTTTGTGTAATTGCATAAAACTTTTGACATATAAGAAAAGTCGTGTTGATTTACAGGAAAATTGTGGAAGAAACTCGTCAGGAAAACGGAACTTTTGACGTTGAGATTACGCTTCTTCAAAATAATTCCGACAATCTCCTTTCGCTTCTAGCTGTTGATGACGTCATAACTGTTCCTGACTATATTTACGTCTACGTTAACCTTGTGGAAATAAATGGTGTTTCGGGCGCTGATGTGTATGTGCAAGTAAGGCGTTCATTTTACCAGAGCTGCCCAAATCCTGTTTTACGGGCCGCATACGGCCCGAGTTTAGAAAATTCTGCGGCCCCAGAGTTCTTTCAAGATGAGCTATAGCAAACTCATAACAAAGCTATAGCAAAGCTGTCCAATGGCTGTTTTAACATTTCGTTGAGAAAAACAAACACGCGTTAAGAAAATTCAGCGGCCCTCGAGTTTTTTCAAATTGAACTACAACAGAAAATTTTGGAAGCAACCTAATCAATTTTCTTCTATTCTTACGTTAGGTCTCGATCTAAAAATCCGGTAAGAACAAAACAAAATATGGTGAAATGCCTTTTTTTGGTCTTCAACTCAACTTAATTTTCTCCAGTTTTTTTTAATCAAACCTCACTAAAAGCAGATTATTTCACTGTGGCCCCTTTCCAGGGGCGTATTTAGGGGGGGGCATTGGGCCACGTCCCCCCCTTTGGCTCTCCAGGATAGTATATTTAGCATAGAATAGTATGCAAAATTGCGGCATGGCCCCCCCTTTTGTAACTTGGGCACAAGATTTCAGGACACAAACGGCGGGCGAAGACCTTTTTTTTTGGTCTTCACCTAATTTTAGGCCAAAAAGCGGACTAAATTTGAGTGAAAACCTTTTTTCTTTATTTTATTTTGGTCTTCACCTGATTTTGGGCAGGAAAACGGACTGATTTTAAGTGAAAAAATTTTCTGATTTTCCTGGCCCCTCCCTTTCGAAAATCCTGCGTACGCTACTGCCCGTTTCTCAAAAAGTTTGGGTACCCCTGATCTTACCAATAAAATTGGTAAAGTTAGTTCACTGCTAGTACTGAACCGTTTTATCATTTCCCATTTTTTGGTTTATATAGTGAAGTATTTTGCACTCTTTTTATAGAGTTGAGGTCGAGGACACATAGCTCGAGGCAAAGGACCAAAGACGCAGGCGCAAGCGTTCTCAAAAAAAAGTTAAAAAAATTTTTTTTTCAGCCGATCTCCAAAGGTCAGATAAAAAAAGGTCTTCGCAAATTTTCTGCGAGATTTCTGGCACTTTTCAATAAAATTTTAAGGGTTCAAAAAATAGTGCTGTCCTCAAGCCGAGTACAGTGCTATTTTCAAGGACTTGAGGTTTCGAGGCCAAGGACTTCAAAATGTGTCCTCGAGGATGTCCTAGAGGACTCCACCTCTGCTTTTTAAGTCCAAAGATTTTTACGGTTTAAAAGTTAATAAACGAAGAACATTTTTGCCACTCCGCCCCTGTGATTAAAGCGGTTGTAAATAGCTTTTGAATAATAGGGCTTGATTTGCTGTGCTGTTGGTGATTTTGAAAGAGTCAGGTTTGAATAATGAAACTGCGATTATGTCTCACAAGTTTGCTACTTTTACTTGATTTTATACAGAAAAGACTAAACTTTAAGATTAACGCAAAACACAAGGAATAGCAAGTTCACAACCAAAATCACAACAGATCTAGATTTTAATGTTGTAGTTTTCACGAAGTCAATCATTACAACAGCTTTTTTGTTGTTAAAGCAAGAGCGACCCACTTAATAATGATTGCAAACTTTTAGATGGAAGAATGTTGGGCTACCCCAACCAGCGCCCCTAGCGCTGCGACTAGATATCAAATCATTGTGGATGGGTAAGATAACCTAAAGCTGCATTTACACGGGCAACTTTTAGCTGCGAGAATCGGCATTTTACCTTTTCTTTTCTTCAATCGAGAAAGAAACAAGAGCAATTGAGAAAGAAAAAATGCAAAATGCCGATTCTCGCAGCTAAAATTCGCCCGTGTGAATGCAGTTTAACGTGAAGTGTTCAACGGATTACTCACTCATTTTAGAAGTGCAAGCTTCCGAAATGAAGTTTTCACGAAAATCAAAGGAGTTACACTATTAAACAAAGTGTGTAGCTCAGAGATTCTAAACATCGAGCCGCTACTTCTTCGAATTGAAAGATCTCGGCTTAGATGGTTTGGCCATGCAAGTAGAATACCCCAGGAAAGGCTTCCCAAGCAAGTTTTACTTCCCAAATCAAATAGGAAAAGACCAGTTAAACAAACTAGAACTAGACAGACCAATTACATTGAAGATCTTGGATCGAATCGCTTGGAACTCATCCAAGCGAAATGATAGAGGTAATGAAAGACCTTGACGTATGGCGGCGTAATCTCAAGTTGCTGCCCCTGAACTCTCACGGTAAGTGAGCAATGAAGAAAGAACAAGGTCCATATTTGCATTTGGTTAGAACGCTCCACCTATATCAATTTCAAATTTTTTAGTTGTCCATTTTTTGCATGTTTTTTGGGTTTGCTTTGAAAAGTAAGACAAAAATAAAACGAAATATAAACATAAAAAGGAAGCAGGAGTCAAAACCAACCAACTTAAATTTACTGATGTACTTCGATAAAAAATCCCAAAGACAAACTTTGTCCATGGCATGCCAGTGTGCTTCAATAAGCCTTTATTGAAATTTTCGTCTAGATGTGCAGATTCGCTTGGAGAAGACACGAATGTTGATGACGTAATCGAGGTTATTCGCAACTACCAGCCAAATAACGGCAGCTTCCGTTTCCGATCGTTCACATGGAACATTAACTTCACTCAGCCGATTTTCGTTCACTGCTTCGTTGAAATCTGTAATAATGAAGATCTCGGCTGCGGCAAACTGGTAAGAATTAAAAATACATTGCGCCACTTCCAGTTGAAGCTTCACATTGAACTTTTTTAATGTTGAAGTTAAGCAGAGAAGCTATGAATTTTAATGTATTTGCAGTATTAAGTTGAGAATAGGAGAATTTGAACCCCAAATTACCATTTCAGTTGCGGAGACGCTCCATCAACTAGGTATAGACATGAGCTGTAGCCAATGAATTAATAATTTTATCTCATAATTATAACTGCAATTCTTATTTTACAGTCATGTGATGAACCAGTCAAACGAGATGCCGGATTTCGAGGCAATGACCATAGCCGGTTGTTTAGCTACGGACCAATCTATGTCCAGTCTAGAAGTGAAAGTAGCTGTTCAAAGGTTATATTGAGTTTCAAATAATTATGCACTTAATCCGACTTGAGACGGACCGATTGACCTACACATTTTATTTTACACGAATGTGGGAAGAGACAAAAATTTCTCCCAAATATATTTCCTAAACCGAAGATCATCGAAACACTTAAACTTGACATGTGGATTGTTGGCTTGTTGCTCAACTAAATTTTTCAAAAAATTGGTTTGGGGCTAATAACGGCATCATAGTGACGTTACAATTAATTTTGACAAAAGTGATCTCATGTTTTCAATGCCGTCATAGGTGGTTTAAATTTTGCACATAGAATTTTCTATGAATTTTGAATGATAAAGTTTTCAAGTCAAAATGATACGTAGCAAAAATGTCTTCTAACTTTAATGGTTTAGATTAGGACCAAAAATGACCTATTTTGGTGAAGTGGCTTCAGCAGACTTTCAAATTGGCAAACTTCTCCGCAATATAGAAACTTCAGATCTTCAAGAATTATTTGTGAATAAATTTGACTTAAGATCAAGTTAGTCTGAAGAAAATCCTGTTTTTGAAAGGAATTTTCACAAAAAAAAAAAAAAAAAGAGCGGCATTTTTGCTCCTCCTGTGCAAGATAGGATTTAAACAAAATACAAAAGTCAGAGTAAATGGTCAAATTTTCTTTAGGTGGAAATTTTGAATCAAAATTTGCGCAGTAAAACAGTTAAATGGTTGGTCATTCAGTCTGCGGCTCTAGTCAGTTACAGAGGTGGGCAGCGAAAGTCATAAAAGTTGCGCCGCAAGCGCACGCGCAACTACTCTGAAAATCTTGCGCTGCAAGGATTTTCGCAAGGCTAAAAAAATAATTGCGCAGCAAGCGCAAGTGTGAAGTTTTGAAAATTATAGCTTTAATTGACTCACTGCTCAAACCTCACTAGATTACGATACGAAACCAATGTTCAAAACAAATTAGGTTCGCTTACAAATAAGTAAACAAAAACATTAATTTTCTTTAAAAAATATAAGCGTTTGAAAATACGCATTGCTTAACCCAATGTTTCTGAAGCTTTTGACGCTCATACCTCATAAAATTTTGTAAAATATTTTCGTACTCCATGACCTTTTTTGAAGAATGTTTTTGAATCCATTCAAGAGCCAAAAAAAGGTCTTTACCGCGATTTAAAACGGAATTAGTACCCGGATTCCATTAAAGACCATAAAGAAATAGGTCATCACCGCAATTTGGTACGAGTTTATGCACTCATCATGGTAAAGGCAGATAATGTGTTTCCTCCCAACAAGAAGTGACTCCAGCTGGGGATTTAGCGGACCGCTGGAGCTCTGAACTCGAACCGCGGGCCACAATTTTGCACTCCAGTGGTCCAATTTTCAGCAAGTAGTTCTAAATAACCTTTTTTCGGACGTCTCATCTCGTACCCCTTGTGGTGGTGCTTCGTAACCCCAAAGGGTACAGGTACCCCCGGTTAAGAACCCCCGGTTAAGAACTCTTTGGGCAAAGAACGTCTTCATATTTGATAAAAAATATTCTCAACACCCTCACTTAAAGAAACCGGGGTGTTAAAAAATTCTACCAACAAAGCCTTCATGTAGTGGTAAGCAAACGATTTTGGAACCACTGTTTTTTTGTAGTGGCTTGTCAAGGAAATCCTGTACAAGCTTTGATACAAATTTTGTGCTTTTGAGGCAATTAGCATCACTCTCTAATGAATGAAGCTCGCTAAAAAATCATCATCTTTTTTGTTTAAAGAGATTGAACCAAACAAGTATTACTTATTAGAGCTATACCAATGCTGTCACTTCATCATATCATATCACATGTTGGATCCGGTATTTTCCCCGTCGACGAAGTTGGCCGGATTTCGTATGGTCATTGTTTTTGCTATTTCTCGCCGTTTCGTTCGATCACATGCATCCTCTTTTTCCAGGCCATTTTTCTTCATCTTTTTCTCTACCTGCTTTTTTCACGTTTGTTTCGGTCTTTCTCTTCCTCTACTACCACTCACTTCAAATTTCAAAGCCTTCACTATCACATTTTCATCTTCTTTCCTCAAAACATGACCGTACCACCGTATACTGCTTGCTTTAGCTATCCTATCTAAAGACTCCTTTATGCCCAACATGTCCTTCAACTCCTCGCTGTTTCTTCGATCTAATAGCTTCACACCACACATCGCTCGAATCATAGCTCTTTCGGTTCTTCTCAAAATTGCCATCTCTTTTTCTCTCAAGCACCATGCTTCACTTCCATACTACATAACTGATCTTACACAACTTTTGTAAATCTTTCCTTTCATCTTTAATGAAAACCGTCTGCCTTTAAGTATTTCGCTGCATTCCCTGAACTTCATCCAACCAATTCTTGATTTAGCTGTTACCGCCGTTTCGAACCCACCAGTTGCATTCAATCTGTCACCTAGATAAGTGAACTTGCTCACAGTTTCCATACCATCACACAATTTTTCATCTGCTGATCCCTTAAAGTTATTTACCACGCTTCTACATTTCTTACAAGCAAAGTTTTTGTTCACATAAACTGAAACTTTCTTCTTCTCCGTGCATCTTGCGTGGACCCACTGCTGTCACTTCTGTTTAAAATATCTTTCAAGTTTTACCGGACTAGCAAAAAATTGTAATTAATAGTTTTTGTTGCTTCTTGTTTTCAAATTACGGCAACAAGTCAGACTGTTGGGAATAATGCGTTTGATACCCCAAGCAAGTTAAAGATTTTTTGTAGAAACGAATAGTGTAGTTCTAGAAAGAGTGAGAGACAATTACAAAAAAAAGTTTTCTGTTTAAAACTTGATTTTACAGCCATTTTTTAAATTATTCATTTGAAACTTTTTTTTTGAAAAATCGGCAAAAGATATTTTAGAGAAAAACGTTTCAGCAAAAGAATACCCATGCTGTAAATCCAACAGAAATATTGCAAGCAGTAGACGGATGGAATTTCCCATGATGAGGCTTTGATGAACCTACCTCATCATAAGCGTAGCCAAGGGCGGGGATAGGCCCGCCCCCCTCCAATTGAAATGCCACCAATGATAAAAATAATAACAACAAAGTTTTATAAAAAGTAAAAAGTTTTATGTTTATTCAGTTTCAGTTTCTTTTAGCATTTTCGCGTACAACAGTATACGTGGACAATAGACTAATATAACATTGATGACCAGTTGGCCCGGGGACCTCAAATCAAATTTTTGCCATCCAATTTAAATGTATAACTCGGGAAAAATTCAGAGCTTTGTCCTAAAAGTCGCAACCTCAGGCCCTTATCTAATCATTTTGTGAAATTAACGCAATAACATGACTACGTAGTAACCATCTATTGCACCAACTTCAAATAACAATCCATTCCCACTTTGCCAGTTTTTACGCGACAAAACACTTTTGAGTTTTGACAAAAAAAAGGTCAAGAAAAATGATTATTAAAAAAATTATTTAACTTAGATTGAGGGCCCTGAGAACCCTGGTCGTACATGAACTCCTAAAACTGATTATTTTCATGACAAAACAAAAATCTCCTAAGGAAATACTTGAGTGATTATTTACTGCTAAAAATATTGCAGCAGGCAATGTACCTTGCTTTTCCCACCTGAGCCAAGTCACTTACATAATTTAGCCCCAAATTAAAGACTTTAAACGTGTTTTGGACTTGATTTAAGTAAAGGAAAGACTCACCAATTGATTTTTTGAATTGGCTTTCAAATCTTAAAAAATTAGTTATTTCAATTGGCTCTAAAAACGTACGAAATGTGATCCAAATGGCATTAAAATAGCTGTTTTTTTTTCAAAAAAGATCACAAAAAATCGCCCAACGGCCGGCTCCCAGATTTCGTTTGTGATACGATTGGGTTTAACTAAGTTTAGTTTGCTTACCACATCTCCTAATTTAGATAATTTTGGAAAGCTTTTAAACTTTTGGTTTAAGTTCTTTCCCTTCAGCAAAATCCAGGTTACATGCCAAACGAGGCCTCGACTTCTGATCCTCAATTCTACGGTATCTTTGTCCTACAAAAAGTCTCTTTTTTTGAAAAATTTTGATAACGTCATTGCGTGAGATTTGTGGTTTGGCCTTCCCCCCAGTCAAAAATCCTGGCTACGCCTATGTACCTTGTGAATGTTTTTTCGTAACTTTAATCACATTTGATTGAAAAGTAATCATTCCTAATCGTATTCGAATTGCGCTTGCGCGATTGCGCTCAAAATTGCTAAAGTACTTGCAGCGTAAGCGTCAGCGCAACCGTTTAAAAATAATTGCGGCTCAAGCGCAATCACAAATAGAATAGTTTCACCGCAATTTTTGCCGCGCAAGTGCCAACGTCTGCTCAGTAATATATACTGATTGATGAGATTCAACTCTTGAACATGAGCAGAAGGTTACTGATGAAAGAGCTAAAAGCTTAAAACAACGTTGTTCAGTTTTTTGTGTTTTAAAATTTCGGCCCTCTTCAATTAATGCTTACCAGTAAATATTCTCTCTAAATATTTGTTGCAGAACAATGGCGGTTGTTCCGAAATATGTTGGGTAACTGATGATGACCACATTGAATGCTTATGTCCAGATGGAAAAGAATTGATGAGCGACGGCAAAACTTGCAAAAGTATATTAATTAACTTAATCACTGCTGATGCAAAAATATTTTAACTCCTTTTGGCCTCATGTTTGTTGGTTACAAAAAAATTTAGTTTACCTTCGAACAACCATTTAAAAATAATTGCGGCTCAAGCGCAATCACAAATAGAATAGTTTCACCGCAATTTATGCCGTAACAAGACTACCTAAGTCTATATAACATGCGTTTGAAAGCTCTTACCGGTTTATATACCGTATTAGGCATCAGAAAAAAAAAAGATTCATCTGCAGCACGTGTTTTGTTCTATCACTAATTCTCAGTGCAGCTATAATTCAGGACCCAGCTAAAAAGTGGTGACACCACAATACATGTTTCTGAGGATGATTATTAATTAAAGCTGTTTTTCGATGCAGTTTTTGTAGCTGTTCTAGTTGTCCAGAGTTGTAGTAATCGGGCAGCCTAGTTCAGGCCCGAACCCAGTACGAATCCAAAAATGATTTGGAACCCGAAAGTGTACCGAAAAAGCTCGAAAACGGTTAATGCTATGCCACACTATCAGCAACTTTCAATAAGTGAGAACGATCTTGCATTATAGTGTTCTTGCATTTATGATACAAAATAAAACAACTTTATTCATTCTATTTTACAAGGTGTATTTGACCAACACGCAGTATATTTTACAAAGCGGGGAGGGGGATGGGCAATATTGCTTCCTTATCTAACTTCTAAACCAAAAGCTATGGGAACTATAAACTTGGCATGCGGATTGGTGTTTACCAAAATTTTTTTGAAAAATTGGTTTTGATTTGATGACGTCATCCTTGTGAAGTTACGGCCATATTTTTTGAAAAAAGACGTATAGGCGGTTGAAATTTTGTACATAAGTTTCTTTTTTAGTACTGCAATTGTTATTGTAGTTACATTTTATTCACCAAATTGCCTTAGCCAGGAGACAGCGAAAGGACCTTTCGGTCTTCAAATCAAGCTGCCTCCTGCCCACCTGTCTACCACACACGGTGGAGGCTTCTCACTGTCCCTTTAATTGCTGAACGTCAAGCCAGGAAGCTGTGAATACCAATTTTTATTGTCTTTGGTTTGACCTAACCAGGAATCGAACCCGAGTCTACCGTTTCAGTAGCAGACGCTCTATCCACTCGACTACTGATCGGTTATTTACTTATCGATTACTGACTCATAAAGTGACTTAGTCAAGTTATTTGCGTCACAAAAACGCCTAATGACGTCATTTAATTTGAATATTGGCGAAAAAATTCTCAGATTTTGAAAACTGTCTTCGGAAAACTTTAAAAATTAGGAAAAGGCCATGTTACCTTATAAACTTCCAATTTCAGGAGTTATTTGTGATGAATTTTGATTTAATTTTGAAACAAAAATCTTTTTTGTGAAGAAACTTATCATAAAAAACCAAAAGGGGGGCAATTCCCCACCATAAAATAAGGTTAATTATTTTGATTATGTTTTTTGGAATGTCTGAAACACAAGGCACGTATCGGGCCCGCTGTAAACTAAAAATGTTGTTAATCTTAAGCCCGAACCCTACTCGAAACAGATATGGAACCGGCAAGGATTTTCTCGACCGGACCGGTAAATTTCAAAATCTACGCCGGTTGACCGCCCGGTTGCCGGTTTCTGACCTGCACAATCGACCGGTTTTTTTACACAAGGCTTTTGTTAAGGTTCAATACATCTAATGAAAAATTTTCAAAGGGAGGCCATGGGTGAGGTGTTAAAATTTGTGATTCCGCACGAGGGTCTCAGAAAAAAAACGCAAAAAATGTTTTGCGGTTTTTGCAAAAATAACTCAATTTTAAGATGTTTTTAGGTAAATTTCGGTTTGAAAGACCTGTTTTGAGCAGCGCAAAACGTGCGCAAAATAAGCATAAAACGAACTGGAGGGCACAAGCTAAATTATTTGACGTTCTTTCTGATGATATTATGCGTAAGGCCAAGAAAAGAAGTTAAAATTTTTTAGCTGCTGGTGACGGATTATTTGCAATTTGCCGAGCAGCAAACATTAAACTACAGTAATATGACATTGGCTGGAAAATATTTGAAATATAATGTGCCCTAGCAATTTGTAGAAATGATGCTACTTCAGAACAAGCCATGGGTAGTTAGATATAAAAAAACAAGAGCTATGTCTTTCTTGTCCAGGGTAGAGATTGGCAAATTTAAGTTGGAAAAAGCTTTTCAAAGCGGCAAGATTTTATCATGTACTAAAAAATCTGAAATCTGCGCCACTTCCTTTCTCAAGCTGACTAAAATGATGCTAAAATGCCAGGTAGCGTAAGCCTTTTCAACATGCATGCTTTAATCTGATTACGTGATTTTAACATACATTTTGCTCTTTTTTGCTTTGAGCCATGGCCCAGGATCGGGCGGGGCATGGCACAACGCCCCCCCTCTAATACGCCCCTGGATGTGCATGTCTTTATGGTCACAGCGTATTAGTTACAGCTTAAAACCATTTAACAACTGTTTTCAAAACGTGTGGTTTGTTAATACTTTTTTTTTTTAACTTTTATTTATAACAAAATAGATATATATCCAGGGTTGGCCAAAAAAATTGCACCCTTAGACAAAGTGCCATAACTTTTTTTTGCATAAAGATAACAATTTAAAATTTTTACCATATTTTTTACAACGATATATTGCGTAGCTGTTTAAAATTTTACAATGAAATTCCTAGAAGTTATAAAATGACGTCCATTGAAACATTGAAGACTGCAATCTCTTTTCACAAAGTGCGTTCAAAGGTTTTTTTGTAGGTAACGTAACTTTTTTTTTATAATTGGCCTTTCTATATTCATTGTGACGTAACAATACCTGAATGCTAACAAATCCTTTTTCAAATGATAATAACTTTGAAATACCAAGCTCCCCGATGATAACGCCATCGATGGGTTTCGATTTCGTGTGCTGTTGGTGATTGCAGAAAGCGGACAACACATCGAAAAATATTGAACGAATAAACAATCGCTTACTATTTGTGCCGTGTCAATTTTCATGCAATTGCTGTTTGTGATACTCACTATTTAAAAACCTGTAATTTTGTTATTTTACGGAAATTTTTAATAAAATTTGACACAGCTACGCAATACATTGTCGTAAAGAAATGGTAAAAATTTTTAAATGTTATCTCATTCCAAAAAAAGTTTTGACTCTTTGTCCGAGGGTGAAATTTTTTTTGGCCAACCCTGAATATTTCGGTTGGTGCTTAGATGTCTTTTAGTTGCAAGAAAGGAGAATTTGACCGGTGTTTCAACCGGCTTGACCGGCCGGTGGAAGAATCTCGACCCGACCAGTGCCGGTTGACCAGATCGGTTTCCATCTCTGACTAAAAAGCCCGGTTTGACTTACAACTTTTTAGTTGGCTATCTGCACGGCGGTCGTTGTTGTGGCAACGTTATCCGTTGGAATTTGAAAAATTGTTACAGTACATTTTTGGCATCTGGCTTAAAATTTATCAAGGATTCATATTTTTTTAATTCTTAATTAGTTGATATAACCAAGACAAATGTTACTTTAATACGAAACAACGTTATGGCCTAAACCAGAGTTCGGAAACCACTCGCCCGCGGACCGATTCTGGTCCGTGAAGAATTCGTTATTGGACTGTATACTTTTCCAGGTTAAATACTTTGGAATATATCTGTAACATCTTATGATAAAATAATTCCAGTTTACAGGAAGTATTACAATAATTCACCTTGGTTACGGTCACAATGCAAGTATATCATCAATTTACATCGAATATTTGAATTTGCTAGCGTTCCCCATTGCAGCAAACTTACGTTTTTATTGCTAAACATTTGTGATTTTGAAAGCCGGTCCGCGAAAATTTTCCCGTTTTTAACCGGTTCCTAGTAAAAAATAGGTTAATCGTTTGCGTGCTATCTGGCCTAAAGGCTACCAGCGCAGAAACCTAGGAAACATAGCCACCAGAACGGCGCCTACTTAAAACAAACATTTTGAAAAAGTTGTCTTCCCACAGGATTGGAACCTCCAGCCTTTGAATTGCCGGTCCACTGCTCTACCACTTGAGCTAGAGAAGACGTCTATCTGCAGGCTTAATTTTGGCAATTTAAACCCAGCTATAGTATTCTCTAGGCTTTCTCGCTGGTAGCCTTTAGGCCAGATAGCAAGTTAACGATTAAACAGTAAACCTCTGGCCCTGCAAACGTCAAAACATCACTATTAACCGACAAGTTTGACGTCCTTCGTGGTTGACTCCTGGGAAATCATAACGACTTCTGTCCAGCTCTATGCGTCACTATTAAATTATTTTTAATAAAATAGGTTGCCGACCCCTGGCCTAAACAACTTGGGTTGTTTTTGCATCACAATGCCACCATTGACTAAATTTCAAGCTTTTGGTTTGACTTATTGACCTCACAAGTCGAAAAACTTCTCTAAAATAATCTTGATTTAAACTATACATTATTGTTTCATCGGGGCATCTGCAGGCCCGGAGCCAGGATGGCGTGACTGGGGGGCATAAACAAATTTTGGGAGGGCACGAGAAGTTTAATATTTATTTGAATTCGAGTGTGTGGATCAAACGAAAAACGTGAAGACCAAAAAAAAAGGGTCTTTATTTCCACAATTTCGGTTTGCATTCGAAAAGTCTTCGGAGATTCCACGAACTGTAAACTGAATACCAAAAGAAAAAAGGTTTTCTGTTCAAAAATGTCTACAAATTCTGGCTTCCATCTCAAAAATCGTCCGCTTTTCCACAAATTCAGAGGTGAAGAACAAAAAAAAAAAGGTCTTGGTCCCAAAAATGTACACGAAGTGTTATAAAATCATGTGTGAGTCTGCACAAAAATTACGAAAAACCAGTTCTTGTTCACGAATTCTGCGGCGATAAGCACTATATTACGAGTCTCAGGCCTCGATTTGGATTCCAGTAGCTTCAAGCCTATTAATTGCTTTGGGGCACAGTTCTCGCTTGGGGGGACACAACTTTCGTTTGGGGGGGCAGAAGCAGTAATTCGGGGGGGGGGGCACGGCTCCGGAATGCCCCCTGTGGCGCCGGGCCTGGGCATCTCGTTCTTACAATCACGACCGTTGATAGAAATTTCGGGCACGGGAACAAAAGCAAAAAAAAAAAAAAAAATCACAAAACGAACAAATCCCCGAAAATTGCCATTGAAGAAATTATAAAATCAAAAAAGCTTTCGCATGAGCTGGACCTATTTTTGTTTGCAAATTACTGGTGACGACTAAAAAAGCCACAGCTTTGAATTGAGTTTATGTTTTACTGGAATTCCCTTCCTCAACACTGCTAGGCAGCTGTTAAGCTCAACATTGAAATTATTCGGGGGCCCGTAAATGTGGGCACCCCCCTGAAATTGACGGACCTAGGTGCTCTTGACTCTCTTACAGGTCAGTGGTGGAGTGGATCCAGCGTCTTTCTCTGAAACAGTAGAATCGGGTTTGATTTCAGGTCCGGTCAATTAAAAGACTGCAAAAATTGTAATTCACAGCAGCTTCCCAGCAATAAACAAACAAGACAGTAAGCTTTTCCCGTATGTGCTAGATTGGTGGGCAGATGGAAGCTTGACTTGAAAACCAAAAAATTCCTTTACTATACGCTATACTCCTGGTCAAGACAACTTGGTAAATAACCTGTAACTACTTTTACCCTCCTCTCAACAAATGTTTGAAATTGTGGTGATACTATTCAATACTGGCCCTTTAATAATAATATTTTTGTTACAGAAGTAGAAACAAAGACCCCATCCGCGGAGAGTCAGTATAATGATCGCCTGATGATCGCCGCCGTGTTTCTGCTGCTGGTAACGATCTTGGTCAGCGCCAAGATGGTGTGGCAATTTCATCACATGAAACCAAATTTTCCACTTCAAAATCAGATTTAACAAATTGTCTTTGTTAACGTTGCCAGTTTTGCAGTTATACGAGTATTACACTATTTAGCATAGGTGGGCAAGTTAATGCAAAACGTTAGCTTCGTTAACCACTAGTCCGTTAACAAACTTCACACCTCCGTTAACGTTAATCCGTTATTTTCAGCTTTAATTAACGGAAGTTAATCAAGTCCGTTAATCCGTTAATATTTTGCGCGTAATTTACATTTCTTCTTATTCACTCGCTTCCAGAACACGTATTGACGCTGTTGAGCTGATTGTAAGGAAATATTTATTGCAATGATGGTTTTTTTGTGTTTTGGAAGTTACATTTTAAAGTCTAATCTAATTTCAAGATAGAAATAAGTTCAAATGCACTAACGAAGCTGCGATCGGAAAGCCTTTGGAAATTGCGAACAGCGATAATTACTCTGGGACTGCAGCTTATTATTTGCTTCACAAAAAGAGCTCTTTTCTTCGTTTTCTTCTGTAAAACTCGTGCTAATACTCAACAAGTGTTGCCAGTGCAAACTGGTTTGTACCGGTACGATGAATGAATGGTACAAGATATTAACGATAAAAACCTTAACGGAAGTTAACAGAACTTAACGGAAGTTACTTTAGTCCGTTAACAGAACTTAACGGAAGTTAATTTAGTCAGTTAACATGAAAAAAGTTTTTAACGGATTAACGATTTCAAGAAAAAGTTAGCTTCGTTATTAACGGATTAACGATTAACGAACTTGTGCCCACCTATGCTATTTAGTATACGCTACACTTTGTGTAAATTTTTTTTTTGCATTATATTAGTTCTGGTTAACCCTATTTTTAACGGGGTATTTGACTAACGTGTTTTACGCGGGGGAGGGGGCAAACATGCTCTCTATCTAACTCTGAAACTAAACGTCATGGAAACAACAAATTTGGTACGGGGATTGGTGTTCATCAAATTTTTTTAAAAAATTGGTTTCGCGTTGATGGCGTAATTAATGCGACGTGATGGCCACATTTTCCAAAAATGGCAAAGTTTTGTGATGACGTCATTGGCAGTTCAAATTTTGTACATAGTTTTTTAGATACTAAATCATAAAATCTCTAGGTCAAAGTATTTACGTCGCAAAAACGTCTTGTGACGACATTTAAGTTAAACATGGGCCGAAAAATGCTCAGGTGTAGGAAAATGACTTTGGCAAACCTTTAAATTAGAAAACTTCCTCTTAGCTTATCAGCTTCAAATTTTCAGGAGTTATTTGTAATGCAATCAGATTCAAAGTCAAAAGTTAGTTTAAAGAAAAAAGCTTGTGTCTGAAGAGATTTATTACGAAAACATTAAGAGTGGGGAAAAATACCCACTCTCCCCGTGCAAATAAGGGTTAAAGTTTACTCTAGGCCTATATATGGAACTTGTACCTAGTTGAAACTATATTACTCGAGCTATTGTGAGACCATTGGTTACATCGTAAGGCAATCATTGGACACGTTAAGTCTTTTCAAAAATACTAATAAATGCGTCATTCATTAACCAAATAAGTGTTAAATTTCCTATCTAATGCAAATAACGTTAAATAGTTCTACCTAATATTAGCCCTATCTTGGCATCGACCACTATTTGTAGGTGCTGCAAAAAACGCTTACTTTAGTATGAGATTGTGCTGTACCTGTACTTTGTTATCACAGACATCACATTTACACCATAGTATAGTTATCGACGTTTTTTAGGTATTGCTGTGCTTTTAATGTTTGGTCGAGAATTAACGCGTTTGTTTCTGGAGTGGGAGGTCTGAGGTTCAGATCTCGAGCCGTGGTCAAATCGGACACAATGTTGCCAACGGCTCGCCATTGCTGCGACTTTTCTTCGGAAGGAGCTGTGTTGCCCACAGGCACACTGATGTCGAGATGAGTACCGCCAACTCGTTACACGCTTTGGTTGAGTATAACAAAAGATTTGATCATATATACACCATAGTATAGTTTAGGTGCTGCAAAAAACGCTTGCTGTAGTATGAGATTGTGCTGTACCTGTACCTTGATATCCCAGACATCGTATATACACCATAGTATAGTTATCGACGTTTTTTAGGTATTGCTGTGCTTTTATTATTTGGTCGAGCATTAACGCGTTCGTCTCTGGAGCGGGAGGCCTGAGGTTCAGATCTCGGGCCGCGGTCAAATCGGACACAATGTTGCCTACGGCTCGCCATTGCTGCGACTTTTCTTCAGAAGGAGCTGTGTTGCCCACAGGCACAATGATGTCGAGATGAGTACCGCCAACTCGTTACACGCTTTGGTTGAGTGTAACGAAAGATTTGATCATACATACACCATAGTATAGTTTAGGTGCTGCAAAAAACGCTTGCTGTTGTATGAGATTGTGCTGTACCTGTACCTTGTTATCCCAGACATCGTATATACACCATAGTATAGTTATCGACGTTTTTTAGGTATTGCTGTGCTTTTATTATTTGGTCGAGCATTAACGCGTTCGTCTCTGGAGCGGGAGGTCTGAGGTTCAGATCTCGGGCCGTGGTCAAATCGGACGCAATGTTGCCAACGGCTCGCCATTGCTGCGACTTTTCTTCAGAAGGAGCTGTGTTGCCCACAGGCACAATGATGTCGAGATGAGTACCGCCAACTCGTTACACGCTTTGGTTGAGTATAACAAAAGATTTGATCATATATACACCATAGTATAGTTTAGGTGCTGCAAAAAACGCTTGCTGTAGTATGAGATTGTGCTGTACCTGTACCTTGTTATCCCAGACATCGCATTTACACCATAGTATAGTTATCGACGTTTTTTAGGTATTGCTGTGCTTTTATTATTTGGTCGAGCATTAACGCGTTCGTCTCTGGAGCAGGAGGTCTGAGGTTCAGATCTCGGGCCGCGGTCAAATCGGACACAGTGTTGCCTACGGCTCGCCATTGCTGCGACTTTTCTTCGGAAGGAGCTGTGTTGCCCACAGGCGCAATGATGTCGAGATGAGTACCGCCAACTCGTTACACGCTTTGGTTGAGTTTAACGAAAGATTTGATGTTATAGTGCAATATGTCGGTGGTTCAGAACGTGTGTATTATTTTTGTTTTTTTTAAGGGCATTGCGAAGCAGCTTATTCTATTCCTAATTAAGATAATTTTTGTTTCGTTAATCCAACAAAATTCAGCAAATAACCGAAGCAGTTATAATAGGCAATATCACCTATTGGCATCCGTATTACATAATTACATAATATAACAATAGTAATTTATTACAAACAAACGCATTATACGTATTATCAATTGACCAATGTGACATAGACAAAAGAATAAAGGTTTTGATTGGCAAAAATAATTGTTGTTGTTGTTGTTGTAATGTATATTTATCCTCTTGTCACCGGACAGCATCTGGCGCTAACTATAATTGAAAGATTCGCACACTTTTTATTGCAATTGCTGCTTTGTGATTGGAGGAATCCACACCTGCTTAGGAGTTTCCAGTAATCCATTCAATGTCCCTGCGGATTTTTCGAATTTTTGTTCTCTGAATTTGCTCCTTATTCGACGCCACCAACCAGAGATAATCATCGTAAAGCGTCTTATCCAAGGACGCAACAACGTGACCAGGTGCGGTTTGAATCTAGGTCATGTAATCAGAATTGTCGTAGAAACGGCGCCTTCGCCCTCGCGATCACGCTGCTGACAATTTTCAAACCAAAACATTTAAATGCTAAAAAATAACAATCTTAAAGGAGATAAAGCATCCAGTCAATTATGCTGTAGTTTACAATAATAAAATCGAAATATGATTTAAAAAATTTTTTGCTCTCGTTGTGGGGCTGCAGCTGCAAAGATATTCAAGTTTAAGTTATTTATTTGTCGCAAACCATCAATAAACATAAACATACAGCTGAAAATAATACTCAATGTGCAATGGCTGCGACTGGGTGGCTGCGAAGGGACCGCCAGTTCTTCGAGTCGGCAGCCACCCTATCCGTCACGTTAATGACATATACGTGATATAAGTCACTGAAAGCGCGTAGCTAACGACAAACAGAAATATTAAAGAAACTCTTAGTTCTGTTTATTGCAGCATAAAGAACCCAAAAGAAACTAACATCCCTTACCGCTCGGCTGCAACTTAAGAATGAATGCATTCCGTTAACAGAAAAGAACACGCGAAACGGCTTCGCGAAAAGCGCTATTCAAAGCAAGAAATTTATATGCAAATGAGCAAAAACAGATTACAAAATACACCGTGGTTTGAGGCGCAGCAAATTGACGTACACAACACTTCTCCCCACAAAAATATAGGAGTCATACAGTTAATTACACGAAACAATTCAAAAAGAATTTGCGGCATTGTAGCGTTCAGAATGCCGTCTAATCCGAGATGGATATTGACTGATTTCATTGTTTTGAGAATTAGCCTCACTGTCTTCATTTTGACCCTGTGATGGTTAGGTCGTGCCGTTTAGACTTCCGCTATCAATTATTTGGGGAAGCGGAACATTAGGGTGAATGCTATCTTCATCAGGCATTGGGATTATCTGATTGTGGTGCCGTTGGCGTTTCCACACAACATTCTCAACAATTCGCGCAGTGTACATCAAATGCACAAGAACTGAATTAATGGCGCCAACAACGCACTTTTTTATCTCTGAGTAAATAGTTTAGTGTAGCCGCTTTTTGATTAATTTAAATTTAATTGGCTCCCTCCCTTTATTACCCTCAATTTGCTTCAAAATTTTTTGTTTCGCCACTTCTACACTTTTAGGTTGAATCAAGTCCAGTCGAGTTTTCAAACGATATTTCAAAAATAACATCGATGGTGGTTCATTATAAAGTACATGCGGTGCATTACAATAGGCCAACAAAAACCGAGACAGTTTTAATTGAACTGATTCACTTTCCCCTTGGCCGCTGTAAAAGCTTTTTTTATTGTTTGCACAAACCTTTCAGCTTGTCGGTTTGTAGCGGGAAAATGAGGAGCCGTAGTCAAGTGTGTAACGCCATTTTTATTTTAAAATTGTTTAAATTCATCAGATTTAAACTGAGGGCCATTATCACTTACAGTCTGTTCAGATATCCCCCATCGATAAAATGAACAACGCAATTCATCAATAGTTTTCGTGGCAGTGGTGGACTTCATTACAATTACTTCAGGCCATTTAGCAAACGAACCAATCACTATTAAAGCATTTGTTGTAAAAAAGGTCCAGCAAAATCAAAATGAATCCGTTGCTATAGTATCTCAGCCAACTGCCAAGGATGCAATGACACCGGAGAGGGCTTATTTCTGGGGGGACATGACAGAACGTGCTAGCAAGCTCGTAAAGGCCATTCTCGCTCGCTAAAAAGCGCTAACGAACAAAAAATCTTCGTAGACAAACTGCAGTTTCTGAGCCGTCTCGCCCGGTATCCTTACACCTCGCAGAAAAACATTTCCCCGAAAATCATTTGCCAGAAAAACATTTCCCTGAACTTTCTTTTTCCAGAATTAACATTTGACAGAAATCACACTTGCCAGAATGAACACTTGCCTGAAATTACATCTGCCAGAATGAACACTTGCCTGAAATTACATCTGCCTGAATGAACACTTGTTTGAAATTACATCTGCCAGAATGAACACTTGCCTGAATGTACATTAGCCAGAATGTACATTTGGCCAAAATTACATTTCCCCGAAAACTTATTTTCCAGAATTTACACTTGCCAGAATGTACATTTGGCCGAAATTACATTTCCCCGAAAACTTATTTTCCAGAATTTTCACTTGCCAGAATGTACATTTGGTCGAAAGTACATTTCCCCGAAAACTTATTTTCCAGAATTTTCACTTGTCAGAATGTACATTTGGCCGAAATTACATTTCCTCGAAAACTTATTTTCCAGAATTTACTCTTGCCAGAATGTACATTTGGCCGAAAGTACATTTCCCCGAAAACTTATTTTCCAGAATTTTCACTTGCCAGAATGTACATTTGGCCGAAATTACATTTCCCCGAAAACTTATTTTCCAGAATTTACACTTGCCAGAATGTACATTTGGCCGAAAGTACATTTCCCCGAAAACTTATTTTTCAGAATTTTCACTTGCCAGAATGTACATTTGGCCGAAATTACATTTCCCCGAAAACTTATTTTCCAGAATTTACACTTGCCAGAATGTACATTTGGCCGAAAGTACATTTCCCCGAAAACTTATTTTCCAGAATTTACACTTGCCAGAAGGTACATTTGGCCGAAAGTACATTTCCCCGAAAACTTATTTTTCAGAAATTACATTTCCACAAAAATTCATTTTCTAGAAACTATTTTTCATTCGAAAAATTATTCTATGTTTAGGTTATTTATTTCTAGTAAACAGAACAAACTTTTAGGTGAAATTAAGAAACGTTGCGATAACAGTTAGCTTGCGGAATGAGAAATATAACCTAGCTTTTTAGTCAATTTGCTATCATAAGTTGTGCTTCAAGCGTAACGAAACTTAGCAATTAAAAATCGATGCAAGCATGTTCACAGAGGCAAAGCAAGCTTACTTTTACCCAGGTTACACTTTTTTAAAAGAGCCAATAAATTTTAAGTTGAGCTGGCTTCTCATAGTTTTTTGCCAATTTGCTGCTTCATTTGTCCTTAATATTATTCCTTGAATTCTGAGAACGTTCATGTCAATTTAAACGACCATGTTTTTAAAGTTATTTTGGAATCCAATTCCGAATGCTCTGTCAGCTTGAGCAAAGACTTTTTTGCAGCATCGTAAAACTGCAAAAGCGAAAAAGTACGGAGTTTTTTTTTTGACTTGAGAACATCCAAATATTTATGAGTTGCTTGCGCTGTTTGAAGCAGCATTCTGTAATTTTAGAATCGTTGCAATATTTTGCTTGTAAATACTGGAAAATTACTAAAATTTCATCGTTTTGAATTAGCACAGAATTTAGTTGCTTTCAAGATTTGAAATTTATTCTTTTTTGTTTCCAATCTTTTTGTTACTGATGGAGGCTGGCATTTTTTTAGATTCTGAGCAACAATGAGCCTCGGGTTTTTATGAAATATGACTGTTATAAAAAAAAATAGTGTAATTCGTCTTGCGTTCGCGACAAAATTAAATCTGCAGCTGTAGTACGAAATACGTAGCCAAAATCCACGTCGAACAACACTTCTTGCATTCCTCGGCAAAAGATTTCGCGCTTTAGCTTACCAACACTCAAGAAAGCAGCAATGGCGTGTATCCGCAACCAGCTTCAAAGAGCTTTTGTTTGAAACCTACCGAGAAAGCCACTTCTACGGAAAGCTCATTATGATGTCAATTCCCGCCATTCACATTTCATACAATGTAGAACATTTCATTCGCAGTTCATGCGAAGGTAGCAAAAAGATAAGTAATTCCTTCAGGTGACGTAACAATTAAAACCTAAGAGTCTTCCTGTAGCAAATACTGACCGCAATAATCCAATGTAAGGAACAGTAATGCCACTCCTAGTGAATTTTCACTAAATCTAGTGAATTTTGGTCCGGTCTAGTGACCTAGTGAATTTTACGATCTAGTGGATGTTTTTGTAGAATGTGCAAATACCAGAAAGCTGCTAATGTTTGCTTCCAAATTTTTGGTTGCAGTTTTATATCATTGCATGTTTAAATGTGTTGTTCTTTTCGCTTGATGAGACCCTTGAGCAAGGTCAAAACGCGTCGCGATAACTCATTCACAATAGTAAATTGTATAGATGTATAACTTATGCTTCTAAATGCTAGCCGTAAAGGTGGCCTAAGTTACTGGTCGAAACACAAAAACCTATAGTTTTAGGTTGACAATCATTGAATAGAGAAAAAAAAATTTTAATGAACCTGAAAGACCTTTTGGTATTTTTTAGAGATGACCAAGAAAATTACGCGAAAACCGTGCGTCGCTGGCGTGAAGGCCTTTTTTTGGGAGATCACCTAAAAATTCAAGCAAAAACTACGACCGGTGGTGCCACTCCGAGTGAATTTTATATAGATCTAGTGAATTTTGGTCCGTTTTAGTGTCCTTGTGAAACAATCTAGAGAAATTTTTGTAACTTACCAAGTGAAGACCTTTTATTTTTTATTTTTTTGAGATCATCTAAAAAGCAGTCTCATTGTCGTGTTTTTAACTCAATTTTAAATTAAAAGCACAAAGCGTTGTGAAAATTTTTGCGTTTCACAAAATTCTAGTGAATTTTGAAGAGTAGCCTGTGGCAGCATTCAGTGGCGGATCCAGAAAAATTTGGTGGGGGGGATGACAAAATTTATAAGCACGGATTTTCTATAGGCCTAATCTCAAAATTTGGGATGTTTATGATTAATCTTCTTGACGTCGCGCAAATTTGCTTGGCATATTTTTGATCAGGCGCGTGGCAAAAAATCTGCAATGAGGTGGCTGTGTACGGGCCTCCAGTGGGCGGTGGCATTTTGCGGTGTGGAAGCGTAGCCTTTAACCGCCGGAGACTGGGGGTCTGGGGGAAAAGCCCCCAGCCGCTAGAGGCACGGGGGCCTGGGGGCAGAGCCCCCAGCGCTAGAAAATTTTGTATTTTTTTGGCAAAAATAACTTAATTTTAGGCCTAATTTAATAATAATTATGCTCTTAAAGCACGGCATAAAAATTAGCATTTGCAAAAGCATGTTTATACTGTAATACTGAATAGCCCCCCTCCCATATTCCTGAGCTTACATATTTTTGATGATACCTGTGTTAAGCATTTTTCAATAAACGATCTTTTTTTCCATAAACAATTTTCAATAAGCATTTTTAAATAACATTTTCCTGCCCCCCTCTCTACGCCCCTATCCTATTGGCTTTAAAAATCAAGTCACAGTCGCACGGCCTACCGAGTATTCACTGACGGCTTTTTTTCAAATATGTAAGCTTAATATTACACATAAGCAGGATGCATGTTATGTTTAGGCTGGTGGGGGGGATGCATCCCCCCCTAAATCCGCCACTGGGTAAGGAACAACGTAGAATGAATGATCTTGTCGAGATTGTTGTTGGGGAGGTAGCTGTACTGCAACTGCATGGAATAAAAATTCGAATTTCCTGCTGTTGAGAATTCTCTGCTGTGTACTTTTGACCAGAGAATTTTGAGTTAATATTTGTTTGCTACCAGGCTCCTGTCAATCTTTCGAATTAAATCATTTTACCAATTTACACATTGGTGTCAGAGAAACATTAATTTTTGCTTTAAATAAATTTTCCCTCAAGGCGCGTAATGCCTACCTCAAATCAAAATGACAGTTCCGTACGGTGTTTTTTTTTTATTGTTCAAATTTATTGATACGAATAGGCCTATTTTATTATATTATTGTATAAATATTGGGAGAAAACGCTCACCTAACGAGCTCCATTAAAGCAAGACTGTGGGCCAGTGCTTCCCAATTTTTCATCACCGTGACCTATTTTCTATTCGATAATTTTCCATTGCCCACATCTAAATCGCTAGCTTAATCGCGATTTATCAATTTTCAGGTGATCCCCACAAAAAAAAGATATGGTATTCACGCCAAAAACCGCAAATTTTGTGCTAGCTCACTCTCTAACGGGCCCCACAGCCCTAATGATTAAGACAGTTTTTTAACCGAATTTACAATTACCCAAATAGCTCTAGCCCACCACAAAATGCTCCTATGGCCCGCAGGTTGAAAACCGCTGCTGTAGGCCATACGTAAGCGTAATGGTCGTCAAATTTCATTTTCGTCTTTTCATACGTCTAAATCTGCGCTAAGGTCAGTAGCGTAGGCGGGGAAGTGATGCAGTGCCGTCGCTACAGGGGGCCATGTCCCCCGATTTCAGTTTACTCAAAATGCTGTTTTAACGTCAAAATATAGAAAATTTAACGTCAAAATATAAGCGTTTAAAAGTATTTAGACTTGACCTGATAAGTAAGGGGGAGAGGGCTAAAGAGGTTAAGCAATTTAAGCCTTTGAAATGACTTCTGAATTTTAGCAATTTAATCATTGATGCCGCTTCAAAAAGTGCGAAAGGTGATTAAAATGCCGTTAAAATTGCTATTTTTGTGCTGTAAAATCTCAAATATTGCCCAATAGTTGGGTGGCTCCGTCCCCAGGCCCCGGTCTGTGACACGCTCGAGTTGCATCAGTTTGTTTAGCAAAAGGCCTAAATTAGACAATTTTTGTGCAAAAATAATTTTTGCTTCACCTCTCTAGCAAAATCCTGGTTGCGCGTTGGGCAGCATTCACTGCTGCAGATAGAGTTTTCAAGCGATTACGGCAGGGCCACAACTCAGGGGGGGCCAAGAGGGGCGGCGCCCCCCAAACAAAAATTTTGCCCGCCCAAACCCCAAAGCGACAATAGGAGAAAATATTGGTAGGCCTAAGTAGCCTATTGAATGGCTGTTGATTAATGATTTGAACTGATGCGAAATATTGCGTTTCGCAAAGCTTTTATAATCAGTACATTGATTGTGGTGCCACTGGCACCCGGTATGCATAAGCCTAACGCATAATCGCAATCCTTGCTTGATTTAGCTGACAAAGTCAAACTTGTCGGCAGTGGTGGCCTTAGGAATGTGCAAAGTGTGCAAATGGGGTTCCCCCTGTGGCGGATCTAGAAAATTTTGGTGGCGGGGGGATTTTAAGCACAAAACCTCAAAAATTCGGATGTCTTCACCGAAAACGGAAATTCAAACCTTTTTTTCGCCCAAAATCAGGTGGTCTCAAAAAAAAAAAAAAAAAATCCGTTTTCGACCGATAAATCACTCTTAATTTCGATGAAGACCTTTTTTTTTTTTTTTTTTTATTGGAGATCACCTGATTTTGGGCGAAAAAAGGTTTGAATGTCCGTTCTCGGCCGAAAAATCACTCTCAATTTTGGTGAAGACATCCGAATTTTTGAGGTTTTGTGCTTAAAATTCCCCCCCACCAAAATTTTCTAGATCCGCCACTGATTGCAAGTGCAGATAAATCATGCTAAAGTGGTGTGTAAAGAAAAGGGCCCCACCATTTAATTTGCACAGGGCCCCCCTTTCCTAAGGCCACCACTGCTTGTCGGTTAAGCTACAAATTGTTAAGTAAGTAATATCTTTGAAGAATATTGCAAAATGTTATTGTGACGCAATAGCAACTATTTTACAATAAAAAAATTGACGTTAGGTGCGGTTGCGGTAGCACCATGGTAGCACGCTAGCATTAGCAATGAGTGCACGTGGTCACTTTGACCTTGGCCAAAAAGTAGTTTAGTAACTGTTGTACACTGCGTTTTGTCTTGTTTGGCAGTAATGGATAGGTTCGTCATGAGAAGTATTAGAGACCCTCACCCCGGTCCGAATCCTGCTTTTTCTGAAGCTACCGATACTCCTTTCACTTAATTATCTGCACATGCATCTGGTGCCCCTGGTTATCTTAACCTTCTTGCTCCTTCACGTCCAAACTTGAATTTATTCCCAAAAGGCAAAAATAACCGCTGCGTTTGTCCCGAATGGTTTCAAACCCATACCCGCACCAACCAATGAATTGAACTCAGCTTCAGAGGTTGCTAAAAGCTTTCTCATTTCTAAAACAAACTGCCCAGCACATAGGAGTAGCCAGGGATCCCGCCCCCCGGCCTCCAATTGAAATGTCACCAATGACAAAAATGTGACAAAAAGCTTCTTGTTTCTTCAGTTTCAGTTTCTAGCACTTTTTGCTTACAAAAGTAATTAATAAGAATAAACGACAACCAGGTTTCCTCAATTCAGTTTTAGCCAACCAATTTAAATGTATATATAACCCAGGAAAAATGGAGAGTTTTGTTGCTAAAATTCAGAAGTCATTTCAAAGGCTTAAATTGCTTAACCTCTTTAGCCCTCTCCCCCTTACTTATCAGGTCAAGTCTAAATACTTTTAAACGCTTATATTTTGACGTTAAATTTTCTATATTTTGACGTTAAAACAGCATTTTGAGTAAACTGAAATCGGGGGACATGGCCCCCTGTAGCGACGGCACTGCATCACTTCCCCGCCTACGCTACTGACCTTAGCGCAGATTTAGACGTATGAAAAGACGAAAATGAAATTTGACGACCATTACGCTTACGTATGGCCTACAGCAGCGGTTTTCAACCTGCGGGCCATAGGAGCATTTTGTGGTGGGCTAGAGCTATTTGGGTAATTGTAAATTCGGTTAAAAAACTGTCTTAATCATTAGGGCTGTGGGGCCCGTTAGAGAGTGAGCTAGCACAAAATTTGCGGTTTTTGGCGTGAATACCATATCTTTTTTTTGTGGGGATCACCTGAAAATTGATAAATCGCGATTAAGCTAGCGATTTAGATGTGGGCAATGGAAAATTATCGAATAGAAAATAGGTCACGGTGATGAAAAATTGGGAAGCACTGGCCCACAGTCTTGCTTTAATGGAGCTCGTTAGGTGAGCGTTTTCTCCCAATATTTATACAATAATATAATAAAATAGGCCTATTCGTATCAATAAATTTGAACAATAAAAAAAAACACCGTACGGAACTGTCATTTTGATTTGAGGTAGGCATTACGCGCCTTGAGGGAAAATTTATTTAAAGCAAAAATTAATGTTTCTCTGACACCAATGTGTAAATTGGTAAAATGATTTAATTCGAAAGATTGACAGGAGCCTGGTAGCAAACAAATATTAACTCAAAATTCTCTGGTCAAAAGTACACAGCAGAGAATTCTCAACAGCAGGAAATTCGAATTTTTATTCCATGCAGTTGCAGTACAGCTACCTCCCCAACAACAATCTCGACAAGATCATTCATTCTACGTTGTTCCTTACCCAGTGGCGGATTTAGGGGGGGATGCATCCCCCCCACCAGCCTAAACATAACATGCATCCTGCTTATGTGTAATATTAAGCTTACATATTTGAAAAAAAGCCGTCAGTGAATACTCGGTAGGCCGTGCGACTGTGACTTGATTTTTAAAGCCAATAGGATAGGGGCGTAGAGGGGGGGGCAGGAAAATGTTATTTAAAAATGCTTATTGAAAATTGTTTATGGAAAAAAAGATCGTTTATTGAAAAATGCTTAACACAGGTATCATCAAAAATATGTAAGCTCAGGAATATGGGAGGGGGGCTATTCAGTATTACAGTACTGCAGTTAATTACCAATCACTTCTCTCAAACTTCCTTCCATTAGCCCCCTATTTATATCTTTCTCTATAGAATATAGACGAAATAGATTACTCCTTGAGAGTTTTATTGAACTACGGGGATAAGATTTTATAATTTACAAGCTTGTAAATAAGAGAATTGAAATTCTAGCAATAGCTACCGGTACCTCCAACAAAGCCCACGTATGTAACTATAGTATAAACATGCTTTTGCAAATGCTAATTTTTATGCCGTGCTTTAAGAGCATAATTATTATTAAATTAGGCCTAAAATTAAGTTATTTTTGCCAAAAAAATACAAAATTTTCTAGCGCTGGGGGCTCTGCCCCCAGGCCCCCGTGCCTCCAGCGGCTGGGGGCTTTTCCCCCAGACCCCCAGTCTCCGGCGGTTAAAGGCTACGCTCCCACACCGCAAAATGCCACCGCCCACTGGAGGCCCGTACACAGCCACCTCATTGCAGATTTTTTGCCACGCGCCTGATCAAAAATATGCCAAGCAAATTTGCGCGACGTCAAGAAGATTAATCATAAACATCCCAAATTTTGAGATTAGGCCTATAGAAAATCCGTGCTTATAAATTTTGTCATCCCCCCCACCAAATTTTTCTGGATCCGCCACTGAATGCTGCCACAGGCTACTCTTCAAAATTCACTAGAATTTTGTGAAACGCAAAAATTTTCACAACGCTTTGTGCTTTTAATTTAAAATTGAGTTAAAAACACGACAATGAGACTGCTTTTTAGATGATCTCAAAAAAATAAAAAATAAAAGGTCTTCACTTGGTAAGTTACAAAAATTTCTCTAGATTGTTTCACAAGGACACTAAAACGGACCAAAATTCACTAGATCTATATAAAATTCACTCGGAGTGGCACCACCGGTCGTAGTTTTTGCTTGAATTTTTAGGTGATCTCCCAAAAAAAGGCCTTCACGCCAGCGACGCACGGTTTTCGCGTAATTTTCTTGGTCATCTCTAAAAAATACCAAAAGGTCTTTCAGGTTCATTAAAATTTTTTTTTCTCTATTCAATGATTGTCAACCTAAAACTATAGGTTTTCGTGTTTCGACCAGTAACTTAGGCCACCTTCACGGCTAGCATTTAGAAGCATAAGTTATACATCTATACAATTTACTATTGTGAATGAGTTATCGCGACGCGTTTTGACCTTGCTCAAGGGTCTCATCAAGCGAAAAGAACAACACATTTAAACATGCAATGATATAAAACTGCAACCAAAAATTTGGAAGCAAACATTAGCAGCTTTCTGGTATTTGCACATTCTACAAAAACATCCACTAGATCGTAAAATTCACTAGGTCACTAGACCGGACCAAAATTCACTAGATTTAGTGAAAATTCACTAGGAGTGGCATTACTGTTCCTTACATTGGATTATTGCGGTCAGTATTTGCTACAGGAAGACTCTTAGGTTTTAATTGTTACGTCACCTGAAGGAATTACTTATCTTTTTGCTACCTTCGCATGAACTGCGAATGAAATGTTCTACATTGTATGAAATGTGAATGGCGGGAATTGACATCATAATGAGCTTTCCGTAGAAGTGGCTTTCTCGGTAGGTTTCAAACAAAAGCTCTTTGAAGCTGGTTGCGGATACACGCCATTGCTGCTTTCTTGAGTGTTGGTAAGCTAAAGCGCGAAATCTTTTGCCGAGGAATGCAAGAAGTGTTGTTCGACGTGGATTTTGGCTACGTATTTCGTACTACAGCTGCAGATTTAATTTTGTCGCGAACGCAAGACGAATTACACTATTTTTTTTTATAACAGTCATATTTCATAAAAACCCGAGGCTCATTGTTGCTCAGAATCTAAAAAAATGCCAGCCTCCATCAGTAACAAAAAGATTGGAAACAAAAAAGAATAAATTTCAAATCTTGAAAGCAACTAAATTCTGTGCTAATTCAAAACGATGAAATTTTAGTAATTTTCCAGTATTTACAAGCAAAATACTGCAACGATTCTAAAATTACAGAATGCTGCTTCAAACAGCGCAAGCAACTCATAAATATTTGGATGTTCTCAAGTCAAAAAAAAAACTCCGTACTTTTTCGCTTTTGCAGTTTTACGATGCTGCAAAAAAGTCTTTGCTCAAGCTGACAGAGCATTCGGAATTGGATTCCAAAATAACTTTAAAAACATGGTCGTTTAAATTGACATGAACGTTCTCAGAATTCAAGGAATAATATTAAGGACAAATGAAGCAGCAAATTGGCAAAAAACTATGAGAAGCCAGCTCAACTTAAAATTTATTGGCTCTTTTAAAAAAGTGTAACCTGGGTAAAAGTAAGCTTGCTTTGCCTCTGTGAACATGCTTGCATCGATTTTTAATTGCTAAGTTTCGTTACGCTTGAAGCACAACTTATGATAGCAAATTGACTAAAAAGCTAGGTTATATTTCTCATTCCGCAAGCTAACTGTTATCGCAACGTTTCTTAATTTCACCTAAAAGTTTGTTCTGTTTACTAGAAATAAATAACCTAAACATAGAATAATTTTTCGAATGAAAAATAGTTTCTAGAAAATGAATTTTTGTGGAAATGTAATTTCTGAAAAATAAGTTTTCGGGGAAATGTACTTTCGGCCAAATGTACCTTCTGGCAAGTGTAAATTCTGGAAAATAAGTTTTCGGGGAAATGTACTTTCGGTCAAATGTACATTCTGGCAAGTGTAAATTCTGGAAAATAAGTTTTCGGGGAAATGTAATTTCGGCCAAATGTACATTCTGGCAAGTGTAAATTCTGGAAAATAAGTTTTCGGGGAAATGTACTTTCGGCCAAATGTACATTCTGGCAAGTGTAAATTCTGGAAAATAAGTTTTCGGGGAAATGTACTTTCGGCCAAATGTACATTCTGGCAAGTGTAAATTCTGGAAAATAAGTTTTCGGGGAAATGTAATTTCGGCCAAATGTACATTCTGGCAAGTGTAAATTCTGAAAAATAAGTTTTCGGGGAAATGTACTTTCGGCCAAATGTACATTCTGGCAAGTGAAAATTCTGGAAAATAAGTTTTCGGGGAAATGTACTTTCGACCAAATGTACATTCTGGCAAGTGTAATTTCTGGAAAATAAGTTTTCGGGGAAATGTACTTTCGGCCAAATGTACATTCTGGCAAGTGTAATTTCTGGAAAATAAGTTTTCGGGGAAATGTACTTTCGGCCAAATGTACATTCTGGCAAGTGTAATTTCTGGAAAATAAGTTTTCGGGGAAATGTAATTTCGGCCAAATGTACATTCTGCCAAATGAGCATTCGGGCTAATGTAATTTCAGGCAAGTGCATGCTCAGGAAAGTGTAATTTCTGGAAAGTGCACGTTCTGGAAAATGTAATTTCTGGCAAATGCACATTCAGGAAAATGTAATTTCTGGCAAGTGTATGTTCAGGGAAATGTAATTTCTGGAAAATGCACGTTCAGGGAAATGTATGTTCGGGATAATGTAGTTTCGGCCAAGTGTTTTTCGGGGAAATGTAATTTCTGGAAGGTGTTTTTCGGGGAGGTGTATAGGATCCGTCTCGCCCAACACACGGTAAAACAATTCGCTCGAATTTCTTCGCGAGATGTTCTTTACTTGTGTTGGTACGTAATAAATACTTAATTGTGACGTCAGATGTATCTCTATTTCAAAATAATGCGTTCAAGCGTACTGTATATGTACTACATTGTTCTGGAAAAAGATACCATAACCTATGCGTTATTATTCTAAGCAAGCAAATTCCTCAATTGATGATAATTATAGTAAATGAACGACAGAATTTAATTATATTTTTGGATCAATGTGAAATAAGAACAACTTTTTCCAAACTACAATTTTTTTTAACGACGAAAAGCGCCCGTGAGGTTGTTGGAGGGTAAACTCATATGTTAACAGTAACTCTAGGTCTTTAGGTTTTAAAATTTTTCAAAAGTGAGCAAGTCGAAGTACACTCTTCCTTTTTAGAACCGGTAAATCTTGAGTTGAGACTGGCTGTTTTTAATTATTTGCCGATATTCAGTCTCATTTGTTCTTGATATTGTAAAACTTTTGAGAGCATCGATGTCAATTTTAGCGGGCATGTTTGAAACACTTTTCAATTTCTATTGCTCTGTCTGCTTAAGTGAAGGCTTTTTTATTGCGTTTGCAGCACCGTAAAATTGCAAGTTGAACAACTGCCAAAAAAATTCTCAACTGAATAGTTGCAATTTTGCTTGCAGATACAAAAAAATCACTGAAATTTTATTGCTTTGAATCAGCACAAATTTTAGTTTCTTTGATTAGTTTGAATTTGTTTTTGTTTGCTTTTGGTTTATTTTGCTGCCGAGGCTGGCATTGTTTTTAATTTTTTTTTAAATTTTGAGCAAAAATGAGCCTCGTGTTTTGGAAAATCATTCTTACAAAAGGAGTGTATTGCTATTTTTGTCAAATGACACTACTTAACATTTCTTTATCAGTCGAAACAGCAAGTGGTTCTCAATGCAATTCGCTTTTTTTAGCAGTCTAATAGCAAACATGGCGACGATTTTAATTAACTTTTAGCAAAAATTCGCATTGGTTAGAAGTTTTCAACATTTCGCCATTAAATTTCTGACCCAAAAAGATTTCTCGCACGCTTAAAGAGTGCTTCAAGATCCGCTTTAACTTGGCGAGGAAAATGTGACATTTTTCTACCCGAACTCATGGCGCTCTTAACTCGAACTGCTTTCCGCAATCGCTCAAAGCAAGTTAGCGAGAAAGAATGACGTAACGGATTTCGCAAGGCTTGACATACACGCGCAAAAATGATCTCTTACGTTTAGCGACTCTTTCATTTGGTAGCGCCTCTTAAAAAAAACTCGTTAATTAAAGCGAACGAGGAAATTTCTATCACGTGGGCCCTGGTTTGTAAACACCCATCGCAAGATTTTACCAGTATTTCAATATACCTGTCAATACCCGGCCACCAAACATAACTTCGTGCGAACTTCTTCATTTTGGCATTCCCGAATGCCCTAAATGCAACTCGTTAACGCTAAAAGCCCGGACCGGTCATTTTTGATCGGTTTTGATGTTTGACTTTCAATATTTTTCGCGCTGTTGCGATTTGCACACTCACACTCCTTGACTTTTCCTAATTTTGGATGGACTTTTAGCAGCTGCAAGAATTTTTTGTTTATCTTTTTTGTAGACGGAGTAATTTGTACACCTACCTAGAAGCCCAGACCGGTCAAAAATGACCGGTCCTTTACTAAGGGATTTATCTGTCTTGCAAGTACGAACGAAACCGTGAGAAAAATAGTAACAATGGTCTCAAGTAACAATGCGACAGCAGTTGACCTGATTTACGATTTACTTCTGAGAAGTGCGAAGAGGTTTGATGCTGTTATTGCTGGATATATTCTAACTCCATGGTCTCAAGCAACAATACAGTACGTCAATAGTTGACCTGATTTACTTCTGAGAAGTGTGAAGAGGTTTGTTGCGGTTATTGTTTAATGTAGTCTAACTCCAGACAGTTCCGTTTTACTGGCTGTTCAGTACTTTACACTTTTACAGTTGCAAGGACTATCTTAGCAGCACAAAGCTTAGCAGTTGTACATAATGCAGGTAGTGAGTAATTTACTGTACCAGTGGCGTACGCAAGATTTTTCATTGGGGGGGGGGGTTCAAAAGTGACATCAAAAATTTGTTTGCGATCTATGCTTTGGTGAATAAATAACTTAGTGCAATGTAACAAGATGGAATCAAAGTCTCACAGTGCGTAATGCAAATAAATCTTTTCAAACAAAAAAAATTAAGCATACATCTATTATATAGTTAACAACACAAGCTTTGTAACTGAACGATGAAGAAAAAATTGTTCAAAAAAAAATCTACGAAAACTCATATGATTATAAACAGTGCAAAGTGTGGCAGGAGCGTAGCCAGAAATTTGCAATTGAGGGGTCTGTTTTGGGGGTCTGGGGGCAGAGCCCCCAGCCGCCGGAGGTTATTGGGGGTCTGAGGGCAAAGCCCCCAGCCGCCGGAGGTACGGGAGTGTGGGGGCGGAGCCCTCAGCGCTTGAAAATTTTGCATTTTTTTCAAAAATATAGTTTCAAAATTTCAAAAATATAGTTTTCAATATAGTTTTGGGGCTATATTGATAAAAAATAATGCTTTTAAAACATGGCATAGAAATTGGTAGTGCAAACCTGATTAAACTGTTTGCATAAACGGGCTATGTGGAAGGTGGCTAATAATAAAATTTTAGCTCTCTTGCTTACATGCTGGTAAATCATAAAATCTTATAGTTCAGGAAAACTCTCACAATCTATTTCGTCTATATTTTACAGAGAAAAATAATTGAGAGGGGGGTTAACGGAAAAAATTTTGAGACAAGTGATTGATAATTAACAAATACTAAGAAGCTCACTACCATTCCTAAGTTTATAATATTTTTGTTGATGAAACCTATGTTTAGCATTTTTACACTAGCGATCAAAGTTGCTTGCTTGTTTTTGGCCATTTTTCAAAGTTTTTATTGATTTGTGAGTTTTATTTTTGACAAATTAGCCACCCCCCTCTAAATTTATGTTTCAAAAGATGTTTTAAGTCACTTTTTAGTCCATTCCAGTGCAAAAACAAGTCTCAGAAGTGCTAAAAACGTGGTAATTTTCTTATTCTGCATTTTGTTTGATAGGCCAATTGGGGGGAGGTGGTCTATAACCCCTCCCCCCCGTCTACGTTACTGAAAGTTACTCTAACTCGTAACACGACATTCCAGAGTTTCAGTATTACAATTTGTCGCTTACGTTGTTGCACTAGATAACAAAAAAGTTACTTACTATAATTAAATATTTCGTATTACTATGAGAGTAAACAAGGAGCTTCCTTGTTTTGCTCAATAAGACGATACTTCGAATGATATACGTTGGATCAATACGGAGGATGGTTTAAACCCCCACCCCCCTGTGTACGCCTTTGCGCATAAGTGAGCTATGTGGGCGGTGGCTAATGGTAACATTTCAGTCCTCTAATTTACCAGCCGGTAAATCATAAAATCATGATTTGAAAAAACTCACAAGCATTTATATTCTGTAGTTTATAGGGTGAGACAGTTGGAGAAGGAAGGGGGGGGGGAGGGGAGCGAATGGAGCGAGATTTGAGTGGATTATTTATTAACTAATACTAAAACCCCATCTCTACATTTTTAATGAAGCCAATGTACGGTTTTTATAATGTATCTAACACATAATGTATCTAACACTTCTTCCGACGCTATGCAAGTTTCAAAAAGCTTTTTCGCAATAATCGCACCACTCAAACTTTACATTGCTTTCCAGAAGCCGACGCAAAGAGCCTATTAAACTACACATATTTGGAATAAACTTATGCTAATAATTTACCAACCCCAGAAAAGATCAAAGTTGGGTCACATTTTCAGGCCTAGTGCAATTTAAAATTGCATCTACCTTTGAAGATGACTAATGCAAACCCCTTCTATTGATAGTATGACCCACAAATTCAACATTTAATTTAAAAAACTCGCACTTTTTTATTTTCTTTAAGCCATCCTCTTTCAATTGGGACAAAACACTTAGTAAATTAGCCAAATGTTGGTGTTCATTACTATCCTGAAATGAGCACGTCATCTAACATGCAAAAACATCGCGATAACCTTTGCAAATCGGGTCCATAGCGCGTTGCCAAAAAACTGGTGCCGAAGCTACAAAAAAACACAATCTATAAAAGCGAAGAGGAACTCATGTGTGTTTGTCGTCAACAAATGTTTCGATTCATCCTCTACTTTCATTTGCAAGTATGCATCTTTAACGGGTAGTTCTGTAAAACATTTTCCCCACCCAAAGACGTAAAAATATCTTCCACTTTTGACATAGGGTACTGCTCCACATTTAAAACTGGATTTGCAGCAACTTTAAAGTCTCCGCACAAACGGACCGATCCGTTCTTTTGATGTTCCAAAAACAGTATTTTGAGTAAACCAAAATAGGGGCACAAGCAGCCGTTATGGGGGCATGGCTTTCCTGGCCCTTCTGTAGAAACGGCACTGCCCTTACCAGTGACCCTCGTGCTGCGACCGATATCAAATTATTGTGGATGGGCACGATGTTGCATTTTAACAAAAAATGTGAATCATTTATCTCATATTCCATTGTTAGATAGGTTTGAGCGTTACCGCCTGTATTCACATTTTTACTGCACCTGCTATTTTTTTTCTTTTTTAGTCGTTGATCGCCAGCCCAGTCCTTAGCTAATGGCCCGATTATTTGATCTCTTCAGAGATTCTCCGCTTCCCTATTTTTTAGTATGAGTCCTGCAATAAGCACCAATACGCAGCAATGTGAAGCTTGATGAACCGAACTGCAATAAACAAAAATTAGGATTGGTAGCGCAACTGTTTTAACTACGCAGATTCATATATCTACCCTGTGTCAGGGCCCTTTGTACAGCAAGGATGGCAGTACGGTACGGTACGTAGGTACGGTACGTCTCAATTTTTGCTAGAAAATAAGGTACGCCTTTTTTATTTTGGTACGGTTACCGTACTTTGGTTCGCTGTTTAAATTTGCCTACTAAACGAGTATGTGCAACTTGCGGCCGTCAATGAAGATTCGCGCCGCCGCCGTGCTTGACGTGCACATAGTCAAAGCTATTTTCAAACAGGCTGGGAAAAATTATAATTGTAATGGACAAGATTGTAATTAATTACACGAATTAGCTGTAAATGTAATTGAAAATTTTCAAAAGTCGATAATTGTAATTAAAAAAATGTCTGCCTATTTTCAATTGCAATTACTCTGTTATTTACTAAGAGAGATGATAACAAAATGTGTTTGAACAATATCAATTTTCCTCCGGTCGCAAATCGATATCGATATTTGCTACCGGTTGCAATTACATCTGACGTCACAAACCGAACATCAAAGTAGGTTAGGGATAGTTAGAGTTAGTTTGAGAAATAGAGTTAATCATATTCATAATCTAAACTTAGCACTTACTCTAATCATAACTAGCACTAACTCTAAGCCAAAAAATAGCCTAACATAGAATTGGCCTATGACGTCAGATGTGACTGTAACCGGTGGTAAGTAACCATTGTAACCATAGGCGTAGTCATGATTTTTAATTAGGGGGGCAAACCACAAATTACATGCAATGACGTCATCGGAAATTTTCGAAAGAGGAACTTTTTGTTGGGCAAAGATATTGTACAATGGAATATCTAAAACCGTGGCCTGTTGTTGGCAATTAACCAGGATTTTGATGAAGGTACAGGTAAAGTAAAGTAATAGTTAATAAGTGCAAATGTCTTACTTGGAAGACGTGTTGAGTAAGCTAATGTAACTCAAACGCAGCACTGACGGGGGTCTGGGGACGGAGCCCTCAGTCCCTGGGCGATTTTTTGAAATAAAAAGCTATTTTAATGCCATTGGATCACATTTTGCTCGTGCTCAGAGCCATTTGAAAAAACTAGATTTTTAACATTTGAAAGCCAATCAAAAAAATGAAATTGTTCAACCCTTCTTTTACTTGCAATTTAAGTCCAAAACACGTTAAAAATCTTGCACTGTTGTTGAATTTTAATTGTAAGTGATGTATTAGGCCCAGGTAGGGTAAGTAAGTTACATTGCCTCCAGCAATGTTTTAGCAGTAATAATAATCCACTCGAAGATTTTCTTTGTAGAAAATTTTGTTTTGTCATGAAATTAACAAGTTATAGGAGTATACGCACGTCAAGGGAGCCCAGGACCCCTCAATTAAAATTCAATATTTTGTTTAATGAGCATTTCCCGTGGCTGATTTTTTAAATTATTTTGTGCTTAAAAACTGGCGAGGTGGAGATGAACTGTTATTGAAAAATGGTAGATTAGATGGTTACGCTGACTAACCTTGTTATTCCCGGGCCGGATTTACATTGCGCGTTGCCCCTGGTACTTTGGGGATTTTTGCAACATCTTCCTGGCAAATAAAGGTGAAGACCAAAAAAGTCTTACCATTTGAGCGCGGGGCTCTGGCACTGTGTCATGTGGTAAATCTGGCTCTGGTATTGCACTAGTTAATAAAAAGGTTAATGAGGGCCTGAGGTAGCAGCTTTCAGGACAAAATCCCTTAATTTCACCCGGGTTATACATTTCAAGTGGTAGGCAAAATCGAGTTGATGGAACCGGGCTTCCTGGTTTTCAATATTATTGGTAATTACTGTTGTACACGTGTACTGTTGTACGCAAAGATGCGAAAAGAAACTGAAAATGAAGAAACAAGACTTTTTTGTCTCATTTTTATCATTGGTGGCATTTCGATTGGGTTGGGAAGGGACCCGGCCTCCACACAACCCTGGCTACACCTACGAATGTAACTTCAATGCCATTTGTCATATCAAAGTTTTTTGTGCTTTTTTACTTGTTTGCTTTTTTGCATGTCAAAGCGACACTAATAGTTCTATTTTGTATGATCATGCTAAATATGTGATATTATTGGTAAAAGTTAAAATGGTGTTAAATAGTATTTGTGACTTGAAGTTGTAACGTACACAATTTCAACTTTTTTACAATTTTTAATTGTGTTAAAACTTATTTTCTTTTGCACGAATAATTGCGGTATGATGCCATGCTTTAGCTAAAACCATAATGTTGCTGGAAGCGATGTAAATTCTATAATATATTTGACAACTGCTTACAAACGAAATTATGTATTGCAAAAATTAAACTTAAGCAATGATTAATGGAAGAACAAGGATAGAGAGAAATTGGGCTTTATTAGGTCTGGTGTAGAAATACTGTACAAAACAAATCCACAGTGTTGACATAAACAAAACTTAAGGCTTCGTTTGTAAGTGACTTGGTCGCAATCTTTTAAGAATCTTTTCATTGTAATTGTAATGGAAATTGTAATTAAATTACAATTACTTGAACTTGAATAATTGTAATTGTAATTGAACATTTTAGGTTGTAATTGTAATTCAAGCAAAAACAAGTAATTTTTCCAACCCTGTTCTTAAAGGCGGTGAATCATCCAGCCAATTCCGGTGGTTTACAATAGCTAAAATTGAACTATAATTTTTGATATTTTTTGCTTTGATTTTGGGGCTGCGTTTGCAAAGATATTCAACAAATACAAAACGATGTCCCCCCGAAAAAAGTTTTTGGTAACTCTGAGTTTTGATCTTCCCGCCAAAACCATAGTTCTCTAAACTATTAGGCCTACTGTAATCTTATTCAACTATTAGGCCTAACTATCTCTAAACTATTAGGCCTGATAGTTTAGAGATAGTTAGGCCTAATTAGGCCTAAACTAATAAACTAACTCTAAACTATTAGGCCTACCACAGTTCTCTAAACCATTAGGCCTACTGTGGTTTTGGCGGGAAGAACAAAACTCAGAGTTTCCAAAAACTTTTTTCGGGGGACATGTTTTTGTATTTGTTGAATATCTTTGCAACAGCAGTCCCAAAATTAAAACAAAAAATATCAAAAATTATAGTTCAATTTTAGCTATTGTAAACCACTGGAATTTGCTGGATGATTCACCGCCTTTAAGTAGTCATTATCGCCTCTTAATTTGTCGTTGCAATTGTATTATGATGTCACAAGTCACACTCACACGTATGGCCAATTGTTATGTCATAACTATTGCCTAAAAATGCTGGAAGCCTAGGACTATCATGGCATGTCATATATTGAATAAAAATTTGAACAGAAACAACTGCGACACCTTTGCCGAAAACGCAGTGGTTTAAAAATCCCAGTCTTTTCGCACATTGCTCCGGATTTTTGTATGCAGAAGCATAAGACAGCTGAAGCCGTCGCTACATGTGTGAATTCAGATGGTTAATTTATAGGCTTGTGATTTCAAAGTTAGTTAAAGTTGCGAGTCGTAAAAAGCAAGGATGACAGTTGGGTAGGGTACGGTTCGTAAGTACGGTAAGGTACGTCTCAATTTTTTTCTAAGAAGTACGGTACGCTGGTACAGTACGGTTCAAGGTGCGAGGTACGTAGTACGCAAATTCTAAACGTACCGTACTGTTGCCATCCTTAGTGTAAAGTTATGTCTTTACCGCCTTACTCGCTTAAATTTTAAACCGGAATCTAAGAAGTATCAAATAATCGCATATCATATTTCAATTTGTAACTGCTGCATGCTTTAATAAGTCTTTAAAGTACAGTGTATCATAGTTTTGAGCATTTGTTTTAAGATGCCCAGATTATGTTTTAGCTTTTGATCAAATCAGTTTAATAATTGATTAGGATCCATTAAATGTACAAGTAACAAGCCAAAAATGCACCCGATCTTATAGTTGCTGTTTAATGTATATTGCTACTGTATGGATCAAAAAGTTTACCTCTTTGCCGAAATTATGTACTTCAGTGAGTCTACTAACATGCACACTTATGTAGCGTTACTCTTTACCTCCACAAAATATGCTATTAAACCGTATAATCAAGAAATCTTTATATGGATTTGCAGTGCTGTTTTATTCCTTAATATTAAATATATCCGAAAAAATAACAGTTGGATATCGAATTTGAAAAGCGTGGTCGGTTTTAACAGTTGACTATGGAATTAAGCACAGAGCTGGACAGCGCTGTTTCGAGCTTTTAGCTCTCATCGGCAGCCCTCAGCTATCTTTTCAAAGGTTTTCCCAGCTGAACAAACATCTTGGCCTAACTGGCTAACCTTAATGGCTTGCAGAGAGGCAGATGCCAGTGGAAGTTGACATGGCTTCCCAGGAGTCGACCACGAAGGACGTCAAGATGTTGCAGTTGACTATGGGTTGTGTGTACCTACGCAAATTAACTTATATCCAAGGATTATCAAAACTTTAGAGGAAAAGTTTGAACAAAAGCTGAAAAAAATTGCTAGATGGTTATGCATGTCCAAGGATAACTTTTTTGAGCTTTCAAATCAATTCAGTTGATTCTACTGTGATGTAACAAGTTCAAGGGTGTGGAAAATCAAAAACTGATGATCTGCGGATTAAATTTGACATACGTTGTTGCAAATGACCTTAAAACTTAAATTTCTTTCATCCAATCTTTTCAAGCTGGTATTGCCTCGTAGCACATGTGTGCCGAAGACTTCAGTTTTCTTCAGGTTGCATAAACTTGCCTCCGGTCGTAGAAGCTAAATTTTTCTAAAAATTTGCAAAATAAACTGCTGAGTCGTGATAACGATGTCTAATATTCATGTTTATAATCATAGGCCTTGTATTCACAAATTTTTCAGCACTTAATACTTATACAGAGTGAGTAAGTGGTTAGAGGTAAGGAAGGTATTCTTTAAACCTGCTTAAGATGCCTTTTAGATTGTTGTTATTAATTTAACTTTTGTGTTAATTTTTGTTTTTATTAGTCATTTATTTTTAATTACTTTTCTTTTTAGTTTTCCTTTTAATTTTAAATTGCTTTCCCTCGTGCTATCGTGGAGTCTTGAACACCGTGTGTTTACTTATGACTGTTACAGAATGACCCGTAACTAGATGTTGAATGTGTTTTGGAAGGAAAGTCCAGGTCTTCACCGGTGCTAAAGTAAATAGCATGTGATTGTGATTAGGAGCTAAATTAAATAGCAACCGTGCAAAAAGTGTGAAAAATTAATTATCTGAAGCTGTGCAAAACGAGGCAAAGTGAAGCGCGAACGAGCTGCAAGCAAACGCTTTTTTAGGTTGCTACAAAAATAAGAAATGTAAACGTGGGTTCGAGACCTAACAGAGACAAATAATGAAAATAAACAAGCTCGGTGCGATAACATATGCGGCCCCTTAAAACAGAGTCTTGAAAAAGCTTCAACAAAATAAGAACAGAGTGAAAACCCCGAGAAAGGAAAACTTCCAAATACGGTAAATTATGAGTGGCCACATAATACAAAGCCAAAAATGATAAAGCAATAAATGCAAGTGAAAAATACCAAATAATAAACACAATCTGGCCGAAAGAGGAACAGTACTAGAATTAAAACGGGATAAACAGTTTTTATTACGGCGTTATATAATATGCTGGCAAGTATGAGTGATAAAATAAAGGTACTACATTGGCAAATAAAACAACACAACCAAAACGCACTACACAGGAGCAATTTTTACGAGTCCTGAAGACCATACTCAATCTTTCCAGGGTCCCCAACCGTGTTCTTTGCCAGGAGAGCCACTGTAGCTCGGCGAATAATTTCTTTGCCCCTACGTATGTGCGTATAAAGGGAGTGGATTCGTCCCAAACGGTAAGCACGCCAGAAGGTTACGTCTTATGCATCTCCCACAAGAACCAGCTGTCCCACAGTTAAGTTTTTCTGCAGGACCCTTCATTTGTTTCTTCCCTGTAAACAGGGAAGTTAGAACTGAATCCATCCAAGCCAAAAGCGATGAGCCAAAGTAGAGTTGTACAAATAATCCCTAATGAGCCAAGATCCTCTGCGTCATGGCATTCACCATGGGCGTGTCCGGTGCCAGCTCTTGCCCCAAAAAGAACGAGAGGAAAACTGGAGCCAATTCCTTAGGCTGATCGCTTAACGTGGTTAAAGGACGATATAGTTTACTTATTCGCACCGTATCAGAGAAAAAAGTTTGCAACTCAATGTGAGAAGACTTGCGTCGTGTGTTGGGCAAAATGCGATGTAGAGCCGCTTTAAATAATTTAACCATGATCTCCCTGCTACCTCCTTGGCTGGGTGCATAGGGAGAGATCTTTCGCTAAATAATGTGAGATTTACGCAACATTATGAAACTTCGTTGAATTATGTAATTTAGACAATTGATCGGAAGCGGCACAGAAGGTAGAAGCGTTTTCTGAAAAGGCCTTTGTTGTGTATGTCAATTTGCTGCGCCTCAAACCACCGCGTATTTTGTAATCTGTTTTTGCTCATTTGCATATAAACTTCTTGCCTTAAAGCGCACTTTTCGCTAAGCCGTTTCACGCGTTCTTTTCTGTTAACGGAATGCATTTATTTCTTAGGTTATAGCCGTACGGTAAGGATATTAGTCATTTTTGTGTTCTTTGTGTTCCAATAAACAGAATTAACAGTCTTATTAACCGCTTCGCGCAAATTATAAAATCTAGTAAATGCCAGGAAAAAAATGTTTAGGTCGAGGCTAGTTACCAGCTCGACATGAATACAGCGAGTACACATGCAAACAAATAACAAGCCCCATGCTTCGCATTCGCTACGGTTTTGTCTGTAGCGAACAGGACTTCAGTAATCCAATCTGCACTATTTAAACGGTTTGTTGCATGCAGTAAGCCTGTAAACTGGCAAATCTGCCATTATTTGTCTAATCCGTTTTCTTTATAAAGACAGCAGCTGGCACCCTTCGTAATATAATATTTGACGTTGAAATCCCGTGGATTAGCCAGAAGCGCTGGCGGGCTTTCATAAGTGTGTAAGAAGGGCCCGCATGCCCCGCGTAAGCTGCGTTTTTATGCGCGTCATGGACAATCTAGCGCATCAAGGCATGCTTGCCAAATAAAATTATAGGATGCTTATTTGCGTCGATAGGAAGCTCAGCATTTTCCAAAAGTCCATTGCTGCAAAAAAAAAGATTTTAAATCAACGCAAGGCCGTAAATTTTTTAGCGTTTGAAGTTCATTAATCCGTTTTGTACTCTACCGGTAGCAACGCGTTTCATTAAGACATCGCAATAAAGTGTCAAAATCATTAGGCGAGCCCCTACGCAGCGAGTCGACAGCGGCCCCAGAGCAACGCCCCTGCACGTATTTCACAGTCTTGACAAGTGCGTGATCTAAATACGCAGCATTTAAATTCAATTTTTGAAAGTTTATTTGTTTTAATTTTGCTACGACAAACTCCGCGAATGCCATGAGATATGCTAGACGTGTTTTCGACGTATGCAGATTCCGTGACGTGGCAATGATCTGGTCTAACCCGCACTCGTTATCCTCTTCAACAGATAAACCATTCACAACATTCACATGAACAACAGCGCTCGAGTCGAAGGTCCAAACATCAACCCGTTCCTGCAACAGGCAACCAGGGCCCACATGACAGAAACTTCCTTGTTCGCTTTGATTAACGAGTTTTATTTAAGAGGCGCTACCGAACGAAATACTCGCTAAACACCTAAGAGGTCATTTTTGCACGTGTATGTAAAGCTTTGCGAAATCCCTTACGTCATTCTTTCTCGCTAACTTGCTTTGAGCGATTGCGGAAAGCAGTTCGGGTAAAAAAATGTCACATTTTCCTCGCTAAGTTAAAGCGGATCTTGAAGCACTCCTTAACCGTGCGAGAAATCTTTTTGGTTCAAAAATTTAATGGCGAAATGTTGAAAACTTTTAAATCAAATCAAATCAAATCTTTCATTATACTCGCTGTAATACGCCGAAGCGTGTAGCGAGTTGGCGGGGCCCATCTCCGCGTCATTGCGCCCGGGCAACACAGCTCCTTTCGAAGAAATGTCGCAGCGGTGGCGAGCCGTTGGCAACACTGTGTCCGATTTGACCGGCCCGAGATTTGAACCTCAGACCTCCCGCTCCAGAGACGAACGCGTTACCGCTCGACCAACTGGCCGGTTATGCGAATTTTTGCTGAAAATTAATTAAAATCGTCATCATGTTTGCTATCAGACCGCTAAAAAAAAGCGAATTGCATTGAGAACCACTAGCTGTTTCGACTGATAAAGAAATGTTAAGTAGTGCCAGTGGACAAAAATAGAAATACACTCCTTTTGTAAGAATGATTTTCCAAAACACGAGGCTCATTTTTGCTCAAAATTTAAAAAAAAATTAAAAACAATGCCAGCCTCGGCAGCAAAATAAACCAAAAGCAAACAAAAACAAATTCAAACTAATCAAAGAAACTAAAATTTGTGCTGATTTAAAGCGATAAAATTTCAGTGGTTTTCTTGTATCTGCAAGCAAAATTGCAATTATTCAAGATTATTAAGCTCTTGCTCTGCGCAAGCAATTGAGAATTTTTTTGGCAGTTGCTCAACTTGAAAAAAGCTTGCTTTTTCGCTTTTGCAATTTTACGATGCTGCAAACACAATAAAAAAGCCTTCACTTAAGCAGACAGAGCAATAGAAATTGAAAAGTGTTTCAAACATGCCCGCTAAAATTGACTTCGATGCTCTCAAAAGTTTTACAATATCAAGAACAAATGAGACTGAATATCGGCAAATAATTAAAAACAGCCAGTCTCAACTCAAGATTTACCGGTTCTAAAAAGGAAGAGTGTACTTCGACTTGCTCACTTTTGAAAAATTTTAAAACCTAAAGACCTAGAGTTACTGTTAACATGGATTTATCCTCCAACAACCTCAAGGGCGTTCTCATGAACCTCAAAGACCTCATGGGCACTTTACGTCGTTTAAAAAAATTGTAGTTTGGAAAAAGTTGTTCTTATTTCACATTGATCCAAAAATATAATTAAATTCTGTCGTTCATTTACTATAATTATCATCAATTGAGGAATTTGCTAGCATAGATTAATAACGCATAGGTTATGGTATTTTTTTCCAGAACAACGTAGTACATACATTACGCTTGAACGCATTATTTTGAAATAGAAATGCATCAGCCGTCACAATGAGATATTTATTACGTACTAACACAAGTAACGAACATCTCGCAAAGAAATTCGAGCAAACTGCTGTTTAACCGTATGTTGGGCGAGTCGGCTCAGTAATGGCAGTTTGTCAACGAAGATTTTTTGTTCGTTAGCGCTTTTTAGCGAGCGAGAATGGCCTTTACGAGCTTGCTAGCACGTTCTGTCATGTCCCCCCAGGTCTCTCCAACCACAAGCGAACCGATTCAGGGTTCCTGCAAGCAACACTACTGGTACTAACATCGGCCGAATTCTGCGTGGTATGAATGTAGTTTCACGCCGAGATGGGAGCTACGCGAACTATTTTATCCACCCGACGTTTCATAAAGCGAGCGAGATGCAGATCCGCATTAGTAATCCAGCCAAAGATCACTCAGGAATCCGTCCAAAAATGTAAAGAGCAATTAAGATGACCCAAAGACACCTTAGCCTGTAACATTAGATCGCTGCACAATTTCGCAGCTTCAAGTTCCTTTCTAGAAATTATCCAGTTATCCTGTAGTTTCAAAACCACTCTAATATTTTCTAGAATAAAACTTACTGAAGGTTTTTTATTAACCAAACATCGAAGATAAATTATACAAGAAAAGCATGGAGCGCCATTTGTGTACCCTAATTTGTGCAATGTTTTTTTGCATATTTAATTAAATGGTCATTTTAATTAAATATACAAAAACATATGCCGCAGAATAAACCGTTGAAAAATTAAATAGACAGAAAATTGTCACACAAAAATTGATTGCGCCAAAATTTTTGACAAAAATTGTTGTTGCAAAAATAAATCCACAAAAATTTTTGTGGGTTTATTTTTGCTACATAATTTTTTGCATCAAAATTTTTTGGATTACTATTGTTTGTGCCACAAATATTTGTACATTTATTTTTGATAGCAAAGAAACAACACACGCCGAAATAACTGTGCAAAATTTTGTGACGCAAAAAATGTTGATGCAAAATTTCTTGTCGCAAAAAAACGCATGCAATAATAAATCGTCAAAAATATTTGACTATTTAGTTCGTGTCCATAATGATAAAGAGTTGGAATTATGCGGGCTGGACAGTATACGGGTGAATGAACCTTCATTTCCCAGCCCAAGGAGAGGTTTCATAAGCGGGCTAGTACTTTACTATAGGCTGCCGCACATCTCCAAGCTTTCGTCTTAAAGTTCCAGTTTTAAACCTTGCCGTTAACTTCCCGCCCGCATAATTCCAACCCTTTATCATTATGGACACGAACTAAATAGTGAAATATTTTTGACGATTTTTTTTTGCACGTTTTTTTTTTGCGACAAGAAATTTTGCATCAACATTTTTTGCGTCACAAAATTTTGCACAGTTATTTCAGAGTGCATGTTGTTTCTTTGCTAACAAAAATAAATGTACAAATATTTGTGACACAAACAATTGTAATCCAAAAAATTTTGATGCAAAAAATCATGTTGCAAAACTAGACCCACAAAAATTTTTGTGGATTTATTTTTGCAACAACAATTTTGTGTCAAAAATTTTTGCACAAACAATTTTTGTGTAACAATGTTTTGTCCAGTAGCGTAGCCAAACGGGGGGCGGGGGGGGCTCGAGCCCCCCCATTGGCTTGTGAAGTATGCAAAATCGCATGTTTTTTGTGCTTTTGAGGCTGATTTTCTGTGAAAAATGGAAAATAGCCCCCCCCATATGGAAAGAGCCCCCCTCAAACGTCTGAATTTGCGAAATTGGAAGAAAAATGACTCTGAATTTTGGTGAAGACCTTTTTTTTTTTTGTTTTTTTTTTTGGAGATCACCTAATTTTGGGCGGAAAAAACCTTTGAATTTCGGATTTCGGCCGAAAAATGACTCTGGATTTTGGCGAAGACCTTTTTTTTTTTTTTTTTTGGGGGGGATCACCTAATTTTGGGCGGAAAAAACCTTTGAATTTCCGAGCTTTCCGAGACATTTCGTCTCAATTTTCGGACAAACCGTCTGAAACTGATTCAGGATCAATGAAAATTCGAGGCAAGGTCGTTTGCACACTTCTCACTCTTTCAAAATAGCCCCCCCCTTTTCCAAATCCTGGCTACGCGCATGGTTTTGTCTATTTAATTTTGCAGCAGTTTAATCTACGGCATATATTTTTGTATATTTAATTAAAATGACCATTTAATTAAAAATGCAAAAAAACGTTATGCAAATTATGCTGTAATAAATATTCAAAAATTTCAGCATATTTATTTTTGCACGTTTTTGTTTGGATATTTATTTTTGTACATTTAAATAAAATGACTATTTAATTAAATATGCAAAAAAACATTGCACAAATTAGGGTACGCAAACGGCGCCCCATAGAAAAGGCCGAATCAGAAGCGTACAAAAATCATGCAATTTAAACAAAGCTGAAGGAAAATCAAATCTAACATCAGGTAAACAATTTCGAGGTATAGAAAAATCATTTATTAGATTCAAAGTAGCTTACCACTTTTTCCAGGAATCTTGAATGTCGACAGATAGAGTCTCGTGCCACTCAACACCCGAAGTAGCTACCTTCTGCAATATTAATTTACCCTAAAGCAGGTAAAGTGAGGCCAAGCTTAAAGGATCGAACTGGCTAGCAAGTTGACTAGACATTTCTCGCCTAGTAGTAGCGTTAGAAAATTCCTTGATATTAACACGAACTTCATCATTCTTAGGATTCCATGTTACGCTTAATGTCTTAGAATCGGGGAAGGGATCAGACCCAAGATCAACTTCAGCATCACCTGTCACCAAATCACGCTGAGGAACACAAGACAAAATTTCTTTAGCATGGCAGTTAGCCACCGATTTTCGTAGTTTAAACTCTCGACTACAGAAAAGTTCTAGTTCTTCTTTTACAATAAGATTGATTTTCTATCAAATTGTTGGCAAGCAACACGTCATCCATGTAACGGTTTATGTTTCACAGCTTTTAAAGTTAACAAAGAAGCATAAACAGGGTTTTCCTCAACCAAGCACTTAATAGCAAGTAAAGCAACAAACGGACTTGAGTTTATCCCCCAGACGTGTCTTGTAGAGCGGAAAACTTGAACAACACCAGTTTTCACATCATTATCCTTAAACCAAATTAACCGAAAAAGGTCTTGCTGACAAGGAGGAATTTGAACTTGGAAAATCCATTTACTTAAATCGGCCATGCAGGCTAATTTACCTGGCCAAAACCGAGTTAAAACTTCAACTTGATTATTCGATAAATTTTTGCCAGCGAAAACACCTTGATTCAATGATATATTTTGATATACCTCTCTAGGTTTAGCCGACTTTGTTATAAAAAAGGGTAAATGCCAAGTAGGTTCAACACAAGATGAAAAATCCCCAATAGGTTAAATCTAATTCTCACAAATCAACTCAGAAAAGGTGTCAACAAGTGTTTGCTGTAGCAGAGAATTACGCAAAGCGATTTTACACAGTGACGAGGTTCAATTAAGGCGTTCTCATAAATTTTATTAGGTAACGGTTGAAGTTTTTCCGATCTAAAGGGTACCGGAATTTCGTATGTGGCGTCTTTCGACTTGATATCAGATTCAATCAGTTCATGAGCAAGCTTATCATTCCTCGATGACTGTACCATTTCGTCCTGAAGCTAATACTCACGAATTCACTGTTTTATTGCAACATTTTCTTTCTTTAGTTTAGCACATTCGCATTTAACATTTACCGCCAAACTGACATTAACCCGCATAGTAGACAAGCAATTTGAAGAACCCTAGTTACCACACACTCTGCCCCAACCAGCAAATTGAACTCTTCGCCATTATAAAGAGATTGAAGTTTAAGGGTAGTGCGATCCTCAACAGGTAGATTTTAATCTGCAAAAGGTACGAAAAGTTACCGCAGATTCAGGAACTGTTTCTAAACCAAGTTCAGTTTTCAAGTTACAAGGAAACAAGCTCTCTTGAGAGCCTGTGTTACGTTGGACTTACACGAGAGATGACTTGCCCGAAATGGGATTCACAATTTTAACCAAGTTTATATACAAAGCAGGATTACACATTTGTCCGAAGAGTTTGCTTCCAAAACACTCTTTCATTACGTTTATTTTGGGTATCTTCATTTTTAGAGCCAGGTTCATTGCTACCTTTATCGGCGGCCCCAGTGTTTGAAAAAATAAAGCATTCGTGCAACGCAGTAGCGTGTTTATTTTGAGAGCGCAGTCCGCAATTACGACGTTTGGTAAACTGGGGACAATTACGCAGGATATGGTCTAAAGAAAGGCAATTTAAGCAAAATTTGACTTCGATAACCGTTTGGCATATACTTTTAGGTGAAAGATTCTTAAAAATTTCACAATCCATTAAAAAATTCTTTGAGTCAGGTTTGGAACACACGAAGCATCTAGGCGGCGGTTTAGATTTATCATTAGCGCCACTGGAGGGCTTAGAGGCATTAGTTTTACGTAAACTGGTTTTGGGAGTATCAAAAGTGGTCCCAATAGAACCGTGGTCCTGGTCTCGATTGTTCACAATAATGCTCACCTGACGCACTCGGAAGTCGTCAGAACTGGTCCCGGAATGGCGTAGCCCCTCCTATTAATCCTGCTTAAAGAAAGCCGGTCCATATTCGCAGGCCATCATAGTAATCTTTTGAACAATAAATTTACGCAAGGACTCAAACCTAGGTTGACTCATATCTAATCCTAATTTGTCAAGATGGCTGAAGTATCTACGTTTTAAAATTATGGGCAAACGACCCGCAGTATCTAGTAGGAGTTGGCCAGAAAGCTTTGCCGGTTCGTAAAGGGGATAAGAAAAACTAAAGAGAATATTTAAATCCTCATTAAACATCTTTAGTGACGCAGAGTAAAACAAAACTTTAGGGCCGTTACGCACGGCTTTAAGTTTAGATTCTTAAGTAAATCCAGACGTGACTCTGTATCTTTATCGCAAGCGGCTTAAAGCCTTTTCAATTCGCTCCGAAAAAGACCTGCTTTTCATGAGTGCACAAAACAATTTGACCATCTCACGCAGTTGTCCAACGCAAGATGCTTGCAACACCTCAAGCTACGTTCCTCAAAGGGACTCTCTTCCATAAGTCAGCGAATTTAGTTTTCGTAGATAACGAAACGAATACTGCTACTGTCATAAGCATTTTGCGACGCAAGTGTAATGTACTCGTTCCTGCCTTCACGGTCAAGATAAGTGAGTAAATTAACACCTTGGTTTTTAATAATCGAAAGCATTTGCTTGGCACGATCGTAAGTTTGAGATAGTAAAGAAGCACCGGTTTAACGGTTAGCGTTTATGGGGGCTGAATCTGGTACCTTTGCAACTCCGCAATCATAATATGTAGTTTCTTGCACAACTTTCGGTGCAACGGTTTCAGTTTCGATTTTTACAGGAGCATCTTGACGCGTCTCGTCATTTTTACCCAAGCATTAACACGATTAGTGCGATCATTGATACGATTTATAACTGGACTTGGTTTAATTGTGCCCTGGTCAGGTTTATTAGGCACAAAAGAGGGCGTTTTTGCACTCAAACGTGTATCAAAATTAAATTCAGGGCAACGCTCGATTTTATTAGCGGAATCTGCACGATTAGTGGCGTTTGGTTTTACAAGAATTTCTGAGACAACACGTCGCCGAAACACAGCTTTTGCTTTGGAGGTTTAGGTGGAACAACAATCGAAGACCCACTTTCAGAACAAGCGAGCAGCTGTTTTTCGGCTTCAATATTAACCGTTTCCAAACGTACTTTGACTAGGCTTCCGTTTCATCAGCTTTGGCTTCAGCCAACTTTTGCATTTTGCGAGCTTTTGCTTTCGCAAGTTCTTTGGCTAGGGCTTCCGCTTCATCAGCTTTTGCTGCAGCCAACTTGCGCGTTTCATGAGCTTTTGCTTTTGCGAGTTCTTGTATGTTTTCAAGTAGAGCCAGTAGCGTAGCCAGGGGGGAGGGGGCGGGGGGGCTATAGCCCTTCCCGTTGGCATGTCGACCAAAATGCAAAATGGGAAAAACATTTCGTTTTTAGCACTTTTGAGACTGTTTTATGCACTGGAGTGGACTAAATAGTAGTTTAAAACATCTTTTGAAACATATGTTCAGGGGAGGGGGGGCTAATTTGTCAAAAAATAAAACCAACAAATAAATGAAATCTTTGAAAAATTGTAAAAACTACGCAATCAAATTTGATCGCAAGTGTAAAAATGCTGAACATAGGTGTCATCAACAAATATACTATAAACTAAGGAAAAAAAGGGGGGGGGGCTATTTAGTATTAGTTAATTACCAATCATTTCTCTCAAATCTCTTTTCATTAGCCCCCTCTTCCAATTATTTTTTTCCATAGGTGGGCACAAGTCCGTTAGTCGTTAATAACGAAGCTAACTTTTTCATTAACTCGTTAATCCGTTAAAAAGTTTTTTCATGTTAACGGACTAAATTAACTTCCGTTAAGTTCTGTTAACTTCCGTTAAAGTTTTTATCATTAATATCTTGCACCATTCATTCATCGTAGCGGTACAAACCAGTTTGCACTGGTAACACTTGTTGCGTGCTAGCACAAGTTTTTTAGAAGAAGCAAAGAAAAGAGCTCTTTTTTGTGGCAAATAATGAACTGCAGCCTCACAAGTCTATTAATTATTGCGGTTCACAATTTCCAAACAATTTCCGGTAGCAGGTTCGTTAATGCATTTGAACGTATTTTTATCTTGAAATTAGATTAGACTGTAAAATGGAACTTCCAAAACACAAAAAGACCACCATAGCAATAAATATTTCCTTACAATTATTAGGTCAACAGAGCCAATACGTATCCTAGAAGCGAGTAAATACTGTAAAAAGAAATGTAAATCACACGCAAAATATTAACGAATAAAAGAACTTTATTAACTTCCGTTAATTAAAGCAAAAATTAACGGATTAACGTTAACGGAGGTGTGAAGTTGGTTAATGGACTAGTGGTTAACGAAGCTAACGTTTTGCATTAACTTGCGCACCTATGTTTTTTTCTATAAACTATGTACGAAATAGATTACTCCGTGTGAGTTTTATTGAACTATTCGATTTTATAATTTACCAGCATCTAAACAAGAGAACTAACAATTTACCATTAGCCACCTCCCAAATAGCCCATTTATGCCACCAGTTTAATCTTGTTTGCACTGCCAATTTCAGAGCCACGTTTTAAAAGCATTATTTATTAATCAAAAAGGCTCTAAAATGAAGTTATTTTTGCAAAAAAATGCAAAATTTTCAAGCGCAAGGTGATCCGCCCCCAGACCCCCGTGCCTCCGGCCGCTTGGGGCTTTGCCCCCGAACCCCCAGCCTCTGGCGGCTGGGGGCTTCGGCCCCATTGGCTTCCAGCAGCTGGGGGCTCCGCCCCCAGACCCCCCCAGTGCGAATTTCTGGCCACGCGCCTGAGTAGAGCACGTTTTTTTTTGCAATTTAATGCGTTTTACTACTGAAGATTTCGTGGAAGTAGCACTATAGCGACTATCGACTAGCAAGACGCTGTCGCACGGTTCAGGATCAATCTCCTCCTCGCTAGTGTCAGAGACTTCGCAAGTTTTATCATCGCTTATCCTAATTACGCAAGCGACGTTCATTATACAAGTCAGAACGTTTTTGTAGGCATTCAGTTACTTCGCAAGACTAATCCTCCAAATGATCGTCATCTTTAAGCTCTTTTATTGCGCATATGAAGTTATCATGGGCCCTAGTTTGCACAAAAATTTTATGGATTCCTGATCTAACTTAACCTTAGTTTTATATTTTAAAAGAGCTCCGCGACTACGTTTTATATCTACCATTAATTTGCGATACATGGTGAGTAGTTTACGGGAAACGCTTCCCGGGGTACCCTGGACAGCGGCGGTTTCCCTTCATTTCCCAGGATTATCACAATCAGGTAATAGGTTCGAATGATTTACATTGCCAATCAAGTTTGAAGAACCGACTTGGTCGTTCTCCTCACAATTAAAGTCAGCAGGTAAATTACTATCACTCTCATTAGTATTTGACATTTTGAAGAAAATAGGGAAAAAAACAGTTCCACGAAAATTATACAATAATTTAAGCACAATGAAATAAAGCATAAACTCACGCAATTTAAAAGATTTCTTCACCGTTCTGGCACAATATATTGTCCGATAACAAACGATCAAGGTTCAAGGTGCAGTCTGACGATTGAATGGAAAAACGGATTTCTTGTATGAACAGAAAAGCACAAAGCCAACGACCACGAATGAAAATACGACGATCGCCGAGATGGACCAGCAGATAGCAGATTGAATGCGACTCAAAAAAGCCAACGACCAATGAAAAATGCCAGTTTAACGATTCACGGTAAAGATAAGCGCTGGTATTACAACTCGAAACAAGCAGATAAAGTCAAATCGTTGAATGACGACGAAAGGAAGGCTCTGGACAGAATCCACAATTCAATCAAACGAAAGCGAAGATGGTTGCAAATCCAAACCAGAGATCGACGAAAGTAGAGCGAGCGCAGATGGTAGATCAACTAATGCAGGAGTCCAAGCAGAAAGGTACCAAGAAAAAAACACTGGTAGTTCAGTTCGATTCACGAATAGAGTTGATTCTTCGGAGTGGATGGTTAATTTTCTTATGTTACAGAATGATCCGTAACTAGATGTTGAAAGTGTCCTCGAAGGAACGTCCAGGTCTTTACCGCTCCGACTGTACTGAACTAATTTCTCAACAAAAAGAATTTAATCAAAATTTATTGAGTTAGTTAAAATAATACCGACTCGGCAAAAATTAACAAAAGTTTCCCTGAAATTAAAGTATAACAAAAAAAAACGCAAAGTCTTTTGCTTGCTAAAAGACGTCAAATAGCCAGACAGCCAAGTTAAGAATGAGAGCAACATGTGATTTGGCGCTAAAGTAAATAACAACCGTGCAAAGTGTGAAAAAATAATTATCTAAAGCTGTGCAAAACGAAGCAAAGTGAAATGCGAACGAGCTGCAGGCAAACGCTTTTTTAGGTTGCTGCAAAAATTGGAAAGTAAATGTGGATTCGAGGCCGAGCAGAGACAAATAATGAAAATAAACGAGCTCGATGCGATAACAATGAAACCTACGTGAAAAAATGGTGAATAGCGCGTTTATGTGTTGGGGTGATCTGAATGGAAATTTTTGAAATCACGCGTTTAAACTGAAATAGGTGAAGAAACTTAAGTAAAAGTGAAACCTACTTTTAGAAACCGACTCCAAATTTGTGCTCGTGAAAATGGCCATCATTTGTCAGAAACAATTTTTCGTTCCTAAATATTCCACAATGGCATAGTTTAAAGAATGTTTTTAAGCAAATTAATAAATCTTTGTTAAAATATTCGCTGAGTTTTGTCTTCCTTAAAAAGATCCGTTTCCCGTGACTCACTTTGTATATCTTATGAAAAGAGTATATAGACCGTATATCTCGCTGTTTAATTTTCAGTAGTGATATTTAAAGTTATAGGCACAATCAAAAGAATCTGAGTTGGCCGATCTTGATTGAGCATCAATTAACAGCTAATAAAATAATTGCAGCTACTTTTTATTTTCTTTGGCAAGGAGACAGTGAAAAGAACTTACGGTGTTTGTGTCAATTCAATTCCAGTTTAGTACAGTTTTGTTGTTTAGTTTATACTTCCATCTTCCCCAATTGTCTATCACACTTGTAAAAGGAGACTTTACGTTTTTCTTGTTAATGCTCAGCGTCAAGCAAAAAGAAATCAAATATAATATTATTTCAAAGTTTTTGATTCACACTTATCGTGAGTAGAACCCATAAGTAACGTTTTAGCAGTTAACGTTTTTTCTCTAAGACAGACTACTGATCGCTGATAAAAGATTATCCAGCAGCAGGCATTTATGAACTAGCGGTTATCGAAGTTGGTGGAGATACAAAGACTGCCATAATAGTCAAAGAATCCGGTTTCAAACGCAACAAATAGCCCTTTCCTCTCGATACTACAAACTAAGATTTTGGTATTCTTCGAAGCAGCGTTAGAGTCAATTTCAATACACAGTAAGGTGGTCCATAAAAATACTTTTTTTAAATTTTTTTGGTGCCAGGCGTTTAAGGTGTGCCTTTTGGGTAAAAAATAACACATGCAAATTTTTTTTGAAAAATTTCAACATTTAGGGGTAGTTCAAGCCCGCTATATATTTCGTGGGGGGAAATGGCTTAAATGCCCGTATCCCGCAAACCACTAATGCCAGAAACTTGATTCAAGTATCAAAAGATACAGAATATGTGATTTCTTATCTAACTTCGTAACATCTTTAATCGTTTTGCGTACTTCTGGCCTAAAGGCTAGGCTGCCAGCGCTGAAGTCTAGGGAAGAGCCACCAGAACGACGACTACTTAAAACAAGCAATGCGAAAAAGTTGTTTTCCCACAGGATTCGAACCTGCAGCCTTTGGAATACCAGTCCACTACTCTACCACTTAAGCTAGAAAAGACCTCTCCTAGCATGCTTAATTTTGGCTATTTAAACCCAGCAACTTGCATGTACTATAATTTTAAAAATAAGTCAATTATGATTTTTTTGATGTTTGCATTAAAACTAAACTAAAATATTAAAACTCTGACCTGCAAACGTCAAAAACATCATATTGACTTATTATTAAATTCATTACATATTATAGGCCTAACTGGTCTAGATTTCAAGAAAAATTAAGAAAACAATTTTTTACCGAAAAATGTAAAGTTTAGTACTGGGTTGTCAAAATATACTAATCAAGCATGTTTAAAATATTGTAATAAGTTACTATAAACAATATTAATTACATTGACAAACATTTTCTGATTATTGATTTTTGAACCAAAGATAAAACAAATCAATTAATAACCAAAACTGTCAGAGTTCTAGTGTAAGCAGTGTAGCAGTTTGTGTTGTCCTGTCAAAGTCTTGTTGCTGCTGCTTGGAAACATTTTTCTGGGCTGCTGGACGACTTGTAAGAGATATTGCAGCTGGTCTTCCTCTTTTGTTGATAAGCCGTAGTACTTTTGTATTAATGCCACCCTCGTTCAGAATAGTCATTGACCACCTTCAGCTCATGCACGATTGTTGGAGCGGTTTGGAAATCATCATCCTAACTCCAAAATTTTGGATCTTTGTCAATAAAACTGGTTGGGATGTTTAGTTTTTAGAAAATAACTTTTGATTTGGATGTGACAAAATTGTTGAGTTCACTGTCATTAATTCTTTGTACGTTTATTTGGACTTTCGTTGGTGGATCATCATTGCCTTCGTTTGTCAATACTGGGGTGATTTTTTGTTTCATTGAGTTTGAAACATTTCTGTCAAACAAAGCCAGACCCACTAGCTATCCTGAGAGGTACCACATATGAGACGCCAACTTCGTCGATTCAGCTTTTGATATTGTGTTGCTGATATTTTCATACTTCACCAGAGTTTTTGGAAGATGAAGATCATTATTAGGAGCACATGCTGCTAGAGGTGCCTCCATCCAAGCTTTGAGGTATACCCGAATCCAGGCGCGTCGCCAGCGGGGGGGGGGGGGGGGGCATTGCCACCCCCGATTTTTGTTTTTTACCCCCCCCCCCCCCCCCCCCCGATTTATTTCTTGCCCCCCACTGTATTTTTTCTTAAAAGTGAGCATCGCCCTCACCAGTTCGAGATTTAGGGGTCCCCCCATCGAGATTTGAGTGCTGGTTTTTGGGAGGAAAAAGTTACTGTTTTTAGGCCAGAAAAAGCCTTCGGATTTCGGCAAAGACCTTTTTTTGGAGATCACCTGATTTTCACTGAAAATTCGCCTAAATCCAATTCAGGAATAATGAAAATTTGGGTTAAGTTCAACGCTGGTTTTCAGCTTTGCCCCCCTGATTTCAGCTTTGCCCCTCCTCCCAATCTCGGTAGGCTGGCGACGCCCCTGCCCGAATCACAAATATTCCTATTTCTTTGATGCCTTTATTTTCTTTGGTTGTTAGCTTAATTTAACCTCGAAACAGCCAAACCTTTAATCTGTAAATCACCTTGTTCATCCACCTGGAATGGTGCATTGGTCCAGGAGACATGAATCTAATCCTTCTGGGAGGGACTCAACCACGAAAAAATCCAAAGCTATCTCCAGGATTTCACGGTAGTCCTCTCTTGGCTGATTATTTTGCAGTTGAGCAAAAACAAACAAGCTAATGTGATCCTTCACATCAGCTATAGTCTTAGCAACGTACTCATCGGTAGATGCATCTTCGAACTTCTCTTTACCAATTAACTCCCAGTGCTTCTTAAACTGCTTGAAAAGAGGTACATCGTGTCCAGACGACGTACCCGTGCAAGCTGTGAAAACTGCTCCGATGACCAATTCTAGCATGTGATGGCGGCATGCAAAGAACAACAGCTGCTTGTTAAAACATTGCTCAATATTGATGCATGTTCCATTTAAACGACCAGTATTTGAACTAGTTGCATCACAACACATAGCTTATACCTGTGAATCAATTTCCTTTAATGCATTTACGACAGCTTTAGCTAGAGAAATTCCTGTCCCTGCTGAAAGTTTAACCTCTGTCAAAAGCTGAGAAATTCTCTTGCCAGATACAAGAACTAAAAGACGATCTTCTTTCCGTTTGCCGGTCAAATAACGCATTAATTTTCCATCCCAATGAACCACAACTGTATGGTCAGCATTAAAAGCTTCCATTAGTTTTTTGGCGTCAGTTGTTCTGTGTTGCTGTCTGAAACGACGAATTGAGCTTCGACTTGTAGCTATTTCTTCAACGTCGTGGCAAAGACTCTGAGCAGTTGTTGCCATTACCATCATTGCTTTCTTATCAGATATCTTTGTTCTGTCCAAAGTAGCACTTACAGTTTGAGTAACAACATTGATTCTTCCTCGCTAGTAAGGTGATGTCATTTCATCAGCTGAAGCTTCTTGATTTGACGAATCATCTGCAGAATCTGGGCTACTGTTAAATGCTAGTGTGACTACAGTTGATCGTTCTTAAAATTTAGTTTTTTCCAAGCGTTCTATGGAAGCATGTTTCAACATCCTCTCGGCTTTTCGTTTTGTTTTTCGGGCCAACTTGCCATCTATGCCAGCCATTGTTCCTCGCCTTTCCTTTTCACGTTGAGCAAGTAAGAATTCTCTGTCCTCAGAAATTGCCATCAGGCTCAAGGCATCTTTATGAGCCACATCAAATAAGTTATCAAATGATGCTTTAAATTGGTCTTCTTTTGCTAATTGATTCGCAGAATTTCTCTTCTGATTTTTTTTAAAAGACGCCATTTTTCAAATAACTTTTCAACTTGAGATATGCAGTGTTTTCTTCCTCTAGTTGGTTTATTTGCTTTTAGCCAAAATATTAAAAGTTTATCCACAGTCAATGTTGATGCCTTTCGTTTAGTTTTTTTTTTTTTTTTCTAAGTGCTGATGTAGAAAAAATCCCAATACTTGACGAATAGATGGCAATTTGCATCCCGTAATGTTTTTATTCGAACATTCAAGCAGATACACCTGCCGATACTTGATGCTTAATGATGCCATATTTCATTCACACATTATTGCAGTTACTGCGTAGCATTCAATTACAGTAAGAAAGTTGTAACAGTAAATTATATTTCAACCTAAATTAAACACAAAAATTAAGATTATTACTGAGATGTTGCAACAAATCGCCAGGTATTTTTTTGCATGTAAAGCCAAATTTGTACAATATCACACTAGTCTTGCATTTAATCACATTTGGCTTATATTTGCTCTAATTGAAAATGTCTACGTGAAAATCATAAAATGGTTTGTTTTCGATAAAATGGTTCTAACCCACCAATTAAACACTTGAAACATACAGCGCTTTCAACCAAAAAAGTTGTTTTTCTCACATTAATAGACTTCTTTTTGTGCTAAATAGGAGTGTTCAGGAGTAGAAATTTTTGCCTTTGTTTTTATTGTTAAACTTAAATTATTATTATTTGACAACTCGCAGTTTCCTAAAAGTCACAAGTTTAAATGAAGCTGTGTGATTGGCCTTTTATGGCGTTAGATGACAGTGCATTAGCTCAACTGATGAATAAATAAAACCTGATAAATCTTGGTAAATATTCAGTTTTTTTTCAGTTAACATGAAATCTAGACCAGTTAGACCTGTAAGATGTAATGAAGTTAGATAGGAAATCACATATTCTGCATCTTTTGGTACTTGAATCAAGTTTCTAGCTTAAGTGGTTATCGAGATATGGGCATTTAAGCCATTTGCCCTCCCACGAAATATATAGCGGGCTTGAGCTACCCCTAAATGTTGAAATTTTTCAAAAAAAATTTACATGTGTTATTTTTTACCCAAAAGGCACACCTTAAACGCCTGACACCAAAAAAATTCAAAAAAAGTATTTTGATGGACCACCCTAAAACACAGTTACTATTGTTTCTTCACAATTTATCAATTACTAGTTTTATTTTGTTACAGCAAATGGCAGTTATAAGAAAACAAGGAAATAACCGTATACGTTGTTTAAAGCAAATTTACTTTTGGATCTGGTTTGAACTTCAAATGATTTTTCGGATTCGAGCGTATATCTTTGGGCTGAACCACTGTAGTCGGCCCGTTTACAACTCTGTCGCGAACTGCAAACATGGCATGGTATGAAATGGAAGACGATTTTATTCATTTTCCATACTAGCACTTTTCTTCCATTCCATACCAAAAATCTTCCATTTCATACCAAAGTATTTTTCCATATTTAATTCCATACTTCCATACTAAAGGTGCTTTTAGATCGGAAGTAAAGCCTGATCTGTATCGTATTTTTGCAGCGTTGAGCTTGCCTTGCTCGCTCTTGGAGGTAAGCGACCACTAGCTGAGATGCGCTTAACGTTGCGACGGTGCAAAATGGGAGTTGGGCAGCTTCCGGTCCGAAAGTATCTCAAGACCACTTAAGGCCCGGTCTAAACTGTAGGCAAAATTGTTAGCCTACAACTGTATCTTTTGTTTATTCTAACCAACTGGTAGCTGTCCGCTGGTTAAGGAGGTGCGATGAGCATTAGACCTGCCCAAAAAAAGGCGAGTTTTGAAATGTGAGGAGGTCCGCGCGTTTTCCCGTTGCATTACCTCTAAAACCATCACATACCAATTTTCAATCGGATTCATCAACGTTTACAGGTCGCGCAAAGCGATTTTTTATTTTCAAGATTTATGAACTGATTTTTAGCAACCGCTAAATGGCGCAACAGGTAGCAAAAATTTAAAACGGTGTTTAGACGCGTTTTAAATCAAGGACTGTGATTTAATGTGACTTGGCTCAATTATTTAGCCACTGAGGCACATCAATTAACGCAATGAGACCAGGAGTAGCATTAGTTTTTGCTAAAGTGGTAGCTTAGCAGGTCCAAACACTTAAAAGAGCTCTGCAAGCGGCACAGACATCTTTGGCACCCTGCCAGATGAAACTGTGAAGCATAAAGCGTTCAAACACTAAAAAATATTTACAAAGATATTTTCTAAACACACCATGCAGTGGTTTGCATAAACAAAATTTCAAAAATTGTGTAGGAGAACCGTATTGCCAAACAAAAAATTGTGATCGTTTGTTTCTCTACAATCACTGTGCAAATTGCTCAGTCAATCAATTATACTTTATTATTTCACAAATTAATTATTATTGACAGCATTTTAACCAAAAGTTTTTTCAAGAATTCCTTTTGCGAAATCTGGAAACTGTTCTCGATGAGCTTCTATCGCTTGCAATAGATCGTGTTTTTGCTGAACATCATCAGTAATTATAGCGGCACAGTCAATATTGAGCTTCACACCCCGCTCCGCTGCATTGTTTACAACTTTCACTGTTCGCAAAAAGTCTATTGCGCAACAAAAATCACCGGACGTCGGCAACGTGGCCGAATGGGTAAAGGCGTCGTTTTTACAACGACCCTGAGTGAATTATCTGGGTTCAACCCGCACCCTGGTCACGTTGTTGCGTTCTTGGATAAGACGCTTTACGATGATTATTTCTGCTTGGTGGCTTCGAACAAGCAGCAAATTCAGTGGACAAGAATTCAAAGAAATCCACAGGAACATTGGATCATCGGAAGCTCCTAAGCAATTGCGGATTCCTGCGATCACGAAGTAGTCCTGGTAATAAAAAGTGTGCGGATCGTCCGATAAGTTAGCGTCTAATCGACGCTGTCCGGTGACAGGAGGATAATTATGAGCTACAACAACAGAGCTACAACAAAAACAACTTCTTTGCAAAAAGATCTTGTCTTTGCCTGACATTACTGCTTCCCGCATGCTTTGTTGGTCGGCATAAAAACCAATATCTTCTTCCTTATCCGAAACTGTCAACAACCGATTTTCACGTATAGTTGCAACAGCATCTTTGGCACCAATATCCCAGAGTTTGGCAAGCTCCGAAATAAGTAACGCTCGTTTTCCGCCGACATCTCGAATCCGACTCTTGCTTTTCACCAAATCGCACCACTCCTTGTACTTTTTTGTATCTGCATAACACAATTGTTTTTTGTAATCGTTTTAATTCCCGCCATTCTTCAAAACTCCAGTACACGATCCACGACATATGCAGCTTGAGATCGTGCTGACCTCCTGTTTTTCTTTGGTAATTTTTTTTTGTGCAAGAGCACTTTAAAAACCTGCCTCAGAGTGGGCAACTTGCAACCAGTAAAGGATTAGCGTGGAAATCCAACCAAGAAAAAATTCGTTTTGTTTCTAGTCCGCTTAACTATTTTCTTTCTTGAAGTGCCACTGGAGAATGGAATGCTGGACATAACTGTCACAGCACCGATCTGTTTTATTTGCCCCACTAAATTTTCGAACTCGGCTCTTTTATTTGGTTCTTATTTTTGCTGTGTTAGTCTGCGCGTCATTGTGTTTTTTAATTTTCGCACGTTTCGTTTCAACGCCTAATTTCCGGCACAACGCGCAGCTCTTTTGCCTTTTTGCCGAGTTCTAGCTTTTAGTCATTCATTTTCAGTTTGGGATTTGAAGCAAGCGGACGTTTTATTTTTGTAAGTTTAGTCACACGGCATCGTTACTTTTATTTTGTTCCCTGGGTTAATTTTCAAATATTTTATTGCCGTGCCGTGCCGTGTAGATCTTTAATTTATTACAATTTTTTCAATAAACCTCTATCTACTGGACTTCAACTTCTATTTGTGGAAACAGCACGGACGGTGACGGCCCCAGTCTCGAATCGCTGGGGCAACCTAGAAAAGACCTATCTTTACGCTATAGTTACAGAGGGCGTCTGTAACAATAACTCTCACCGATTAAAATACGAATACTTGATAAATTAAAAGGCTAATCAAAATCACTGAAACTCTACGAACAAAGGTTAAACCGACCAATATTCTTTCGTGATAAGCCGTCAATGTTTTCACTGAATAGTAGCTGGTATAAACATATCACTTTAAGATGTTTATCTCCGTCGTACTACACAGAATAAATCTCATTTATGGCACAAGTGCAAGGGCGTACGCAGCGGGGGTGTTTGGGGGTTTAAACCCCCCCCATTGGTCTGTCGACTAAAAAGCACAAAAAAGAAAATATCACGTTTTTAGCACTTCTGAGCCTATTTTTTTTGCAATGACATGGACTCCAACATGATTTAAAGCCACTTTTGAAACATTCAGATTGTTTTCGGGAAGGGGGGGTTAATCTATCAAAGATAGAACTTACAAATTAGTAACAACTTCAAAAATTGCCAAAATTAGTACATTTAACCGGTAAAAATACTTAGCATTGGCTTCGTCAAAAATATGGAAATGGGACTTTTAGTATTTGTTAAATAATCAGTATTAGTTAATTAATAATCCACTCAAATCTTGATCCATTATCCCCCTCCCTATCCTCAACTGTCTCACTCTATAAACTGCAGAACATAAACTCTCTTGAGTTTTTTCAACGTATGATTTTGCGATTTACCGGCTTGTAAATTAGAGGACTGAAACGTTACCACTAGCCACCACCCACATAGCCTATTTATGCAAACAGTTTGATCAGGTTTGCACTACCAATTTCTATGCCACGTTTTAAAAGCATTATTTTTTATCAAAATAGCCCTAAAATTAAGTTATTTTTGAAAAAAACTGCAAAATTTTCAAGCGCTGGGGGCTCCGCCGCCAGATAGACTCCATCAGACTCCGCCTCCAATAGCCTCCGGCGGCTGGGGACTCCGCCCCCAGACCCCTACACACAGCCCCCCATTGTGAATTTCTGGCTATACTCACCCAGTAGCTTTGTACTGTTTATATTTATATGCGGTTTTGTAGCTTTGGTTTTGAGCAATTTTTTCTTGATCGTTTAAATGCAAACCTTATGATGTTAAGCATAGATGTATGCTTAATCATTAATGCTTGAATGTTTTTTGTTTGAAAAGTTTTATTTGCATTGCGCACCGTAAACTTTGATTTCATTTTTTGACACTGCACTAAGTCATTCATTTGCCAAAGTATAGATTGCGAACAAATTTTTGATGTCACTTTTGAAAAACCCCCAATTGAAAAATTCTGCGTACGCCACTGCACAAGTGTACCGCTGTTTCCAGTTTTTCCTATTATTTAGTGCAGCAATAAATCTTGCCTGGAGATTCGCCTTTTTTATCTACTTTACCTCTACAGCAAGGGTCGGCAACCTACGGCCCGCGGGCCGGATCCGGCCCGCCGAGGCATTTACCCGGTCCGCGACCATTCATTGTCATCCGGCCTGCGACCTTTTTTCTTTTTCAATAATAAATATGCGGCAGTAAACCGGTGAAATGATCCTTATCTCCTCATCAATTCGTCCAAAAAAGGCGTGAATTTCTGGCAAAGACCTTTCTCTTTTGGTCCGCTGGAATGGTGGCGGCCCGCTGGAACCTTGTTAGGACTAGATGTGGCCCACTAGTTCAAGAGGTTGCCGACCCCTGTTCTACAGCTACCATACGTTTTGTAAAAGTTTTCACCTCTATAATCTTTTGCCTGGCAGGACTCCTTAGTCACCACAGCTAATATATTCGTGTACTGTACGCTATTGTACTTCCCGCAGAGCTATATAATAACTACATTGCGTGTGTGGGCTTGCAAGTGATGCTAAATTGCTATTTTAGAAAATATTATTGCTATTGTTAGTGTCGTTATGTTGATTGATGTGCTTTATTTGCTAAATAATTGAGCCAAGTAACACTAAATCACATTCCTTGATTTAAAACGCGTCTGAACACCGTTTTAAATTTTTGCTACCTGTTGCGCCATTTAGCGGTTGCTAAAAATCAGTTCATAAATCTTGAAAATAAAAAATCGCTTTGCGCGACCTGTAAACGTTGATGAATCCGATTGAAAATTGGTGTGTGGTGGTTTTAGAGGTAATGCAACCGGAAAACGCGCGGACCTCCTCACATTTCAAAACTCGCCTTTTTTTGGACAGGTCTAAAATAGAGCATACTACCGAATTTCTGTTTAAAATAAACTAAAAATACGCTCGTAAGTTTAAGATTATACGCATAGTGTAAACCGGCTCTAAAAAGCAACTAATTACTTACAATTGGTTTTATAAGTTCTTTTATAAATGAGCAGATATTTTAACTAACTATATCTAGGCTGCTACCGGGCATGGTATAGAATCAAAAACAAAATGGAATGAAACGGAAATTTCGGTATGGAATATGGAACATGCCAGAATAATATGGAATGAAATATTTGAAGAATGGAATGGAAGGCAATCTTCCATACTTTCATATTAATTCCACATTGGATTTCGCTCATGGCATTTACAGAAAAATATATACCTATAGTTATAACCAAAACTATGTGGAAGCGTTAAGCAGCTAAAAATCTGTCGACAAATTAATGGTTTAATTCGGTCATGACTCATGAACATTGCGCAATCAGTGTAGGTATTGCATCATCAGATCACGTAATACGTTTGTTGCAATTTGCTACTGCATTGATGCTGACTGGCTTAATTTTTGTTTTGAGATTGACAATTTGTCTAGTGCCGTCGCCAGAGCAAACAAAGCGAAGGGCGTTAAAATAGACTGAATTTCTGCACATTAAAACTGATCTTGTATAGTTGCAAATTATTCCCAATTTTCAAAATTCTGTACTGAAATCATATCTAAAAAAGTGACATGTAAGTTTTGTAGCGTTTCTTAGCTCTTTTTGTTTCCGGCACATAATCACTTGAAAAGCCTGTCTGCAGCAGTGACTACGACCTTAACAACCTTGCGTGTGCTAAAACGAAAAGAAAAAAAAACTCATCTTTTGAAAACACAAGAAGCAATTTTGTTAACATTTCTACCCTCCAACACACCCATAAACAGGAATGCAACCCAGATTTTGCTACAGAAGAGGGCAGCCGCGTAGCCAAGATTTCGAAAAGGGAGGGGCTTTTTTGAAAGAGTGAGACAACTGTAAGCGACCTTGACCCGAATTTTCATTGCTCTTGAATCAGATTCAAACGGTTTATGCGAAATTGAGACGTATTTTTTGGCCGAAATCGGAAATTCGAACGGTTTTTCGGCCCAAAATCAGGTGATCTCCAAAAAAAAAAAAGTCTTCACTGAAAGTGAGAGGAATTTTTTTGGGTAAATCGGAAATTCAAACGGTTCTTCCGGCCGAATCACGGCAACTCCTTTTCAACTTCTGCACCCAAATCCCTTTGGAGGGCTGTTTTCATTTTTTGAGCAAAAATCGGCCTCAAAAGCTCTAAAAACGTGCGATTTTGCATACTTTACAGGCCAATGGAGGGGGCTCGAGCCCCCCGCCCCCCTGGCTACGCTACTGGGAGAGAGCTTGGAAGTTAAAACGTTCTTGTTTGAAAAATGCTCGATTGGGTGGCGAGCTCAGCAAAGTGGTGCAACTCAATCATCTCATATAGACTTTGTCTTGGGGCGAAGCCCCTGTCGCTGGGCGATTTTTTGATTTTTCGGTAAAAGATAACTATTGCAACGCCATTTAGATCAAATTTTGCTCGTTTTTGAAGATATTTAAAAGAATTAAATTGCTAAGACTTAGAAGCCAGGTGAAAAATTAAATTGCCCAGCCCATTCAGCTACTTTACTTACAAATCAATTTAAAAACACGTTTAAACGCTTGCATTTTACGGCTAAAGCTTTTAAGTGACTTGATTAGGGGGCTGAAGATCCCTTTGCCCTAGTAGTTGTGCCACTATATCCATAAACGCGTAGCGCCCAGTTGTGCATACCGACCCATAGTTTGAGAAGCATGGCTTCGTGCTTAGAATGCTTTGATTTGAATATGATGCAACCGTTCATGGTTTTGAAATTGATATGACTAGCCTAGTTACTTGATAACCTATTAGGTTCAGAGTTGTAAACTTTAGATGTTAAATCTGGTGTTTGAAACTTGAATCACTAAACTTTCAGTATTCAAAAACTTTAAATTACTACTAATGTAGCTTACTTTGGTCAAATAGGTAAGATTGAATGTTATTATTCGTTTTTTCATCATTGTCAATAATCTTGTCGTTGCATGATGTTCCAAAAAAAACATTTTTCGTTAAAAAAAATGGAGGGCAAGGCCCCTTCGGCTCCCCGTAGCGACGGCACTAAATTTGCCGAGTGAAAAAACTTTTTTCGTAACAAACATTTGAGTTACTTTTCTATCCTCGATTGAGCTTAATTATTTATTTTTTTGGGGGGGTTTAAACTTTTTTCGGTACTATTGTAAAATGTTTTTGGCAGTTAGGCTATGCCTAATTTCATAGTTGGTGTGATTACAAACTTGCAATCATTATACCCAGTGCATACCGGTCAACCTATTGTCTGTTGATTAAGTTGCTGATATTTTTATGCTGAGTGAATTTTTATGGTAGTTCATTGCGATAGTGACTCGAATATGGAATGAGACACATATATCGTACCTTACTGCTTACCTTGCGAGCGGCTACTAGCAAGGATGCGCTTAGTGTTGCAAAAGTACATTACAAATTACGCGTAGCTTCCGGTCTAAACTTATCTTGGTATGGAAATATGTTGTGGGACATGGAAGAAAATTTTAGTACGGAATGAAATATGGAATGGAAGATTTTTAGCATTGAACGGAAATGGAATGGAAGAAAATTGCCAGTATGGAATTTGGAGAATCGTCTTCCATTTTGTTTCATACCATGGCCTGTCTACAAGCCCGATTCCACAATGTGGGGGTCATTTCGGGGCCGTGCCCCCCCAAATCACTGCTTACGCTCCCCCAACCGAGAAATGTCCCCCCAAGCTAGTATTGTGCGCCAAAAGAAAGTAACAGGCACGATGCCAATGCAGTGCATTTTGGAGTCTATGCCCCCCAAGTGTGAGTAACCGAAAGTTTCGTTCCAGAGCAAAAAACACGATTGAAAGCCAAGACGAAGTCTAAGATTTCGCTCCAAAGACTTTTTTTTGGTCTCACCCCTGAATTTGTAAGCAAGAACCGAGATTCGCACCATAAGATCCCATCGTGCTCCGCCAGGTTATAAACATGCCCCCAGAGCGAGAACAAAAGGAGGCAAACAGCCCGGAGTCACGGGGAGTAATTTGGAATGGAGATTTCTTTTTTGGTTTTCCTTCAATGTTTTTTCTGTTCCCCCCTCCAGTCACGTTACTCTGGCGCCGGGCCTTCCTGCCTACATCAGAGATGGAAACCGGTCGGGTCAACCGGCCGGTCGGGTCGAGGTTCTTCCACCGGCCGGTAAAGACGGTTGAAACACCAGTCAAATTCTTCTTTCGTGCAACTAAAAGACATCTAAGCATCAATCGAATAATGAATGTATATTTTATTACGAACAAAACTTTTTATAAAAAAAAGTATTAACAAACTACACCCTTTGAAAACCGTTGCTGAATGGTTTCAAGCTGTGACTAATACGCTGTGACCATTAAGACATGCACATCTGGGAGCGTATTTAGGGGGAGCTTTGTGCCATGCTCCCCCCCTTTTGGGTTACGGCACAAAGCAAAAAAAGTATAAAATATACGTTAAAATCACGTAATCAGATTAAAGCATGCATGTGGAAGAGGCTTACGCTACTTGGTATTTTAGCATCATTTTAATCAGCTTGAGAGTAGAGTGTGGCGCAGATTTCAGATTTTTTAGTACACCCTAAAATCTTGCCGCTTTGAAAAGCTTTTTTCAACTTAAATTGACTACATTCTACCCTGGGCAAGAAAGACATAGTTCTTATTTTTTTATATCTAACTACCCATGGCTTGTTCTGAAGTAGCAGCATTTCTACAAACTGCTAGGGCACATTGTAATTCGAATATTTTCTAGCCAATGTCACAACAGTTTAGTGTTTGCTGCTCGGCAAATTGCATATGATCTGTCACCAACAGCTAAAAAATTTTAACTTCTTTTCTTGGCCTTACGCATAACATCATTAAAAAGAACGTCAAATAATTTAGCTTGTGCCCTCTAGTTCTTTTTATGCTTACTTTGTGCACGTTTTGCGCTGCTCAAAACAAGTGTTTCAAACCGAAATTTACCTACAGAGGTCTTAAGATTGAGTCATTTTTGCAAAAACCACAAAACATTTTTTGCGTTTCTTTTTTGAGTCCCTCATCCGTAGTCACAAATTTTAACACCTCACCCATGGCCCTTCCCTTTTGAAAATTTTTCATTAGATACATTCAACAGCGAGCAAAAACATTCTGTTAAAATACCGTTCGACCGGACCGGTTAGAAACCGATCAACCGGCCGGTCGACCGGCCGGTAAACTGGCGTAGATTTTGAAGTTTACCGGTCAGATCGGGTCAAGAAAATCCTGATCGTTTCTATCTCTGGCCTACGTACCAATATACTCTACAAGGCTGAAACATGATTCAAAAACTTGAGTAAGTTAAAAATGAAATAGCGGCACTGCATTAATCATAACAGCAAGCCGATATCTGTCGTGGTTGTTTCGTACAATTGCGTTTACAACCTATCACTATCCCATTCCGCATTTGAAGCACTATCACAATTAGCTGCCACAAAAATGCAATAAGCTTGAAAATGTCAACGAGTTAGTCAATGGACGATAGACTGACTGGTATGCACAGAATTACATAGTTATTTTTAAAAAATAAAATGAACTAAGCTTAAACACGAAACACAAAAACAAAGATTAAGCTCAATCGGGGCTGAAATTACAAATACGACTCTTTTTACAAAGGAAGAAAAAGTTTTATCACTCGCAAATTTTCAATCTCGAAATAAAAATTAATTTAATCAGATGTCAGCATCAATCTTATGATGCAATACTAAGCTGTTTGCGCTATACACACGACTGAATTATCACTATTCGTAGACAAATAATAGCTGCTAAATACTTCTATGAAAAGTTGAAAACACCTTTATACAGTATATTACTATGAGCCTATTAACACGCTTATGGCTGAAAGTTATTTCATTTATTTCCTATATTTTTATTTATTTTAAAAATGTCACTATGAGCCTATATTTTTCTGTGAATACCATGTTGCAAATTTTGCATGAAATTAGAATAAAAGTGCGAAAGATCGTCTTCCATTCCATTCTGGCATCCAGTAGCGTAGCCAGGGGGGGGGGGTGGAGGAACTATAACCCTCCCCCATTGGCCTGTCAATCAAAATGCAGAAGAAGAAAAATACCACATTTTTAGCTCTTTTGAGACTGTTTTTTGCGCTGGAATTGACTAAAAAGTAATTTAATACATCTTTTGAAACATATATTCAGGGGAAGGGGGAGCTAATTGTCAAAAATTAAAGTCAAAAATCAATGAAAACTTTAAAAAACGCCCAGAAATAAACAATCAAATTTGATCGCTAGTGTAAAAACGCCAAATATAGGTTTTATCTACAAATATTCTATAAACTCAGGAATAAAAAGAGAGGGGGGCTATTCAGTGTTAGTTAATTACTAATCACTTCTCTCAAATATCTTTCCATTAGCCCCCCTCAATTATTTTTCTTTATAAAATATAGACAAAATAGATAATTTCCGTGTGAGTTTTATTGAATATTAGGATTTTATGATTTACCAGCATGTAAACAAGAGAACTGCGTTGTTATCATTAGCCACTTCCCATATAGCCCATTAATGCAACCAGTTGAATCATGTTGCGCAGCCAATTTCTATGCCACGTTTTAAAAGCATTATTTTTTATTAAAATAGCTCTAAAATTAAGTTATTTTTGCAAAGAAATGCAAAATTTTCGAGAGCTGGGGGCTCCGACCCCAGACCCCCGTGGCTCAGGCGGCTGGGGGCTTTGTCCCCAGAACCCTTAGCCTCCGGCAGCTGGGGGCTTCATCCCCAGACCCCCAAAACACCCCCCATTGCGAATTTCTGGCTACGCGCCTGCTGGCATCATCCATATTTCATAACGAATTTCCGCTCCGTCCCATTCAGCATTTCATACTAGCCCAGCCAGCAAAAAATGCCGCGCTTATCGCATTTCGCCGAAACCCGAGCAGATATACAATTACAATTTCACAGCCCCATAGAAAATTCTAATTAGGCAAAATAAATCAGTATCACTGAATCGTCACAGGATGTTTAGTTTCGTCAAAACTAGCCAAAATTAGAGTGAAACTAGTAAAGCTTGATTATTATTATATCTTAATGAAGTTTAACTACCAGATTTTTTACAAAACGTTGGTAATTGATAACGCTGCACTTACTGCCACAGCAAAAACAAGGTTACTATATCGAAAGAAATGAAGATAAAAGCGAGAAGATGCATTAACCGTAGATTACAGTATGTGCAGTATTCTATGAACAGTAGTTTGAAAACGTTTTGCCCTAACTGTGTAATCTATCTAGGAAAAAACACTATGAATCATCTTCCTCTTGAATTCCTTTTCTGTTACAATGAAGCTTTGAAGAGGTATATACCAGATTAATACAACTTTACCAAAAGTAGAGAAGTTAATACGGTTTGCTGTTGATAAAAAGTTTCTGTTGTCGAATTTTGCTCAGTGGATAAAGCTGTCCCAATTTATTTTGATTAATGGGAATGATTTTCAAAAAGCCATGGCGAAGATTGGGTAAATTAAATTTATTTGTTTAAGTTGTAGAGTTGTTATTTGCATTTGATTTTAAACGTTACTGTTAGTTGGAGAAAAATCTCAATTCGAGTAATTTTGAAGAAAATCAGTGTTGGGCAAGATAATGAGAAACGTAAAACTCGTTAAGAGTTAATTCGCTAAGAATTTTCTAGCATTTTTTTAAAATAAGGTGAAGGTAAATAGTTAACTGAAAAACAAAAGTAACGCAAGTTACAGTTAATTCGTTAATTTTACAAAAAAATTCAATATTAACTTGCAGTTGATGCCCAATAAAATGATTCCATTTCCATACGAGATTATTTACCTCTTGCTAAAGAAATATCAATTGTAGGAGAAAAAATGCTTTTTAGTCATCATTATCGTACAATTTTTTTTATATTGGTACAAATTCATCACTCAATTTCCAATTCAGGAAGTTACAGCAACTATGAAGCAAAATGTTTTGGGAACAAGAATATGCGGTAAACTGATTTGCAATAATATTATGGTTGTATTTTCAGGAAGTATACTATTGGTGGTGATCATATTTGAAAAAGTCCAATCGACGAGTAAGTACAGATAGAATCACGCAGTACGGGTCTAAGTGGCATTCACACAGAAGACGTTTATTTCGCTGAAGGGGAAAAATCTGAGGTTTTCATAGCAAAGGCAAAGGTTTTAGGCTTGTTGTTCAATAGAGCTGTTGGCTATGGGTGTTCGATCTCAATTGCGGGCGAGCTCAGTTAACGCGAGACTAATATAAATACTCGGCTTGAACAAAAACCAACTCCGCGCTCTTCAAATGTATCGATAATAAGCACTTAATCAGTCTTCAACAACAAAAAACAGTTTACACCGCTTTGTTCTTTACATCGCTTTTTACCGTTTCACACGGCTTTGCAACGTTTTGTGACTGAACTCTTTGGTCAAAATAGTTGCTGTTTACATCTGTGTCACATCGGAATAAAAAAAGGTTTTCACGGTCTTGAGAATTAATACTAAACCGAAGAAGCGGTGCGTTTATTTAAACAAACGCAAACTACAAATCACAATCAAACCACTAATTAGCGCGATCACGAGCCCGCGCCAAAACAAAACACACAAAGCGGCCTAATCAGTGATCCCTAATCAGCGTGATCACGAGCTTGCGTCAACACAGAACATATGAGGCAAACGATTACTCGACTCAGTTTTAAACTAAACAGTATTTGACAACGTAACAATGGGCCTTCGGCAGTAGCAGCTTACGTTAATTCGGAAATTGTAAATGTACATTTATTTTACTAGGGCGGTGAACTCAATCGATTTTTATTCGCGTTCTTTGATTTAATGTTTTTGAGTTCAAGTTCGGTAAAAATATCAAGTTTCTACATTTTGACTAAAAACTGACAAACACACAAAATCTACTTGTTCACTGTGGTGCGCAAGTAAAAAGATAAAAACCGTTTTGCTACTTCTGCGTAAGGCTAACATATATAACACAAAATTTTGCATTAAGATTTCAATTCTAGTGCTATGTAACCCGAAATTATTTTTGTTAGCGGTATAATTGACTACTTGACTAATATATAAAATTGCAAACTAAAATCGTCAACAATTTATTTCGAATGTCGTGAATCTTTTTAACCTCAAACTCGTTTCTTAATTGCTGTTTTTTTGTTTTTTTTGTTAAAAACAATACTTGTTTGATTTGTTGTATTTAGCTGCAAATATTAAACAAGTTACTTTTTTTACGAACTTGAGGCAACTGTCTGCTATCGCAGCAATAATTGCGAAGTTTTCACTTCAATACTGGCGATGTACTGTAATCGATTTTTTGCCTTCGTTTAAAAAAAAAGTTTATTTTTCGAACAAAACATATGGCCGAAAAACTTTTTTCAAAAAATTTTTTTCCAAGAGGAAATACTGATTGCGCTATGCTATTTGCTGACTTCTTACTGATGTCCAATGGTTTATGGTATTTGAATTTCTATAATTTCATTGAAGCAATTTTCGGGGTTTGGCGGTGGCTTGTGCAATTCATTATGCTTCTATGCAGTGTATAAGCTAATAGGATTCGCCTAATGTTCAGTGTGTTATAATGACGTTTATGAGCTAACAGGACTCGACAAATGTGCGATATAAACTTAAGGTGTTCGGTTCTTTAATAGTGAGGTGAAGAGCAGCTGCGTAATCAATCAATTTTTGGCACCGATGGGTCTATACTTAAAGTTTGAACGTCACTACCAGTTGCTTCTTACCAAAATTCTTGTGTTTGTTTTTCGAAATTCTTGTGTTTGTGTTTTATGTTTGTGTTACCGAAATTCTCGTGTTTGTTTTTGTGTAAAAAATGTTTTTAGATCCCTTCGCAGATGTTCCAATTATTACTTTCAGTAATCAACATGGTACATTAACTTTGCAGTAAGAAATAATTCTTTTTGAAAACTGCAAAAGTTGGGAAGGCTTCGGACTTCGGAGTTAATTTGTAATGTTTACCGGCAATATCTTTACTCGTACGTTCTACGCCTGAGCCTCTTTCTGTCAACACTGTTTCGGTTTTGCTGGTTGTGAGGTAGTGATTAGATTCTATGCATAGCGCTAATAGAGTTGGGATTTGTTCTATGCTTAAACCCATCGTTGCTTTTCCTGAAATTAAGAAAAATAAATACGTCGAAAAACTAACCGCACCATTGCAAAAATACCACAGTATTGAACAGGAGCAAAATATGCTTGCTGTTGCCACAATTCGCTTCCTTAAATATGCTCAGGAGGAGTATAAAATCAGATTCCGCTACTAAATGATAGAATTAAAAGTTTTGCCTCTACATGGTAGAATAGCATTTTAAGCGACTATATGCAAAGGTGGAGTCAAAACACAATGTTTGAGGTCAAGGACTAAAAAAATTCGTGGCCAAGGACCGACTTTTTGAGAACAGACCCTCTCGAGGCCAAGGATGGAAAGGGTCGAGGCCAAGGATCAAACTACAATTTTTTAAAATTATGATCGGCAAATTTTCCATGAACGTAAAAAAGTGTAAGATATTACATTATTATTATTTTTGATGATAATTCGAAAATACCAATTTTTAAAAATAATGATGAATGCCATTTTGAAGTTTTACACGTTAGCAGCTGATGTTGATTACGTACGGTAGGCTGTATTGTGGAGATGAAACAAGGCCATAACTAGTGAATGGGAATATAGCTCAATCATAAACTTAAAAATAGTCAATTTTAATGCCTTAATTTCATTAGTTCAGGCCCCGGTGCAAACGTTCCCTGATTATGGATTCCCACTTTTGTAGTAGCTTGCTAAACACAAACCATAGGCGTAGCCAGGATTTTTGATTGGGGGTAGCCCAAACCACAAATCACATGCAATGACGTCATCAAATTTTTTCGGAGAAGGAACTTTTTGTGGGGCAAAGATTTCGTAGAATGAAAGAAAGATCTGAAGCCGTAGCCTAATGGCACTAAACCAGGATTTTGGTAATAGGAGAGGATGAAAACTAATAGTTAAAAACTGTAAATGTCTAACTTAGGAGACGTGTTGAGTAAGCTAATGTACTCAAACGTATCACAAATGGGGGTCTGGGGGCGGAGCCCCCAGCCGCTGGACGATTTTTGTAAGTTTTTGGAAAAAAAGCTATTTAAATCCCATTGGATCACATTTCGCACGAGTTCAGAGACATTTCAAAGAACTAGACTTTTAATATTTCTAAGCCAATCGAAAATATTTAGTTGTTCAATTCTCCTTTTGCAATTAAATCTTAAAACACGTTTAGAATCTTGCATTATGGTGTAAAATTTTAATTGTAAGTGATTTGGTCTGTAGGGGGAAGTAAGGCTCATTGCCTCCTGCAATACTTTAGCAGTAAATAATAATCCTCTCGAAGATTTTTCTTAAAGATTTTTGTTTAGTCATGAAGTTTACCAGTTATAGGAGTACATGTACAGCCAAAGCGCCCAGGCCCCTTTAATTGAAATTTAATAATTTGTCCAATGAGCATTTTCCCTAGCTATTTTTTAAAAGTATTTTGTGCGTAAAAACTGGCGAAGTGGAGGTGAATCGTTGTTGAAAAATGGTACAATAGATGGTTACGCTTACTAAACATGTTATTTCCGAGCCGGATTGACATTGCCCAAAGCCCCTGGCACTTAAGGGAGTTTCGCAATATCTTCCTGCCAAATATAAATGAAGATCAAATAAAGTCCTACTATCCGAGGGCAGGGGTCCTGGCACTGAGCCATATAGCAAATACAGCGCTGGTAATTGTATTAAGTTCATAAAAAGTTTAGATGAGGGCCTGAGTTAGCAAGTTTTAGGACAAAAACTCTTGATTTCACCCTGGTTATACGTTTAAATTGGTAGGAAAAAATTAGTTTAGGGGGTGCGCCTGGCCCCCCGGTCGTCAATATTATTTATTTTTAATTACTGTTGTACGCGTGTATTGATGCGCGCAAAGATGTTAAAAGAAACTGAAAATGAAGAAACTAGGCTTTTTTGACAAATTTTTGTCATTTGTGGCATTTTGATTAAGGGGGCCCGGGTTTCCTCGGCCACCCCCTGGCTACGCCAATGATTTTGAGAGAAGATCGCTCCCCTAATAAGTTCTTTCAAAAAAACATTTAAATCAAAATTAAAATAACGTTTTTTGAAACGTCCAAGAATTGCATGACATTATAATGGCGTGGACATGTGCTCTTCATTACTATTGCTTACTTTTGTACCCTTAAATCCTAAGTTAAAGAAACTGCAATTCCGGACAGGGACAACAAACTGGCTATGCTCTCATTATATTTATCATTGGTAGTATTTCAATTGGGGGGTTTGCATTACTGCCTGTGTTATAGCATTAAGTTCATAAAAACGTTAAACGAGGGCCTGGGGTGACAACTTTTAGGTCAAAACTTTAGATTTCTCACAGGTTTTGCATATAAATTGTTAAAAATTTGAATTAAGGGGCCACTGGCTCGGGAACCTTGGTCGTCAGTCAGGGGCCCTGGGGCTACCTGGTTGCCACTTGTGGCCCCGGGGCCCCTTGGTTGTCGGTCAGGAGCCCGGGCCCCCTGGTCGTTAATTAGGGGCCCTGGGGCTTCCTGGTCGTGAGTAAGGGGCCCCGGGGCCCCCTGGTCGTCAGTTAGGGACTCCAGGCCCCCCTGGTTGTTGCTTAGGGGCCCCAGTACCCCTGGTTGTTAATTAGGGGCCCCCTGGTTGTCTGTTAGGGGGGCCATGGGACCCCCTGGTCGTTAGTTAGGGGAGCCACCTGGGACCCCGCGTTGTCGGTTAGGGGCTCCGGGCACCCTTTGTTTTCGGTTAGAGGCCCCCTGGTTGTTAGTTAGGGGCTCTGGGGCTTCTGGTAATCAGTTAATGGTTCCAAAGCCCTCTGTTCGTTAATTAGGGGCCCCATGGTTGTTTGTTAGGGGCCCCTTGGTTGTTGGTTAGGGGCCCCTTGGTTGTTAGTTTGGGGTCCTGGGGCCCCCTGGTCATCAATTATGGGCCCCCTGGTTTTCACTTAGGGGTCCTGGGGCCCCCTGGTTGTCGGTTAAGGGCTCCAGGGCCTCCTAGTTGTTAGTAAGGGCCCCCTGGTTGTTAGTTAGGGGCCCCGGGACTCCCTTGTATTCATTAATATTGTTGTTAATTACTGTTTTGTGCGTAATTATTGAAAAAAAACTGCAACTAAACATCGCTAGGCTATGTTGTCATAATTGTTTGTCCTTAGTGGTATTTTGATTAGGGAAGGCCCTGCCCCCCCTTCTAGCTACGCCTATGACACAAACCACATTGTTTCGTTAAACAGTTTCATTTCACGGAGTTTTTTTAATATTTTTATCTAAAGGCGTTGCAAAATACTTTAAATTTATGCTTTTAAAGTGAATTGAAGTACCGTACCGGGTATATTTGTAAGATCAAGTTTTTGGCATTGACAAAAAACGCGGTTTTGGGGCGAGGGCAAAGTCTCCATGCTCCATGTTAAATAATTTTTGCGATTTTTTTTTCGGAAAAATTACCAATTTTTGCGATTTTAAAGAAAATTACACACTTAGATTTTCAAAGCAATTTGAAAAAACGTGCCGTAAATGCTAAGTTACAAAAACTTTAGTTTTCCACAATTTCTCAGTAGGGTCACATTAAGAAGAAAGGCATTGAAAAGAGCTATTCCAGCACCCCCTTTAAATTCTACAAGGTCCACAATTGTAGAAACGGAAAAATAACAAATCATTAACTTTTACTAAAAATTCCCAATTTTTTACGGCAGCTTCGCCTCTTCATCGTATAAAGACGTGGAGTAAAATATTGTTTAAGTCCAGCGCGCATCTCTACAGACATTTTAACAATTATTATACAGTAGTTATATTAATTTTACAATCAATTTCTTAATGATTCTTCGTACAGCGTTTTTTGTGATCTTATAGTTTGTTGTTTGGGATTCCTAGCGGCGATTTCTAACACACAAGTTGTTCAGTGGATGTGGTTTTACCCCCCCAGAACGCTTGCCTGTGATTAGAGTTTTTCTTCCTTTCAGAAAGCAAATTCTTCGCGCATTTTCAAAACAAGTTGTCGTTCTCAAGATTACGTTTTGTTAGTTACATCGAAAAACGTTACCATATTTCCAGCAGTATAATACCAAATATGTCATCCCCGTAGTACTGCACTACATTTCAATATCACTCACATATTTTCTTTTAAATTTGCACACAGAATAGGCACGATCATGTTTTTGCTTTAGCGACTCAAAATTGGTTGTGTCCGGACCATAGGTTTCTTTGTTATGGTCTGAGTAGCTTAAGTGCTTTGCAGTTTGTACCGCCTGCATCGCAAAAATTAACAGAAATAAAAACAACAACTTTCTACAAAGCTTTTTGTTTCCTGATTCTTCCATCAAAACTTTCGCACAAGGCCATTTAAAATAAGCTTCAGTACAATTTGGATAAGTTGGCTTTCACAATGCACTATTTTTCAATTAAGAAAGGAAATGAATAGACAGAATAAAATTTTATGTTGTCTTTTGTTTGTTTATTTTACCTTTTAACCAATTAAAAAATAATGCTGTCCACAAGCTGAGAACAAGACATTTTTGAGGATTAGTAGGCTTTGAGGCCAAGAGCTTCAAAATGTATTCTCGAGGCCAAAAACGTCCTCAAGGACTCCACCTCCGCATTGTGCCAACGCTGGCAGAGCATGCAGTAGATAAAAGTTGATACAGCACTATTTTTTTGTTTCAAGTTCAGTACTTAGCAGTGTGGACAATGATTGGTCCCTCAAAGTCTACTCATTTTCTAGAGAGAACGTTTAATTATTCTCTTTAATCCATGAACAACAAATCAAGAATATTAAGAATAATAATTCAAGCACATTCAAGTAATACCTACATGACGTGTTGGCAAAGAAATCTAGAGTGCCACAAAATATCCTTGCTGCTGTTGTACAATTGGAACTGCCAAAATGTAATGTTTCTAGGTATAACGTTTTGGCAAAGCATAATCTACTGCAGATTACAAACCATTATGTGCGAGATTTTTATTGTCAAAATAAAGCACAGAAAAAGACAGAAGCATTTATTTAACTGACAGACCGGACCACTGCTGAGTCTTTACATAGCGTCAAAACTTAGGAAGCATACTGTAAAACAAAATTTACTTAAAATCATTTTATCAATAGCATGTACATGCAAATGCCAAAGCGACCCTTTAGGGACGTATAGTTCTCTTCCATGTTTGGCTTTAAAAAAAAAAAGAGAAGTTCGTATTCATCTTATCAAAAATGGAACCGGTCAGGATTTTTTCGAACCGATCGGTAAATTTCAAAATCTACAGTTGACCGGTTTTTGACCAGCCCGGTCGACTGTTTTTTTACCGAAGGTTTTCGTTCACTGTTTAGTGTATCACATGAAAAATTTTCACAAGGGGACGGACCATGAGAGAGGTGTTAAAATTTCTGATTTCGGACGGGAGTCTCGGTAAAAAAAACGCAAAAAAAACTTTGTGTTTTTTGAAAAAATAACTCAATTTATGACCTTTTTAGGTTAAATTTCGGTTTGAAAGACCTGCTTTGAGCAGCGAAAAACCGCACAAAATAAGCACAAAAGGAACTGGAAGGCACAAGCTACATTATTAGACATTCTTTCTAATAATCAGTGCTGGGCACCGCAAGTTTTTTTTTAAGTTCGCAATCCGCAACTCCCCAAACGAATTTCAATTTTCTTAATCCGCAACCGCAAGTCAGCAATTGCACGTTTAAAAGCTTAGTCCGCAACCGCAAGTCCACAACGAAGTTTTAGGATTCTTGAAGTCCGCAACCGCAAGTCCACATTTTCGTAATTCTTGAATTCCGCAACCGCATGCCCGCAACTTCGTAATATTTGTAGTCCGCACCGCAAGTTCGCAACTTTTTATGAACCCAGAAGAGTTTTGTAATCAACCATGTTTCGAAGTGATCTACTCAGAGTTAATTAGCAAACATAAGTCAAAAGTTGCAACTTGTGGGAAGTATAGCAAGCGTATGGTGGATACATTCCATGTAATAAAAGGAATTACACATAATCGTTGATTGTAGGAAATGTACCTCAGCATGATTTGTTGTTGAGCTGCTTTTTTGGGATGGCAAACTTAAGCATTGCCCTGCCCATCTTACTTTCAGGTTTAATTCAAAACAGATTTAAAATTTTGTATTTTTGGTTTAAGTTTTTTTAGTGACTCAGCTAAGGGAGGTTGTAGCCGCCAGCCCTCCTGGTTGCGCTACTGCTTATACAGTAGGTGCCTAAACTGTGTGGATGCATAATGCACAACCCACCGTCAACCCTTAAAAAGGCTATAATGAAGCTGGGTATTCGAAGATTAAAAGCCATTGGATTACAGAGAGAAGCCATCAAATAGCAAAGCACAATCCGTAGTTCTGCTTACAATAAGATATTCCAAAAAAAAAACAATTTTTTTTCAAGGCAGGAAAAGGTAAATGCAGTAGAAGGCAGAAAAACATTCATGTCACTGATTGTATTACTAAATTTTTAGTCCCTAGTTTCTATAAATACTGTATAAACGAGATAACCACGCGCTACCAGCAGTGCCTTCGCCAGAGCAAACGAAATGAGGGGGACCTAGCCGAAAATGGGGGGGCACTAAAATAAACTGAACTTTTGCTCACAAAAACTGATTTTTTGAAGCTATACTGTTTTGCATTCATCTTTGAAAAAAGAGACTCGTATAAGCCTGGCAGCGTTTATTAGCTCGTTTCGTAGGCTGCCCGTATAATCGCTTGAAAAATCTGTCTGCAGAAGTGAAGGCGGCCAAAAGCGGAACAAAAGTTCTGTTAAGAGAGAGGGGTTTGAACCACAAGTAAATGTTTTTTGCACAAAAATTGTCTAATTTAGATCCCGTGCTGAACAAACCGATGCAACTTAAGCGTGTCACAGAGGGGGCAGAGCCCCCAGCCCCTGGATGATTTTTGCGATTTTGCGGCAAAAATAGCGATTTTAACGCCATTTCTATCACATTTTGCATGTTTTTAAACCACATGAATAATTACAGCAAATTGCTAAAATTCAGAAGTCATTAAAAGATTTAAATTGTCTTGCCTTTTAACCCCCCATATACTTCAGGTTAAGTCCAAAACACGTTTAAACGCTTATTCTTTTTTTTGCTTATATTTTCTAAATGACTTGGCTAAAGGGGGCTAATGCACTCTAGCCCCTTCCGCCTGGTTGCGCGACTGACTGCGACCTAAAATAAATCTTGAGTGTGCTCTAAAAAAATAACAACTGATCTGTAAGAAAAATGTTTTCACGTATTGTTTCAGGTCATAATCACTAACGAAATACCGCTAACGCTTCTGTAGGCATACATCCCTATTCCGCGACACATCCGTAAAGGCGTTTTAATAAGACATTGTATTAGGTCTCATTTATGCACAGCAGTTGGTGGCCAGCAATTTTGCAAAAAATCGAGAAAACTTCAAATGAGAATAATCTTTGCACATTATTATTCATTTTTCCATTACTGCCGGTTGTCTTGTCGTTACGTGATGCTCCAAAAACGCATTCTGAGTTAACCCAAATGGGGAGGGGCACAAGCAGTCGTTAGGGGGAGTACGGCGCCTTTGCCCCACCGTAGCGACGGCACTGGATTGCTACCAGTACAAAAAATGATACACCAGCGGCTAATTTTGTGAACTCACGGTAAAAAGCAACAAAGCCATACTTTGAACCAGGGCTGCAAATTCGAACTTAAACTCGAAAAAGTCGAATATTTTGCCTAACTCGAAAAAACAGCAGATCAACAAAAAGAAAGCGATTAAGTCGAAAAGCTGACTTAGTAGTTTTGTCAGCTTGAACTCGAAAAAGTTGATATTTTTGCCGAACTTGAACTCGAAAAATTAAATTGAATTGTCATGTTTGGCTGGGTAAAAGCATAAATATTTCACGAAAATAGAAAGAAATTTCAATAATTGAATAAAAGTTGCGAAATTGCGGATTAAAATTAAAAATAGTCCGCAACCTCAAGTGGCAAAGTCCTCAAGTCCTCATGTCCACAACTTTTTTCGTTAGTCCGCAATTGCGGACTTGCAGACTAACTTGCGGACTTGTCCAGCTCTGCTAATGACAAGACAAGACAAGGCAAATTTATTTCATCGCTCAGTAATAGCATGAAGATGAAAATATAATCAGCATTTGTTTCAAGAGGCGACAGGGAAGTTGCGAAAGACCTTGTGGTCATCGAGTAAAGCAACTACCCTCTTAATAATCATATTAATGATATTATCCGAAAGGCCAAAAAATGAAGTTACAATTTTTTAGCTATTGGAGACAGATTATCAACAATTTGCTGAGCAGCAAGCACTAAACTGTAGTGACATTGGCTAGAAAATATTCGAAATATAATGTGCACCAAACAGTTTGTAGAGATGTTACTACTTCAGAACAAGTCATGGGTAGTTGGATATAAAAAAATTAGAACTATGTGTTTCTTGCCCAGTGTAAAGTGTGGTAAGTTTAAGTTGAAAAAAGCCTTACAAAGCGGCAAGATTTTAGCATGTACTAAAAAATCTGAAATCTCCCCGCGCCACTTCTACTCTCAAACTGATTAAAGTGATGCTAAAATGCCAGGTAGCGTAAGCCTCTTCCACATGCAGTAGCGTAGCCAGGGGGGGGGCGGGGGGGGCTCGAGCCCCTCCATTGGCTTGTGAAGTATGCAAAATCGCATGTTTTTTGTGCTTTTGAGGCTGATTTTCTGTGAAAAATGGAAAATAGCCCCCCCCATACGGAAAGAGCCCCCCTCAAACGTCTGAATTTGCGAAATTGGAAGAAAAATGACTCTGAATTTTTTTTTTTTTGGAGGTCACCTAATTTTGGGCGGAAAAAACCTTTGAATTTCGGATTCCGGCCGAAAAATGACTCTGGATTTTGGCGAAGCCCTTCTTTTTTTTTTTTTTTTTTTGGAGATCACCTAATTTTGGGAGGAAAAAACCTTTGAATTTCCGAGCTTTCCGAGACATTTCGTCTCAATTTTCGGACAAACCGTCTGAAACTGATTCAGGATCAATGAAAATTCGAGTCAAGGTCGTTTGCACACTTCTCACTCTTTCAAAATAGCCCCCCCCCCTTTTCCAAATCCTGGCTACGCGCCTGTCCACATGCAAGCTTTATTAGAATCTGATTACGCAATTTTAACGTATATTTTGCTCTTATTTGCTTTGTGCCGTGGTCCTAAAGGGGAGTGGGCATGGCACAACGCTCCCTCCCCTAAATACGCCCCTGGATGTGCATGTCTTTATGGTCACAGCGTATTAGTTACAGCTTGAAACCATTCAACAAGTGTTTTCAAAAGGTGTGGTTTGTTATAAAAAAAGTATTATTTATGATAAAATATATGTTTCGGTTGGTGCTTAGATGTTTTTGAATTGCAAGAAAGGAGAATTTGACCGGTGTTTCAACCGGCTTGACCGGCCGGTCGAAGAATCTCTACCCGACCGGCAACCCGACCGGTCGATCGACCCGACCGGTTTCCATCTCTGCATCTTAAAACAACCTTTTATTTCAATTTTTGCAAAAGATGTCCTTCAGTACCACAACATAACAAAATAAGCATAAAAACAGCCAGGTAGAAACTAGGCACAAACTTGTTACAAGAGCATTTTCTTTCTACTGTACGTACGAAAGAAAAGTTTTGTAGCCGTTTTGTGATAATTCATCTGCAACTTCTAATGCAGGGAACGCTGAAGTAGTTACAACAAATGAAATACGTGTGCCCAGGACTACCTGCTTAAAACGCTTCTGCATTAATTTAGAAGACGTATTTTATGTCATACTCTAAATAAGAGAAATATAGCACAAAGTTCCCCATTACAATTTGTGGTTATAAATTATTTTTTAGTTTTTTTTTCATGTTATGGCCCAAATACAACAGTATGGACCACCCATAAAAACGATATGTGAAACGAAATGGTTGTATTTTTTTTTACTATTTTAGATTTGAATTCGCTGAAAAAGTTCTAAGGCTACCACCACCCAACCACACCCAAAGGATTTTCCTGTCTCGTAGCCAAGCTAACAAACTAAAAAATGTAATTTCGAGTACGACTACTGCATAACCCCATTTCTTACACCTCTAGTCGGTTAAACGCTTTACCTAAGCCACAGCTTGTGATCCAGACTTTTGAAGGAGTTTCGATTTGTATGTAGCGCTTCAAATCAAATAGGGTAAGAACGAGAGCCTGTAAACTCAGGTGCTGTTGACTAAATACTTTCACGCATTGCCCATTTCTATACTCACAAGTAGTCCTATACTTACAGCCAGTCCTTGGATAAGACGCTTTAGGATGATTATCTCTGCTTACTGGTGGCTTTGAACAAGCAGCAATTCCGTGGACGACGAAATCGACACGAGCATTGGATCATTGAAAACTCTTAAGCAGGTTCGGATTTCTCTAAGAACGAAGTAGTTATTATGATGAAAAATGAGCTGATTGTCCAATAGTTAGCGTTTGACGTTGTCCGGTGATAGGAAGATAAAGTGCTGCGAAAAAACAATATTTTGTTTTTTGTTTGTTATACAGCAAATGAACTGGAATGTCCATCAGCTGAATGGACCAAAAATAATGGATTTTGCTATCAGCATTTTCCAACTTTAACCACCTGGCCGGTAGCTGATAATGCCTGTCAGTCTCTTAATGCTCATCTGGTCAGCATTCATTCCCAAGAAGAGCAAAACCTTGTTACTGGTAAGTTTCAAAAATATTTTCTTATTTATATACTAAAAGCACAATAAACTGTATATTGCTGAAAGTGGGTAAGTTGACCTGGATTGCAAGTGGGCCATCGCCTTTTTGTCAAATATAGGTAGTTCCAATGGTCACGTTCTTTTGCACAACCCATCCCATTGTTGCAACCTACTACCACAATATGTCAGATAAGCTTCTTCTAAGCAGAGAGAAAAGTTATTTATAAAAAAACTGACTTTTGGAGTTAATTTGGATTTTGAAAATTGCAGTATTTTGTTGCCTTTGTAAAACATTAGAAAAGTAAGTTTCCTGTCAAAGGTTGGTAAGTGCTTCAGCAATAAACTCTTCTTACTTTAATGCTCTGAACGTTAACATTCATAAAGCTGTAAGGCTATTTCCAATTTGGCTCTACCGAGTGGGGTAAGTTGGTCACTGCTTTTTGTGACCGATCATCTGTACGGCCAACTTAACTGGCAAACTTTCCAGGAAACAAATCGTCTTGTTCCAAAAACTTTTGTCAAAATTGGGACAATAGCTTGTGTACTGACAATCTTCAGTGATTTATATTATGTGTAGAATGTTAATGAAAAACTCCTGAACATTAGACGTGCTACTGTAGTCACGACTCTGATGACTGTAAATTGACAATGTTTATTGTTTGTGAGCTTTCTTTTCATCTTCTCCAGCCTAAATTAAGTTTGCATAGAACTAGTGTGCTAAGTGCCTACATGCTTTTTTACAATCTGTATCTGTTTTAAACACTATGTAGAGAAATGCTGATGCTTGATTAGTGTTTTGCCAATTTATAATCTGACTAAGGCAAAAATTGTTAAACACCATATAATTTAACACTGCGTGTAGCAGGAATCAAGCATGCTGTTTAAGTTTTTAGCCAACCACAAATTCTTTTTACGCAGTTGCTGCTACAAGCCACTGTACATTTACTTGACTCTACAGAACGGCTGGTATAGAATCTGCAAGTGCAAGTAACAATTTCCTTGTATTTTTTTAGTGTTCGTTATTTTAATCTTTGTATTGTTAAATAAATTTCGTTTATTTTAAAGAAGTGATATGGCCAACTTACCCCTATCGAATAGCCAACTTACCCTACCAGTGGGGCATGGTGGTCGGTTTGGGAGAACATTTTTAAGTTAGTTTTGCAAGCTAAGTTGAGAAGATTTGAGAATAAAAACAATGCTAAATGAAAGCCAAAATAGTTGAGATTTAGAAGATCTACTTGATTTTTGAATAGCATTTACAAAAACAAAAATATTTAGAACTTAAAAAAAGAATGCCAACTTACCCCTCTTTCCCCTTTTGTACTTTTTATCACTAAGTTATAAACAAATAGCAAGCTTTCAAATTTTTTAAATGAAACGCTAATATTGCAAGTTTTGTTGGTCAGACTGTGTTGTAAAGCAAAAAGCTGACCATTTGATGCTTACATTAAACACAAAGATTGAGAATCGAAAAGAAAGCAGACTTACGACAAAAGCGTTAAACCTGATTCTATTACGTTTTTGGTTGTCAGACTCCATTTAATTGTTCAATATGTTTCTTTTCCAGCAAGTTGCAATTCAAGAATATCTCTAAAATTTTTTTCTCTTCAGTTTTCTGCTCCTGTCCAATACTGTAACAACCGTATTTGATTAGGTTGTTTGGTTACTTTCTGGATTTTAGGTTAACAGCGGATCGTTTAAACCAAAGCATCTAAATTCCAAGCTGTGGATATATTATTTGTTTTAACCCAAAAATCCTTAATTTCATGTACTATACCAGTCAAAGGGAGAAGCATCAAATTATTCTCACACTTTGGCGACTTTGATTGCGACTCCAATGCGGATCAGTTGCGTAGCCAGAGGGGGAAGAGGCTAAGGCCCCTCCATCGGTCTGCCGATGGAATGCAGAATATGGAAATATGGAAAATGCAGAATATGGAAAATACCACGTTTTTAGCAATTCTGAGACTGATTTTTTCATTGGAATAGACTCAAAAAAGATCTAAAGTATATTTTAAAAGTTTATTTAGGGATGATTCTGGTAAAGACCGTTTGGATACAAACACCGATCTAATTTTAGGTGAAGAACTTTTTTTTGGTTTGTTTATAGGGCCTATGATCTTCAATAGAATTCTAACACAAAAACCGTTGCAATTTTCAGGATTCGGATACAAAAACCGTTTCGATACGGAGGTCTGGGGCCAAAAAAACGAAAACCCCCAAAAAACTTCATATTGAGATTAAAACCTTTCCTTTTTTTTGTCCCAGACCCCAGTAACAGCTCTTTCCCCATGGCAGATTTTTTGGCTACGTGGCTGCTGCAAATTGTGCATTTATTAGTTTTCTGAGTCTCCACGCACTCTCAGTGCAGTCTCAGCGCAGTCGCAATGAATATTAGCGCATTCGCCGAGAGTTTCAGCGCATGAAATTGCCAACGATCATAAATTTTTTTAACGGGTTTGAATTTTTTTCAATTCGCAGCGCAGTTTCCTTAGATTCTGCTTGGAGTTTCCGCAGATTCCAAATGAATTCGCGTCAAATTGGTGGAGACTGCGTTGCGAGTTTAGTGCAAGCACCACGGAGACTCCATGAAGATTCTGCAAACCCACGGAAACTGCGCTACGAACCATAATAAGGTGGAACGAAAATGACGTAGAAAATTGTTTTGCATTAAATTAAATTTTGCATAAGAATGAGTGGTAGAAAGATAAATAAATAGTAAATAAATTATTCTGTGAATGTCAGCTACCCACGTATCACTGTATGCAACGGCCAAAACTAATTATGAGTATCTCAACAATATAATCAGACTATGGAAGTATTGCCAGTAAATAATTAAAATTGCTAACTCGATAAAATTTTAAATCGGAAAACTTTTTAACAAAACGGTATTACTGAATTAAAAAGAATGAAAACTTTAATTTTTAATCGTCAGGATTTGATAATTTCCATCACTTTGAACTTTAGTATTATAACTAATTTTGAAGTTTGGTTTTAAAATTTACTTCTAAAATTTCAGTGACTGTCGTGGTTGATTACGTAAATGGTAGTTATATCTGCGTTACTACGGAACTATGTTTGGATCATATATAGCGTGTTTACAAGTGAGGGTGCGCTGGTTGATTTCTGGCAGTACGATAGTCAATGGCATACTGTAAGTGATATAGCGCTGGTAGGCCCACAATTATGCTGGATAGCTGATTACTAGCATCTTTTATTCACTGGTGGGTGACAGCCTGGCGGGGCTTTCGTAGTGTTGACTTGACTTTTGCATTGTCTTTAGTCTAACTTGGGTTGTAACTGACGGTCACAGAATGTGGATTTGCATGTGAATGGATGAGTGTGTTTAGTAAGATCTACTGTAAAATACTGAAGTCATAAAATTATGCACTTTTCCCAATGAACTTATCCGTTAGCTCCCTGCTTCTTTCCTTCGCTCTCCTTCTTCCCTTCCCCTGCTGCTATTGTTTGTTTGTGTATTATCAAAAATTGGACATTACTTAAGGTTGGAAATATCAATTAGTAATCGATAATTGATACTAAATTCTTTACTTTTCTGTTATCGATTGTCGCAGACTCTTTGCTTTCAATTTTTTTATCGATTATTGCCTGTTCTATGCTTTTTGCTTACATTTTATCAATTGGTAGAATCTTTATACTTTACTTTTGTTCTTGCCAAGTCTGCTTAAGCTTGCATCGTTTCGTTTCTCTTATGCTATCTTGCTCTACATAACTATCCTAAAAGTGTATTTTTTATAACCTTTATACTACGGTGATAATAGTTTTTCGACTCACCAGTTTCATTAAATGACCAATACAGCAAACGTTTTTGTGCTTCGTGATGAAAAATTGCACAGCTGGGCACCGCTACTTGAAAAGTAGCAGCGCTGCCGCTGTTAGGCAAAAAAAGCAGCGGCGCTTCCGCTTATCGCTACTCAAATGAAAAACAGCGGCCGCTGCCGCTACTTTAAAAAAATAAAGAGAATAAAAACGATGGCATTCAAATATGGTACTTAATGGTGAAATTTCAACTTTATTTACGAAAGTAAATTATTCAAGCTTTTAAAATACTGGTACAGGTTAAAATCGGCATTAACAGGCTTTAATGGTAGACAAGTAAGTAAAAGTTTGACGCCTAAGTAGATCGAGCGTTTAAGATATTGGTGTTTTGTGAAGTCGAAGGAGATACTTAGTAATAACGTACATGTGAAGCAAATGATGCTCAAAGCGATTTATGTTACACTAAGTATTTTTTCTACGAATATAACTCCATAACTAAGTTGTCTTTAAAGCTTATTTATTACCTGGTTCTATTTGTTTGTTCTATTCTCAGCGCACTATAAATTCAATTCTTAGTTTTACTGTTAACTGTTGTAGCAAAATTTATTTTACTACGCCTTGATGTAACTACTCAGGCCCGGCACCGCGTGACATATGCGCAGCCAGAAGGGGGGGGGGGGTATGGAGCCCGGACCCCCTCCAATTGAAATGCGACCAATGATAAAAATGCGACAAAAAAAGCCTGTTGTTTCGTCAGTTTCAATATTTTTCAGCAGTTTTTGCGTAAAACAGTACACGCGTACAGAGGTAATTAACAATAATATTGACAACCAGAGGGCAGGGCCCCTTCAATTTAATTTTTGCCAATCAATTAAAATGAATAACCTGGCTGAAATTAAGGGTTTTTATCGTAAAATTGCTACCTCGGGCTCTCAGCTAACCTTTTTAAAAACGTAATGCAATAACCAGGGCGTGATTTACCATATGCCACAGTACCAAAGGCTCTGCGCTCAGATGGTAAGACTTTATTTTTGGTATACACTTATTCTGCGAAAATCTCCAACATGCCCGGGGCCCCGCGCAAGGTAAATCCGGCCCGGGCAATAACATGGCAGTTAGGCGTAACCATCTATTGTACGATATTTAATAACAATTCACCTCCACCTCGCTAGTTTTTACGCGAAAAAATACTTTTGAAAAAAAATAGCTAGGGGAAATGCTCATTGAACAAATTATTGAATTTGAATGAGGGGCCTGGGGTTTCTTGACCGTGCATGTACTCTTACAACTGATAATTTTCACGTCAAAACAAAATTCTCTAAGGAAAATCTTTGAGCGGATTGTTATTTACTACTAAAATACTTACAAAATTTAACCCTAAATGCAAAATGATAAACGTATTTTCGACCAAATTATAAGTAAAAGTAGGATTGAAACAATTTAATTTTTTTCAATTGGCTTTCAAATGTAGTTCTTTCAAATGGTTCTGAACACATGCGAAATGTGATCCAATGGCATTAAAATAGCTTTTTTACCAAAAAAATGCAAAAAAAACTTGCCAAGCAGCTGGGGCTTCGGCCCCAAACCTTCATCAGTGATACGTTTGAGTAAACTAGTTTGCTTACACACGTATCCCAAATTACGTATTTTCATTTTTAACTTTTGGTTTAAGCGCTCTCCCTTATGAAAACTCTTCGTTAAGTGCCAAAGTAGGCCACGGCTTCTGATCATACATTCTACGATATCTTTGTCCCACAAAAAGTTCCTCTTTCGAAAATTTCTGATGACGTCATTGCATTCATTTTTGGTTTGGCCCTCCCCCCAATCAAAAATCCTGGCTACGCCTATGCACGGGGGGCTTTTTGAGCCGTGCCCCCCCGAATCACTGCTTGTGCCTCCCAAGCGAGAGTAAACTTTTGTACTAGTACAAGAGGACCAGCAAACTTTTGCCCAAAAGCAGGTCACCACAAACGCTTTTTTTCTATGAAACAGCAAGACAGATCAAGTGAACGTGATCAAGTAGATTTTGCGATGAAAACCTTTCTTTATTTTTTTGGTCTTCACCTCCAAATTTGAGGGCAAAATCCATACCAAAGGAGGATAACATAGGATTTAAAGCAAAATATTTACCAGATTGCTGAGGCATTCCAAAGGCGTCTGGTCTCGGCTGCGTAAGCGTCCCCTCAAAAGTTTTTTTGCACCCCCCACTTCCCCAAAACCCACTACTCTGGCTCCAGGCCTGTTACTGTTCTACTTCCAGGGCACGAACTATACTGTGGTCTGCGACCAGATAGCCAACAAAGCATCTTTATTTGGTTTACTAAATGCTAATATTTTGAAGAAATGTAGCGGAAAACCGTCTTTGCGATTTGCATGTTTTTAGCAATTTATCGAACTGTAATTATCGCATTTTTGTTAACGAGATGCAGCTCGAAATCGGCTTATTGAAATCGGTTTTATCAGTTCAAATTGGCCCGCTACTAGCCACATTATTTGTTCAATTTTGATTCAGAAAAAATAGGACCACGTACGATAAAACTCGCCTACACAGTCATATGCGAGCTACGACAAAACGTCACAAAGGTAACCTTGTATGTTCTACTAAACTAAAATAACGTGGTAACAAGAGCAGAGTGAAAACAAACGGAGAGTAAAGACTCCGAGCGGTAACGTGTAAAAATGTGAATCAAAAAAGTCTAGGAAGGAGTTTATTAGAAGTAGCGGCAGAATATTTGCTTAAAAAACAGCGCTAAAGCGCAGCCGCTTTTTTGGTTAAAAGAACAGCGGCGCTGCCGCTGGTCGCTAGTGACGAAGAAAAGCAGCGGCGCTGCCGCTACCGAAAAAGTAGCTGCCCTAGGAGCGCCGCTGGTGAACAGCGCCGCTGTGCCCATCACTGAGAATAAGAATTTTTGTAGGCATTTCGGCATCGATTACTAATGCATATAGTCTTTGCTTTTTGCTTCTGATGTCGATTATCAACAATCCTTTGCTTTTGTGTGAATTATCGATTTCGATTCGTCTTTGCTTTTAAACAGCATCGACTTCCAACCCTGATGTTACTGAACGGAATCTTTAAGTAAAGCTTTAATGGCAATAGGTCGCTCCAGACTCAAAGACAAAATCAGTTTCTTCACAGTCTTCTGGTGCTTGTTTGGCTATAATTTTTAACTTGGATTTTTTTATGCTGAATGTCTTTAATGTTTTTTATTTTGCTTTTTTTTGTGCTGTTTATTTGTAACAGGTAACAAAATAAATTTCAGTTTACATAACATTGACATAACATAACATAAGTTTATTTGCCTGAAAGTTGAAAAGCTTAAGCAAGACACACAAATGGGCACAGATTCAAAAACACAATCAGGCCAGGAAGCACCGATGAACCCGGAGGTTTTCTAGTCTAGATGCTCCTGACAAGGCTGCTCTGCGCAAAAAAAGCTTCAAAGCTGCAGTACAGTATCGAAGGCCAGTGGCTCCATTCGCGCCATCGTCGGCGTTGCGTTGCTTTGTCCTCAGATAAGACACTTTTGACAACTATCACTGCTTGTTAGGTCCTAACTAAGCAGCAATAGAATTTAAATCAACTGAAACTCGAAGAAATTGCTACTTTTAGTTAGGTGACGTTTGCCCGTCCACTAGCAAGGAAATATAAGCTCAGTATGAAAAAAAAAACAATAATGATAAACAAAGCAGAAGAGCAGCAAATTTCAAAGCACAGTTCTTGTCAAATTATTTCAATTTATAGTTGGGGATAGTGTAGGTGGGAATAAACAATTACAGGTTCACAAGCAATTGACCAATGAGCAACCAAAATATTATACTGATGACAGCAATATAGTCACAGTTGGAAGAACATAATATATCATAGCACAAGTAAATTTTAGAAGCACAAGAGTTAAATTGTAAAGAGTAGTTATCAAGGCAAATGCATTAGTTCAGTTTCGATCAACCGATTTTGTTAGAACATTTTATTGCAATGGCACTGTCAACATTTAATCAATCATGCAGAGGCACCATTTCTATCTCTGCCACATGAATGATAATTCCTCTGCATGGATTAATCAAATTCTGCATGGATTAATTAAATCCACATGACTGGTGAAATTGGCCAGTCATGCTCAGTTCTTTCCTAGTCATTAGACTTATAAGTGCCAACTAAAAATTTTTTGTACCGTTTTTTAAAGGCATACCAACTTAAGTTTTTGTCAATGTCGTTAATTTCTTCCCATAATTTTGATCCTCGATAAATTAGCAAGTTTTTGGCTATTGATTTTTTGACTTGCGGCTTGAAGTATACTTGTTTACGCAGTTGTCTTGTATTATGAGTATGAATCGTATCTAATTTAACTAGAGAGTCGTACAGAGTCTTTGGCAATTTGTTATGATGAAGCTGATGCATAAATTTGCCTAATTCAAGTTTGTAAACATCGGAGAGTTTAAGAAAATTTAGTTTTTTATATAGAACAGTAATTGAACAATATTTTCTGGAATAGGTTATGGTACGAATAACATTATTTAACCGAATTGTCAATTCATGAAGTTGCATTTTGGCAGCAGTACCCCATATGAGTATACCATACTGTATTCTGGAGTATATCAGGCTATTATACAACATGCAGAGAGTTTTCTGGGGAACAAAATCTCTAATCTTGTAAAGTATACCAGCATACCGAGCCAATTGGAGAGACAAGTGATTTACATGAGAGGACCATTTCAAGCAATCATCGATATATAACCCCAGATATCTAACAGTTCTCTCTCTTTTCAGTGAAAAGGAGCGAAGTGATAAATTAAGATCAAACTTGCAAGGAGTATAGGGCTGCTTGTTGATTATCATGTAGCATGATTTGGAAAAGTTTAGTGATAGTTTGTTTCTTTTCAGCCAAACATCAATCTTGCTTAGTTCATTAGTTGCTTTGCGTTGCAACTCGATGGGATTTTTATCAGCAAGCATAAGATAGGTATCATCAGCAAATAAAGTAGTATCGAACAAACTAGCATGAGGCAAGTCATTAATGTATAAAAGAAACAATAACGGGCCAAGGGAGGAGCCTTGTGGAACTCCACAAGTAATATTTGTTAAATCAGATCTGCAGTTGCCTATTTTTGTGTACTGATGCCTGTTAGTTAAGTAACTTTTAAGTAGTTGAAGAGATATGCCACGAATTCCAAAATTACATTTCATTTTTTCTAGTAATACGGTATGGTCCACCGTATCAAACGCTTTTGTTAAGTCTAAAAACACGCAACATGTGTACAAATTATTATCAATGTTACTTAACAATTTGTCATATATTTTGCCTATGGTATGAATGGTTGATGTGCCTTTCCTGAAACCAAATTGGTGTTTAGTTAGTAAATCGTATTTCTCTAAATAAGAATAGATGCGAATGTAAATAAGTTTCTCTAAAATTTTATTGAAGGGAGATAGGAGTGATATTGGTCGGTAATTGGTACATTGATTCGGGTCCCCTTTTTTATGTATAGGCACAACTTCAGCAATTTTAAGCACATTAGGAAATTCTCCTTGTTCAACACATAAATTGAAAAGTTCGCTAATGTAGGGAGAAATGACCTGAGTGCTGTATTTCAAGAATTTTGTGTCAATATCATTCTCTCTAACTGCTTTTTTTAGTTTCATGGAGTGTATAATTGAAGTTATCTCTTCAGGCGTGGATGGGGAAAAGAAAAAAGAATTCCCGATATTTGTTACAGACTCTGTAATTTGTGATTTGTTTACAGGAGGGATCGATTCAGCTAATTTTTCCCCAATTCCAGCAAAATAGCTATTCATCTTGTTGCAAATAGCAATTGGGTTTTGAAGTTTTCCCTCCTCACATTCGAGGTCGGTGGGAAAGGTTTTGCTTTTAGTTTTTAGTTGTGCCAGTTCGTTAACTATTTTCCACAAATTTTCTTGATTGTCTCTATTGGCGCCAATTTTTTCCTTATAGTAGTTTTGTTTTGCTGATTTAATTGTTCTATTCAGTGTATTGCGAAAGAGTTTATAGATTTTGAGATTTTCTTCATTACGATGTTTATGCAGATTAACAAAAAGTTCTTTTTTCCGTTTAATAGATTTTAGTAGCCCTTTCGATAACCATGGCTTTCTATGTTTAGTTCGGTTCAGTTCATTGTCTTTCACTGCAAAGCAACAGTTTGTCAATTTTCAAACTTTTTGGCCTTTTTGTTGAATTTTTTTTGCAGATTATCTCTTATGTTTCACGACAGCTTTGGCTTTGTATTCGTAGTGAAAATGTTCCTGAAAGTTCAAGTTTTATGCTGCAAGTTTTATTTTTTTCTTTTCTTTTAGTTTTCTTGTCGTTATCAAAATGTACAGTAGTTTGGAATGAAAGTTCTAACATGTATACTACATTCGTGTTGATAGAAATTGTTTTTAAATTTTTATGGATAGATAGGGCTGCCTTCCTGACAGTGGTGTCGATTTTCGTTGAGCATTGGGGGAGATAATTTGCAATTTTACCCCAATTTTGCCCTATTTTCAACATTGGGAGGGATGAACCTCGAACACGATTTTGTTCAGGTGAGCAAATTAAATGATGACAAAAAAACAAAAACAAAAAAAAACACTGAAAATTGAAGAGTTTTTTTTCCATAATTTAAGTGAAAACCAAAAAAAAAGGTCTTCACCAAAACTTGAAGAGTTTTTTTCCCCAAAAGCACGTGGAGACAAAAAAAGGTCCAAACATCATCCAGCGCTCAGATGCAGACCATAGTCAAATTATTGGGGGGGTTGCAGTCAAATTATCTGGGGGATATGTCCCCCCATCCCCACCAGGTTTCGGCACCCCTGCTTCCTGAAAGATGCTCAGGTTTAGGCCATGGCTCGCCAGTGCCGTCGCTAGAGCAAATGAACTGGGGGGGCTAACCGAAAATGAGGGGGCACTAAAATAGACTGAATTTTAAACATGACTTTTAGTAAAGCGATTTCATTTTCGCTTTCGCAGTAAGCTTTTCGGACAGAACTCTTCAAATGCGATCTCTGTCTGGTGTGGTATGCGGTGAGCAGAATCTTTTATAGACCAAATGCACTAAAAAGAAATGCAATCTGCAGTAACAGAAATGCACTCCAAGGAGATTGCAAAATCAATTGTAAGGGAAAACTGTAATTCTGTCGTTGCTTCTCTTTTAGTCTTTTTGTGGGTCACCAATTGATACGGAGTTGTTGGTGTGATGGATTTCACTATACCGTTCATTGTTTGTTTGGTGCGTACCTTACCAAACGAATTTGGCGGACATGCCAAGAATAAACTGATCTTTTCATTGTGTCGTTGCTTCTCTTTTAGTCTTTTTGTGGGTCATGTTGCTCTATAAAATTATTTTCAATGAATGTAATATAGTAAGGGAATAGTTGATGGTATGGGGCATTTTTTCATTGATTTTCTCCTAGATACTCCTTTTTCTTAAATGTATTATTGTTGCGTCACTGTACAATTATTACTGCTTCACTGAATTTGGTTTTACTACCGTATATCGGTCTTTTCTAAGCTTGAACTTGAAAAGTAATGTAGTATGATTAGGCGTGGTATTCATTTTAAGGCTTGGTAGCCTAATTTATGGCTTTAGTTTTGATTCAACAGCCCTCTATCAAAAACAGTTAGAAAGATTAGGCGTTTTTAGAACAGGTCATTAATTAGTAGCCTTAGCTCATGTCATAATTAGTTTTGCTAGTTTAGTTGAAGCAATCTACGTTTTGGTTTTGGTTCAGTAAAAATAAAAATAGTTGCAACTCGTTGCCTAGTTTGGGTTGGTCAACTTGACGGTTTATTCATTAAGTAGCCTGTAGCTCAGGTGTATTTGGTAGAGATATCAGTTAATTTTGTAGTCTCTAGCCTATCTTTATTCGGTAAGGGTTTCAGTCAGATTTGTAGCCTATACCTAGTTTCAATTGTTAAAGATTGCAGTGAGTTTAGCATTCTGAGACCTAGAGTTTCGTTCGATAACGATCTCAGTTGGAAAGAATTAATTAAGTTGGCGTAATTGGTTGGGCAAAGATTGCTATGGGACAGAACACTTATTTGCAAATATTTAATCATTTTCTTGGTTAAAAAATTTTTTTTTCGAAAGTTTCATCACTGTAATATTTGCTATTTTGGCCCTGCTAAGCCTAACTGATGAGCCTTAAAATTAGGCGAAACAACTGTCTTAGGCATGCAATTGGGAATTTCTTTTTTTTTGTCTGCTTTTGGTAATGTCTTATGTGAATTTTGATGTTTGTTCGATTGCTTTCGTAACGTACCTTTTCGTAATGTACCTTTTATACCCTTCTGAATTTTTGTTTTAATGCGTGATTACTGCACTCCACTGAGCTTGGATGGATTTCCTAATGCTACAATTTTGTTATTCTTTTCTCTTGAAAAATGTAATCTTTACAGTGATAGCAGGCCCTGATCTTATCGAAACAGTTGAAGGGTAAATACCAACTGCTTTTGCCAGCACAAATCTGTTTTTTTCGTGAAATATAAACCGCTTTCAACACGCTCAATTGAAATTGAGAACGAGTTGTGGTTAGGATTTTAAACCGCTAATCTGAATAGTTGCATGCTCATTGATTGGATTCCAACAAATGTTGGCAAATGGCTGAATCGCTCTCTGATTCGAATTGAGTCTTACTTTTTGCTTTGCATTTTCTATTTGGCTGTGTTATGATTGGTTGGGATCGGTGGGTTCACTTTTCCTGAGTTGGAGTGGTTCTTTGCCTTATTGCTGTTGGAACATGATGCTTAATGCGTTTCTGAAGCTTTTAGGTTGTGCGACCTTCGTACCGACTATCACAGTGGCACACGTATTCATAAATAACCTTATTTCTTTGATTGCAGGTTGCACATCCTTTTTGGCAGAAGGTAGCATGCATTGGTTTGAGAAAATCAAGCGTTGCGAAACTGCTCAGTAGCAATTTCACACAGCACTTTTAATTTGATGTTCTAATTGCTGAGAAGCTGAGCCTATCCACGGGGCTTTACGGTACACTGGACACTTTTCTGGTCCAAAGGATTTGGCTGTGGAAAATTGTGCAGTTATTTTGGATATGTTCTTGAGCACTATATCTTCAAGGTACCCTTTGTCAAGCAAGATCTTTTTGATAAAATCAATTTCTTGCTTAAGCTTGTTTTTGGTTCATATTATAAATGCTCTGTGTACCAGCGTGGCGATTACGTTCGTTTTCGTTTTCTCGGGCTGAAGGATTCCCAGCGGATGTATTTGACAAGAAAAAGCGGGCTTAGGGCATACGCTGGTATCAAAACCAAGTTCAGTTCTTTCCACTATAATTATGTCTAGAAATGGAAGTTTGCTATCAAGTTCTTTTTCAAACGTGAGCTTGAGAACAGGATGTAGACGATTAAGCGTGGCCAGGAAATAGTCAACATCACCCTCTTGTTTAAAGATGGCAAAAGTGTCGTCAACATATCGAAAATAAATTGTCAGGTTTTGAACACGAAAAAATAGTTTGGACTTCAAGTAGCGTACAAAAATGTTCGCTAATGCTGGGCCCAATGGTGAGCCCATCGCTACTACTTCCGTTTGTTTGTACATTGTTTCATTAAAACTGAACTCTAGGGATAGCGTACCATTTTCCATAAAGGTGAATTTACACAGTATCCGTTTTTCGTACGTTTTCGTCCGTTTTTTTACGTTTTTGCTTCTCCTTGACAAAGTATGCGCTTTTTCATCCGCATTTTTATCTGTCCATATCCGCACTAACCAGATGGTCACATACTGGACAAAAGTTTTCCGAAAAAAAATTTTTGTAAAGGGGTACAGCTTTATTTCGAAATATCGCTCTTATCGTTCATACACAAAATTTTTGAACAAAATTTTTATTCATATATAACAGTCTACTCAGTGCGGATATGGATTTATAAAAATGCGGATGAAAAAGCGCATACTTTGTCAAGGAGAAGCAAAAACGTAAAAAAACGGACGAAAACGTACGAAAAACGGATACTGTGTAAATTCACCTTAAGTTCGATAAATACCGCTTGGAAAATGTGGGTGCGGAAGAAGGATCTTTGTACAAGGCTTCCGCACATATGCTGATCGTTTCCTTGAGAGGTACATCGGTGAATAGGCTGGAGATGTCAAATGAGCACAAATTGAGATCACAACTGAACAGTTCTGTCCGAAAAGCTTATTGAAAGACGAAATAAAATCGGCTTTATTGAAAGTCATATTCGAATTCTGCACCACCTCAATACTGAGTTTTTGCATTTCAAAACTCATCTTGTACGGTTGCAAAATATGCGCAATTTTAAAAATTCTGTATTCATGTCTAAAAAAGACCAATTAAACCGCAAGCGTTCTTAGCTCGTTTGGTCTGCATCCTATATTCGCTTTAAAAATCTATCTGCAGCAATGACTGCGACGTAAAAAAGCATGAGTGGGCTCTAAAAAACAAAAGAAGCTGGTCTTTTAGCAAGAAAAAGTTAGATTTCACCAAAAAGAGTGGGGAAGGGAAGGGCTTGAACCAAAAGTTAACATATTTTTATTCGAAAATGTCTCGGATAGGTGGCATGCTAAACAACCTGGTGCAATTTTATCGTATCTTAGACATTAATTCATTCATTTTTTTATTCTTGACTATTACAGCAATAGTGAATGCATAGTAACACAATAATAACACGTAGAGCCAGGAAGAGGAGATAGCGATACAACTTCAGACGTTAAGACATGCAGAGGATATTGAGGACAAAGAAAGCAGTTTTTATTTGCTTGGTTGCTACACTTGTCACACAAGTTGACGTATGCACAATGTAGGTCTAATCAATCACACTCTTCAACGACATATGCAGGCACACAAGATGTAAGTAAAACTAACGGCCGTGACAGTTGTACGAATAATTGATAAAGAGGAGAGAGGGGGCAGTAACCAGTGCTAGGCCAGGCACGTTTATGCAGGTGGTCAATGGGTGGTGCAACCGGCCCAATAACTAACTTTAAATCAACGTAGCATGGTGAGGAAAAAAAACCTGAAAATGAAACCTCACCGGGTCCGGAAACCCTTTCAAGTGGCAGCTGGTCAAAGTATCAATAACAAATTTGGTAATCAATACATATGTATTCAAATAATTTTATACCACATACAGTGATAGTGAGTCAAACCATCTACATTGCGTTTATATAAATAGCTGGAACAAAATACTGTAAATTTTAATCTCTACGATAACTTAAATACCGATATACTGATTTTGCATAAGAGGTACCTAATATGCGGCAACGTATTGCTGATGGAGTGTAGCTCAGGTCAGTTAGGTAGAGTACAGTAATACTCAGATTTAAAGGTCCGGTAATACTCAAATCAATTAAAAGGCACTACATTTCTTGCTATGCGAAGTACTGAAATTCAAGAGTCAGTGATTAATTGCCTCCTCTTATTGTGCAAATAATTTCGATGGTTAATTCATCAGTAATTCATCGAGTTCTTCAAGTTTTGCACTAAAATTAATACCACACGACTCTGCCAAAACGTAGAAGTATGTCAGATTTAATAATACAGAACCCAAAAATAGCAGTAATTTAAAACGACATACGAATAACAAAAACAAATCAATAAGGACGATAGAAACTATTTTACAGCGGGAGCAGTAAGGTATGGTAAAAGCAGATCAGTGATAATGGTTTCGTAGAGTATGATTGGTCATGCCCTGCTGGCAAGAAAGGATATAAAACGGTTGTTCTGACTGGATGTCAAAAGATCTCAATCGATATTTGATAAACAAATTATAAAGCGATCGAGATCAAAAATCAGCATAAAAGATAGATGAATTTAAAGTTTAAGACGGTAAACAGCCTCTCAACTTCAGTTTCTGATGCTTTGCCCAGTTGAATTTGTAACGCACGAAGCCACCACCAATAGATCCTGCTTTCCGCTCAGGTTGTGGACTCGAAAATATACCTGAAAAAAAAGAACAAAAGCAAGAGAAGAACTTATGAGTTCACTGAGACCAAAAAGCCAAGAAAAACTTTCGTAGTTTTCTCCAAGTTTCGTTATATAACCACTTAGCAACTATACTTTTCGAGACTAGCTCTGCCCTAGAGTACAACAACACAATCAGCAGTACAACAAGACGGTGGTATGGGGGCATAGACCCCATCCTCTTGACAATTTTTATATTTTTCTTTGCAAGGAATAGCCTTTTCAGCATCACTTTGATCATATTTCAAACTTTTTTAAAGCTATTTGAAAGAACTAATTGCTGATAATTGAAAATCATTCGAAAGAATTAAACTTCCCCTCTCCTTCAGCCCCCTTACTTGAAAATCAAGTCCAAAACATTCCAAAACGCTAGTATTTTGGGGTTAAAAAGCCCCCCAGGCCCCCCTGGTTGCGCCATTGTTTCCGTATTATTTATTTTATTTCATGTCATGATCACTAACCAAGAAACGATTCTGTATGTAGGCCTACATCTCTATTTCGCGACACATCGGTAAACGCTTAGCGACCCAGGTGTGCGTCGCAACCCATGGTTTGAGAAACATTCAATGAAAATCGAATTAATAAAAAGGAAAACCTGCGCCGTAGTGTGCACCGTGTTGATAAATACGAGACGGATTATTGTATCAAAATTATATTACAGCAGTTGGTTGCCAGCAGTTTCGCATAAGATCGAAAAAATGTCGAACGAGAACTGTGTTTGAACGTTATTAATCCTTTTTACATCATTTGCTGATGTCATAAGGCTATGTGATGTTCCAAAAAAAGTATTTTGAGTATACCGAATGGGAAATTTTAGATTGAGATTTGCTACGACGTAAAAAAACAGAACTGTTTTGTAATTCCCTGTGCGGCAGCGATGCAGAGTTTTATAATCAAAGTCAAAAACGTGTGGGAGGGCTACTCCAACTCTCCCAATCCCTCTTTAACGATTTCCTTGGACTAACTGCACAGCTGATTCAAATGATTTTCTAATGAATGTTTACTATACTGTAATAATGAAAGAACAAAATTACAGAAAACGAAGTAGTCTCCATATTGATGTGAAGACCATTTCAAGGCCCTTCTTCAACATTATATGACTGTTCCCCCACAGCCAATTATTAAATCCATAGGAAAAAAGATCGCAAAACGCAATTTACCTAAGTTAATCAGCTAAATGCATTCCATTAAAACTGACACTGTTCGCTACAGTCCTTGCAGTCACTACTCAGCTTTTCGGCTTCAAGCACAATTAAATAGTTACAGTGCAATGATAGCACGTGGTAGATCGCCTTTTTATAGCATCCAAAGCCGGAAATTAAAAAACAAATAATTCAGAAGAACTTTTAACACAAAGGTAAAGATTCTTGAAAGACGGTCCTAGTAGATTTGTTAATTAACAGCTTATTTTTTGACAAAAGATAATAATTACCTAGTAATTTGACTTAAGCGCTGGTTAGGCAATGACCAATGACAAATAATCTTTTCGATTTAAGTCACAAGATTGCGAAAAACCAATAATTAATCAGTCACAAATGTACAAGGATTGAAATTGAGTCTTCAGTCGCGAGGTAAAATGCAGAGCAGATTATTATTTTATGATTTTAACACCGAAATGGGGGTCGCAAGCTGCCGTTAGGAAGGGCACAGCCCCCTGCCCCCCCTCCCCTCCCGTAACGACGGCATTAGGGCGCACATTTCTCTTCAGTTATGTAAAACATGCATGTGATTTTTTAGCGTTGGCCGAAGCTCCGATCAATGAAAATGTAACCGAAGTTTCTCCTCATTGGCTTGGACTTGGGCTTGTCACTGGAGAAAGTAGTTTTGAAACGTGGTCAGATGGAACCCCAGTTGTAAGTGAGCGGTTTTTTTGAGGTATTTATATAAAACGGATTGCCAACTAGCATTGTTAACTGTTCTCGTGACGCATGAATAATGTTCAATTTTTTGGTAAGATTTTTGATCAAAATGCATTATTTCTTATGGAGCAAGGTGCAGTAGTTTGAATTATATTTGTTGGTGGATTGCGAACTCGAACAAATTCGAAAATGGGTTGTTAGGGATATTATGTATTTCAAAATGCGTAAAGCGGAAGATTGGAGTGAGAATGATAGCAATGGCGAACAGGCTAACCTGTCATCTTGTCGTAGCCTAAAAAGCTCTAAGTTTTGTGCAGTATGGGGGCAGCTGACAACGTTGAAATACAGTCATAAAAAAGACAAGGGTCTTATCAGGGTTGTACCCGGGTAAATTAAAAGGAATTGCCAACAAGCATTGTTACTTGTTCTCGTCACGCATGAGTAATGTTGAAATTTTACGTCAGATTTCAGATCAAATGCATTGTTTCTTATGGATCAAGGTGCAGTAGTTTGGATTATTTTGGTTTCTGGACTCGAACGAACACGAAAATGATTCGTTATTGATATAATGTAGCTGAAAATGAGTAAAGCGAAATATTGGAGTGAGAATGATAGTATTGGCGAATAGGCTAACCTATCATCTTGTCATAGCCTATAGTATGTATTGTATAGGCTATGTATGGGGGCAGCTAAGAACGTTGAAATATTGTTAAAAAAGGAAAGGACCATATTATTTTACTATTTTTACCATACCCACTCACAAAATTGTAAAGAAAATGAAGTAGAGGCCTAATTCAGTGCCATTCGAGCCTAAAGATTGGCTAATGCGGTAAAGTTTTCAAGTTTATTTATTTCATAGCACTGCTCAAGACAAAAAAAAACACACACACACTCACACAAAAAAAACAACAATTTTGCGGATAAAATTAAACTAAATAAATATATTACCAAGGTAATATTAGCGAGAGCAGCGGCAGCAAAGCTACTTAATAACCGTGAAGTCTTCGAGGCAGTAGCCATCTCTGTTCGACTTGAAGAAGATAACGTTGAATTCTTAGATAGTCAAGGATTAAAAAGGGAGAAAAAACAGGCAACAAAACAATCCAAGGTGCTAATATTAGGAACTATGAATCAACCAGTTTGAAGGGAAGGGACAGGCGCGTCGCCAGCGGGGGGGCATAGGGGGCATTTCCCCCGATTTTTATTTTTGCCCCCCCCCCCCCCCCCGATTTATTTCTTGCCCTCCCACTGTATTTTTTCTTGGAAGTGAGCATCGACCTCACAGTTAAAATAGTGGTAATTTTAACTGTTCCCACCCTTATCCTGACATCGATTCTATTTAACTGATTGTTGTTTGAATAAGCTAAAAATGGCCACTGGCCAAAAACGATTTTAGTGAAAGTTTTTGTTAATATACGTTAGTTAAATATATTTTTTGGCTGATTCTTTGCTTCCTTCATGCAACTAAGTATCCTGACATGTATATTACTATCTAGGGTACGGTACGCAGCACAATCCCGTGTCTTGGGTCAGGTTCAACAACAACAACAAATCAATTCAGTACGATATAATAATAATACAGCTACCAGCAATTTGTGTGTACTGTGTAGTAGGCGTGGCATCGTAGATTTTGATGTCATATACAACAGCACTTATAGGCGAAGCCTTACTACAAGTCAGGTGTTGTGATACTACAAGTCAGGTGTTGTGACAGTTAAAGGTATTGTACAGTAAGTTGGTGTAGGCTATAAGTTGGTAATCAGTGGTATACGCATAGTAAAAACCATCCGCAATGTATCGTGCAATCAATAGTAACAGAAAGAAAAATACACTATTGCCAAATGCCTCCGGAAAAAAAGATAAAAATTCGATTGGTCAGTTGCACTTCTAGGCTATGTAGCAAACGTAGGCTGCGATTAAGCAAACTTAGCAAAAGTGAGTTGAGTTGACAAGCCCATGTCTGGAAGTGGAAGGCCTTAGCTTAACAACTCAAACCATACTGTATTTTGATTGGGATCTTTTTCAGCAGTATGAGTAATCGACCTGCAGAAATTCTGAGCTAACATAGAAACAGACTGCATTCCTGCCCCAAAGCGGAATCCATTGATCAATTCTTTGATAGCTAGACTACGGGAATTTTCTGACTTTCAGATTTGCAAAAAGTATCCATTACCGTATAGTTTATTTAACTAGATCGATTAGTACCCGTTATGGAGCGCCGTTTGTGTATTCTAATTTGTGCAATGTTTTTTTGCATTTTTAATTAAATAGTCATTTTAATTAAATGTACAAAAATATATAGCCTCAGTCAAAATAAATAGTCAAAAAAAATGCCCGCAAAATAAACCGTTGCAAAAATAAATTGTCAAAAAAACTGCGCAAAGCAAACCGTTGCGAAAATAAATAGCCAAAAAAATGCGCACAAAATAAAGCGTTGCAAAAATGCGCCGTAGACTTTTTGTATATTTGGTAGTGGAGCGTGACAAAGCGCTCTCGGCTGCTCTTTGGTGCGCTCTCGGCTGCTCTTTAATCCGCTCCAAGAGCAGCCGAGAGCGCTTCATCACGCTCCCCTGCCAAATATGCAAAAAGTCAGCAGCGCATTTTCGCAACGCTTTATTTCGTGCGCATTTTTTTTGGTAATTTATTTTTGCAACGGTTTGCTTTGCGCAGTTTTTTTGACTATTTATTTTCACAACTGTTCACTTTGCGCAGTTTTTTTGACTATTTATTTCGACTTTGACTATATATTTTTGTACATTTAATTAAAACGACTATTTAATTAAATATGCAAAAAAACACTGCAGAAATTAGGGCACACAAACGGCGCCCCATAACCCGTAGCAAAACAAACTAAGCAGTGTTCTCGGCACTAGTAACGCCATTGATATCTGAGATTTTGAGTAAACTTTAGTAGCCTATAGTACCGTTTTGGCTGTTTGGTGCTGCTATTTGTGATGATTTTGTTAGAGCAGTGATACAGTTCTGGTGCATTACCTATACAGTAATCAATGGTGCCGATCCATATTGACCATTGGGGGATGATTTAAGAAGTTTGTCTATTTTTTGATAATTTTGAACATTGGGAAGAGCGATGATACTCAAACTGGGGATTTTCTGAGCAAAGTTCAACGCTCATTTTCGACAATACCAGCAAGGAAGTACACATAAACGTTTTCTAAGATTTGGAAGGAGTGCAAGTGGCAATTAAGAATTTTCAAACACAAAAATTACGGTGAGACGGCCTTAAAGCCAGCTAGGGGGTCTGGGGGGAGGCGCTGTGAGCTCCCCAGCGAAGTCCGCAATCTTTAGCTTTTTCGGCGTTTTTCGAGGATAAAATGCATCGTTTAGTAACGTTGTAAGTTGTAACACCTAAGTTACACACCGTACCGATGCGAACTATTGGGAGGGATGCAGCAGAAATTCTTTTGGGGGATGCCACCTCCTGGATCGGCACTTTCCTGTCTTAATGAAGTTATAGGCAATGCAGAAACAGAATAAGCGTTCAAGTATAAATGCTAAACTGTTTATTTTTCTACTTTGTCTTGCAATACAGAATTGTATATTATTAGCTACAGTATTCATCATCGAGGTACCGATATTCAATTTTGCTCATATTTTTTCTGGAGTTTTCTGTCGTCAGTCTTTTGTAGCCGTTATGGTAGCTGTAATCGTGTTTAGTTAAATGAAAAGATTTACGTTAATTTTTCAGCAATTGTTGAGTAAGCGGCTTTGCCAATATTTCAATATGTCAGAGACAGTCTGCTTTTTGCATTTATTAAAAAATCATTCAAGGTAGTTTTTCATGCGCAGTTTTTAGCTGTTCTTATTATTTAGATTAATTCTATACGTTTACCTATGCGATAGCCATAAAATATGCCTAAAATTTTTGTTGCAAGTTTGTGTCTTGCTTTAAACAATGTGGTATGAAAACCGATGTGATCCCATGCTGTTCTTATGTAAAAGACAAAGACAATCATGCACGTCAGATAGGCATTAAATAAATATACGGTTTAGTAATCGTTTCATTGCAACCTAAGTAATCAGTTTGTAAAATAAAGCTGAAAATGGTTCTATGAACTTAATCAACGCCAAATAGCTGTATTACTCAAAGGCGAAACGAAATTTACAACCCCGCCACACAAACAATCTACTTAACTCTTAAAATACTGCAATAATTTACCGTCAAAACTTTGCCCCCGGTTTTCAGCTTTGCCCCCGGTTTTCAGCTTTGCCCCCCGATCTCGCTAAGCTGACGACGCCCCTGGGAATGGAAACAATATCACCGCTGTAAACTAAAGCTACAGGAATCACAACTTAAATCGCATCCACTACGTTACAGTAAATAATAGCAGTTGAATAAATTATACACTAACTTGGTTAAGGGCAGAAGTGGAGTCCTTGAGAACGTACTTGGCTTCGAGGGCGTCCTCGAAAACCCATTTTAAAGTCTTTGGCCTTGGCCTCGAAGCTCAAGTCCTTGGCCTCGAACCTTACATGTCCTCAAAATGTCCTGTCCTCGGCTCGTGGACAGCATTGTTTTTTGATTGGTTGAATGAATAATAACCAAACATAAAATTTCTTGAATTCTGGCATAGGCGTAGCCAAGATTTTTAAATGGGGGCCCCAATGCGCAAATCACATTCAATATGACGTCAGTCAGTGGTTGATATCAGGGTTTCAATATTACTTTGCAATATGACGTCATCAGAAATTTTCAAAAAGAGGGACTTTTTATTGGGAAAAAATATCTTAGTATGAAAGATCAGAAGCTAGGGACCTGGGTTTGTGCGTAAACAGGATGTTTGTGAAGGAGGAGGACTTCAAACGAAAGTTAATGTTTGCAAAATATGTTATAAATTTTATTGTGGAGGCGCGATGAAGAAACTATATTGTAACTCAATGTATCACAGACTGGGGTTTGGGAACGGGATCTTCAGCCGGCGGAGGCTATGGGCGATTTTTTGGAAAATTTTGTAATTTTTGGAAAAAATAGCTATTTTAATGCCATTTGGATCACGTTTTGCAGGTTTTACAGCCATTTGAAAGAGCTAAATTTTTAAGATTTGAAAGCCAATTGAAAAAAATTTAATAGTTTGATCCTCTTTTTACTTACAATTCATGTTTAAAACGTAGCAGTTTTTTGACAAATTTTGTGATTAACTTGGTCCAGGTGAAGGAAGCAAATTACATTGCTTCTTGCAATATACGTATTTAGCAGAAAGTAATAATCCACTCGAAGATTTATTTTCCTTGGAGATCTTTGTTTTGTCATGAAAATAATCAGTTTTAGAATTACATGTACTACCAGGGGCCCGAGGCCCCTCACTTCAAGTTTAATAATTTGCTCAATAATTATTTTCCCTCCTTTTTTTTGAATAAATTATTTTGTCTCGTAAAAACTGGCTAGGTGGAGGTGGACTGTTATTTAAAGTTGGTATAATAGACAGTTACTATTGTAATCATTTTATTGCAGTAAGTTTATAAAAAGGTTAGATGAAGGCCAAAGGTTGCAACTTTCTGAACAAAAATATTAAATTTCTCCCAAGTTATACATTTTAATTGATTGACAAGAATTTGAATTGATGGGGACCGGGCCCCCTGGTCGTCAACATTGTAGGAGAAACTGCAAAAAATAGACTGAAATTTAATGAACAATATGCTTCGTTGTCGTCCTTTTTATCATTGGTGGCATTTCAATTAAGGGATGCGGGCCCCTCTTGCTACGTCTTTGACTTCTGGCCTGTCAATTCGTTTGCTTTCTTTATTTGAAAAATAATATAATGTAGTAGCCAATAAGTCAAAGTAAATCTTATTTTCAATGGCATCGCGTGAAAGCTCTAATCGGAGAATGAGAGGGCAAAACCCAGTCTAGATAGCTTTTTTTTTTTCTGGAAATAGTTCCGGTGCAACTGGTACAAACAGCAAAACCCTAAAACCATTCAGGGCCATAACAAGAGATCTGAGGGTCCGGACGCAAACATTTTTGAGTTTCTAATACTAAAACAAGACCGCGTCTATGCGAATGTACAACCAATGTATGCTTGATAATAAACTGCAAAGCTGCTTAATGTATTCTTATCATCAGACCAAATATCTGCTTCTCATAGACTTCAGACTTGTCTCAAACCTAAGAACTCGGAACCCGCGGCGTCGCCTCCAATCATAGTTTGTTTTTTGAGTCGTGACGTGGGAAATCAACTCTGCGCTAATCGTAAGTTGGCACGCACTGCAAACTGATAGGAATTTTCTCTTCAAGGTGCTATGAACATTTATTTCAACGAAAATTTAACCCGAAGTCGGAAAAAGCTCTTCTGACATGCTAAACAAAAGATCATAGCTAGTAACTTGAAATTTTACTGGACTGTAAATGGAAACGTCAATGTAAGGAAATCTTCTGACTCAGATTCTTTACTGATTAAAAATATTGATGACATTTTTAAGATTAAGTAAATATCATCTGTTTAGCATTATATCAATATGGCTATTTTGATTAGTTTCGCATCATAACATTCCCTCTAGTTGGAGACAATGAATGTTTAAACCATAATTTATCTAGAAGTATTGATTTAGTTAACAGTGCTTTTGATCTACTTACTAGAACTCAGGAAAATGTGCATACCACAATAATTTCGATGTGTTTATTAGTAATTCCAATTTAAAAGATTCTTTATCTATTATTCACTTTAATGTCCGCTCACTTGAAAAAAACTTTGATGCTTTTCATTAATTTCTTTGTAATCAACCTTGCTCACCTGATATTATTTGTGTGACGGAGACTAGATTAAAAACTCAATCGTTGTTGAATATCGATATCTCTGGTCATACTTTAGTTCATATTGAATCACCCACTACTGCTGGCGGAGTTGCCTTGTGTATTAGTAATGCACTGCAATTCTTTGCGCTTAATAACTTACAATTGATTGTGAATGAATGTAAAAATATTTGGATAAAATTACATAATAAAAATTTAATCATAAGTACTATCTATAGACTTCCAAAAAAATGATGCACAAGTATTTATTGATGCTTTAAACACAAATCTTGAAAAAGCTAGAAGTAATAAGGTATTTTTAGTAGGTAAATACTTTAATTTAAATAGCAAATCTCTACCTGATTTAAGATTTCCGGATAGGCATGCATCCGAGTATCACGACATGACGATCAGTAATGGCTACTATCCTCTAATCGATGTACCAAGACTGACAACTCTTCGACGATCATTGATCATAGTATTACGAATGATCATCCCCATAACATTTTATCTGGAGTAATCAAAACTGATTTAACTGAGCATTATCCTTTTTTTTTTACAATTTCAAACTAACATTAAAAAAATCTTATAAGCTGACTTTTTGGCGTGATTTTAGTACGTTTAATGCGGATGACTTTTGCAATCACTTGATAAGATAAATTCATTTTCTCTGATAATAAGCTATATTGATGGAAATAATTTTGATGACATATTTGATCAGTTTCTTCAGTTAATACCTAATGCAATAACTCTGTATGCGCCATTGTGAAAACTTACTCGCAAACAACAAAAAATAATAAATAAGCCTTGGATTAGTCGTGGCGTATTGAAGTCGATAAAAATGAAGCAAAAAATATACTTATCTCATTTTTTCAAAGCTAAGTTGGAACAAAAACAACTCTACAAAAAATATGCTAACAAATTAACTAAAGTCAAATTTGCTGCCAAAAAACTCTATTATCAGGATAGATTAGAAACTTCCAAAAACAACACAGCTGAAGTTTGGCGTATTGTAAAGCCTGTGCTCTCTTCTTCCAGATCAAATACCAGTCTTCCTCCAGAATTAAGACACAATAACACTTTTACTACAAACCCAACACTTATTGCTAACAATTTTAATGATTACTTTAGAGGTATTGGAAAAACATTTCTAGTTGATCAATTGAAGCCTTCTAGTGAAAGTGAACATACTAACTACCCAACAAAACGCCTTCAACAATCTCTCTTTCTTGCACCAACCATTTTCTTTGAAGTTTTTAATCTCATATCAGGTCTAAAGAATACCAAATCAAATGGCAAGGATAATATTTGTGCTTATTTTCTTAAGGTGGCTGCCAAAGTTATTGCAGTACCGCTTACTCAATTATTCAATTGCACTTATCTTTTAGAAATTTTTCTTGCTTCGTTAAAAATTGCTAAAATAATACCCATGTACAAATCTGGTGATAAATTCGATGTAAGTTATTATCAACCGATACCTATACTTTCCCCAATTTCTAAAATTCTTAAAAAACTTATTCATATCAGATCAAGTTTTTCAATAAACACTCAGTCTTGCTGCCTACACAGTATGAATTTTAGGGCTAATCATTCAACATCTCCTGCATTAACTGATGTATTCACCAAAGGTGGAGTCGAGGACACAAGGCTCGAGGCCGAAGCCAAGGCCAAGAACACAAAAAAAATTCGAGGCCAAGGACACAAAAAAAATCCGAGGCTAAAGGACAGCCTTTGAGAGAACAGACACTCCCGAGGCCAAGAACAGAAATGCTCGAGGCCAAGGCCAAGGACCAAGGACACAACCGAAAATGTTCTCCAAAAACAAAAACAAAAAAGATCTTCAAAAAAAAATTTCAGGTGATCTTAAAAAAAAGGTCTTCAAAATTTTTTTTCAGGCGATCTCCAAACAAAATGGTTAAGAAAAAAATTTTTCAGCCGATCTACAAAATTTTAAACATTTCAAAACTAGTGCTATCCTCGAGCCGAGGACAGGGCAGTTTTTGAGGACATGAGGCTTCGAGGCCAAGGCCAAGGACTTGACCTTCAAGGCCGAGGCCAAGGATTTCAAAATGTGTCCTTGAGGACGTCGTCGAGGCCAAGGACGTCCTCAAGGACTCAATCTCTGGTATTCACTTCATTGTATGATGATATTAACGATGAAAATTACACTGCTCTATTGTTACTTGATCTCAAAAAGGCTTTTGACACAGTTAACCATAAAACTTTATTAACCAACTAGAGCATTTTGGAATCCGTGGACCAATGCTTGATTTGTTTGCTTCTTTTTTGACTAAAAGATATCAATATGTATCTTTAGAAAATTACCAGTCAAATCTAAAAAAAATTAACTATTGTGTTCCTCAAGGTTCTGTTTTGGGACCTCTTTTTTTTAACATTTATATTAATGATATTAGTACCAGCGTTTCTTGCACACCAAGACTGTTTGCTTATGACACCTGTTTAATTGTAGAAGATAAAAATATAAATAATCTTCATAAAAAAATTACTACTGAAATTACTTCACTAAATAAGTGGATGATAGCTAACGAACTAACTCTTAATTTACCAAAATCAAATTTGATATTAATGCAACCGAAAAGTCGAGGTCATAAAGCTAACTTATCCTTAATTTCGTCTCTATTTGTTTCTAATCTTCCTTCTGTTATCATGTCAAAATACTTGGGTCTTATCTTTGATAATTCCTTGTCTTTTGAACCTTACATTAACAACTCGGCCCGCAAGCTATCTAAAGCAGTGGGAATCGTTTCGAAAGTTAAAGTGTATTTAAAGACTCAGCCTTATGTAGTTTATAATATATCTTATTTCGCTGTTATATTCAGTACGGGACAATCACTTGAAGCTCAAAGTATAAAACGTACCTTAAGAAATTAGTTACTCTTCAAAGCAAAGCAGTAAAAATTGTTGGTAATGGAACATGGAATGATAGAGCAACTCCTTATTACGCAAAACTTAAACTTCTTAAATTACAAGACTTAGTTAAACTAGAAACTGCAGCATTTGTTTACAACTACAAATCGGGACAACTTCCATCTACTTATCGAAATTATTTTACAGAGCTAAATAATATTCATGTTTAACCTACCAGAGCTATCTCCTCACATAATTTTTTGTACCTTTTTTTAAAACTCTGAAACTTCAAAGGTCTATTAAATATCAAGGTCCAAAAATATAGAACTCACTTGACCTTAAAATTAAAAAATCTAAATCTTTAAAAACATTTAAATCTAGACTGAAATATTTATTGCTAGAAAGTTACCACAATTAAATTGGTATGACTATAAAATTTGTGTTCTATCTGTCTACAAAATTTGTCTTGATAATATTTAACTAGTTGCTCTTGATACATCAAGATGTTTATGTTTGTAAATCATTCTAATTGACTTAAACTGTGTGTGTTATGGTGCCTTGCAATTGCACCACTTTTTAATGTAAATAGAACTTTTTTGCTTGTTTGTGAATAAAAATTGTATTATTTTCTGTTAGTGTCCTAACTTTTCTGGTGTTATGCAACTTCGTTCCCATGTAAATATATGCATGAAACCTCGATCTGTTTAGCAAAAGTAGTAAATACTTGTTTGGCCAAGATTTTCCAAATTCCATTTCGTAACTTTGTAATTTTATTCATGAGGGTAGAAGTCGACTTGAAGACTACTTTGGTCACTTCGCTTCTTCCCTATTGCTAGTAAATATTATCGTCAACATGTTTTGCTTGCAATTTAATTGTGATTTTAAACTTCACTGGCTTTGAAATGAACTACTACTACTACTGCTACTGCTACTGCAATACAGTTACCAGGGATAGCGTATAATATACTAAATATGTTACATGTAGTATAGCCCTACTACGACTAACAAAACGTTACTTGAGAACGACAGCTATGTAGTTCTGAAAATAAGCTAGCGAATATTGTAAAAAATTTGTTTTGAGATAAGAAACAACAACTCTAATTTTGCGTTTGGACAATTTGTGGTTTTTTTGAAGAAGGGCCGCGGAGCAAATGCGTCCAATGCTTTGAGATAATAAACAACCACTCTAATTTTGCGTTTGGACAATTTGTGATTTTTTTGAAGAAGGGTTCCGGAGCAAATGCCTCCAATGCTTTCCTCTTTAACGGCCCTACTGGGATTCTCCGGTTACTTTTTGCAGTTAAATAACTTATGTTAAATTTTACGAGGTATCTTTTGGCGGCGAAACATATGCGTTCATTCTTTGATAAGCATTAGATGCAAGACCATGGAGAAACATCACATGCACTGAAACGTAAAAAAAAATTGGCTAAAATTAGGATTGGGAAAATGTGAGGAAACTAAATTTTTTCTAAGTTTTACGGTATTTTCTTTTTTCAAATTGCTTTGAAAATCTAATCGAGTAATCTATAAAAGTCACAAAAATTGCTATTTTTCTGAAAAAAAAAAAAAAAATTTACTAAAATTGTTCAACGGGGGCATGGGGACTTATGCCCTTTCCCACAGTGCCCATTTTTTTCCGAGGACTTGAGCTTGCAAAGTGCGGTACCTCATTTTGTTTGAAAATATAAGATTACAGTATTTTGCTATCCTTTTAGATCATAATGTCATAGTCGCTATGCAATATTTAAAAATTGTGTTAATTAAAAAAAAATTTTTTAAAAGAAAACGCTTACCTAACCAAACAATAAGGTTTGTGTTTGAGAAACTACTAAACAAGTGGGGATCCACAATCAGTGGAAGTTTGGTTTTAATTAGACTGATGAAATTACCACTCTAAAATTGACCATTTCCACGTTAAGAATTTATAGTTATTGATTATTCCCATATCCAAGTTACGAGTTACAACCTTATATCATTTCCACAAATCTTTACGGAACGTAATCAACATCAGCTGCTTACGTGTAAAACTTCAAAATTATATTCATTCTTTTTAGAAACTACTATTTTCGAATTATCATGAAAAACTTAACAATATGCTAAATTTTAAAAACTTTCACGCTCAAAAATAATGGAAAATTTGCTGATCATAATTTAGAAAAATTGTGTCCTTGGTCCTTAACCTTGGCGTGGACCATTCCTGTCTTTGGCCTCAAGAGGGTCTGTCCTCGAAAAGTCGGTCCTTGGTCTTGGCTTCGTTGAAGGTTGTGTTTTCGACTCCATCACTGGTTAAGGGAGTGTACGACAACAAATCTGTTCTAATCAGATGAGTGAAGTAGATATGATTTGAACATTTTTTCAAAATTTCGAAATGATGATTTTCTTACGTTATTGGGGATAGAGTTCCAAATTTTAGCAACGGTAAATTTGATGGATTTTTGGGTTCTTTGCAGTCTAAATAACGGCGTCTGTAGGTTTTCGTTGGTGGTAGATCTAGTTGAATAAGAATTTTTTAACAATATAAAATAATTTAATAGATTTGCAGGAAGATTCATGCTGCTGTGTTTGTGCACGAATTTGGCCGTTTCATACTGAAATAATATGGGTATTGTAAGAACATTCATTTTTTTAAACAAGGTAAGAGCACTATTGTTCCATCTTCTACAGATCACGATTCTCATTGCTGTATTTTGCAATCTATTTCATTTCAGAAGATACGAGGGATTTCTCCATGTTAATATTCCATAATTAAGATGAGAGTGAATTAAAGCATAATAAAGTTTAAGAAAAGCATCTTGAGGTAGAAAATATTTTAATTTACTTAGAATTCCCACAGATCTAGCAACCTTATTTTCAAGAACTTTGATATGGTCTGAAGAAGTTAACGTAACGTCTAAAAGTATACCAAGGTACTTTGCTTCATTAACTGATTTGATAATGCCGTTCGTACATTGCATAACAATGTTAACAGAGGGAGAAGTGAGCTTCGGAGTTATTAATAATAAGTTCGATTTAGCAGGATTGAGTGTTAGTTTATTAGCTCGCACCCACATACTAACTCAGTTGATTTCAGAGATGAGCGAACATTTCAATTGATTCAACGAGGGAGATGTTACCATAACGCAAGTGTCATCTGCGAATAACCGTGGAGTGGAATCAATGCTGTTGGATATGTTATTAAAATATAACAAAAATAGATGTGGACCTAACGTAGATCTTTGGGCTACTCAATGTTTGTACTACGTAGAGAAGAATGAGAGTTGTCAATGCTAACGAATTGAGATCCGTCTTTTAAAAATGATTAAAAAAAGTTATTGACAATCCTCTTTAACCCGTGATGATGTAGTTTTTGAAGAAGAGTATAATGATCCACAGTGTCAAAGGCTTTGTCTAAATTGAGTATTATCAACCCTGAATATAATTTATTTTCTATATTATCATAACAAGTAGATAGATAATCAATTATGGCACGAAGAGTAGAGTAGTTTCTTTTGAAACTGTATTGAGTTGGGAGAAGAACATTTTCATGATTTAAGGAATCAATGGTTCTAGAGTAGGCCAATTTTTCTAAGATTTTTGAGAAACATGACAGGATAAAGATGGAGCGATAGTTAGTGACATTAGTTGAATGAATGAGAGAGAGATAGATAAATGTGGATAAATGAGAGAGCATAACACAGGCATTTAGTGAGAAATTATTGCAGTATCTTGGTACTTTGAACCTGCAAAGTTGGCTGTGTAATTAATTGCAGTGAGCGCTTCTGTTTGATGACTAAGCTTGCTGCAATGCAGTATTTACAACTACTTTGAAATATCATGAACCAGGTACTGGATACAATAGAATTAAGACAAAAAAGTTCAGAACAAGCTGGTTTTAGAATAATCATGTGTTTGCGGTTTGAGTTCGATTGCTCTTGACTGCGAGCTGATTAAATAAAATTACGTTTGCTTGTAAGTTGGTAGCAATGCATTCGATTGCAGTGTTCTCTACTCGCTTGGCTAGATAGCAGAGGTGGAGCCGAGGACACAAGGCTCGAGGCCGAAGCCAAAGCCAAGGACACAAAAAAATCCGAGGCCAAGGCCAAGACAGCCCTTCCGAGGACACACCCTCTAGAGGCCAAGGACAGGAATGCTCGAGGCCAAGCACCAAGGACACAAGCTCAAGTGTTCTCCAAAAACAAAAAAAAGATCTTCAAAAATTTTTTTTCAAGCAATCTCAAAAAATAAAAATAAAAAAATAAAAGGTCTTCAAAAATTTTTTTCGGGCGTTCTCCAGTAAAAAACACATTCTACAAATTTTTTTCAGGCGATCTGCAAAATTTCAACAATTCAAAAAAAAAGGGCTGTCTTCGAGCCGACGACAGGGCAATTTTCGAGGACTTGAGGCCTTGAGGCCAAGGACTTGACCTTCGAGGCCAAGGCCTTCAAAATGTGTCCTCGAGGCCAAGGACGTCCTCGAGAACTCCACATCTGCTAGATAGGTCCTTGTACTGTATGTCACTTGTACGAAATGACCTCTAATCATTGGCTGAATTTTTTTGTTTGTTTGTTTTTCTTTTTCTGAATTACTGTAAGTCATTTTGTAATAGCTATACGAGCATAGTTTGTATCAGAGGTGGAGTCGAGGACACAAGGCTCGAGGCCAAGGCCAAGGACACAAAAAAAATCCGAGGCCAAGGACAGCCTTTCCGAGGACAGACACTCTCGAGGCCAAGGACAGGAATGCTCGAGGCCAAGGCCAAGAACCAAGGACACAAAGCGCAAGTGCTCTCCAAAAAACAAAAAAAAAGGTCTTCACAAAAATTTTCAGGCGATCTCCAAAAAAAAAAAAAAAAAAAAAAAGGTCTTCACAAAAATTTTTCAAGCGATCTCCACTAAAAAACGTTTTCCAAAAAATTTTTCAAGCGCTCCACAAATTTTTAACATTCCAAAAAATAGTGCTGTCCTCGAGCCGAGGACAGGCCAATTTTCGAGGACTTGAGGCCTCGAGGCCAAGGACTTCAAAATCTGTCCTCGAGGACGTCCTCTAGGCCAAGGACGTCCTCGAGGACTCCACCTCTGGTTTGTATTCAGATTTGCTTAGCTTAACTGCAAAAAGCAATGGAGCAGCCAACTTTACATAACCTACAACAGGAGTCGGCAATTTTGAACTAGTGGGCCACATTCAGTCTTAACAAGGTTCCAGCAAGCCGCCACGATTCCAGCGGACCAAGAGAGAAAGGTCTTCGCCAGAAATTCAGGCTTTTTTTCTGCCGAATTGATGGCGATGACCAACAAAAAAAAAAGGTCTTCGCCAGAAATTCAGGCCTTATTTCGGCTGTATTGATGGCGAAGACAACGAAAAAAGGTATTCGCCAGGATATGAGCATCATTTCGGCGGTTTATAGCAGCATATCTATCATTCAAACAAGGAAAAAGGTCGCAGACCTGATGACAAAAAGTCGCTGGTCGGAAAAATGCCTAGGCGGGCCGCATTCGGCCTGCGGGCCGTAAGTTGCCGACCCCTGACCTACAAGTTGGAAGATTTAAGAGTGATAGGCGCTAAGATAAAGATCAGCACCAGGACTTTAACAAAGAGCAGAGCATATGCCAATATCATGAAAAATGTAGCAAAAAACATGATCAGCCGACATGCTATCATAGCATTCATAAAATGCCTTAAATGACCTTGCTTTCTGATTCGGATGAACAATTGTACCTACTAGTACTTCCTAATATCTTTAGAATTTAATAATAGCAGCTGTATTAATTTTCTGCTTTTCATTTTCTTTATTTGAACACGAATACGAAATAATTATTTTTTAATAAAAGTATTTTCTGATTTCTGAATAATTCTTTGTACCTACTAGCTTGTGTTTGATTTTCATCATTACAGCTGGAGCGAAAGTATTAAAGAAGTGAATCTATCTGCGTCATATCAGTGATATCTGGACAACTATAAACCTGCCAAGTCATACCTATAAGCACCTATACTGTAACTGTTTATTTGGTTGCTTAATTTTGCTGATTACTATAACCCAGCTATCGAGTGTATTTTAAATTCTTCAAGGCGACACTAGACCATTTCTAGTGGCCATTATTTCAGCTTGTTACTGTAAGCCTACGGATAATGCAGCTAAATTACTGATATCGGATAAAATGTTTACTTAGCTCCGCAAGGTTAAATGAGATAGATAGATTTGCAGTTTAACACTAACAATGGCTAGACAACACTTATTGAATTTGATAAGGCGTTTCATTAAATTAATTTTTAAATTCACTACAATCAAAATTAGAAAATAAATGCGGTTTTGGCCAAGGATTCAGTCGCGTAGCCAGTGGGGGGGGGGGGGTGCTCGAGCCCAATTTTGCCCGGAAAAAAGCGTTTAAATTCCGGTGAAGACCTTTTTTTTTGAAGATCAACTCAATTTGGACGAAAAAAACGACTCAAACTGATCAAAGCTCGATTAAAATCGGGGTCAAGATCGTTTGATGTTTTTTCAGTATCCAAAACAGCGACCCCTAAGCAAAATGCTGGCTACTCGCGCGCATGGATTGAACACTTGGACAAGCCATACGATACGACCATAGGTTCGCAGCGAGACGCGTTAGTTGCTCAGAAAAATTCAAACTGGGCTCAACATATTTCGTTCAATTTAGAAAGACAAACAAATAATAAGTAAAACAGCAATTTGGGGCCAATTTTCAAACATGATGTAGATATCAAAAAAGCTAGTCCTAGGCCAAGGTAGATAACCCTAGTCCTAGGCACTGGTCCTAAAATAATCGGAGACGTTATTAACTTAAACAATAACTTAACATCATACAAACAAAGAACAATTCGTAATATCTACAGAATAAGCACCTAAAATATTTACAGCAATGCTAACTTAATAATACACGAGCTGGTTTGCCATAGGGTTCAGGAAAATTTTTGGAGCGACTAGATCGCCTTTTTGCGGTTGGCTCTGCTCTGCCAGCTGAATCAGTTGCATTCTGAAAAGAGTCATTGTCAGTAATATCTGTAAAAGTTTTGTATAAAGAGCCCGGTAAAGCAACTTGATCAATTTGCGAACGATCTTCATCAATAAAGGGATCTTGCCTGTCAGAAAAAAGTTCATTTTTAGATGATTCACTACCAGAAGGAGCAAGATCGCTAGTTGAAGCAGTAGCTTGTCGACCGTCAGGAAAGAGGATGGTCAAGAGGCGAGGGTTAGCTTCTGTTAGTTCAACTTCATCCACCACAGGATCTAGCAATTCTATAGCATAATTGCGATTACATACAGCTGCTCCAGGCGAACACCACCAGAATGGCAGAGATTTCTCCAGGGTGGGGCGGCGGGGAAATGTTGGTAAAAGGCGTTCATGGGGAGTACTATTTTTCGTAGGGCATAAAAGCGATCGAATAGCATGTAGCGCGTCCGGAATGACAAGCTCCCGCTCTTTGTTGGGAAGTTGTTATGTGGCCAAAAATAACTATAGTCCTGCAAATAGTTTGATTAGTTCTTTCACATTGTGAATTACCGGTTCAGTGGTAGGGCGTTGACGTGCTAGTACCTTTCGAGTAAATAATTTTTCACTTACCGAGCAACAAATGCCATGCCCCTATCACTGTGTACGTATTAGGTGTTACCGTACAAAGTAAACATTAAGCAGCCGTGACAAACATGAAATTACAGTGTTAACACTAATGCCCAAACAAGCAAATACAAAGAGACTAAATTCACTGTTGATGCAAGCATGTACTTAAGTCGTCCATGTGAGCACAGAGCGGTCCTTTGAAATCAATTGATATCCTTTCCCAAGGTTTAGTGGCTTTGATTAGGCAAGATTTGTCAGCCTGAAAAAATTACGTTTTAACATAGCACAAACATTACACTGAGAACACATCCGCCGCGCTTCATTTAAGGAATAAGGCAGGTTCTTGACTTTCAGAAAGTGGTTCAAGCGTACAACGCAAGGCTCTCCACCTATTGCATAAATTTCTTTCAGAGAAGTGTACACGGATGCAGTAATTCTTCATAAAGTATCGGCGCTCACATTTTCGCAGCCGGAAAGATGATGCACAGTGTAGCTAAATGTGCCAAGCTCTACACGCCAGCAGTAAATGTTTTGGTTTTTAATCTTGCCTCTTTTCGTAGGATTAAGCATGAATCGTAAGGCTTTTTGGTCAGTTATGAGCTGAAAATATTTTCCACTTGAGAAAAGCACTCATTTTCTCACAGCTTCCATGACAGCGGTAGCTTCTTTTTCCACTACAGCATAGCGATTTTCTGATGATGTGAAGTTTCTTGACATGAAAGCTACAGGTCCTCCTTTCTGGCTTAAAACGGCTCCTATTGAAACATTTGAGGCTTCACATTCAAGGCAAAAGGCTCATTTTCATCGATAAGTTTCGAACATGCTTTGCATAGGCTGCTCTTCAATTCGGAAAATGCTTCAGTAGACATTGCATTCAATGGAAAGGTAACTTTTATTGAGATAAGAAGTTCAATTTTTGTAGAAAAGTACGGAATCCATTTGGCAAGGTAAGCTAACACGTCAACACAACGTCGAAACTGTTTAATGTTAGTTGGCGCAATCACGTTCATCAGAGGTACCTTGCAATCAGGATCGGGTTTTATTGAGTTAAACGCCACACGATATCCGAGAATGTTGATTTCGTTGGCAGAAAGACCAGCTTTAGCATCATTGAGAATGAAGTTGGCCTATTTTACAGCAGCTAGAAAAGCACTGACAGTATTGTCATGGTCCTCACGATCGTGTCCACCAATGATTCTATTGTCCAAAGATGCAAAGGTATTTCGCAGCTTGTTACTTGAAATAAAATTTTTTGATTATTTTCTGGAAGACAGCTACACCATTGGTAACATCGAATGGAAGACGGCGAAATTGATACAGTTCACCTTCGGCTTCGAAAGCAGTAAATTTCATATCTTTTGGATCCAGCGGGATTCGGTGGTGGGTACTCTTTAGATCAAAGGTGCTGAAGATCTGTCATTTTGCTAGAGCGTTAATCTGGTTTTCGATCTTGGGCAAAGGCTAAGCATCCAAGCAAGTAAAGCGACTTATAATTCAGAAATAGTCAATAACTAAGCGCTTTCTGTGATTTTCACTTTTAGCCACTAACACTTTCCCCCGCCACGGAAAAGAAGCCTCTTCAATGACATCTTGCTTGAGTAGTTTATTTATCTCATTCTGGATAACCACTTTTTTGTCATGCGAACATTTGCGTGATTTAGTGGCGGTAGGCTTGGAACTCTTATCTAGAAATTCGATCAACCGAGAAGGGTTTACATTAGCAAAGTTGACACAATAGTGTGATTCATCACTAGATGTTGCATTGTCTACTAGAAGAGGAAGTCTTTAATCAACCACTTTAAAGGTAACCTCTGTATGTTCAGCCAATGTATCTTTTCCAAGCAGTACATCACAGCATAAATTAGGCATTGTCGCAATTTTGAGTCTATACGTTTAGCCCAGTATTGCGAGACTGATATAGTTGCTTTTCTGTTAGTGCCTGCCGTTAGTTGCTTCGGTGCACGCTAAGCTGGCATTGGTGGCTTAACCAGTAACCTTGAGTCCATTTCGTTTCGCAACTGTCGAATAAATATAACCGTGCGAAGCACCAGAATCAAGCAAAATTTTTAAATTGTCTTTCTTAATTTTACCGTCTTCTATAGCTTTTTGCTAGCAACCAGGAGCTTCAGCTGCAACAGACGTTAGCACTGATGACGTAACTTTTTTCAAGGAATCAGAATCCGATCTAATTTTGCACCGAAACCATCAACAAAATGTCCCCGGCGACCTCATTAAAAGCACGTTGCATTCCTTGGTAGGCATTAGGACCGTTGATGAAATGAATCTTCGAAGTGAAAACACGATGAAGAAGCATTCTTAGGATTAGCCATTGCAGCGCTAGCCATTGGGGAGCTATCTCTATTCACGTTCAGACATTCGCCGGAGTCAGATTTCATTTCAACGGCTAAGGAAAATGCCACAGTTACAGACCAGTGTTATATAAAGCTGATTGTTTTTGAGCGCGGTCCAACGTCTCAGCAACTTCGACGGCGTGTTGATATGTCAAGTCGTCTTTTTTTAAAAGTCTCTGACGTATCGACGACGAGCCAATTCTATTAATCTGTCGCAGTTCGATGATATATTTTATAAATATTATTTTCTCACAACACTAAGTTAAAATTGCAAAGCTTTCACATCCGTTTTCACATTAATTTGACACAGCTTTATTTTATAACTTCCGTAAATTTGAAATTCTCTCAGCATCAAAGTTTAGTTATTTAGATGAGAATGTGCTACCGAGAGAAAACAGCGTATAGTAAAGCTAATGCATATGACGATAAAATTTATATTCAAGAAATTATTTGTTAAGTTAAAGCATATTGCTGTTTGGATTTTTGCTTGATGTAACTGATTAATTTCTGTTTTTTATTTGAATAAGACGTAATCTTTAAAATTTACTGTTGTGTGTTATTAACTAAAACGAAATGACGGAACATGCACCCAACCACGTCAAATCAAAGTATCGTACAGAATGTGTTGCTTATATGTAGTTGCGTCTGGGGCCGCAAACGAGCATTTCTTCGCTAGAGTCTCCAGCGTTTGAATATACTCAACAAGCATTTCTTCGGATTTCTGCTTCCTTGTTGCAAGGACATGTCGGGCATGAACATAATTGGTTTTTTTCTTATAAAGTCTCTCAAGCTTCGTTTTTACTTCATCGTAAGTAGACAAAACAGCGATGAACACATAGACCTGTGGTGATATATCATTAATCCACACCCTACGTTTATCAATACGCTGCCCTTCATTTTCGACTGGTCTCGCATAAGAGCAAGCTTGAATAAATCCTTCAAACAGAGCTGACCAATGAGCATATTATATTTCTGTAGCTTGGGGCGCATGAGGCAGAACACTCAGCTCTTGCGGTCTAAAACCTTTTCTACAAGTTTAAGTTGATTGAATTGCCGATCTGACCTTTAAAACAAAACATCAAGGTTTTAATTAACTTAAAAGCAATACCAAATCTAAATATAAAATCTTTATAAACTTAGGAGTAATAACATAGTATCATATATAGTTGCATAGTACCACACATAAGTAAGGCATTTAACAGTAGAAGGGTAGAAGCCAAGTATTATGACAGCTTCATGATTCTGTACATTACTGCTCCCTGTATGTAGTTATGAACTATAGGAAATCGGTGTGAAGCCGCAAACTGTAAAAAGTAGAATCTTTACGATTAAGTCATTAGAGTAGAAGTGTAACCAGTAATCACGAACCTCTAGCGACACCACGAGGTAGATAATTTATACTCTAGACCAAAAGGATTAAACAATAATTATTGTAAATACCACAGTAATTTTTTCCCAAAAATTGCTCAGCGGCTGGGGGCTTTGATCCCAGATCTCGTCTGTAATACATTTCAGTTTCACTAGCTTATTCATCATGTCTTCCAATTTAGATATTTTTGGAAAAGTTTTGGGTTAAGTTCTTCCCTTTTCGAAAAATCCTAGTTACCTGCCAAACCAAGCTCAGAGCTTCCTGGTCTTCCATTCTACAATATCTTTGTCCCCTAAAAAGTCGCCCTTTTCGAAAAATGCTGATGACGTCATTGTATGTGATTAGCGGTTTGCCCCCCTCCAATCAAAAATCCTGGCTAAGCCTATATATTAGGACTTATTTTGCCTAGCAGACGCAGCACTCGAGAGCATTGTTAGTAAGTAACCTGCATGCACATTGCAAAGGTGATTTTATTTAATGAGCTTGCAGTCAAAAGCAATCGAAGGCTAACCGTAAACGCATGATTATTCTGAAACTAGCTTGTTCTGAAATTTTCGTCCTGATTTTGTGGTATCCAGTACTTGGTTGTTGATACTTCAAAGTAGCGTAAACACCGTATTGCAGCGATCTTCGCCTTCAAACAGAAATGTTTACTGCAATTAGGTGTACAGCCAACTTTAAGGTTCCAAGTACCAAGATACTGCAATAACTTCTCACTAAATGCTTTTGTTATGCTCTCTCGTTTGTCTAAGGCATTAGCCCATGTTTAGACTCAAATGGCTCTAAACTTTGTCTCTGCTTCATTTTCGTTGCGATTTTGCGAGTGAGCGGGGTAGGAAAGGCTAAAATAATATATATAGCCCTAGCCTTTTTTTGACAGTATTTAACTTCACAACAGTCCATTAAATTTGCAGATACGAAGTGCTGGCTTAAATTGTTTTCACTCTATTGCTTATGTGTTTGAATGTAACGCCGTGAAGGTGACATAAGACTTTGTCAAAACTCGCTGGTATATCTAGTTTGAGATCCCAAACATCGAAGTAAACGTTTCTAAAATGTTTAACTTTGTAGACGTTTTCAATCTAATTTTTACAGTATTTTCTTTTGAAAATCATTCAAAATCGCTTTTTTTCTAAAACAAAAAATTGATTAAAATTGTTCAACGTAGGCATGAGGAATTTGCCCTCGCTCCCAAAACCCCGCTTTTTTCAAGTACTTAAGCTTGCAAATGCCGGGTACGATACATCATTTCAATCAAAAACATATATTTACAATGCTTTGCAATACTTTTAGATACTAATATTAATAACATAGTTATAATGTTGTATACAATGAAATTAAAAACTATGAAATATAAAAACTATGATATTTAAAAATTTCTGTAAACAGAAATTATTTCAACAAACAATAAGGTTTGTATAAGAAAAACAAAAAGTAGGAATCCACAATCAGTGAACGTTTGCATCGGGGCTCTAATTGATTAAGTCAAGTCCTCAAAATTGATCATTTCCATGTTAAGACTTTAGTTATTTCCTTTCACAACTTACAGCCTTGGTTGTTTCTTTAACATGATGCCGCTACGGAACCTAATCAACATTGCTGCTATAACGCGTAAAACTTCAAAATGACATTCATTATTTTTAGAAACTACTATTTTCGAATTATCATAAAAAACTTAACAAAGTGCAATATCTTAAACACTTTCGCGGAACTTTCTCGCTTGAAAATATTGGAAAATTTAACGATTATAATTTTTAAAAATTGTGTCCTTGGTCTTCGGCCTCGACCATTCCTATCCTTGGCCTCGAGAGAGTCTGTCCACGAAAAGTTGGTCCTTGGCTTTGGATATTCTTTTTATCCTTTGCTTGGGCTTGGCCTTGAACGTTGTGTCCTCTACTCCACCTACGGTGGATTTTAACCCTCGGGATAATTTTAACATCCAATTGATTCCTGATTATTTTTTAAAACTTATCAACAAATAGTGGTGAATTTTTGCCAAAATACGGAATAACGAGCGGACTTTTATGGGTAGACTTACCAAGAATCAACGGAAGGCTAAACGGAATCAACGGAAGGCTCATTACCACCATTATGGTTGTGAAATTGTTACACTAATTTGTCAAAGAACCTGCTGAGATAACGGTAAGCCTTAAACATGGCTTTCATATTTTTTACTTCATTTCGAAATGGTGTTTTGTTGGAATATATTTTTCAGGAACGATTTAAAACACAGAGAAACAAAACCAGATTTCCACTTTAGTGGGCAAAATGCAATGAAATTTAGTAATATAAAAAAATTTAATGCATTCAGTTTCGAAGTCTCATGTTTATCCACGAACGTCCCATAGGAGGAAACCATCCAAACTATAACCGATACAATATATTCGAACCAATCAAGCCATAACCAGTAATTGTAATGAGAAAGATATTTACAAAACTATTATTGTTAGCTACCAAAGGAATATACGAGAAAACACGTATATATACAAGAATAAATTCTATGAACAGCATAGCGGGGTCATGGGCTCTCTCCTTTAAGTCCAACTATTGCCTATTTTTTTCTGGCGCACATGGAGAATAAATTGCTCAATTCGATTTTAGACTTTCAACCAAAATTATATCTTTGCTATGTGGATGACGTTTTTGCTGTTGTTCATGATAATATCTCTTGCTCAGAATTTTTGAACCTTCTAAATTCCTGCATCAAAGTTTCAAATTCACAGTATAGCATGCTTCTGAAACCATCCCGTTTTTGGACGTTGAAATTGAATTAAATGACTCTGGCATAAACACGTGGATTTGAAAAAAAACAATTCAAACAAATCTATTACTAAATTTCAGTGCAATTTTCACGCAAGTGGAAATCTGGTTTTGTTTCACTGTGCTTTAAATCGTGCCAGAAGAATATGCTCCAACAACACACCGTTTCGAAATGAAGTAGAAAATATCAAAGCTATATTTAAAGCCAGCGGTTATCCCAACAGGTTTTTTGTCGAATTAGTGCAACAATTGCACAGCCATAATGGCAGTAATAGGTCATCCATTGACACAGACCAAACTTCTAGTAAGTCTACCCATGAATGTACGCTCGTTATTCCGTATTTTGGCAAAGATTCACGACGACTTTGTTAAGTTTTCAAAAAAATCAGGAATCAATTGGATGTTAAAATTATCCCGATCTACAAATCATTTAAAGTCAAATCTTATTTTCAACTAAAAAATCCCAAACTCTTGTGGCTCTGTGCTCAAATGTTGTTTATCATTTCAGATGTTCGTGTGACACGAACAAGACATACATGCGTATGTCCTTCAGGCATCTGAACACTAGAGTTCAAAATCATCTAAATGGTAGAAAACCACAAGAGCCCGGCGGAGCGCCCAAAACCTGCTATGCGTTTTTACAAAACTGCACTCTTCGTTATGCTTGAATTAAAAACAGTCTTCCAGGAGGCAGTCGTCTAGGTTTTATTCAGTTGAATTAAGTTGCAATAGTAGTAATAGTAACACAGATAAAATCAGAGGTGGGCGTTTCGCAAAATAGTTCGTAAGTTTCGCAAATTTTGCAAATTGTGCAAATGCGCAATTTGCAATGCGCATCTATGCCTTTATTTTCAGCGCTTGCGCAATTTGCGTTTGCGATTCGGTAAATCTAATATTTGTTGCGCTTTAATTGCGAATTTTTTCCCAAAATGCGCAATCACAAAATAATTTTTAAATGTTGATCTGCATGCCCCGCTCAAAAAATAAATAATTTTTGATTTTACAGATTTAAAGCATGATCACGTGATAGTTGATGCATGGTGATCGCTGATCGAAGGATTTTTTTCTTGTTTTGTTTTCTTCTGCGCTATCTACTTTTAAACCGCTAAACGCGCTGTATTCAAAGATTGAGCGATTGAAGATATCAAGGAGAACTAGTGTGTGACAGAAATCAAGGGTGCCAGGTTAGGGTATCCCCCTCAATCGGGTCCTCCAAAATTTTGAACTTTTAAACCGTTAGTGCTAGATGGATCAAATTTTTGGAATGAATAGATATCAATAATAAACTAAACGTACCAAAAATTAGGAGTGCCGCAATGGGGGTTTCCCCCAAACGGGCCCTCCAAAATTTAAACTTTTTAACCTTTTAAGCTAGACAGACCCATGAAATTTTTGAGGTAAATAAATATAAAGGAAAGATAAAATTTGACAAAATTTGGGGTGCCAAAATGGGGGTCCCCCAAACGAGGCCGTATAAATTCAAACTTTTTAACCGCTCATGCTAAACAAATGAAATTTTCAGGGTAGGCAAATATGAAAAAAAAATTCCCCAAGCGGGGCTCTCCAAAATTCAAACTTTTTGTCCTTTTAAAATGGATACATGAAATGGTGGTTAACAAATTTTTAACTTTCCTTTTTGAAGCAAACTTTGCATTGCTGCGCCATCAGCTTCTTCCGTAAGGTGCTTCTCCAGTGCATGCTTGAGTGTAAGCGAATTAAAAATGCAACTAATAAGTGGTTAACATCTAGAAGCACTCAATGTCATGCACAGCAATAAAGCGCTGCTTTAATTAACCAAATCGTTGAATAAATTTTTTCTGAATATCGGTGGTGGTTGGCAGGTTGTTCACTTTTTCAGCAAATTAAGTTAATTTAAGCCAAAATAGGATTCGGTATTCTAGATTCGGTTTTAGCTATTCGGAAAATTCTGGAATAGCCTACTATTTTGAAATGCCAATCGCTAGTGGTAGAACTTCTGCTTTAGATAAACTATACAGTATGCTGCATAGTCTACTGCTAAAAGACAAAGAGTAATGTATTAATATTATTTCAAGGGTCAAAATTAACTTTTTTGACAACTTGCCCGTCGGGCAAGTTTTATCAAATGTCTACTTGCCCGAGAAAATTTCAACTTGCCCGAAAAAAAAGGTACTCTAAGTTTTGAGGTTAACTTGGAAAAAAGTACTGAATTTGCAAAATACGCGTAGTTTCGAGAATCAAGTTTTTGTGTGCAATTGTTAAAATAATTTGATGCAATAAGTAACTTTTTCCAATCACGCATAAGCAAAAATTGATTTTTTAATTGTAAATATTTCATTTAATAATTAGCAATCATAATTATTAATTACCGTTGTGGTTTGTTACAAACGTATTTTTATTAGCGAATATTTTGGAAAATACACCAGCTAGAAAGCCGAAATTTTTTGCAAAAGTAATGGAAGCTAAAAGATCTTCAAAATAATCATAACGAAAAAATTGCAAAATTCTTGACGTTATCTTCATGCATTGCAGGGTAGTGCTTGTGGTATCTGAAACAGTTGTTAACGTAGCAAGCGTTGAAAAACTTTTCTAAAAAACAAACGTTACATTTTGTGCCTAACTGTTGTTAAACGCGTCTAAGAATCGAAAAATCGGCGTGTAATTAAGAACTGTCAATTGCGATTAATAATGTGCGCACAACTATACCATGCATTAATTGTGATAGTTACAAAGTGCTTACTAAAGTAAAGCAAGAAACTGCTTTCTCTACGTACATATTTTACTTTATTGCAACAAAGCCGTGCCTAAATTGCGTCTTTAAATAATCTTGTTTGAAGTTGTTTAATACGATATATTTTGTTAACTTGCCCGTTGAGCAAGTTAAGCCGAAAACTAATTTGCCCGAGGCGATTTCAGCTTGACTCGGGCAAGCGGGCAGGCGGTAACTTCGAACCCTGTATTTTGTTTAATTGTAATTGTAATTACATGTTATTCACCAAGTTTGCTTGGCGAGGAGACAGCAAAAGGAACTTTCGGTCTTCGAATCAAGCTGCCACCTGCCCACCTGTCTACCACACACGGTGGAGGCTTCTCACTGTCCCTTTAATTGCTGAACGTCTAGCAAGGAAGCTGTGAGTACCAATTTTTAAAGTCTTTGGTTTGACTCGACTGGGAATCGAACCCAAGTCTACTGCTTCAGTAGCCGACGCTCTATCCACTCGACCACTGTTTAAGCGACCATTGTTTAAGCTACATTACTTAATAAGTATACAAAATACCTTTTGATTTTTTGTACTGCAATTAGTAGACGATAACTTGGCCGCTACAACAGGAAAAAGATTAGATGAATGGGTCGGAAAAGCAAACAAGAAAATCAACAAAGATTGCTTTCCTGCCTACAAGAGAGATGCGTGGTTGCAAAAATTTAAAAGATTCAACACCGTTATCCTTAGTTCGGCCGTCGTCGAGGGATTATTTTCTGTTGGCTCTGATATTTTGAGATCGAAACGATCGTCTATGACGAAGGAGAATTTTGAAAAGTTTGTTTTGATGCGTGAAAATAAAAAGTGTTTAAAAAAGTCAATTTTTCTCCATGAGTAACGCATTATTTCAGATAGTGAGTGAGTGGTGTAAACGCGTTGCAGTTGGTTTATTCCTGTGTATCTTAACTGAAGATAGTACCATGTTTGTACTTTCATATTTTTACGCTTAACACCATCGCCTGCAGCGCGCTTTTTAGACTTCGATTTTGCAAAAATTTGTACTCAAAAACTTTTTTAAATAGCAAAATTTGTGCGCATTCCTTAAGCAATCAATTTGTAGTTGCGCTGCACTATTTTCAATTTTTGGTTGCGGAATTTGTGTTTGCGCTTTAAGCTAAAAAAAAATTGGTTGCGAAATTTGCGCTTGCGATTTAACCTTAAAAAATTTTGGTTGCGGAATTTGCGCTTGCTCTTCAAGGTTAAAAAATTTTCGTTGCGGAATTTGCGCTAGCGCTTTACGATGAGTTTTTTAAACGCCCAGCTCTGGATAAAATCTACAGTCAAACTGAATACTCGAATAAAAAGCAATGCAAATTTAACATAGGTTCTCTTCTTCGCTGTGAAAATTAAAAGCAGTCCTTGTAACTCAAAATAACAAAACTGATCGAGCTTGAAAATTTTTGAAAAGGCAACGAATGATTGTGTGCGACAAAACGGCAGCTGAAAAGACCCTTTGTAGTTACAATAATTGATTGCCCTTAGCAGCTGCAACTGAAACGAAATTAAGATATAAATGAGTGAAACAAAGGCCAAGGGTTCGCCTCCAGCAAACGACAAAACAAAAAATAAAAACAATTTGAAACTAAAAGAAGAAGTTTTTAATTACCAATGCTGGAACACTAAATTTCAATAGCAACCAGAAAAATTCAATTAAAGACCGTAAAATGTCCTGCAGTATATTTTGTTCCAATAGAAACACTGGCTTGGACTCCTTCAAAATAATTCGAAAATGCCGTTTTGTGAATGACACGAAAATTCACGCAGCCCTTCTGACCTAAAAACACTCTTCTGCCCTAACTGTCAACTTTACGCCTACAGATTATCATTTTTGCTGCCAGTTTTTTAATCAGAAAAGTTCAATAACAGTTAAGATGTACATTTTGTTTTCTATATCCTATAAACATATTGCTAGTTTTGTCATAATTGCTAATTTTGTCATTTTAGTTGTTGCAAATTCGATTTTTTTTTTTTACATAGACCAAACTTCCAACGGACCACCTCATTACTAAAAAGCATTAAAAATTGATAACAAAAGCTTAAATTTTTCAAGAATCAATTAGATGCTGCTTAAAAAACTTTACAAGTTGAAGAAAGAGGTTAAAACGAATATTATTTGGAATGCTGTTCTTGGTGTTATGCCGCTCTCACACTTTGGCGAATTTGACTGCGACTCCACTGCGAATCAATTCGTAGCGCAGTCTCAGCGCAGTCTTTGCGCATTCGCAGCGCCGTCTCCGTAGAGTCGCAGAGCATGGCGAATCCTCTGCAAATGCGTTGAGAATTGATTGCTTCTAATGCAGAAGAAAAAAAAAAATATTCATTTTCATGATAAGAAAGCAGGTAAAATTAAAGAAAAAAAAACATTATTTAGAAGATTAATTAAGCTTATTACTTCTGATGAAGATACAAAATTTAGTGCAAGCTTCAATTTAGCAGCAAACAAAAAGCACAAACGTTGTACGAAAAATCAAAATCTAAAAAAATTGACTAAAACCGGTTAGTCTTCGCAGCATTGCTATGATGTATTACGGCATACCTGAGCGGTAACGCGGTAATTTTTTAATGGTACCGTTGGTTCATTACCGCGATACTTTACCATTTCAAGGCGCTACTGGTTCTTTATAGAAAATGCAAAAATTTTATTTAAACCAATGTGAAAAATAAATGTTAAATTGATATTGTAATTTATGGGTAAATTTCAACATCTATACACTCGTAAAAATCCAATAAAATCTTTCAAAACTTTTTAACAGCAAAATTTTGTACTAGATATAAATCAATCAAATTGTTCCTCTTTTTTCAACGTTTATTGTCGTAACTTTCAAAATCACAAAAGCAATAAAGTGGTGAATAACCTTCGAATTACGGTAGCTTTATTATAGCGTATTACTATTATTTTTATTTTTGTTCAAGTCTTTATTATTTCGTATTATTTCTGTGATTGAAGAGGATATATGCTTTGCAAATGGGCACAGTTTTCGTTAAACAGATTTCCCTCAAAGTCAATTTTACTAAATTATGCGACTTTAATGTCGTTTGACACTGCTGCTGCTTTATTGTTCAATTTGTTGCAAGCAAAAAACTCTAATATATCCAGATTTAGAGCAGAAAAACTTGACTAAGGAATAGTTTTGCCGAAAACAAAATAGCCAAAGCTGTCTAAAACGTTTTTTTTGAGAGACGTTTTAACTTAGTCGTTAATTATCAATTTGCGAATAATACGCAAAAGGATTATATGTCCTGCAAAGTGCAAGTTTAACAAAAAAGCAAAATAAATCGGAAATTAACTAATTGTTGTTCTGCGGTATAAGGCATTATTGCTTTTAAAAACAAGCACAAACCAAACGGATTAAGCTAATAATTTTATAACTACTCTTCAACATCACTTCAATATTGCTGCACTACTCTTCAACACCACTGCATTTATCATACTACTCGGCTATTAACAGCTGTAGGCAAATTTAGTGTTTGAATTGAATTCGAACATTTTCGGCGTTACATTGAGTGCCTTCATTAAAAAACTAAAAAAATGGCAAATGAATAACATTTTACGAACATACAATTTGGATTGCTAACTGCACCCGGCTAGACTGGCATTTTACGGCTCAGGAAATTCCTAGTAGTAAGATAAATTACATTAGAAGTTCAATTAAGCACAATTAAAATATAAAGCTAGCCTAGCTTGTAGTAGCCTTGTAATAAAATACCGAAGTGGTGTTTTTGCATTGTGTTGCAATATGGTTACTGAAAGTAACCTCTCTACTGAACCAATAAATTTTATAATTGCTCTATTACAAATCTTATCAAACAATACTCATTCATTCAACCTAAAATTATTCACATCCTAATGCCATCAACCACCACCTACGTTTGATTAAAGACAAAGCGAAAGTCAAGCCAGCACTACAAAAACCCAAGCAGTCACCAATCAATTGAAATGGATCCCTGCAATCAGTAATCTAGCGTATCACCAGCACTATATTGGCTATCTATTGCTGCACTGCCAGAATCAAACAGTGGACCCCAATTTCAGAAACACTATTTGATCCAAACATAGCCCCATATTAACTAACCCTTTAACGGGCGGTAGTCACGTAATAAGAGTTTCAAAATTCGTTTATCATTACAATGCAGGGAATTGTACTAAAAAAAACCTGCCACCCCTTTGTTTTTTATTTTCACACTGATTCATGTCAAAACCGCCCGGGAATATTTTTCCCACTGCCCACATCCAAATGGGAAAGTTTTTCCCACTGCCTTTTTTATGGTGCAAATAAATTTTCTTCAACGAATGTAATGTAATACGCTGCATGAATGACATGAATGTTAGACTATTTTTGATTGTATCTGACGATTATTAAAAGCCAGAAAATAATTTTTAGTTTATCAATCTACCCGAATTTGCACGAAAACTATTCTAGACACTCTTCCCTTTGTAATGACATAGAAAAGGCTATTTGCAAAAATAAAGGTTTACGGCCTTTATCTAAAGTTCACCAAGGCGTTTTCCAGGATTAGTCATTTATGAAACTAATTGATGCAAAAAGAAAAATACAGAAGTCTTCAATCAAAGTTTCTTCTCTCATTGGACCACCACATTTTTAGCTTGAATTTGGCAGCAACTTTATGAATGTTGAAAAAAACGATGACTTGTGTGTGTAATGTGCAGTTACAAAAATTTAAGGCACAATAACTAAATCGAAAGCTCCGCTAACACGATTGTCAATATCAAACTAGCTCAGGTTTCAAACGACCAGACTCGTACAAGATTTTACTAAGCTGAATTCAAAACATAGCACAACTTACACAAAAACTTCAACACATAGCAAGAAAAAAATTCAGCACAACAAACGAGACAATACTGGTGAAAAAGTAATGCAATGCAATAAAAAAGCAAATTTAGTTTAGTGGCAATAAACAGTTCAAATATGAGGATTGTTCACCGGCAAGCAATATGCAAAAACCAAAATCATTTAGTATGAAATTTGGCAAAGCAAGGTGTAATGCAGAGTGGAACCTTGCAAGTAGTGCAAGAAATCTTGCTTCTTTTGTCATGATGTGCTGTAGAACACAGCTTGCATCTTCTGTATGAAGCCATTTCTGTTGGAAGGTGGCAGCCAACATTTGTAAAACGCACTTCAGGAGGAACTCCAATCGCTTTGCCACCAACTTTGAAATTTTTGTTCAGATAGTAAGTACAAGAAAAACCTTTCTTCTTTCTTGAAGAAAAATTTCCAATCAAATGCAATGATACATGCTTATTGAAATCTATGTGCTTCATAGCAGGACCATGGCTGGCACTGGATACAGAAAATAAAACATAAGCATTGACTAATGCAGCATCTAAAAAAAAAAAAAGTCTGTACCAGTACTTTCGGGAGCGCCTGGATACACTGTAGGTCTCTTTTATTTGATCAAAACGATCTACACCCCTCATGTAGTTGGTGTAGTCTTGGATGGCTTTTGGACATGGAATGTTGGTTCTACTGCCATCCTTTTCTTGGAACTGTAACCACTTCATTGGGGTTGTGAGCTGTGCTAAGCAATGCCACAGGTCTATTATCCTGCCACATAATCGCCGCAACTTTATCCTTGGGGAAAGCCTTGTGCTCACCTCTCTTCAGTTTTTGTTTTTTTTTCATTTCCTTGGGTAAGTCTTTTTTGTTGGATCGGACTGTCCCAACAGAGTAAAGTTTCTTTTCTTGCAAAAAGACCATGAGGTCATATGAAGTAAAAAAGTTGTCAAAAACAACAAGAAGGGGGACATCATATTCGTCGCAGTTGATACCCTGGCAAAGCTTTTCACCACTCTTGATCCCAGAGTATCTCTAGCAAAGTCATCATTTTGTGATGGCTTTCCAGTGTAAACTTCAAACTAGGACATATAACCAGTAACAGGGTCAGCACGAACCCAAACTTTGTAGCCACGTTTCACTGGCTTCTTTGGCATGTATTGTTTCGTTGCATTTCTACCCTTGAATTTCGTCATCGATTCATCGATCGATTGGCAGTTTGAATGCTTGTACTCTTTTTGAAATTTTTCGTTCAAAGTTTCGACAAGCGGTCGAACTTTGTGAAGCTTATCATACCCATCTTGGCCATAAGGAACAGCTGTTTCATTGTCATTGATGTGAAAAGCTTCAAGAAGTTTCTTGAACCTTTTGCAGGTCATGACATTTTTGATTATCCCAGTTTCAAAATATGGGTCAGTTGACCAATACAAATCCACTTGCTTCAGTCCAATTACGCCCATAGTAATCAAAATTCCAAAAAAAGCTTTGATTTCGTCTATTGTTGTTGCTGACCAGTTTTTTATTTGCTTTTGCTGAGCATATTTATTTGTTTCATTTGTTATGAACAGCAATGTATTATCATCAAAAAAACGTTGAAAGTATTCTCCTAAAAGAGAAGAATTTGTGAAGTTGTGTGAAACTTTAGGAGCACATGGCTCATCAAAATTTGGCAAAGTCAAAAAATATGAGGCCACAGTTGTTTTCCAGTCAGATTGATCATCCTCTTCCAAATCCACATCTCCATCACTGCTCCTATTTTCAACAACAGGAAGTAAGGATAATTCTTCATCTAGAATGTCAGCAGCAATAGTTGCCGAACGACGAGTCCTCTTGGGAAGATGATGAATCTTGTCGGCAGGTTTTCGCTTGGCTGCTTTTTTTGATTGCCTCGTAGCTATAGTTGATGTTGAGGAAACATTTTGTAAAGATGTATCAGTATCAGCAGCTACAGCTGCTTGGGATAGCACTGGACCTTGGAAATGAAGAATGTCATTACATTCTTCATCCGAGTCACCCTCAATTTCAGAATCACTAGCATGATCTGGAATTTCATCTTCATCTTCAAATAATTACTCAATAGTTTCATTGACAGTGTGTTTAGTTGTTCTAGACATTATATATCTGATATTGACCACTCAAAGTGATAATAAAACACTTATAAGAACTGTACAATAATATTATTGCTAAAACGATAAAAATATCACTGCAATAATTGAGTCACACTGCTATCGGTAAAGACACCTTTCTTTTTGTACCAGTACCCAAACAGTCATAGCTGCTAGCATAAACCAGCCACAAAACTTAAGAGTACAGTATCTATGATCCTATCATACATACATAGTTTCAGGTACAGGATGTAGGCTACTGCTGAAGGTTAGAGTATCATAAGAAAATTGCGTGTTATTGAACAAGGAATCTGAGATCTAAACTAATTTTCAACTTCATATGGCGCAGTACTGCTGCAACGAAAGTAGATAAATAGAGCTGTGAGTTTCTGGTAAACTATCACAGATTTAGTAGCCTATTCTAAGTCTGGTGTGAGCAATTACAGTAAGCAATGACTTAGAATCCTACCAAACAAGGTGCACTGCTGTGGTTGTCAAAGAAAAACAGTGAGATTTCAATTATCACGAGGCAACTGCAACCTTTTTAAGGCAGTGGGAACAATATTCCCAGGGTGGTTGGCTAAGAGCATGATTGACTACAGCTGATTGGCAAGCTACAACTCTAAAAACGAATTTTCAACTACGATAAGATACATATTTGTATCATACTAGCCACAAAAAACTCATTCTTTGATTATCTTTCTGCATGAAATCAAACACTGAACCTTAGCCTTCAACTTTTGCAAAATAGACCTTTTCTTACTAACCCTTAGTCACCACGTGGAAAATTTTCACCTCACACGTGAACCGTATCAAAAATCAACACTTTGTTTACTCAGGTGGATGGCGCTAGCAATATTTTTCGAGTAAGATTTTTTTTTGCTTTTTAACAAGGTTTTAAAGAAAATGGGAAAATATTTCCCGCGGCCTTATAAAGGGCTAACATTGACATATTAGCTGACATTTACGTTGTCAACCGAACCATCTCTGAACTTTTAAGAGAAAATTTGAAAGCAAATTCCAAAATTACTAAAAGTTTCAAAATTATGGAAAATACTGACTACGACTATTAAAAACCCGAGATTTTGTGTTATCCACCTGCGTATTAACATTTTGTTAAAAAGTTTTTTCGATTTTATTTCTTTTGATCTAAGTTGCTTCATCAATTTTCATCCATATTTTAGTAGTTATATTAACTTCAGGCAAGAATATTATAGTTTTAGACTCTAATAGCTGACATTCAAGGAATTATTTATTTTACCATTACCTTTCCACCACTATTTATTTCGCAAAATAAACTTTATTACAAAACAATCAGCTACGTCATTTCCGTTATACCTAATATGATTCGCAGCGCAGTCTCCGTGCATTCGCCAGAGTCGTACTGCAGTCTCCGTGGGTTCGCAGTGCATTCGCAGCGCAGTCTCCGTAAATTTGATGGCGAATGCACTGCGAACCCACGGAGACTGCAGTACGACTCCACGGAGACTGCAGTACGACTCCACGGAGACTGCGCTGCGAATCAAAAAATTTTTGAACCGGTTGAAAGAATTTTGCTGGTCGGCGACTCCAATGCGAATGCGCTGAGACTCTGAAAACTGAAAATGTTCAATTCGCAGTGGAGTTGCAGTCAAATTCGCCAAAGTGTGAGAGCAGCATAAGTTTCCCAATAAGGGTATCGCAAATGAGTTGGAGGTCAATCTGCGTGTAAAACGGGAATGTGCCGGTGATGACTTTACAAAATAAAACAAAACTTTACCAAAACAAAATTGAACAACTTTATCAACCTAAAAACATTTAGCTTCACCAGTTTTTAGTGGACCTAGTTAATGCTACATCTACTTTACGTATTCGAAATACTTTTTTATTTCATTTCTTTGCATAGGATTTTGAAAATGTTTTTCCGGGCCGATTTGTTCTTTTGGGAACAACTGGAGAATGGAGACCAACATCAGATTTTCAAGCTGCGCATTACGTATGCAAGACAACACCCACCGAAGGATCAAGTAAGTTCAAAAACCGTTTATTTCTACGTATGCTTTACCTTAACCCTAGAAGCCCAAACGGGTCATATTGACCCTTTTTGCTTCGTTTTTTTTTTTTTTTGTTTGAAATAAGGTTAAGATTTTTTTACTTTTATTTATTTTGGTAATTACACAACCCAAAGAAGTAACAAAAAATTAGACAAAAATTCATGCAATTTTTTTCAGTTATAAGCCGAAGCCCAAAGGAGTCAATTGACCTCACAGCCACTTGTTTGTATAAAGCTTTCAAAATATACAGCAGTTCTACTCCAATTTGGCGCATTCTTTGCTGATTTAACACATGCCACAAACATTTTGAGAGCAATTTTTGCACTTCCTGCGTTTTTTAAACTTATTTTTAGACCTTGTTAGACAAAAGATGAGTTTCCCATGGTCTAATTCCCAAAAGCTTCGTAATGGCTCGTTTCTTTCTTTGAACACTTTACCAAGAAGACAAAGCCCAAAAAATCCACGTAATTCTTGCTTAGTGATGTAAAATTCATTATTTTCTCGCCTAGTAGCTTCATCCTTAGTGTACTCGAAAAGGAATTCGAAGTTTTGATGACCCCCACAGTTTTCTGAAAACATCCAATGCCATATTTACTATGTACTCCAGCAGGAATAAATTTTTTTGTTCCTGGTCTGGTTCGAATGATGAAACGGCAGCTTGTTCATTCACTGGATTTTGGCATTTGATTTTCCAAACGGCTCAGTTACGTCTCTGCTCAATATGCTTTCAGTGTCGGGTGGGAGAAAACGTTCCTCTTCGAGAAATTCATTTTTCTCATACTCATCCTCATCATCGTGAGAACTGCTCTCCTGTTTGATTATATTGTAATAGGATAGTTTTCATCAAAATCTTCTTCGTCAGAATCAACATCTGCTGCAAGCAACATCGAACCTTTACTACGATCAAACGCTTTGTCTGTTTGAAATATATTGGACATTTTGAGCTCGGTTGTGCTACAACAGCCTCTTAAGCTCAAAAGAATATCAACTTATATTTAAATTACACTACCGTACTCTAGGTTCCGATGATGTTAATACCAATTGTTACAAAGGCTGTGGTTTAGCTTCTAGCCCTACCTCCAACAACATGGTCTACCGCAAGGTGATTGAAAACTACTACAGCAGTATGCTAACAATAGCTATTGATTTGCTGAATGTAAGATTATTACTATACGTCACACCCTCACTCCCAAATGTTGTTCTTCCTGCTTTACCTACAAAGTATTCTACCAGACTAATGGCCAATAAGTACAGTAGAGTAACCACAAACGTTTTCTGAACTCCATACCATCGGAGTTTTTTGAGTTGGCTTTCAAATCACTTTGCAAAAAGTGCTTTAAATACACGATATCACACAGCAATTCTAAGTTATTATGCCCTAAAGCAGGGCTGCCCAACCTTTTTACTGGTACGGGCCACATTTACGGGAAAAAAGTTATTGCGGGCCACATGCATTTTCACCAAGATTAAACTCCAAATAATTGCAAGTTTGTTGTACAAAATTGGTGGTCACTTTGGCCAGTATTTCGGGTATCTGTCCCCAAAAGTACTGTAAGTGAAGACCAAAAAAAAAGGTCTTCGCCGCAAATCGGTGCTGATTTCCGTTAGTACTGATTTCGGGAAAACCAAACAGGTTTTGGTTCAGACCTTTTTATTTGCCAGAAAATGCTAAGTAAGCCTTACCATGAGGAGAACAACTGCGCAAAAAGACCTTGCAGGCCACACAAAACAGCTTCGCGGGCCAAATGTGGCCCACGGGCCACGGGTTGGGCAGTCCTGCCCTAAAAACTGTTATTTCTTTCACACTGCTACTTGGCATTATTTAGACTAAAATTTGTCAAACTGTTTGAAATGAGCTCCTGGTACCACAGCAGCCAATTACAAAATCTATTTTTCAGCAAACATTGCTTAATTTATGGTAAAAGCAATGTGAACGAAATGAAACACCGGTTGTCTAATAGGCATAGTAGGGTAAGGGTTTTATTATTTCATGATAGGCTATGTCTACCTTGCCGACTATGCCTTCTGTACTTGCTTACCATATCTACTTACCCTATACTACGTCTACCATGCCCACAAAACCTACTATGCTTGTTATGTCCGCTATACTTGCTAAGCCTACTATACCCGCTAAGCGTACGATGTCTGCTCAGCCTAATCAACTTACTGTTTCTTTTGGGAACAAACATACTATTATGCCTACCTTGCCTGCTGTGCGTACTATGCTTACAGACTTTGCCTGGTATGCCTATATAGTACAAACAACCCTGGAATTACAGCTTTGTTGCGGGACTTTCGTCGCATTGGACATGCTAAAGAGTGTTAATGAAATAATTGTTTGAATTCGTTTGTTGCCAACTGATTTCAGAAAAAACATAAACTAGAACTATTCAACCGCGAATTGCCCATAAAATGCAATATTACCTGCAAGGGGTGAATTGACTCCTTTGTACTTTCTTGTAGAAAAAAATCCTGGCTTTCTAGAGTTAACTGAAGCAGTATTACTGCAAATATCACAAATGAACTTAAATCAAATTCATATGAGGCAAAATTTTTGCGGCCAACCAATGTTTTGGTCGTTGATTTGAATTTTAGCGCCTGCTTGCGGATGGCGAGCAATTCTTAAATAACTGGATAAAACGTTTGCTGTCTTAAGTATTGCTTTAGTTTTTCAATTAAATTTAAAGCATTTGTTTAGACTTATGTCCTGGCAGCGATGATTGGCAGTTTTTTGAAACTGGGTTTTGTTATTTGGTGGTTACGACCTCCGCAAACTGGAATAATGCGTTAAACGATTGTGAAGAAAAAAGTGGTAGTTTGGTCAGCATCCATTCACAGATGGAACAAGACTTAGTAAGGAGTAAGTTTTAAAATTAAGCCTTTTTTATACGGGGGTAGAACAGGCCAAAATTCCTCCTCAATGTTTTTTCTCATAACCAGAATTGTAAGTCGGGATGGGCGTTTCGCGGGTCTAGTTCGCGCTAAAGATTGACAAAATGTCGGGCATTCGGGGTTGATATACATACTACTTGCTTCGTGTTTTAATCGTTTTTGTGATGTATAGAGCGCTATAAATTAACTTTGTAACACTGAATGACAACCTCGCTTGAACACCAACGCGGATATTCTTATTATTATCATTGCGTTTAGCAAAAAGTAGTTTTATTTTAACTGCATACGAGCAATATCCGAGAACATTTTTCATACGTGACGTAACTTTCGTTTTTTTCGGGACTGATTTTGGCTTCATATTATTTTTCAGGCTTATGTTTTTGAATTTGGGCCGGGTTGGGGCTTGTACTAGTCGGCCCGTTCACAACTCTGCTTATAACTTCTACACGAAAAATTGTTTTACTTCAAACCAACTTGATTTTGCGTTAAAATTTATCCACAAACAACATCTAAAAGTGTGAAGCCATTGGATGTTGGAAAAGCAGTGTTCCACATTGTGGTTTGTCGGACACAATGCACCAAAATTTGGTTGTTTTTGGTCCATATTTGAGTTAAAAGATGTCAAGTTGTTAATGCAATATCGTCCCTTTGACTTGTATCCAGTCATTAAATAATGGACAATTTTATTAAAACAACAAACTTTAGGTGCATTTACACTGTACGAGAAGCAACGTACAGCAACACAATGCAACCAAAACGTCATCGACAACTTGCGAAAGGTTTCAACCGGTAGCAAACTACGCAAGCGGTTGCTTAGCTTCTAACATTAGAATAAGCGAACTCGAACAAGCTTAGAATATTGTTTTTTTTGTTTTGCTTTTATTTCAGAAATTTCTTGTGGGTCTCCGTAAATAATGGTCAACCTATTTACGGGCTGTGTAACACCAAAAGTTTAAGAACCCCTGCTCTATAGTCCAGACTCTGGGTTCTGTCAATAGTTTTATTTAGTCACAGCAGATTAAAGTTGTGAAAAAAATAAATAAGGTAAAACTATTGTAAATGTTTTTTAGACCTAGCTTAACTTTGGTTTTCAAATCACTTTTCCGTTAGGGCAAATATTTTCGGGTTCAGGCCTGAACTAGTCCATTCGTATACCATTCTAAGCCGTGCAACTCCGTACAGTACGTGAGTAACCTATCGAGCAACATCTGCTCTTTTTACAGACTTGGATGCGGGTAATGATATTCTCATTGGACTTACTATGCGTAACGCTCTACCTATAATTGGTTGGACCGATGAAACGGAGTTAGTAAGTATCATGCATCGGTTATACTCTTGGGTGATTTGCGTCACCAATTCAACTAATAACAAGCTGCAACTAAAAAATAACTTCAGCAACATTGGTTTATAATGCATTCCAAAGACGTAAGGTATGTTCTGTTTTTAAACGCAATAAGCAGTAGAACAGTTTAGTGACAAACATAAGATCAAATATTAAGAAGATATGAACTGCAATCAGACTTGCCGTAGCTAATAGGGTACATGATTGTTTTCTATTTTGCAGCATATTGTACGAGACTACGAGTGTACTTACTTTAAATTAAAGCTTGTTATGCAGCTGTAGTAATTTGCTGTTCATACATTGTTATAGGTAATTTCTGATTACTCAGCATAGTCTACTCTAACATACTTGCTGCAGTAAAAAAAATACTAAAATATCACTCAAGAAAAAGATTGTACCCTACCTAATAAGAACATAAGGCAAAAAGCAAAAGCTGTTCTGTATTTTTGAAACCTGGAAATACGTTTTGGTATGAGCCTTATTGTGAACAACAATAAGAAAAACCTATGGTATACTACTCTTTCAACCTGTCCATTTTCTGGCAGCCTTATTTGGTCCGCTGAAAAAACAAAAAAGACCAAAAAATGCATTAAATTAAAAAAAAAACTTTATCAAAACGATGACGCATATGAAACTCGCTAACAGCAGAGCGAGCATCACAAAAAACTACATTTTAGTAAAACTGTAGGAAGTGACTGTTTTAGCCGAAAATTTAAAGTTGGAGAGATCAAAATGAAAATACGCCATAATCTTCCACACGTTTTTATTTGCTTTGTTAAGGGTTAAGGTTAGTGTTGGGTTAGATCTGCGTCAGAATTAATAAAAAAGTATATAAAAATTTCCGGTGCAATAGTCTCTTCCGACATAGTAACATCGATTGGTAACTAATATCTTCATCCCTATTTTTTAAGTTTTCCTACCGAATGACAATATGGATGTGTTCTGTTACCGTCACTGAATATGCACTTTAAATGCACAATAAGATGTCCCGAAAAATTGCGACCATTTCAGACCTTGTCGTTATTAATTTGGTACAAATTTATATTGTAGTTAAAATACCCTGTATTGAAATATTTTCGAAATCCTATGTCTGGATGACGCCCTCAAAGAACTTTATAACATTGAAAATTTGGCATCAACACAAAATGGTATTATTCGAAAAGTACTTAACATTATTAGGCTATTCTCTAATCTTTTCAAATTGCTAGTGAGAAAAAGTGGCACATGCATGGGAAAATATCGTGTTCAAAATTTTACGAATTTTTGGTTGATTTTCTGCTCCCGCATAAAGGGTAAAAGTTTCAAAATTCAGCAAAAAAACGACGCATTTTTAGATCTTCCTGCAAATCGCTGCAAATCCAAGTTTTTATTCCGGCTAGTCATAAAATAAAAGATTTAGGTGTGAGAACACGTTGCTAAAGTTTCAGAGCAGCTGGTTAAGAAGGTTTTACCAACCAGTGGTCGAGTGGATAGAGCGTCTGCTACTGATGCGGTAGAATCGGGCTCGATTCCCGGTCGGGTCAAACCAAAGACTATAAAAAATTGGTATTCACAGCTTCCCAGCTTGACGTTCAGCAATTAAAGGGACATTGTGAAGCCTCCTCCCTGTGTGTTAGACAGGTGGGCAGGTGGCAGCTTGACTCGAAGACCGAACGGTCCCTTCGCTGTCTCCTGGCCAAGGCAACTTGGTGAATAAAATGTAATTACAATAAATTACAATTTTACGGTACCGCATTGCAATCAGTTTTTGGTGAAGTTTGCTAAAATTTTAAAAATTGCACAATATGTTTTCATTGAAAAACTATATTTTATAACGGTTAAATTTTATCAATAATCATCGTTTTTGATGCGTGAGGTTGTCAACGTAGAAGAAAAGGGTGAGAGTAGGAAGATAGAGTAGTGTGGGAGAGGACGGGAGGAAGATCTTTAACACAGAGTTGTAAACAGGCTGACTAGCTCAGGCCCAAATCCTGCCCGAACCCGAAAATTAATTTGAAGCCCAAATCATGACCGAAAAAACCCGAAACTTACGTTAGGTCTGAAAAATGTAGCAATGTTGCGAAGTTATTTTGAGTATATTTTTGTGCACCTAAGACAAAAGTGCGTCTCAGGCCCAAATTAAGCCCAAAATTTTTGTTAACTTTAGACCAGGACCCGGCCCAAACTCGGCCCGAAACCGACCCGAAAAGCCCGGCCCGACTTACGACTCTGCTTTAATATACATTATATAACCAATTGCTTTTTCAACAAAAAATCAAAAAAGTCAAAAATGGCATTGCAATATTGGGCAAAAAAAAACCTACTTTCTTCATTATCATAACAAGAAAAATAAAATTTTTCAAATAATCTCCAATACTCTGCTGAAACAAAGACTTTTTTGCTATTTTTCCAACAAAAACTCGACAGCTGGCTCACTTTTTCACTTGCATGAGTAGGGTAGCAATAAACTTTTTCAACAAGCTCCCTAATCGAATTTCTGGACTGGCAGACCGTTCAGCATAAAATTGATGGCAGAGCAATCAAGCAACAAGAATAGCTACCAGCGTTGCTAATAAGAAAACTAACTTCTGGTCAAACTACTGTAGAATCCCATATTTTGTGGTATCACAACTCTTTAGGTAGAATTAAGGACCCAGCGTTCAGTACCAAAGACATTTTTTACGGAAAATTGACCTGCTAATAAAAAGCATTCCTGCCTTCTAACCCCTAATCTAATTGAACAATCTTTTGCTAGTATAGCATTGGTGTTTTTGTACAAAAACTCGTGGACTGCTATTAAATATTACTTGCTGAATTCTCAAATTACATTTGAAATATTTCCGACATTCACAGTTACCATTAAAAGTTTTGAAAAGGAATACCAACTTATGATATGATGTAACGGCTGCAATGCTGCTATTATGATGAAGCACAGGAATCAATGAAAATGAGTAAGTTTGCGCTGAGATTCAAGCCAGGGATGTGGAAGCAGAAGCGAAAGCTGGAAGTGAAAGCGTTGGAAGCAGTTAATTTTTTGTGGAAGCGGAAGCGGAATCAGTTTGATGAAAGAGGTTGAAAGTGGAAGCGAACTCGGAAGCGAAAGTGTTGAAAAGGAGCTGAAAGCGGAAGCAATTTCTTCGAAATCAGGCGCTTTCGGATTTTCAAACTGCTGGCTACATCTGTTGGGGTAAAATGTAACAATATTAATAATAATATAGAATCCACAACCAGGGTATGGTATGGAATGGAATGGAGCGGAAATTTCGGTATGGAATAAGGAAGATGCCAGAATGGAATGGAATGGAAGATTTCAAGAATGGAATGGAAAACAATCTTCCATACTTCCATACCAATTCCATTCTAGATTTTGTGCCGTGTATTTACAGAAAATACATACCGATGTCGGGTGGTGATAAATAATATTGTCACAAAAGTATTCAACTTCAATATCTGCGCCTATTATTTGTCGACAAATCGCGGTAGGCTACTTGGTTGTTTATATTGCGCAAACAGTGTACGTATTGCATCATTGCAAGTGCATTGCAATTTGCAGCGTTGATGTTATAGTTGACGACTTTGTCAGGTTTGACTTGTTTTTTTTTGAGATTGACGATTTGCCAAGTCTTAAATTTTGCTTTCTTACATCGTCATGAAAACTCGTATTTGCTCTTTCATTCCCGTTTCAGCTTAATTTTATTTATTTATTTATTAGTTTTTCATTTTATAACAATTCTTTTTGGTGTTAAAGCTTGGTATTTCTATTACGGTAAATGTTCTTTTGCGGTTGGTTATGACAAATTTTATAGTTGATATGAGAGCAAACTTGTACGGTAATCATTAAACCATAGGCGTAACCAGGGGGCCCTGGCTCTCTGCCACCCCCCAATTGAAATGCTAACAATGATAAAAATGATAACACAAAGCCTATTTATTTAGCTTTTTTAGCATTTTTTGGGCGCAACAGTACATGCGTACATTTCGTACAACACCAATTAGCAATATCTTAACATTGACGACCAGGGGGCTCGGGCCATCTCAAATTAAAGTTTTGCCAACCAATTTAAACGTTCAAGTCGGAAGAATTTCAGTGTTTTTATTCCAAAAGGTGCAATCTCAGGCCTTCATCTAATTTTTTTAAGAAATAATACGTTTTTGGCCCCCAGCTAACTTTCCTATTGGAATAATATGATTAGTAACGATTTATTACATCTAATGTACCAAAGTGAAATAACTAAATTCCACCTTCACCACCTACCAACTTTAAACAACAATCCACCTCCATCTCGTAAGTTTTCACGCGAGAAAATGCTTTTGAAAAAAACTTAGCTAGGGGAAATGCTTCTTGAACAAATTATTGAAGTTGAATCGAGAGTGCCTGGGCTCCTAGTCGTTCGTATTTCTAAAACTGGTTATTTTCTTGACGAAGCAAAAATCTTCCGAAGCAAATCTTCGAGTGAATGATTTTAATGCTAAAAATGTTGCGGAAAGCAATGTACTTTAATTGATTTCCCTGACCAGGCCACGTCACAAAATTTAACCCCAAAATGCAAGTTTTTAAACGTGTTTTGAACTTGATCTGAAGTAAAGGGAAGAATTTGTTCAATTGGCTTTCGAATCTCAAAAATTTTGTTCTTTCAAATGGCTTGGAAAACGTGCGAAATGTGATCCAAATGGCATTAAAATAGCCGTTTTTTTCCAAAAAGTACAAAAAATCACCCAGCGGCTGGGTGCTTCGCCACCAGACTCCCATAGCCTACAGCGGCTGGTGGCTCCGCCCCCAGGCCCCGTCTGTGACACGTTTGAGTTGCACTAATTTGCTCACCACGTCTCCCAATTTTGATATGTTGATAAAACTTTTTAACTTGCTGTTTTAGTCTTTTCCTTTAGCAAATCCTGGTTACAGGCTAAATCAGACCCCCAGCTTTTGATATTTTATTCCTTGTCCCATAAAAAATCTCTCTTTTCAAAAATTTCTGATGACGTCCATGCATGTGATTTGCGGTTTAGCCGTCCCCCAGTCCAAAATCCTGGCTACGCCTATGCATTAAACCATGTGCAATATGAATACCAGATACCGGTTGTTGCATCTTAATTTTGTTGACGCACCTTCACGAGCGGGTGCTTACAACATTGCAAAGATGCAAAGCGGCAAAATATACGTTGAATTGCTTCCAGTCTAAAAGTTCTTTGGTATGGAAGTATAGAATGGAATATGGAAGAAAATTTTAGTATGGTATGGAAGATTTTTAGTGTGGAATGGAAAAAAATTGCCAGCATGGAATATGAAAAAATTGTCTTCCATTCCATACCAAGCCCTGTCGACAACACAGGTCAAATAAAATAGCTTACAATATAAACTTGCCTGTTTTTTTTTACACCAAATACAATGAGCTGTTTCGTTCTGAGCAGAGGTGTGGAAACGGAAGCGGTGGAAGCGGTTAAACTTTTGTGCAAGCGGAAACACTTTGACGAAAGAGACTGGAAGCGTAAGCGAACTCAAAAGCATAAAACTTCAAGCGGAGCTGGAAGCGTAAGCATGAAAAACTTGACTGCTTCCACATCCCTGATTCAAACTTACTTAATTTGAAAACTTTAAATCTAAGAAAGGCACACATTTTTTTGTTTTCTATACTACAAGCTACTTTAATATTCCAACAAAAACATGTATCAGCAATTATAGGCAACAATAATTTAAGCCCAAATCCTATTTAAAAATAGGGCCAGAGTTAAAAAAACTGATGTGAATCCACTGGACTCGAATAAGGGTAAAGTTAAGCTGAAACACAAAAAAAAGATTTATGGATTGCATCAAAATACTATGTCATTAGAAACTGGAGTTTTACATAATAATCATACGTTTTTGGGTTGTAAAAAAATAACTTCCGATGAGATATAACAAAAATATTTTAGCCGCATTTCAACAACACATATCTTCGAATTGTTTGATTGCCAATCAGAATCAAATATTTGTCTCCCAATTAGCAAAAGCAATGGATATGTATCAGCCGTTGGATTGACCTTCTAATGTAACATTTAGTCAGAGCTGGACACCCGCAATTTGAAAAGCAGCGGCGTTGCCGGTATTTGGTAAAAAAATCAGCGGCGCTGCCGCTTATGCTACTCAAATAAAAAAGTAGCGCCGCTGCCGCTACTTGCATGCAAAACAGCGGCCGCTGCCGCTACTTTAAAAAAATAAATAATACAAAGAACGATGGCATTCAAATACGGTATCTAATAGTGAAATTTTAACTTTATTTACGAAAGTTAATTATTCAAGCCTTTTAGATATTGGTTCAGGTTGCAATCGGCATTAGCAGGCTTAAATGGTAGACTAGTAAGCAAATCACCATTCACTTAGGTATTGGCATGCTCCTTTCAAAAAAACAAGCACTTCAAAATGCTGATTGGTTAAACCAGCGCTTTAGAAATTACTTAGAAAGTTACCCTTGGAAATTACTCTAGGAAGTTAAATTCCTTATCGTATTTTCTACACAAACAAAAGGCAATAAGAAATATCGACTCAAATAAGTTAAGGTTTTGCCATTAAAACACAATGACATACAGTATTCAGCTTCTATACAATTCTGTCCAGATCTTATAGCTCTGAAGTAGTCGATCTGTTTATCACACTCTCGGCCCTGAACCACTAAAATAATTCTTCGCATAGAGACCCGAAAGGAAAATTTATCAATCGACCGAGTTCCAAAACATTTTTTGGAGTTTTGTAGAAATGGTTTCACGTTCCTGCGATGATTTCGTCCAACTTTGACACAAAAGTAGATCGAGCGTTTAAGATATTGGTGTTTACGAAGTCGAAGGAGATACGTAGTAACGACGTACTTGTTAAGCAAATGATGCTCAATGCGATTCATGTTACACCGAGTATTTTTTCTACGAGTACAACTCCATAACTAAGTGGTCTTTGAAGCTTATTTATTATCTGGTTCTATTTGTTCGTTCAATTGTCAGCCCACTATAAATTCAATTCTTAGTTTTACTGTTAACTGTTGTAGCAAAATTTATTTTACTACGCATTGACGTAACTACTCAGGCCCGGCGCCACGGGGCATAGGCGTAGCCAGCGGGGGGCGCAGGGGGCCCCGGGCCCCCTCCAATTGAAATGCTACCTATGATAAAAATGTGGCGAAAAAAACTATTGTTTCGTCAGTTTTAGTTTCTTTTAGCATTTTTTGCCTACAACAGTAATTAACAATAATATTGACAACCAGGGGGCCCGGGATCCTTAAATTCAAATTTTGCCAATCAATTAAAATGTATCCGGCTGAAATTAAGGGTTTTTATAACATAAGTTGCTACCTCGGGCTCTCATCTAACCTTTTTAAAAAGGTAATGCTGCAATAACAGGGCGGGATTTACCATATGGCCCAGTGCCAGGAGCCCTGCGCTTGTAAGACTTTATTTTTGGTCTACAGTTATGTTTGGCAGAAAGATGTTGCGAAAATCTTAAAAGTGTCAGGGGCCCTGCGCAATGTAAATTCGGTCCGGGCAATAACATGGTAATTAAGCGTAACCCTCTATTGTACGGTTTTCAGTAACATTTCACCTCCATCCACCTCGCTAGTTTTTACGCAAAAAATGAGTTTGAAAAAAAATTATCTATGAGAAATGCTCATTGAACAAATTATTAAATTTAATTTGAGGGCCTGGGACCTCTTAACCGTACATGTACTCCTACAACTGGTTATTTTCATGTCAAAACAAAAATCTCTACGGAAAATTTTCGAGTGGATTATTTACTACTAAAATACTTTAAAAAATTTCACCCCAAACTGCAAAATCACAAACGTATTTTCGACCAAATTAAAAGTAAATGGAGAATTGAAACAATTTAATTTTTTTCAATTGGCTTTCAAATGTTAATAATCTACTTCTTTCAAATGGTTTTGAACACGTGCGAAATGTGATCCAAAGGCATTAAAATAGCTTTTTTTCACAAAAATTCCAAAAAATCGCCCAGCGACTGGAGGCTTCGTCCCCAGATCCCCGTCTGTGATACGTTTGAATGAACTATATTTTCATTTGTAACTTTTAAGCCCTCTACGTTTAGAAAACTCTCGGTTAAGTGCCAAACCAGGCCACGGCTTCTGATCTTCCATTCTACGATATCTTTGTCCCACAAAAAATTCCTCTTTCGAAAATTTCTGATGACTTCATTGCATGTAATTTTTGGTTTGGCCCCCACCCAATCAAAAATCCTGGCTACGCCTATGCACGAGGGATGGCATTTCGAGCCGTGTCCCCCCAAATCACTGCTTGAGCTCCGCAAGCGAGAGTAAACTTTTGTAGTAGCACAACTAGCAAACTTTTGCTCAAAAACAGGTAACCACTAACGCTTTTTTCTATGAAACAGCAAGACAGATTAAGTGAACCTAGATTTTGCGATGAAGACCTTTTTTTAGTTTTTTAGTCTTCACCTCCAAATTTGAGGGCAAAATCCATGCCAAAGAAGGATAACACAGGATTTGGAGCAAAATATTCACCAGATCGCTGCCGCATTCCGAATTCGTCTGGTCTCGGTTGCGTAAGCGTCTCCCCGCACAAGTTTTTGTGCCCCCCTCCCCCAAACACACTACTCTGGCTCCGTGCCAGGTACTGTACTGTTCTAGTCGCAATGCACGATCTATACTATGATCTGTGACCAGATAGCCAACAAATCATCTTTATTTGCTGTACTAAATGCTAGCATTATGAGGAAATATCGCGGAAAACCGTCTTTGCGATCTGCAAGTTTTTAGCAATTTATTGAACTCTAATTATTGCATTTTCGTTCAAAAGATACTGCTCGAAATCGACTTTATTGAAATCAGGTTTATCAGTTCAAATTGACCCGCTACAAGCGCGTCGCCAGCGGGGGGGGGGAAGGGGGGCATTGCCCTCCCGATTTTTGTTTTTGCCCCCCCGATTTATTTCTTGCCCCCCCACTGTATTTTTTGTTAAGATTTGAGTGTTGGTTTTTGGGAGGAAAAAGTTGCTGTTTTTGGCCTGAAAAACCATTTAAATTTCTGATTTCGGCCAGAAAAAGCTTTCAAATTTCGGCGAAGACCTTTTTTTTTTGAAGTCACATGATTTTTACTGAAAATTCGCCTCAATCCAATTCAGAAATAATGAAAATTTGGGTCAAGTTCAACGCTGGTTTTCAGCTTTGCCCCCCTGATTTCAGCTTTGCCCCCCCCGGATCTTGCTAAGCTGGCGACGCCCCTGACCCGCTACTAGGCCACATTATTTGTTCAACTTCGATTGAGAAAAAATCGGACAATGTGCAATAAAACTCGCCTACGCATACAGTATAAGAGCAACGACAAAACGTCACAAAGGTCTTGTATGTTCTGCTAAACTGAAATAACGAGGTAACAAGAGCAGAGTGAAAACACGCGGAGAGTAAAGATTCCAAACGATAACGTGTGAAAATGTGAATTGAAAAAGTCTTGGAAGGAGTTTATTAGCAGTAGCGGCAGCGGCAGAATATTTGCTTAAAAAAACAGCTCTGAAGCGCGGCCGCTTTTTCGGCTAAAAAAATAGGGGCGCTGCCGCTTGTCGCTGGTGACGAAAAAAAGCAGCGGCGCTGCCGCTACCGAAAAAGTAGCGGCGCTAGTAGCGCCCCTGGTGAACAGCACCGCTGTGCTCATCACTGCATTTAGTGACTATGCTCTGATAAAGGTGACTGTTTTATTGCAAAACATCAATTGCAAAAGTGACTTTACTTGGACTCTAAAGAAGATCAATTTGCTTATACTGCAGCAAAAAACAGAATTTTGGTTGTGCAGTAGGTACCATTATTAGAATACTGTTTTTTTGACAATGAAGTTTCAACATTTCGTACATTGTACAGCAATGAAAAATTTACTTTTCCGAAACAGTAGTGAAGATCATTTTGGACGAGACGTTATTTATGCGAGGACAGTTACTCGTCCAACATTCAAACCCTGATGGAACCATTTAAAAATGCGGCATTAAATAGCAGTGGTAGAATTTAAATTAAAAGAAATCAAAACATTACCGCAAAAATACCTTACGATGCATAAAAGTAAGCCCACATTCAAATTTTATTGCAAAAATAGCAATCAGCTAGTATTTTTGAGGAGCGTCCTTTAAGTTATAGTAATGAAGAACGTACAGGCCTGTTATTTTTCGACGCATTATCTCAGCGCCATTTCTGCTAATTGTATTGCTTTTTCGACAAAAGCAATTGCGAATATCTGCGTAATAAAAGTCTTTCCGCCGCTATTGCCCCCACCACTCTATCTTTCTACTCTAGATTTTTCTACGTTGACTATCCCAAACATCAAACACGATGATTATTTGATTTGACCGTTATAAAACAGAGTTTTTTAATGAAAACGTATCGTGCAATTTTCTTGAAATTTTGCCAATTTTTAGCAAAATTCAAGAAAAAATGATTGCGAAGCATGACCATAAAACCTTCTCAACCAGCTGCTCTGAAACTTTATCAACGTGTTCCGTACGCCTAAATCTTTCATTTCATAATTAGCCGTGATAAACATTTGGACTTGCAACGATTTGTAGGAAGATCTAAAAATGAGTTGTTTTTTGCGGAAATTTGCATCTTTACCCCTTACGCGGAAGCAGAAAAGCACCTCAAAATTTGGTAAAATTTTGCACACGATATTTTTTCATGCATGTGCCACTTTTCCTCACTAGCCATTCAAAATTTAAAAGAAAAAGTAGAAAACGATCCACCCACAGTAGAAATAGACGGCAGCCAAGAAGGTTTATTTACCCCCAAAGACCGTAAAAGGTTTGATGCACTTAAAATGCACGTCTTTACTCAACTTTTGAGAAAATATTTTACTGGCGAGCCAAAAGTTCAGGTAAGACTCACAAAATCCACAATTTATGGGAGTCAAAATGGCCTTTAGTTATCCCAAAGACGGTATGGATGAAATTGCCCAAAAAGGTTCGTTGGAGTCGATTGAACACAAAAATGGTGAAAACCTCAAGTTAGGTTAACTCCCCTACAGTAACTAATTTAGAGAAGGGGCACAAAAATTGCCTTTATTTACTCCTAAAGGCGGCATGGTAAAAATTGCTTAAAAACGTCCGTTGGAGTCCACTGAATTCAAAAATGGCGAAAACAGCAACTTTAGGTTCGGCAACAGTAAGTTTGGCAACAAACGGTAGCTTTACCTTTCGGCAGTAACGAATTATGGGAAGACACATAAATGACCTATATTTACCTGCAAAACGGCAAGGGTAAAAATTGCTTAAAAACATATAAATGAGTCCGCTGAACGCATAAATGGTTAAAACAGTTACTTTCGGTTCGGTTATCTCCCTGACTGAACGAATTTAGACGGTAACTCAAAAATTGCCTTTATTTATTTGAAGACGGCAGGGTAAAAATCTGTTCAAAAAAGTTTTTTGGGAGTCCGCTGAACACAAAAACAATGGCAATAAGTTTTGGTATCCTCAAACTGATTTCTTACTTCTACTCCAAAATTCATTGCAGCACTAAATATGGCTCGGAAAAATGGTTTTTACAGTATTTTTTTTTTGGAGAAATTAGTTTTGAGTTGAATGCGTTAGCAATTATTAAGTAACGTAATGGTCGATTTTGGCGAAAATGCCGTCGTTTTCAGTGACGTTACATGTGAGCAATTTTCTTGTTTTCACAAAAACCGTACAACTTCAAAGATTGCTCGTGAAATTGTTTTTCAGTGTACTGTAGATTACGTCATTGAACCGATCAATGGTTGAGTGGATTGAGCGTCTGCTACTGAAATAGTAAAGTCGGGTTCGATTCCGGTTCGGATCAAACCAAAAACTATAAAAGTTATTATTCTCAGCTTCTTTGCTTGACGTTCAGCATTGAAAGGGACATTGTGAAGCTTTCACCGCCTGTGGTAGACCGGTGGCAGTTTAACTCAAAGACCAAAACGACTTTTGCAGTTTTCTGGCCAAGGCAATTTGGTGAATAAAATGTAATTATAATTACTGCAATTTCAAGACACACCGGTCCAGCACAGTTAATTGTGCTACGACAAATTTAGAAAATAAAAATAAAAAATATAGTTTCGGTAAAGAGGTCGACTTTTTATACCAATTAATCGCAATATACAGCAACCACAAAATTTGGTGCATTTTAGGCTTAGGCCTATCACTTTTATTTATTTACATTATTTACAATTTCTCTAAACGAACGTTTTCGGCACTACCTCTGGCCCTCTTCAGGAATATCTAAATAGCAATAATAACTTTAAGAATCCGAATCAAATAATAAACTAATCTTCAAAAGGTTAAAACATTGCTGTACTTTCTTTTTTTTTTTTTTTTTTTTTTTTTTTAGTGTCTACTAGCCTACGTTAAACTCAGCAAGAACGATTCAAATTTACAATTGAAATGACAAGAGTTAGCAATTATGACGAAACAAGCATTATGATTTCAGAAATATAGCAAACACTAAGTATGTCCAGCTCTCCTGATCAAGAAACACTCTCCTGCTCTCAATCGTCAACTTTACGCCAACGGATCATCATTTCTGCTGCAAGTTTTTTAACCATAAAATTCAATGACAGTTGTTGGACATACTTAGTGTTTGCTATATTTCTGAAATCATAATGCTTGTTTCGTCATAATTGCTAACTCTTGTCATTTCAATTGTAAATTTGAATCGTTCTTGCTGAGTTTAACGTAGGCTAGTAGACACTAAAAAAAAAAAAAAAAAAAAAAAAAAAAAGAAAGTACAGCAATGTTTTAACCTTTTGAAGATTAGTTTATTATTTGATTCGGATTCTTAAAGTTATTATTGCTATTTAGATATTCCTGAAGAGGGCCAGAGGTAGTGCCGAAAACGTTCGTTTAGAGAAATTGTAAATAATGTAAATAAATAAAAGTGATAGGCCTAAGCCTAAAATGCACCAAATTTTGTGGTTGCTGTATATTGCGATTATTTGGTATAAAAATAAAAAAATTATTAAAAAATTTTCTTTGTCTTACATCACACCACCAATAAAATGCGTTAAATTTCATTACGGTCTCAAACTACTAATACGAGTACAGTACTTCAAAAAAATCTAGAATCTCGAAGAATGTGTTAAATTTACGTATTAGCACCATTTAAAATACTCGCTGGTTAGTTTAACTTTGCGATAAAGCATTGCACAAATTGCTCAGCGGCAGAAAATTTTAATGATGACTCCACCACGGTATAGAAATCTTAGATTTATCAGCTCAAATAATTCGAGGAGCATCAATTTGCAGTTCTTTTAAGAGAAGCAGTGATTTTTAAAAATATTTAATTATCATTAATGACAATCTGTATAGACAGTATTCAGAGTCTTAGAGGCACAATAAAATCTATGATTAACAGCCAAAGACATACTGTTTCGGAATCGACTTTCGTCTTTTGTTCCTCTTCAGTATAGGTAAGACTACAAGTACAAACATTAGCTTAGAAAGGCAAAGAATCACAAAATTAACCCGATCATAACAAAGTTTTTTTTTTAATACAATCACAGTATTACAAGAAATACATTAGTTTAATTCAAAATAATTTCCAATGGCATGCGCAATTACTTAGACAAATGTTTCGCCCAATTTCAGGGCCGAAGACTCAGGTTGTGCCTCTATGATCGAGCCTTTAATTCTCTGGATACTGTCTAAAGCTTAACATTAATTTTACACTTACCTCCCAACACCCAGATCACAGCGTGAATTACCCACGTTCACCAAATTCATATCACTTCCATACATTCAAGGAACTACAAAAAAGATTAGGAGAATTTGAAATAAAGTTGGCGTCAAGGTTGCTATGAAACGTATTCGGACCATTGGCTAATATCTACCTTCCCCCAAGGATCCTACCACCTCTGATGAAATTACTTGTATAGTGTATGAAGTTACATGCAAAGACTGTGATTTTGTTGTCTATGTTGGCCAGACCAAACGAGATCTAAAATCCCCAATAAAAGAGTACTAAAGAGCCATCAAACAACAAAAACCAGAAAATTCCACTTTGTGTGAACATGTTATATTATTTGATCATGTAATTGATTGGGCAAACTCACGAATTTCAAAAACTCGAAATAATTTTTCTAAAAGATTAACTGCCGATTCTTGGTTTATTCTCTTTAAGCCAAAAGTAATAAATTGTTCTGATGGTGAATCTTTTCGAGTAGTTTATCGTTCTTTACTTTAGTATCCTGAAGCTTTGATATTAGTTTTAGTTTATACTGTAGTTTTTTTGACCAAAGTTTTAGCACTATCCGCTTTTTTACAAGTTTGTTTTTATTGTTGTGAAGTAATAACTAACTTTCGGATTTGAAACTTTAAAAAAATCTTACAATTTGTATTGATGCTACGTAGCTTCAGTCGTAGCTCTTTATCGTATGCTCGTATTTTGATGATATGCTCGTATTTCAAGTCAGGATGGATGATTGTATGCTCATATTTCATATCAAAATGGATGATCGTAATACTATAAATCCAATAGTGCTACTCAAATTTTGATCTGTATCCGGTTTTTTAAATTGAGCAACAGATTTTTACGAATTGGCTAAATGGCGCAAAACTGTAACTTGTTGAGGACAGCTCTACAAAAAAGTTATTCTATTTAAAACTAGTCCATGGCACAAAATAGGTTACTGACCTCTGCCATAAAATATTTCTATCACATCGAGGTTTATGGTGTAAGGCAAGGCAAACTTCGTATACGTTATACTGTAAGTTAGGACGAGCTTATGTAATAGATCATACAGATGTTTGAAAATGTGTCAAAACCATCATAGAAATATAGATGAGTAGAGAGTTAGGAGCTAAAGTTGGCAAAGACATCAATCGGGCCGAGTTCTGCCGACACTGGCAAAGAGAGCAAAGGATAAACCAGTAGACTTAATTTTCGAAGAGCAACGAGTGGACATGTATAGTATTCATTGCCAAAAAGCAATGATTGTATAATGGAATGTGAGTTAGGAAATGGAGAGAACAAAATTTTAAACCATTTCCGAACGAATGCTCTCTTCTGCAAAAAAAAGAAAAGCAAGAAACAGAGAGGTTGTTTCAGCTCAACAGAAAGTGTTTCGTTACTGTAGCAAGACTAAAAATACCGATCCATCAGTCCGAATAAAAACAAAAATCAATCAATCAGTCAAATCAAACGAAGAAGTTAGAAGAGTAAGGAACGAAAGCAATTTTTGGAAGAGTCTTCATTGTCTTACAATACCAAGAGAAGAGCCAAATGCGATCTATGTCTTATATGCCCTTTCATCAGATATTTGTCAATGCAAAAACATAAACTCCCTCTTCAAATGTTGGATTATATAATATAGTCAACCATTATGATATGTTTCAAACCTATTCTGCGCTTGTGGAAAAACGCATTATATTGCTTTCGAGAACCTGATGATAAACCATTAGTTACGGTCTACACTAGGTGTAAAATTGTGAGCGAGTATGCGCATTTTATTTCATTTCAAACACACGACAGTCGGTTAAAATCAACTAAGAACACACTTTTAGACTCATGATTTTACGTCTAACGAAGAATGCGTCTAAATGGCAGGACTAATTCTTATACATTAATAGGCCAACCAAACACTGAAAATTTAGTTGCTCTAGTTATGAAAGTCAACAATTAATGTAGTAATTTCGTTGATTTGCTTATTCGAGACCACCTCATTGTCCTTGGTGACCTCAAAGCACCAAAAATAAACGCCATTAATGCCTAATAGTGTCCATTGAGAAGTTCAATTAAATATAATAATCAAGAATTTAAATAATATTGACCGTATAGAACGTGGTTTTAAACAAAATCCGTGTTATCAATGCCTAAATAATATGATCTTGCTGCAAACTGAATCCAACAACTTTAATGTTTTGTGTGCAGAACATCATATGAATAATGACTCCAAAATTTAAAAATATTTTCAATGTGCGTAATTGCAAAAATCCCGTCAATTTTGTTATTAGCTACGTTTTTGCATCTGCCGCCAGTTTAGACGCTTTCGTGCGCCTTTTTATGTTAAAAGAGGACTGAAGGCAAAATTAATGGGAGTATCTGAAGCTATACGCTATTTGCATTAAATTAGATTCGGCATAATTGACTCCATCCTTTGTGACCCAGTTATTTATGAGATATTTACTTCAAACCCCACGTAACAACCTTCCTAAGTAAAATTTTTATTGGCAACCCTGACGTTTGAATGCAGTAGCATAGCTATTGCAGGCGTATATATCAACCTCTATATAGGTTAGAAGACCTGTATGGCTTCGTCTTAGGATAGAAGTAAGATTTTGCTTTAGGATAGAACTAAGATTACGTCGCAGATGTTATCTACATCAGCTGAAGTTGCCGACAAAAATAATGATTAGAGAAGCTCTACGTCATATTTAAAGTAACTTATAATATCTTTGGAAAGGCTGGGTCAAGAAGAATGGAGTCAGCACCTATGCAATCTAATACTTTTGCCCTAAGTTTAGATAGCTCCACTGATTTTGTTTCAGTCCTCTTTAAAAACGTCAAGGGTTTTACGAATAATGCGACATTTTGGTATACTGCTTTTATTTACAAAAAAAGGAGGGTTATTCCAACAACTAAACTTTGTGCAATTACTTGTTCCAAAATTATTTCCAAGAAGAAAAACATTATCAAAATTTTGCCACGGTGCTTTCATTACGATAAATTTTAAAAATAATGAAGTTGATAAAAGTTGCATAATTCACATTAACAAAAAACTCAAAGAACGTAACACTCAAAACACTTGACGAAAGACTTGCACGACCGAAATAGCATTTTGAATACTGATAATGCGTAAACTTATTATTTATCACAGTTTTTAAAAGTTTAGATTTTTTTGAAATTATTCGATGAGTTGCTTTGAGATTGTGTTATAATTCAATGCAGTTTTTGTGGTGTAAAATGGGTTATAAAAATTTACTGAATCATTTTCTACCTTGCACACTGTCTTCCCAGTATTTTTGTACATATTACTTGAAATAACGTTGTCTATATAGCTTCATGACCAATCTTTAAGCTGAATTAGTTTTTTGTAAAAACTGGCCAACTGTTTTAAACTTAACATTAATACTTACTCCTCTTGACTAATTTAGAATTGAAGTACCTTACTAGTGTTTGAGACTGGTTCAATCGTTTTTACGGTTTTGTTCGACCTAAAAACATTGAGCAATTTAAATTCATTTTCACCAATGATATTATAATTTTGAATTGATAAAATATCAAAAAATCTATTCGTTTTATATCAAACTAAATCAACTTTTGAATCAAATTTATTCACAAACAACCCTCAAAATTGCTTGGGTAAGATCAATTGTTGCAAGTTTGATATTTTTTGCAATTTTTCATGTTTTTTATAATTTTTTGTAGTTTTTCATAAAAAGTTAAAGAGTTTTGGCCCAAATTTAACTTAAATGACATCATTAGAACGTTTTTGTGACCTCATCACTTTGACGTGGTAGATCATTTGCATTAAAAAAAAAACAAGCTTACGTGCAAACTTTAAATCGCTGGCAAAGACAACTTCACTGAAACATGATGTCATTTTTACCAAAATCGACCATTACGTTACTTAATAATTGATAACGTCATCAACTCAAAACTAATTTCTCCAAAAAAAAAATACTGTATACACTATGCTTAGTGCTGCAACGGATTCTAGAGTAGAAGTTAGAAATCAGTTTGAGGATACCAAAACTTATTGCCATTGTTTTTGTGTTCAGCGGACTCCCAAAAAACTTTTTTGAGCAGATTTTTACCCTGCCGTCTTCAAATAAATAAAGGCAATTTTTGAGTTACCGTCTAAATTCGTTCAGTCAGGGAGATAACCGAACCAAAAGTAACTGTTTTAACCATTTATGCGTTCAGCGGACACTTTTATATGTTTTTAAGCAATTTTTACCCTTGCCGTTTTGCAGGTAAATAAAGGTCATTTATGTGTCTTCCCATAATTCGTTACTGTCAAGGGGTTAGCTGATCCTAATGTTACTGTTTTCGCCATTTTTGCATTTAGTCATCTCCAACGAACGTTTTCAAGCAATTTTTACCATGCCACCTTTAGGAGTAAATAAAGGCAATTTTTGTGCCCCTTTCCTAAACTCGTTACTGTCGGGGGAGTTAGCCGAACTTAAAGTCTTTGCCATTTTTGTGCTCAATCGACTCCAACGAACGTTTTTGGGCAATTTCATCCATGCCGTCTTTGGGATAAATAATGGCTATTTCTGACCCTTCTAAACTCGTTACTGTCGAGGGGTTAGCCGAACCTGAAATTACTGTCTTCGCCATTTCAGTGGTCAGTGGACCCCACAGAACGATTTTAAGCAATTTTTATCCATGTCGTGTTTTCGGTAAATAAAAGCCATTTTGACCCCCATAAATTGTGGATTTTGTGAGTCTTACCTGAACTTTTGGCTTTCCAGTAAAGAATTTTTTTAAAAGTTGAGTAAAGACGTACATTAAGTGCATCAAACCTTCCGCCGTCTTTGGGGTAAATAAACCTTCTGGGTCGCCACTTTAAAATGGCCTAGCTTATAAATCATGTGATGCAAAATGTATGATTTTTTATCTGAATTAACCCTATTTTACACAGCTAGGGGAGGGTAATTTTTTACTTCCCCAATTCTAAGCGCTTTTTGGTGTATGTTGGACTTAAATGACGTCACTAGAAGGTTTTGTGGCGTAAATACTTTGAATTAGACATTTTATGATTCAGTATCAAAAAACAAATCTATGTGCAAAATTAGAACCTTCGGTCACGTTATTACAAAAATGGCGTCATTAATCGAGAAACTATGACTCTGACGTTGCTATTATTATGTCATCACATTAAAACCTTTTTTTTTGATTTTGAATAAACACAACACCGCACGCCAAATTTGGTGTTACCATGACGCTTGCTGAGTTAGGTAGGGGTACATTTTTGTCCCCCCCTCCCCTCCCGTGTAGTTTAAATACCTTCATTACAGTACATCCCCATGTAGTATCACAAAACAACTGATTTTTTGTGATTTTAGCTATTTTTCCGTTACGTGAATCAGATTATATTTTAGTACATGATAGCCAATGATGAGCGAGTTTTGGAAGAGTAGACATTTTAATGCCGTTTGGATTACATTTCCAAACTTTTAGACCCATTTGAAATTACTAAATTTTTAACATTTGAAAACCAATTCAATAAATTAAATTTTGTAGTCTTCCTTTTGCTGACAGGTCAAGTCCAAAATACATTTAAAATCTTGCATTTTTGAGTTAAATTTTGGAAGTGACTTGACCCAGTGTAGAAAAGAAAGGTACATTGTCTTCTGCCTTTTTCTTCGCAAAAACTTTTGCAAATTACAATTTTTCTTAACTAATAACAGAGAAACAGTCAGTAAAATGTTCTAAAATTAAGCACTATTTCGGTTGATAATGATGTAATGATAAAAGGTAGTAAGAATGAAAACGTTTTCAATAAAGATAAAAACAGCTAGTTAATTGTTTTAAAAGGATTATTGGAATCCCATAGATGGGGCAGTTTATTTGTGGCGACAAAGTAGTCAATGGTTTAGTGTACAAGGCAGTGCTGGTGGGAGAAGCTACATTTGCAAAACTGAAGCTAAATGTAAGTAAAAAAAAGTTTTTATTTGCAATAAATTTCTTCCAATTTTTTGCTAGCATTTTATTTAAACTAGCTCATTACTTTAAATAAACAGACCCAGGTCTGCGCTACCGAGACATTTCGCGACCGCCCCCCTCCCCCATCGAGAGTAAACTATTGTACTAGCGCAAGAGTTACAGCAAACTTTTGCCTGAAAGCAGGTCACCACACACGCTCTTCTATGAAACAAGATAGATCCAAAGAATGTGCTTCAAGTAGAGTAACAATACCGTAGTAATTATTCTAGATAAAACGTACGTCTATTTAGTTCGCAAAATGTGCCCCTAAGAAATTTATAAGCCCCCTCAAAATTTTTGGCCACCCAAACATACTACTCTGGTGCCAGGCTTGAACGGACCACGATTTTAATTAGAGGGACTAGTACGTTGGACAGAGGAACCACTGTGATCATTATTTTGAGTAAATCTTTTACAAAATCTTTCATTATACTTGCTGTATTACTCCGAAGCGTGTAACAAGTTTGCAGGGCTCATATTCGCGTCATTGTACCCCACCAAGAAAGCTTCTTTCGAAGATACAGTACAGTATGTTGCAACCGTAGAAAGTTGTTTGCAACATTGCTGTCTCCAGTTTGACCGGTCCCGTATTTGAATCTTAAAGGAAAACGCGTTACCGTTCAAACAACTGGCCGGTCGTAGAGGTTTAACCACATGTTATATAGCTCAACTAAGCAAAAGTTTTTGTGGCGAAGCTCCAGCGATTTAAACCGGCATGGAAAGCTTGGTCCCCTCTGAATACGGCTCTATCTTTAACACCCATTTTATATACAGTATGTTTGATTATTTTTGGAAGTAACCTAAAGAAAGCTTGAATTCCTAATATTGGCATGGCCACCATAAACTCGAGATCTACCCCTTACCAATTTCAAGTTAAAGTAAAAAAATAAATGTTTTACAGTAAGACCATAGTTAAATCACAGGTATAGCTTATTAGGCTATTATTGCCAATTTGTTTTTTTCCTGTCAAAAGCAAATCACTGCGTAAAACTTCTTCACCTTTATGGATTTCATGAAAATCCTAATGTACCAACCTCGGGAAACATGTTAAGCGGCTTTTATCGAAGATCCTATTCATGCATAAGCTTAAAAAAGAACGCGTATAAAAAATTAGTATATGCGTAAAACATTTTTACTCTTGCGGGCTTGTTTTATATTGCCTTTGCTTTTACTGAACATGCGTATTTCAGCTCGCGTATTTTTTTCACTCGGCTATGCAATGTTCCGCAACCGGTGTGCCGCTAGACGATATCAGGTGTTCCCTAGAGTACTTGTAATTTTTCTAGCACACTAATAAAAACGCTTTTTAATGTTTAATTTTTTGCTTACTTCTGCAGCAGCAGCAGTCCCTGCAGCACGGACAGACTTTACGGACCTGCAGCAGCGGTGGCCTTTGGATTACCGGTCCACTGCTCTATTAAACTTTATAATGGAAAATGATTTAGCTTTAAAACTCTTGCCTGCAAACGTCAAAACATCAAAATTAACTCATTATCAAACATGCTTTTTATCTTTTTGCAAGTCTGATCGTTTATTTACCTACTATTTGTGAAGTAACAAGCTCGAATGTTGCTCAACTTATATGTGCTTCAGAAATGATATTGCTATTGCTAATCAAAAATGATAAACCAGGAGTTCTTAGCCTTTTTTGTCTCGTTTACCCTTTTCAAAATGAAAGAAGTTTAATTCACCCCCATCTTCTTGGTGATCCACATCTGACCTCAAAAAAAAACGTTCCATTGCGAGATACCATCAATTTTTACGCTTTTTGAGGTGATCTCAAAAAAAAACAAAAACAAATAAAAGGTCTTCATTGCTTTTCTACGGATTCGGCTTGCTATTAAATTTCTTATTGATGCACAAAAATACATTCAAATTGTTTTTTGCTTTTTTTGTCTTTTTACTAACATTGTTTGTTGCGGTGTTCCGCCAAATTTAGAAAGTTTTATAAGCTTGCCGCAAGTTAAAAAAGGTTGCGGAACTCCGCACTAAGCAAAGAATAAAATACAGATACGGTATGCGTTTATTTCAGCCATTAACAGAAAAATTGTTTTGCGGTGTGACGTCACTAGGTTGCTGATGTAGTGGTTATGTTACTTGACTTTGAAACTTGTAGTATGGTTTCGGTTCTCCCCAAAATCAAAACTTTAAATTTTTTCACAAATGTAGTTAACTTTTTTTTGCAATCAATTTTGGAATCTATTGTTTGGGAATTTTTACAAAGTTTCTAAAAGTAGACCTAAAGTAATTGATTAATCGACGTTTTTCTTTTGGTCTGTAGTAATGTTCCTTATCAAATCAAATGTTTTATTCTCGCTGTTACACGCCGAAGCATGTAGCGAGTTAACGAGGCTCAACTCTGCGTCATTGCGCAAGGGCAACGCAGCTCCTTTCGAAGAAATATTGCAGCGGTGGCGATCGTTTGGCAACATTGCGTGTGATTTGATCGGCCGGAAATTTGAACCTCAGACCTGCCGCAATCCCGCTACATATACGTACGCGTTACCGCTTGACCAACTGGATGGTATCTCCTTCTCGTCGTGCTAAATATTGTTTCTCTTGAAACGTTTGCTTAATTTGTGATGTACCTTTTAGCTATGTTAGGCAATAAAAGATTACTAACACTACTATCGTATTCTTAGGAAATAACTCAGTAAATTCTTAGGAAGCAAAGAAATCAAACTCTTGAATTCTTAGGAAGCAACTCAGTCGATCTTTAGATTTTTGAGATAAGGTAGTCGCTCTAACGAATAATTGCAAACTAGGCATTTCCAAGTTTTAGTTGTTTAGCGAGCCACAAATATATCTACCACAATTCATACCAAAATGCTATCATTGCGTTTGTGAATATCCTTTGCTGTTGCAAACATTCAAAATACGCGATTGTGCCAAAGGTTGGGGGTGGTTCGGATGAACGACAGGTTAATTAAATTGCTATATTTAGTTTTGTTCTGGTTTGTGTCTTTAGGTACGAATACCACCGAGAGCAACAGCTTTTTCAAAAATTAGTTACAGAATTTTTAAAAATAAAAGATTGCTTTTTAAAAAGATGTATATGAGGTTAGGATGAAGAAACTTTACGCAGAATTAATCAAGAAGAGTACACAAAGATTTTCTATTGCTCGTTTCGAGTTTTGTCAGAGCAAGTATAATTCCAAGGCCAAGAAAGAGTTTGGCCAATGGCCTAACTTTGAACTTAACATTACGCTTAAAAATTAGAAGCTAAAAACCAAAGTAACAATATATCTAGGACTACGGCCGAAAAAAGATCTGAATTTCTGGCAAAGACCCCTTTTTTTTTGGTTTTAGCAATCAATTCGGTTAAATAAGGCCTGAGTTTCTGGCAAAATCCTTTTTTTTGGTTCGCTGGAATGGTGGCGGCCCGCTGGAACCTTGTTAGGACTGAATGTGGCCCACAATAGTTCAAAAGGTTACCGACCCCTGTTATAGAGAGCTTCAGACTGTGAATTCGATTAAAGATTAATGCTAGGCTTGTATTACATGCAACCTTAGGCTACAGATTTGAAGCTCCCGATAAGTTTGAGCTCAGGCGCCAGGCGCGCAATAAGGTTGCTAAGGGAAGGGGAGCTTCAATCCAAACCAAAATTTTATTGTATGAAAACTGTACGTAATTGAGCAGACTGTTGAGTAAACTAACGCAGATCAAGTTTTTACTTACGGAGGCTTGAGGGCGGAGCTCCGAGCTGCTGGAGACGATGGCTTGCACTATTACGGGTAAGGCCTTAGAGAGAAATTTTGTCAAGAAGTGCCTGTACGGAAACTGAAAATTACGATTGTGTTCCACTGGAAATGAGGGATACGATCAATGATCATACTATTAGAATCACTATCACTAATTGAGTGCGCGAACTTATATCGGTAAGATCTTTCGCGGCCCCCTAGACCCGGGTCGATGCATCTCCTGAACCCCCCTTTCGTAGGTCTTGATTACAGTTGCACCGGTATACTATGTGTACAACTATAACAAAACTTGCTGTTTTGAAAATGTGATAATGCTGTTTTGAAAGTGTGATCTCTTTGCGACGATAAATGCTTCCAAAACAAAAATTCTGTTATCAGCGGTTTCCGATAAAGATGTTATCAGGGACCTTTAACAATCAAACAAAGGGTATTATCAAACTCACAAGTCATTTATTACATGCTTTTGAGCTACACTAGCTGAAATACGCTTATGCGCATTTCCGCATATCCATAAATTACCCTGCGTAAATACGTACGCGTATATTATATGCATACGCGTATTTTATGCGTGTATTCGTAAATACGGATGTTCGGTAAAAGTCGTTTTAGTGTTGATTTTAGAGGTTCCCAAACGCTATAAATTTTATTATTACACCTTTTTGTAAATGCATTTTAAAATTGTTTTAAAATGAACAACATGCAGTTAGGGTGGAATAGGGCCAGCCCAAACATTTAGAAAAATTTACTTTCGTTAAGGAGCTTGAAATGAAATCATGGGCTTTATGGAAAAAAAGTAGAAGTTTTAAAATTGCTGAAATGTAGGGTTCAAATTAAAATTGGAAATGAAATTCTTATTCAAGTCGAGTTTTAAACTAGCCAAATTTTATATCAAAAGCAGCGAAAACTTTCCAAGTTTGTAGAAAAATAACAAGCTTTCAATTTTATATACTTTTAAAGAAAAATCAAAAATTATCTTCTCTTTGACGTACTGTATTGGCTCTAGTTCTAAGCTTTTACATCAGTTTTTAATGAAGTCAATTTTTTAGATAGCTCTGAAGCAAGAATTAAGTTTTTCAAGGTTGTTTATTGTGGCGTAAATTGCTGATGTTTGGGCAGAATTATTCTTGAGTTTTTGAGCAAAAAAAAAGAACAAGCTTATAGTGTAAAAGTATACAATAACTTAGTCACCAAAACAAAACCTCTTAGTGATTCTGCTTGCAGTAGACAAAATAAGTGCAATCAGGTAATTTGTTACCATCTGTGCGTCATTTTTGTATCATTATGTAACCATTGTTAAATGTGATTCACGTCACTAAACAATGAAAACTTCATCTGCCGGTTTTTAGTGCTTTACTTAGCCTATTGGTGATAAAGTAGGTTTAAGTGGCTGGCTATTCGCAATTTCACGCTTAACTTTTTTTTTTCGCTCAAAAACTTGAAAGCAATTTTGTCGCAAATATCGGTAATGCACTACGCCACAAAAAACAATCTTGAAAACCTTAATTTTTTTCTCTGCAGCAAGCATCCACTCTGTTGAATACCGATGTGAAAGAATTTCAAATTCCACGAAGTACGTCATACATAATTTGTTCTTTTTTCTTCAAAGGTTAATGTAATTGAAAGCTCGTTATTTTACTTAAACTTGGAATATTTTTTGCTATTTTTGATATAAAATTTGGCTTGACTAGAATTTGGCTTTAATCCTATTTGACCTGTTTGTATGTTTTTTTTTTTCTGACTAAACTATAATCTAACTTCAAGAAAAAAATTACTTTGAACCAATTTAACTTTGAGCTGAAGTTATTTAGAAATAACTTCTGAAAATTTGCAGATGCTGGGGTGCGACGAAATGCTAATACAAGTTTGACACTTGTTGGAGTCATTGTATCAAAAACTTGCCATTTTTTGTCCCATCTTTCTTGAGGTCACAGCACATTTTGTGATATTTTGAGGCTAACAAAAACTGGCAAAAATCGATTGTTGCGTCACTATGATAAAGTCTTCAATTCGATTTTGTTCTATAGAAAATGAGTAATTTTTCTTGAAAATATTTTGTAAAAGTTAACCGACATGCCAAATTTGGTGCGCCTGTGTTGGAGAGAGGCCATTATCTCCAATCTCTTATAAAAGGCGTTGGAAAATATTCTTTACAAAATAGAGATAAATTTTCTGTTGATATTTTATTTTAGCAGCATCAACATCAACCCCTACACCGTTTCCTCAAACGATACCTCCTCCTTCACCGATAGTTTGTGGCGAAACACTCACCATTAGGTAAACGTCATTTACTGTTATCTTCTGGCTCTGTTTTTTATAAAAAAAATCAATGATTACGTCACAGAATGCAGCAAATGTCATGATTAAAGTGCGATACAAATTTTTACTCTGTGTCGCAAAGAGATAACATGGATAATTTCTATTTTTAGCAAATCAAGTTAGTTTTTGTATGCAATTGGTATAATGTGCTGGCCTAGAGGTAACTTTTTTAAACTGTTCAATACAAAAATTGGTTATTTTGTTTTATCAAACCAAATCAAATCTTTCATTACACTCAGTATGTTATGCGGAAACCTGCTACGAGTTGGAGGGGGGGGGCATCTCCGCGTCATTGCGCCTGCGCGGGCAACACAGCTCCTTTAAAAGAAATTTTGCCGCGGTGGCGAGCCCTTGGCAACACTGTGTCCGATTTGACCGGCCGAAGATTTGAACGTCAGATATCCCGCTCGAAAGACGAACGCGTTACTCTCGACCAACTGGCCGTTTTATTTGACTGTAATCATTTCCATTGTTACGTTACAATCATCCACGTTGCCGTTTCACTGCAAACGTATCGAATATCTCGCAAACTTTACCAGCTTGAGCGCTGAAAATTCTGCAAAAGATGAAGAAGCTAAAAACCTTTGAAAAAATAAATTTAACGAAAAATAATTGCAAATTTTTTGCCGATGCCGTCTTGCCAAACTGGGTTCTATAGTCAAACTAAAAAAAACAAACTCATTTTTATAGTTTATCAGAAGACATGTTGTCCAGTTTGTGCGCGAACGAAAGCGATCGAATAATTGTTTCTTCACAACCATTTGCTTTTCCGAATTCAATCGACTCGAACTGCTTGATCAACATGGAAAACAACTCGATAACCTTCGACATCAATGAATGTGAACCACGAATTAAGGTGGGTTTTTGGGTTGCTTTTTATGTTTGATAACAAACTTTTGTCTTACAAGTATAACACAAGTACATGCAATAAAAATACTGTAGTTATTCTACATAAACTAATTCTAATTTTTTATCAGTCAGCAGTAATGTCTCAAAAATATTGCTGGTATTATGAAAATGGTCTGCTTCTCTCTCCCCACTGCGACTGTCTTTTTTTATTGTTTTCTTCAGAAAAATGACAGAGAGCTGGTATTTACTTGGAGTGTGCGCAAATTGGTTTTAGTTGATGGAAACGATCCAGTCATTCGGAACGAAGATAACAAATGCATTGAATTAACTTGCTCGTTTGTCCATTCAATGTTGGTTAGCGCGAATGTCAGTACCGAAGTGAGGTTAGAGAATTCACCTTTTTTTCTTTTTGTTTTTTATTTGCAAAAAACAAAGTCTTAATATTTTTTCGCTTAATCAATGGAGCGCATAACTTGAATCAACTTTTTTCCTAAAACTGCTACTAACTTTAGTTTGATTTGGGCAACAATGGTTTTTAATCCTATTTTACATGGTTAGAACAAAACTGCCGCATTTTCAATTTTATTGCGATAAATCTCCTCAAAAAAATGATATGCTTCAAATCAACTTCACTATAATCAAATTTATTCACTATATAACTCAATATCTAGTTAATTTAAAGAAAACTTTTTTTTTTGAAGGGATTAATCACAAAAAAAAACGAGAAAAGGAGCAAAAACACCCCCGTAGTGCAAAATATAGTTTAAGAGAAAGTGTTGGTCTAACGGTAACGCGTCCGTCTTTGGAGCGGTAAGTTTGAGGTTCAAATTTCGAAAAGTCAAATTGGACGCAGTGTTGTTGACACCGGTTTGCAGTTGCTGCGACATATCGTCGAAAAAAGCTGTGTTGCTTGGGTGCAAAGACGCGGAGATGTGCCCCACCAACTCGTTTCAGGCTTCGGCGTAATAAAGCAAATGAAAGATTTAATTTGATTTGGCGTAACATGAGGAGTTGGCAATTTGCTATTTTGTTGAGGAAAAATTCGACATCATAGTTCAGATACTTTACAAATTTCGAAATTTATCGAAAATATTGTCGCCGTTTATCACGCTTGTCGTACCGCATAGGAGCATTTTGCTAGGCCTGAAGCGACCGAGTAATTCCGAAATTCTGATCTTCGTGATGACTGATGAGTTACAGTATTTTAATCTTCTATAGTTTTAATGTGAAAATTTTTTCAGAAAAATTGTGGAAGAAACCGCTCAGAACAACGGAACTTTTGACGTCAAGATTACGCTTCTTCAAAATAATTCCGACAACCATCTTTCGGTTATTGCTGGTGATGACGTCATAACTGTTCCTGATTTTATTTACGTCTCCGTTGACCTTGTGGAAATGAATGGTGCTTCAGATGATAATATAAATGTGCAAGTAAGAGCTTCTATTTACAACATGCCAATAAGACTTCTATGGTAAAAGTGCAAGTAAGAGTTAATAAGATAAAGCAAGTCAATAAGATAAATGTGCAAGTAAGAGCTTCTATTTTACAACTTCTATTTTACAACATTCCAATTACAACACGCCATATCCATATACTTTTTGAAATTATCTGTCCGCTTAAATAAAATATTTTACCGTTTTTCGAAAGGTTCTAGTTAACTATAGTGGTTTACTTTGGTTTTGTGCCTCATACATGTAAAATTTGTTTCTCATGGTAAAAATATCTCTTTTCCAGGAAAATTTCCCCTCTCATTTTTCTTTGTCATAAATTTCTTCAAAAAAATGACTTTTGAATTTTTTGCTTTAAACCAAATTGATATTTAGCCAAATTTATTCACAAATAACTCTTGATGATTTAAAGCAGATAGGTAAAAGGAAAAATTATCCAATTTTGAAGTTTGCCAAAGACATTCCATCTAACTTCGGCGCTTTGATAACCCAAATTTGAAGGAGCGTTCAGGTCTAACTCATCTATTGCCTCACAAAACAAAATTATATTTGTTTTAGCTTTTGAGGCTGATTTCAAAATCCTTTGACTTTTACGTGAAAAAATATTTGCATTTTTTCCCGCTATTTGTAGCAATCCTAAAATTTTTTTACATAATTTTGATCAGCCATTAGGTGCCGCTCGTGTGGACGCAGCGATAATGCTAGGAAAGCCTAATTACAAGGTCGCATAAACCAGCTGGCTATCTCAAACCTAACCCTAATCTAAACTTTTAAAAAGCAATTAATGAAAAATGCGCGCATAAATATTCTTTATTTTCGTTATACTATCTTTAACTTAAACTGTTTGGTGAAATACGCTAATCACTACCAGCCTGCAATAGGCCTGGCACAAATCCTAGATACTGGGCCTACCATTAATTACTGGTTAGCAGCCTGCCAGCAAAAAGCTATAAAGTCTAATTTAGCCCTCTGCATTTATTGCCGGTAAAATCATTAAAAAAATGACGTCCGTTTCGACAAAAATTGTCGGTAATGTGACTATAATTATGCCATCAACCCAAACTAAATGTTGTAAAAAAAATTTGGTAAACACCAAGCTTGGAAAAATTATAATTGTAATTGAAAAAATTGTAATTAATTACGCGATTTTGCTGTAATTGTAATTGAAAATTTTTCTGCTTATTTTCAATTATAATTACTCAAGTATTGACTAAGATAGATGATAACAAAATGTGTTCGAACAATATCAGTTTTTCTCCGGTTGCAAATTGATATCGACGCTTTCTACCGGTTGCAATCACATCTGACGTCACAAACCAAACATCAAAGTAGATTAGGGATAATTACAGTTAGTTTTAAAGATAGAGTTAATCATATTCATTACCTAACCTTAGCACCTACTCTAATCATAATTAGCACAAACTCTAAGACAAAAAATAGCCTGACTTAGAATTGGCCTATGACGTCAGATGTGACTGTAACCAATGGTAGCTAACCATTTGTAACCATAGGTGTAGCCAGGATTTTTGATTGGGGGTGACCCAAACCACAAATTACAGGCATTGACGACATCAGAAATTTTCAAAAGAGGAACTTTTGGAGAGGCAAAGATATAGTAGAATGAAAGATCCAAATCCTTGCTCGTTGTTAGCAATTAAGAAGGATTTTGCTAAAGTTAGTCAACTTTATTTTACCAAAGGCTAAAAGTACGCTGGAAGGAATCAGTGAAAAGACCATGCAGTCACCTTAGTCAACTGCACCTATGGAAATACTTAACAGTAATAGCCGTAAACTTAAGCTTTGCAATAAATAATAATATAAAATAACGCAAAGTAGGTAAGCACTTGAACAACACAATCTCCCCACCCACTGGCACATCCGACGCCACAGTCCGAACAACAAAGCATACTAAATTTAGGTTAAAGTTACCCACCCAACCCTAATTACACCAATCACAATCAAAAACAGCCCAGTCTGAGGCGGGCCTGCGAAGTCAGATGTTGCTGTAGGCGGGAAAAAATTCACACCCAAGCGTCCGCCCACAACTATATCAAGCAATGTTGTTAACTGAACAACATTTACATAAAAAATATTTACATTGAAAAAAAAGGCACTGGCAAGCTGCAAGTTGTTCCCATCAAGGAATCACCGACGGTAGAGGTAAACCAACAGTTAAAACGTGCGATTGTCTAACTTGGGAGACGTGTTGAGTAATTTAATGTAACTCAAACGTACCACAGACGTGGGTCTGGGGGCGTAGTTTCCAGCCGCTGTGGACTTTAGGGGTCTGGAGATGAAAATCCCCAGCCGCTGGGCAATTTTTGTAATTGTTTGAAATAAAAGGCTCTTTTGTTGCCATTGGATCACATTTCTCACGCGTTTAGAGTCATTTGAAAGATCTAGATTTTTAACATTTGAAAGCCAATCCAAAAAATTAAATTATTCAATCCTCCTTTTACTTGCAATTTAAGTCCACAACACGTTAAAAATTGTGCAAATTGTTTTTGAGTTTTAATTGCAAGTGATTTATTTGGCCCAGATAGGGGGAAGTAAGGCGCGTTGCCTCCTGCAATATTTTAGTAGTAAATAATAATCCACTTGAAGATTTTCCTTCGAGATTTTTGTTTTGTCATGAAATTAACCAGTTATTGGAGTACATGTACGGCCATGGAGCCCCAGCACCCCCAATTCAAATTCAATATTTTGTTCAATGAGCATTTCTTCTAGCTAATTTTTTTCAAAGTATTTTGTGCTTAAAAACTGGTGAGGTGAAAGTGAATTACAATAGGCGCCGCTTATTATGACCATGGTTAATACGACCAGCCGCTTATTATGACCAATTTGGTACGGTCCGGAATTTCTCCACTTAAAATTCTCCGTTTAATGTGACCAAATTTCGGATAATATGACCAACATTTTCTCCATCTCTCTTATTACAGTACAATATTTTTTCCCGCCACACACTTGTTTAGCGGAAACATTACCGAGTTTTTTGCACCCAAAACTAACTAACGTACGTGCGTAACACTTTGAATTTGTTTTGCGGTGCTTTGATATGTTACTTTGATTAAACGTTACTTGAACTGTTATTTACTTTGTTATGCTGTATCACCACTTGTACATATTCTTACATACTGTACTTAGTTATATCGTCACGTGTACTGTTACAGTACTATACTTTGTTTTACTGCCAAGGTCTCACTGTTACTTCGGTTAAACGATGAATTTGACGGTATTTGGACTTCTTTGCGGCTTACGACGTCGATTCAGGCGCTATTATGGCACTTTCGGTTTTTCTTATCATTCGGGTATTATGACCAAAATGGTCCGGTCCCAAGGTGGTCATATTAAGCGGCGCCTACTGTATTATTGAAAAATGGTACATTAGATGGTAACACTTACTAACCATGTTATTCCCAGGCCGGATTTACATTGCACGGGGCCCCTGGCACTTTGGGGATTTTCGCAACATCTTCCTGCCAAATATAGGTGAAGACCAAAAAAAGTCTTACCATCTGAGCGGGGGGCCCTGGCACTGTGCCATATAATCCGGCCGTAGTTATTGCAATACGTTCATAAAAAGGTAAATGAGGGCCTGAGGTAGCAACTTTCAGAACAAAACCCCTTAATAATTTCACCCGGATTATACATTTCAATTGGTTGGCCAAATAGAATTGATGGGGCCCGAGCCTCATGGTCGTCAATATTATTGGTAGGTAGTGTTGTACGCATGTACTGTTGTACGCGAAGACGCTAATGAAGAAACAAGAATTTTTGGTCATATTTTTTTCTTTGGTGGCATTTTAAATGGGGGGAACCCGGGCTCTGTGGGCCCCCCTACTGGCTACGCCTATGATTGTAACTTCAATCCTATTTGTGATATTAAGATTTTATGTGTTTTTTGCTTGTTTGCCCTTGTGTGTATGTCAACGCGACACTAATTGTTCTAGCTTGTATGATCGTGCTATGTATTTATGTGATATTATTGGTAAAAGTTAAATAGTGTTAAATAGTGGTAGTAACTTGAAGTTGTAACGTAGACAATTTGAACTTTTTTACAATTTTTAATTGTGTTAGAACTTATTTTCTTTTGCACAAATAATTGAGGTATGACACCATGGTTTAGCTAAAACCGTAATGTTGCTGGAAGCGACATGAATTCAACAACATACTTGACAATTGCTTACAAACGAAATTATGTATTGCAAAAAGTTAAAGTTGAAGAAAGATTGGTGGAAGAACAAGATTAGAGAGAAATAGGGCTTTAATAGGTTTGGAATAGAAATACAAAACAAATCCACCGTGTTGACATGAGCAAAACTCGAGGCTTTGTATGTAAGTGAATTGGTCGCAATGTTTTGAGAATCTTTTCATTGTAATTGAAATTGTAATTGAATTACAATTACTTGCACTTGAATAATTGTAATTGAAAATTTTATGTTGTAATTGTAATCAATAAAAAACAAGTAATTTTTCCAACTCTGGTAAACACCACCCACATGCGAAACTTTTGTTTTTTTTTCAATATAGTAAGTTTGGAATGTATAGGGCATAGATGAGGAGCATTTTGTCACTTACTTGTGTAAAATACTCTGGTCAAATGTTTTGCGTAAAATACGGTTAAAGGAAGACAGCTAGTCAATTTTATGGAGTTAAGTTATGATAATTTTTCTTGAAGAAGACAAATGGAAGCAAAGGAGTAAAATTTCATGATCCTACATAACTCTTCTACAAATATTTCAAAAAATTTTAAATGTTATTAGAAAACGACTAATTTATTATGTTGTTTGCTTGGAGCAAAAAATGCTTTCCTGAAGCCAAAAGTGTTCGAAGTCCAGCTTGCAGGTTATTTGAGGCCCGCGTCATTATTTTACCGGCCCACCCGGTGTTCATTGTTTATTTTGATCAAAATTATCTTGCAATTACGCAAACAAATCAATTCTAAGTTTTTTTACGACCCAAAATTGGACCGAAAACATTACTGTTGGTCTTTTGTCGAAATCATATTCTTTTGTTGACTCAAAACAAAACTCACAATAACGATTGCAAATTTTTAGTTGGAAGAATGTTGGGCTACGCCTACAAGTGACCCAACTGCTATGACTCGATATCAAATTATTGTCGATGGGTAAGATTTAGTAGATTAATAAAAACTGTTAATTATTTATCCTGATTCATTTTTTAGATAGGTTTGGGCGTTATCGCCTACATTCGCATTTTTACTGCACCTGTTATTTTTTGTTCTCTTTTTTAGTCGTTGATTGCCAGTCCATGCCTTAGCGAATTGTCCGATTATTTGGTCTGTTCATAAATTCTTCGCGCTCTCATCTTTTAAATTAGTCGTTCAACGCCACCACTACACAGCCATAAGTAGCGTTGTCAACCGAACTGAAATAAACAATAATTAGGATTGGTAGCGCAATCTCGCAGATTCGCATTTACACATTGCGGTGTGCAGCTACATACTTACCGGCTTACTTGTTGAAATTTTAAACCGGAATCTAAAAAATATCAAATAATCGCATATCATTTTTTGTTACTGCTGCATGTTTTAACAAATCTTTAAAATATGCTTTTGAGCATTTTTTTAAGATGCCCAGATTCGCTTGGTGAAGACACGAATGTTGATGACGTAATCGAAGTTATTCGCAACTACCAGCCAAATAACGGCAGCTTCCGGTTCCGATCGTTCACGTGGAACATCAACTTCACACAGCCAATTTTCGTTCACTGCTTCGTTAAAACTTGTGTTAATGATGACTTTGGATGTGGACAACTGGTAAGTACTGCCAGGGTTCAGGGTTTGGAGCAATGCGTTTGGAGTAACAGGTATGGCTAAAACGTTTTTGGGTGACGGGGGTGAGGTAATGGATACAGAATATTTTATGGAGTAATTGATATCTGGGTATTAAGTAATTGGTGTTGGGTATTGGGGAATATGGTTGGCTTTGGGTAATATGTTTGGAGTAATAGTATAGAGTAATATTGGTATTAGATATAATGTGTTTGGGTCTTTGGGGTATTGGGTACGCTACGGTTATTACTGCAAATAATGTAACAGAGTAATGGTTACGAGGATGTTCGTGGGAATTGCAGCAATAGTTGTAATTCATGGTGCAGTTTTTGAAGTGCATTCACACGGCGAATTTTAGCTGCTGGAATCGGCATTTTGCCTTTTTTCCTTCTCAAATCGAGAAAGAAAGAAACAAGAGCATTTGAGAAAGAAAAAAGGCAAACTGCCAATTCTTTCAGCTAAAAGTCTCCCTTGTGAAGGTTGCCAACCGTCCCGGAATGCCCGGGACAGTCCTGGAATTGACGTCTGGCGTCCCGTGACCCCGACTGGGCCACGTCTGTCCCGGAATTTATTTGACAACCAAGGCGTTCTAAAATATAAGCCATGTAAGCATGTCAGCTTCGTTCAAAACTGGAAACGGATGCAATAAAAGGCAAGTAAAGAAAGAAGTTAAAAAGTAAAGCTTGAGATATGACTAGATTGATTAGTTGCTATAAAGTTAGTTTATAGGCATATATTGCACTGTTAGTGAGAGGCTTTTTTATGAGCAGATTTTCATTATTCAGTCAGTTTTCAGGCTTACATGGCCTTATAATACGACGTCTTGTTGACAACTCTTTGTCTTAGTCTTAAGCCGCATTTACACGGGCGACTTTTTTGCGTGCGATTTTTTGATAAAAATGGATGTGGCAAAGTTGCATATATTCAATAATGGTTCTCATTTGTGATAAAAGTTACCTTACTGCTGAAAATGACTGTTTCAAGTTGTTTCCATTCCGATAGTGATATTCTACACCTTTTTAAAGCAAAATCGGAGCTGATCTTACTGCGATTTTTTATCGCAGCACCGATTCTCTTCTAAAGTTTTCAATTATAATAATATTGGTATGAAAACAACTGAAGACAGTTATTTCCATCAGTAAGGTCCCAATTATCATGATCAAAGCCGCCGTTGAGAAAATGCAACTTTGCCAGATCCATTTTTATCAAAAAATCGCACGCAAAAAAGTCGCCCGTGTAAATGCGGCTTTAGCGAGAGTTCATTAATAATTATATTTCCGTAAGGATTAGGCTACGATTTTTAACATAAACTTTCGGCAGAAATTTTAAATAAAAATCTAGTTATGGAAATCACTCTTAACTCATTGTTGAAAGACAAAGATCTTAAAAGCGGCGCAATCACAAAAAAATACAAATTTAAATGCCCGGACTGATTTTTTGTTAGAGTTCTTCCAACTTCTTGGGCGGCATAACTGCTCAATTTTTTGTCGCTCTCTAGCGGCTCTACGCATCGTAGAGATCAGGCGCGTCGTCAGCGGGGGGGCAGGGGGCATTGCCCCCCCGATTTTTGTTTTTGCCCCCCCGATTTATTTCTTGCTCCCTCACTGTATTTTTTGTTAAGATTTGAGTGCTGGTTTTTGGGAGGAAAAAGTTACTGTTTTTGGCCTGAAAAACCGTTTAAATTTCTGATTTCGGCCAGAAAAAGACTTCGAATTTCGGCGAAGACCTTTTTTTTTTTTGAGGTCACCTGATTTTCACTAAAAATTTGCCTCAATCCAATTCAGGAATAATGAAAATTTGGGTCAAGTTCAACGCTGGTTTTCAGCTTTGCCCCCTTGATTTCAGCTTTGCCCCCCCCCCCCCCCCGATCTCGCTAAGCTGGCGACGCCCCTGGTAGAGATAATAACAAACGAAGTTAGCGCATTGCGTTAAGTGCAACAAAAGTTGAGCAGTATACCGCCCCTAATCTTTTGTTAGAGTTAGAACAAATGGTGTACCTTTTTTCTGTTTTAGTATTTTTTGCATTTATGCTTCAAAGATTCACTATTTCACACTTTTCTTTGATTATGATAAAATTATTTAGAGGCTAGGAGTTGGTTAATAACGCTGCTCGATCATCACTTTATGACGTGGAGCACGCACTGTTGCTTTTGATGTCATTCGTGTGTCGTAAGCTTCTGTTGCATCAGTTTTCAAATTCTAAGCATAAAGGTGTCCCGGAAAGGTTAAACGCAAAGTTGGCAACCCTACTTGTGAATGCAGCTTAAAGCTGCATTTACACTGGCGACTTTTTTGAGACGCAATTCGTAGATTTTTTTACGCGTAAAATCTCTGTTTGCATAGTAGTTACTCGTACGATGCGAGACTCGCTTGCGGCGGTCGCGTCTGACAAGAATCGCCACCGTGTAAGTAACACTTGTAATATTATTTGCGACGCTGATTAGATTTTGCGCGACTCGATGCAAAAATTGTTCTCACCCGTGATCACTTACACGAAGACGATTTCAACGTTTTGAGAGTCCCAGGGCAAAGTCGCGCTTGTATAAATAGCAAATCGTCAACAATTTACGAGTCGCCATGCAGGCACAGTGCAGTGCAGAAATGCTTTGCAGGTCACTGGCAGTGATTATCCTAAATTTACTTCGTAAAACATTGCGGTCATAGTACAAAACAATCTGTAGTGCTTTCACGGTATTTTATTGTGATTTCGATGTTTAATTTACTTCATGTTTGAAACGCAGAAGGAATAATTTTCTTGTGGATGCTGGCACTGGTCTGTTGCAGATACGGCAATCAAGAGCAGATAGCTGTGAAGCTAATCAAGCAGGGTTTTAACTCTTTATAAACTGAGTCTACGCACGTAACAGTACATTAATTGGGATATCCGCGACGCTTCGCGTCAGAAGTCCCTACAGTATGCTTTTTCCGTCCAAAATTATGAATTCGGCAACTAAAGGTTGATATCTCTATAACTTTGAAACCGCTAAAGGTAGAAACTTGAAATATAGAACTTGGATGTGGCACATATGAATCATTCTTATTTCAAATTTTGAGGGCAATCAGTTACGTGATACGAGTTTCCTAAAAAAAACTGAAATGCCAATCGGAAGTTTAAACCGCTCTAGCTCAAAAACTAATCGCAGTAGTAAAATAAAAGTTCCGAAATTAGAAGGGCCTGGGCATGCAGTTTCACTTCCCAAAATTAAATTATGTCGATTCCGATACCTTTTTTTCGTTCTTTCCTTATTTGTTTGTTTACATATTCAAACACTTTTTTTGTTGGTGCAAAAACTCCGAAACCACAAAAGCTAGAAACTTCAAATTTGGGCAGATGATAAGTTTGTAAATGAAGTTTTGCACCTGCATTTTTGTAGGCGCTAAGTCACGTGGTTTGGGGTAATTGCACCCAAAATTTGTGATAGCAAAATTTATTAAGTGATTTTTGTCTCCTACACGCGCATGCTGCCGTGGCCTAGTCGTTAAAGGCGCCAGTGCTTGAAACCTAAGTGAGTGACTAGATCTGGGTTCAATTATATAGTCGTTAAAGGCGCCAGTGCTTGAAACCTAAGTGAGTGACTAAATCTGGGTTCAATTATATAGTTGGCCATCGTTTTTATCAAACCAAGATTACATTGAATCTAGTATTTTTAATTTTTTTCGATTGGGACAAAATCGCTTTTAATATTTTTTGTTTTGACACTAAATGTGATCAGAGAGCATCAAATTTCATTCTAAGTGAAGAATCTCCAAAAGTCAAATTTTTCAACACCTTAAGCTAGTTGTCAGTAGAAATATAAAAGACAAATATTTTGACATAATATGGGGTACCAACCCCCCGAAACCCCCCAAATGGACCCCAAAAACTCAATTTTTTTGATTTAGTCGGACATCCGTTTTACCCAAACCACAAATAATTTAAGATCAGCATTTTTTTCCATCAAACAAAATCACTTTGTTTGCATTGCATACGATTAAGTTTTACAAAAACATCGGTAACCTTTGAAGTATAAAGCGGAGAATAATGGTGAAAAGGAACTGGCAGAGGTTCCAGTTTTTTGATATAACGAAGTATTACATAGATAAATACTTGGACACAGTTTGAGAGTACCATCACCACGGAAATCCCTAAATGAACCTCACAAAAATCAATTATTTTAACGGCTTAATCTAAGACTTGAATTTTTTTTCTAAAGGCGCTATATGAAAAAAAACGCTGGATCTTCTTCGTGACCCAAGCATCATTTTAAAATAAAATTATAGCTTTTATTATGCTGTCTCTTCGACACGGTTGCAAAGCTAGCCAACATTAAACTAAAAAAAGACTTAAATTGCGGCCAATTAGACGGAATTTTGGGGCAAAAGAAAGTTCCTTAGAGCAGTAGCGTAGCCAGGGGGGGGGCGGGGGGGCTCGAGCCCCCCCCATTGGTTTGTGAAGGATGCAAAATCGCATGTTTTTTGTGCCTTTGAGGCCGATTTTCTCTGAAAAATGGAAAATAGCCCCCCCCCCATACGAAAAGAGCCCCCCCTCATACGTTTGAACTTGCGAAATTGGGAGAAAAATCGCCCTGAATATTGGCGAAGACCTTTTTTTTTTTTTTTTTTTTGTTGGAGATCACCTGATTTTGGGCGGAAAAAACGTTTGAATTTTGGATTTCGGCCGAAAAATCACTCTGAATTTTGGCGAAGACCTTCTTTTTTTTTTTTTTTTTTTTTTGGAGATCACCTAATTTTGGAAAAAACGTTTGAATTTTGGATTTCGGCCGAAAAAACACTCTGAATTTTGGCGAAGACCTTTTTTTTTTTTTTTTTTCTTTTTTTTGGAGATCACCTAATTTTGGGCGGAAAAAACCTTTGAAATTCCAATCTTTCCGAGACATTTCGTCTCAAATTTCGGACAAACCGTCTGAAACTGATTCAAGGTCAATGAAAATTCGAGTCAAGGTCGTTTGCACACTTCTCACTCTTTCAAAATAGCCCCCCCCTTTTCCAAATCCTGGCTACGCGCCTGCCTTAGAGCTTTCTCAATTCAGTCTGCATATCTTCCAGCCCAACCATACAGCTTTAGCTCTTCTAAGACGGTTTCATCTCTGCCTTAACGCTTCTGGCTATGATTCCTTTCGTAATTATAAAAGTACTTTCAAAATCAATCGATAAAATTGCTTGAAAAAGCATGATTGACCTGTTAAAATATGCCAAAAATCTGCAAAATTTTAATGTATTGTGTGCGCCAGTTTTTTTTCGTTTCGAAATAAACTACTAATGTAGAAATACTTGATATACAATAAAACTTTATATATTTATACAATAAATATACAATAAAACAATAAAACTTTATACATTGCAAGCCCAGGAATTTAGATTTATTCAAAAAGTTGAAAAATTTATAGCCCTAACGTGTAGATTGTGTACGTGTGCTGCTATGGCCTAAAGGTTAAAGGTGCCTGTGAACGAAACCTATGTAAGTGACTAAACCAAGGTTCAATTAGGTAGTTCGCCATCGCTTTTTCTCAAACCGAGATCATATTGAATCTTGCGTATTTAATTTTTTTTTTTTTTGATTACGACAAAATCACTTTTGATATTTTTGTGTAATACTAGATATGATCAAAGGGTATCAGGTTTCATTCTCTGTGAAGGTCCTTCAAAAACCAATTTTTTAACAGCTTAAGCCAGCGCGCTTGTTTTTTTTTTGATGCCAGTAGAAATGTAAAAAACAGATATTTTGACATAGTTTGGGGATATAAGCTCCCCAGAAATCCCCACATAAGCCCCACAAAAATCAACTTTCTTGAACGGCTCAAGCTAAGGCTCCAGTTTTTATTGATTTCAGTAGATATTTAACGGAGAAATATATTGACATATATGAGTAGTTGGGAGGTACCATTCCCCCGAAAACCCCCAAAAATCAATTCTTGAACAGTTAAGCTAGGGCGCTAGTTCTTTTTGATATGAAGAGATATTGAATTGAAAAGTATTTTTACATACTGGAGTTTTGGGGTACCAACCACTCGGATCCCCCAAATGGACCCCTCAAAAGTTAACTTTTTTTACGGCGTGAGCTACTGTATGGCGCTAGTTTTTTTATATCAGTAGATATTTTACGCACAAATACATGGACATGAATTGGAAATGCCACCTCCCCCCAGATATCCTCAAACAAACCCCCAATAATCATTGTGTTAAACGGCTTAAGCTGTGGCTCCAGTTTCTATTAATAACAGGAGGTATTCACGAGACAAAAATTTTGACATACAGTAGTTTGGGGGTACCACCCCTCCGAAGCCTTTCCAAATGGACACTTATAAATCGATTTTTTGAACGGCTTGACCTAGAGCGATAGTTTTTTCGGATATCAGTGGTTACTCAAGAAAATTTTTTGTTTTACATATTCTGGGCTACCAACCTCCCGGAACCCCACCAAATGGACCTCCCCAAAAATCACTTTTTGAAAGTTAAATTTAACAATTGAATTTAGTCAACTGGGTTCATGTGCTGTGCTCACATAATGGTTAAAGACGCCAGTGTTTAAAATTGTCTTGATTGAGCAGAACTGGGTTCAAATACTTAGTCGGACATCTGCTTTACGCGAAGCAGAAATGATTTGAGATCAACATTTTTTTTTTCATCAGAAAAAATCACTTTGGTTGCATTGCATACGAGTGAGCTTTACGGAAACATCGGTAACCTTCAAAGTATGAAGGGAGAATGCTGGTAAAAAGGAACTGGCGGAAGTCCCGAATTATTTTCCCCCGGGAAAATAAACATCTAGTTGCATTATACTTTTATAATACCATAAGTACGCAATTTTGTTATAGCTAATATTCTGGCACAACAAAAATAAAAGTTAAAAATCTGATAATCCTAGAATAGCTAAGACAATAAATTCACAATAATGGCATTTTGATGAATTCACAATAATAGCATTACTTATTTTAAAAATGAAGGTGCTAGCAGTATAGGCTTACACCCTATACTCGCTCGTTAAATCTAGCATCTTGCATGCAAGTACCATTTCCTGCTTTTTTTGTTGGTTGAAAACGTGTTAGCGTTTGCTTTTTTTTTGACCCGAGATTGCTAGTTGGCTACTGGTATCTCTTGCGGTTAAAATAACCACAGTTATGTGGAGAAACACACCACCGGTTGCATCGCATTGAAATTAAACATTAAGTTCATGAAAATGCAGTTTCTAATCAAGCCATAATCTCAATTTTAGTTGCACCATTCCCAAAATTTAAGTGGTTTCATGGAGCGTTTTAACTGGAATAACGTTAGGAGTGAGTTTTGACTTGAAGTCACAGACGTATTTTTGCACTGTTCAAAATAATTCATTCTCCGTACTGCATTTAATTGCCGAGCGTTCTGCAAGTGCATACGCTGCTTATTTATTTATCTTTATTGTGGATATTGGCGATATATAACAGCGGTAGTTTAATAGCACCTAAGCAAAATTAAATGAAAAACACAGATAAAAACTTTTTTTTATGATTTTTATCGCTGAAAAACACAAATATATTATATGAAATGTTATCGATTTTAAAATGTTGGTTTAATTTAAAAAGAACCATTACTTCTGCAACGACAGCAGGCGCCTGGCATCACTGCAAAAGTGCTCAAAAAGTAAACTTAAAAAAGCAAAAATAAAATTGAGCATTTCGTATAACATGACAGCACAGATCTACTATAAAATACAAGATACTTAAACACTATTAAAGAAATAATCAACATGAATTTGTCATCACAAATGCTTGGAGGAAAGGTAATTCCAAAAGTGTTTTTAAGATTAACTACATTAAAATGTTGATCAATTTTATGCTATGCATTACCAAATATTACATGAAACCAAACAAAAAACACAATTAGGAATGGGGTGCGGAGGAATGAGAAAAACTAAGCCCGAAAGGTAAATGGCAAAGTTGTATAATGAATTAGGAGCCCGCTTGGTTTAGCTCCACTCAAGCCAACTCAGAATGATGTAGAATAAGAGTAAGCTTTTACGAGTAATTTTCCACATCCTGCACGAGCAGCACGACGCCCTTGCTACTTCATCTTTCACCTTGCATTTTCGTTTCAAGTTGCAACGAAATTAGCTGCTTAATTGTATTCACTTCCATTCTGTTTTGCACTTGCGTTGGGTACATACGTGTATATTTTCTTTTCCAAAACACACCAAAAACTCTGAAGAGTGATTGTTTTCAATGCAAAAGCTGACAAGCGGCGCGTTTGAAGTTAAGTTTGCAACAGCAAAGTCAAACCAGCAAGCCGCGCTTCGAAACTACCTTGCACGGTGTAAGTGAACCAGTGCAACAGCGACTCTTCCGCTAACTTGGTTTTGCGAAGATCACTGCCAGACAATCTCCACGTGAAGCTGCATTCTCACGGACGAATTTTTTGCTGCAAGAATTGGCATTTTGCCGGAAAGAAACAAGAGCAATTGAGAAAGAAAAAGAGCAAAATACCAATTCTCGCAGCTAAAAGTCGCCCAAGTGAATGAATGCAGCTTCTAAGTGACTTCTGCGAGTTGTAATTGTACGCCAGCATTGCGCTAAAATCTAATTCATGTGAGTGACTACTGCGATTTGATTTTTTTGGGGTTGTCCGGCGATATGTCTCAGACAAAGTCTCACGCGAATCTTGCTTCCGTGTAAGTGACCCACACGATTTGAGAAAGCAAAAAGCAGGCTGTCAAGAGTGTCATTATTTCATTTTTTTCATTATTTTTTTTCAATTTCATTGTTTTGGAACCGTCGTCATTATTTTATTATTTTCTAGATAATCTACTGATATTTTATACGATCATTCAATAAACTGCAATAAATCGCGAGTCATTGAAATGAAAATCGTTTTTTTTTAGTTCACCTAAAAATCTCACAAAAACTAATCAAAATCCGTTTTTTTATTGGTCTTCCGCAGTTGAGCGTTTTGGATCTTTTCGACGGTCCCGGTTTTCTGTCTAAAAACAATGATAAGTCGAATTATAATATACTTAAAAATTGTCATTATTTGTCATTATTTTATATTCAGCAGTCATTTTTTATTCATTTTTTTTTATCCAACGACTTGACAGCTTGAAAAAGGCAAAATGCTGATTCTCTCAGCTAAATGTAACCCGTATGAATGCCAGAGGTGGAGTCCTCGAGGACACATTTTGAAGTCCTTGGCCTCTAAGCCACCAGTCCTCGAAAATTGCCCTGTCATGGGCTTGAGGACAGCACTATTTTTTGAGTTGTTAAAAGTTGTGGAGCTTCGAATGATTTTTTGGAAAACGTTTTTTTCCCGAGATCGCCAGAAAAAATTTTGTGAAGACCTTTTTTTTTTGGAGAGCACTTGCGCGTTGTGTCCTTGGTCCTTGGCCTCGAGCATTCCTCTCCTTGGCCTCGAGAGGATCTGTCCTCGGTAGGGCTGTCCTTGACCTCGGATTTTTTTTGTGTCCTTGGCCTTGGCTTTGGCCTCGAGCCTTGTGTCCTCGACTCCATCTCTGATGAATGCAGCTTTATACCGCTTTATAGAAGATTTTTTGCTGCATTTTTATTTTAGTCATGTGACGACCTAGTCAAACGAGATATCAGATTACGAGGCAAAGATCAGGGCGGCGTATTCAGTTACGGACCTATCTATGTCCAGTCTAGTGAAAAAAACTGTTCAAAGGTAGGTATGTTCCATAAATGAATGACTAAAACAAACGTGGAAAACGATTTACATAATTCTTTCAAAAGTATCAAGGCTAAAGGACATTATACTACAGACTGTAACAAAAGTCCTGATACATTAGTGTGGGCACATAAATTTAAAATAAAAGTTTGTTTTTTTTGTTAGTAATAATTTTACACTCATTGTTGGATTAAGAGCACGAGTTATCATTCATTCTGGAGACTAAAAATCAATAATATAGATAGCGAAATCTATCAGTACCCAAACTTTTGGGACATTTTTTAGATCAAGGTAAAACTCAAAATTTTCTCAATGGAAGTATTTGAAGCGATTTTTTACTTACTGGATAAAGATAGCAATAAGATATTCGCACTGAACTTTTGTTACAGAACAATGGCGGCTGTACGGATGTGTGTTGGGTGACGGATGATGCCGTCGTTAAATGCATGTGTCCGGATGGAAAAGAACTAATGAGTGACGGCAAAACCTGCCAAGGTATGATGATGATTTTGATCGATAATGGCCCACATTGTTTCAAACTCTCTTTAACCAAAGCAAACATTACGCTCTTTGATTTCAAATTGGTTTGACTTGGTAACCCCAATATTATTTTGAAGATATATATATATAATTAGTGAATTATTATGCAATCTTGACTTTAGATGTTTAACAATATCGAGTTAAAATAAGAATTCGACAGTTTGCTCTGTGATAAACGTTTTCTTGCAGAGGCTGAAATAACAAGCCTATCCGTGAAGAGTCAGAGCCCGCTAATGATGGCCGCCGTGTTTCTGCTGCTGGTAGCGATCTTGGTCAGTGCCAAGATGGTGTGGAACTTTCATCGCACGAAACCAACAAAGTCACGTCAATTGATTTAATCAGATTTTAAAAGATTTTTTCCCAACCTTCTTGCTGTATCATTATTGTAAGCGTACGAGCTTTCCGTTTTTTGTTTTAACTAATTTTACATATTTGTCGGGGACGCAATGAGGAAAAACAACTGTTATTTGAAATTTTTGACTAAAATGTCTGCTGTGTCAACGGTAAACCTGGAATCGAATCCAGATTAAGTCAAACCCAGAGACTGCAAAACTTTGTATTTACACCTTTCATGCCTAACGTTCAGCAAAAAAAAGGGGGGACAGTATGAAGTTACCACCGCGTGTAGTAGACAGGTGTGCACTGGGCGGGTCGCAGCTTGACTCGAAAAACCGAAATGTCCATTCGCTGCCGTCTCCTAGCCAAGAAGGTGAATAAAAATATGATTGCAATTACAGTACAGGTTTTTGGTTGTGATAAACCAGTTAAGGATACGTTTGTTCTCATACGTTGATTGGTCAAGTGTATAGACCGGGTCTTTGCAGCTCTACGCTATTAGCCTATCCTATATGTTTATGTATTTTGTTCAAATTTTCTTTACAATCATTTATTTCCTGCTGGAGTCCACTAAGTATGTTAGAGCAGAGTTGTAAGCTGGGCCGGGCTTTTTCGATCGGGTTCGGGATTAAGATCGGCGAAATGTCGGTCTTATTATACGTACTGGCATTGTGTTTTGGCCTTTCAGATGCTATTAAAGCGTAATTTAATAAAACTTTGCAACACTGAATGACGACTTGGTTTAAGCATCAATGCAATTATTACTACACAATACACAATCATTGTTACTAATACGTCACAATTTATCAGCAATGAGTAATTTTATTTCCAGCAATAATCGTACACAATTTTAGATCTAACCAATTATCGGGCCTGGTTTTAGCTTCAAATCACTTTTCAATTTGGGCTTATGTTCGCGAGTTCGAGCTTAGTACCGGGCGGCTCGTTTACAAGTCTGTGTTAGTGTATGTATTCTGTTTAAGACGTAATCAGATACCGTTGTTGTAATCACTGAAGTGTATCAATTTTTGACATTACCCAATTTTTTATTGATCTTTGTGATATTGAATACAATTCTGATTATATACAGCCCTGTTGTATTCGGATTAGTTGACGTCCTTAAACGGTTCAACATTTACACTTCTTCGCGTAATATGTTCAGAAACCAATGTTACAAAACAAACCCTAGATTTTCAATAGCCACGTAGCTTTCATTTTCATTCTTTGAGAAATGGATTGCCTTGAAAAAGGCTGTTTTAGATGGAACGTTTTTATATATGATATTTATTTATATTGATATTTATACTGTTTTTATGATATTTATACTGTGACCGAAGTGTTTAGCAGCTATTATCTATTGACAAATGGTAATAAATCGGTCGCGTGCATTGCGCAAACATCTAAGAATTGCATCATGACATTGTATTCATAAAAATTTGCAGCGTTGATGCTGACATCTGACTGAATTACTTATGATATTTATACTGTGCTTCGATGAAAACATTTTTATATGTCACCATCCACTTATATTTTTCTTAAATACCATGTGCAAAATCCAGTATGGAATTAGTATGGAAGTATAGAAAATTGTCTTCCATTCTATTCTTGAAATTTTCCCTTCCATTTTGGCTTCTTGCATATTTCTACACCAAAATTTTTGTTCCATTTTGGTCCATTTTCCATTCCATTCAGCATTTTATATTCTGCACTGCCTGTAAAAAATGCCGCGCTCAGCGCATTTCGCCAAAACCCGACCACTTATAGCAATTACCCTATCAAAGCCCAATAAAAAATCCTAATCACGCAAAATGAATCGGTGTCACTGAATCGTCTCAGTATGTCAATTTTTTTTTCAAAACTAGCCAAAAATAGAGTGAAATAAATAAAACTTTATTTGCAATAAATCTCAGTGGAGGTCAACTACCAAATTTTTTAAGGAGGTTGAGAAATTGATAACGTTGCACTTACTTCCTCAGCAAAAACTAGGTTACTATATAGTAACCTTGTTTTTGCTGAGGCAGTACATTGAAAAAAATGAAGATATAAGCGAGAAGATGCATTAATGGTAGATACTGTACTGTATGAACAGTATAGTTCGACAATGTTTTGCCTTTACTGTGTTACTGCATGTTGTTAGAAAAAAAACAATGATTCATTTTCCGCTTGAATTCCATCTCTGCTGCAATAAGGCTTTGAACAGGTTTGCATCAGGTTATAGCTATACTAAGAGCCGAAAAGTTAATACGGTTTGCTGTGGATCAGAAGTTTCTGTTGTAGAATTTTGCTTAGTCGATGAAGCTGCGCCAAATTTTTTTTGATCAAACGGGATGATTCTCAAAAAGTCATGGCTAAGATTTGGTAATCTAAATTTATCTGGCTAAGTTAGTTCTGTTTGCATTAGATTTTAAAAATTTTACTACTCGGAGAACAGAGGTGGGCAAGTGGTAGTCGGTACTTCAAAAGTACCAACGGTACTTTTACCGCAACTTTGTTGAAAAAAAGGTACTGACGGTACTAGTACTTCTTTAATTCTCCAAAGAAAAATTTTGCTTATTTTAGAAACAATACTTTTGGTGATTTTATACTTTGAACAATGATTGAGTCTCTTATTTGCGTAGTGGTAACTGGTATAACATGCTCAGTGAATGAATTTACGGGAACAATTAGTTAAAGAAAAATTAAATCTTTATTCTACTCGCGGTATTACACCCAAACGTCTAAGGAGTTTGCGGGGCCCTTCCCCGCGACATTGCACTTGGGCAACACAGTTCCTTTCAAAGAAAAAGCTTCACGGTGGCAAGCCATTGGCAACTCAGCGTTTGATTTGACCGGCCCTGAATTTGAACCTCTGACCTCTGGCACCAGAGCCCAGCACATTACCGCAGATGCTATCTGGCCCGTGGAAGAATAACTTACCAGATATTAGTAGAGGCTGTCCATAAAAGTCGAACTCCGCAATCAGAGTGTGGTCGTTTGGTGCGTATTTTTTGCATACAGGGGGCTTTCTGCATTGTGGACGTCCGCATTCCTTCATTACAAAGCATGAAAATTCAGTCGCCTTTATTGCTCCGTTGCTTTTCAACAAGCTTTTGTTAATTTATATCAAACCTTACGCTCGGTTTGTGACCTTTTGTATGTGGTAGCGCACGAGAGTACTAGACTCGTACGTCAAGCAGAGATTTCCTCTTTATGACTTAGTGAGATATTTGTTATGCGAAAGCATCCTTTATATATACTAAAGCCCAAACAAAAATACCACGTAGTTCGTGTGAAATATCCAGCCAAGTGATACCAGCTCAATGTTATCGGTGTGAGTCAAGGAAGTACATTATTCAATGGATAACAACGGCATAGGTTCCTATGACCAAACACTTCACACGACATATTGTCGCCCAGTCGCAACAGATACTTAAACATGCTAAAAACGTGTTTTTAAAGCGTTTCAATCCCACATAAAGTGTAATTTATATTAATATTCTGGTAACCTAGACTCAGTAAGCAGTTATGTCGCCAATAAATATTATTGTTAGAAGGGTCTCAAACATAGGCGTACCAAGGATTTTTGATTGGGGAAGGGGGGGGGGGGCAAATTACAAATCGGATACAATGACGTCATCAAAGATTTTTGAAAGAGGAACTTTTTCTGGGACAAGATATCATAGAATGGAAGATCAGAAGCCGTGACCTGTGTTAGGCACTTAAATACGATTTTGCTACAAGGAGAGGGCTTGAACGAAAAGTAAAAAGTGACAATGTCAGAATTGAGAGACGCGTTGAGTAAATTAATGTAACTGAAACGTATCACAGCCGGGGGTCTGGGGGTGGAGCCATCAGCCGCTAGACAATTTATTGTAATTCTTTAAAAAAAGCAATTTTAATGCCATTGGATCACATTTCGCTCGTGTTCAGAACCATTTGAAAGAACTAGATTTTTAACATTTGAAAGCCAATTGAAACAATTAAATTGTTCAGTCCTACCTTTACTTACAATTTAGTCCAAAACACGTTCAAAATCTTGCATTTTGGAGTTAAATTTTGTAAGTGATTTGGCCCAAGTAGGAAAGTAAAGTACATTGCCTACAACCAGGGCCTCAGAGAGAAAATTTTCCAGGGGGTACGAAGGTCGATACCGGGCCCCGAATCTTATTGGGCCCCCAAGCCTTATCGCGGCCCATGACGTTAAATCATTTTTTGTCGGATGGGTGTTGATCTTTATTTTAAAGTGAGGGGATAACGATATTCGCACACAGTTAGGACCTATGAAAAACACAACTAGACATAAAATTGGGTTAAATCCAGCTAGGGGGTTTGGGGGAGGGCTGTGAGCTCCCCCAGTGGGGTCCAGGGCGGAGCCCCGGAAGCAGTTAGCACTTTTTATGTGTCTCGAGGGTAAAATACAGCATTTGAGCAACATCCCAGCACCAAACTTGCTTAAATTGACAAGCAGAAAACGTGATATACATGAAAGAAAGTATGTAAAGTGGGGGATGATGACATTGACGTAATATTATACAATATAGTGACTTCAATACTGCAAATCCAAATATTTTACTGATAAAAGTTTTAAGAAGTCATCTGCAATCATAGACTTCACAAACCCAAATACCTATTAAACTCATACAGATAGAGTGAGTTACTTAATCATAGTAGTATAGTATGTCAAGTTTGACTCCGCTCTCTGAGGTTGAAATGCTTTTGGATCTCTGGAAATGTGGGTCCTCGTACATTGTCATACTGTAGAATTAGGGCTCTCGAGTCAGAGAAATGTAACAAAACGTTAATTTCGGTGCAAGTGTATGGCTTGTTATACAATTTCCTTTTTTTTAAATCAAATCGGTCACTATTGGATGCCCTAAAGGCTGTGTAGCAAAAATAGCGACCAATTACCAGTACTGAATAGGCTCACTGATATTTTTGCTGTAAGCAAGTTTGATTACGGTGGTATGGTGCGATACCAAAACTTAACGCGGAAACCTGAACTCTTCCGGGCCCATTAGGCCCGGGTACGATGCACCCCCTGAACCCCCCTCTCGTTGGCCCTGCCTACAACAAATTGTTTTAGCGATAAAAATAATCCACTTGAAGACTTTGCTTTGAGATATTTGTTTTGTCATAGAAATAATTAGTTGTAGAGCACACGTACGGCCAGAGAGCCTGGGCCCCCTTTTATCAAATTCATTAATTTTTTCAATGAGCTTTTCTCCTACCTAATTTTATTCAAAAAAAAAGTTTTGTCGCATAAAAACTGGCAAGGTGGAGGTGAATTGTTATTGAAACCCGGTACAATAAATGGTTACGCCTACTAACCATGTTATTGCCCGGGTCGGATTTACATTCCACGGGCCCCTGGCACTTCGGAGATTTTTGCTACATCGTCTTGCCAAACATTGTGAAGACCAAAAAAAAGAATTGCTTACCATTTAAACACCGCTCCCCTGGGACTGTGCCATATGGTAAATCCGTCGCTAGTTATTGTATTACGTTCATGACAAGGTTAGATAAGGGCCTGAGATAGAAACTTTTAGGACAAAAACCTTTAACTTCACTCGGAGTATATATTTAAATTGGTTGGCAAAAATTGAATTGAGGGCGCCCGGGCCGCTTGGTCGTCAATATTATTGTTAATTACTGCTATTCGCGAAAAATCCTAAAAGAAACTGAAACTAAAGAAGCAATAAATTTTTTTCCTTATTTTTTGTTATTGGTGGCATTTTAGTTAGGGGCGGGCCCCTTTTGGCTACGCTCATGGTCTTAAAACATATTTTTGGTGACTTGATAATCCTGCAAAGAAATCGCCATGGCCATTTTCACCTTTCGTAAATTCTCTATGCTATGGTATCCGCGCGAACTGGGGGTGGACACAGTGAGGACACTTTACTCACAAGGAAGTGGGGTCAACGAGGTACTTTTGTACCGCGATACTGCCAATCTCTGTTGGAGAAAAATCTCAGTTCGAGCAATTTTGGCGAAAACATATCCTGCATATTTGAGTTGGATAATGACAATCCCGTGCGTAAATGTTTTATATCGTTTAAATTATTGGAGAAATACTTTTTTGTCATCATTATTTTATTTATTTTTACTATTGGTACAAATTCATTACACAATTTCCACTTAAGGAGTTACAGTAAATATGAAGCAAAATAAGTTCTGGGAACAAAAGTATGCTGTAAGTTGATTTGTAGTAATATTATGGTTGTGTTTTTAGGAAGCATACTGTTGGTGTTGGCCATATTTCAACAAGTCAAATCGACGAGTAAGTATACAGATAGAATCACGGCACGTGTCTAATTGGTATTCACACTTAAGGCGTTTATTTCGCTGAAGCGGAAAAATCTGAAGCTTTCATTTTTCGGAAACGCTATGCAAAGTGTTGCCGAAAGTTGCAATAATTTTTAGGCTCGTTATTGAATAGAGCTGTTAGCTATGGGTGTTCAACCTCAATTACGGGCGAGCTCAGTTAACCAGAGATTAACCTAAGAAAGTAGGCTTGAACAGAAACCAACTCTGCACTCTTTAAATGTATTGGTGATAATCAGTCTTCAACAACAAGAAAAGTATACTCTGCTTTGCAGTTTACATCGCTTTTCTCCGTTTCTCACCACTTTACTCTGTTTCAGACAAAATAAGAACTATTTGGTCAAAACAGTTGATGTTTCATCTGTGTCACTATGAAATGAAAAGAGGTTTTCACGGTCTTGAAAATTAATACAAAACCGAAAAAGCGGCGCGTTGATTTAAACAAACGCAAATTACAAACTGCAAGCAAGTCAGCAATTAGCGCGATCACGAGCCCGCGCTCAAAAACAAAACACATGAAGCGTACTAATCACTAATCAGCGTGATACAAGCTTGTGGCAAAATAGAACACATAAAGCAAACTCAACTCAGTTTTAACCCTATGTTACTCAACCTTTTTTAGGACATTGACCCCTCAACGGCAGGACTTCTGAAGCCCACCATGGTTTTTCGTTAATAACTTGAGAACTATCCAAGCTAGAAATTTCAAAATTTCACTGCATGGCAGAGCATTTATTCATCTTTCAATATAGAAAAAACAACTTTGGAATTAATTTTCGAAAGTTAATGAAATATGCATTTTATTTAAGGTGGTTAAGTTTCCGATCTTAAGCGCTTAATAAGCGTTAAAAGGGATTATAATGGTTGTACGCAATTGCAGTTGAGCGTGAAATGAGATTATAATTGCTTCGCCGTGAGAAGCGGCAACGGTAATAATTAAGATAAAGATGTATACGCAATACGCTTATTGCAGGTCGACGAAATTATTCAAGCATCCCAAAAATTTCGGACAATTATAATTATTTGAACTGATGTAAACATAGTTAGATGACATATGATAAGCTTTATTTATGCGTTGTATAAGTTGATATACATTGTAAAATTGTATTTAATTCTTCATGATTGTGGACAAAACTGTACCGTAAATTAATGCCTCACAGTATAATAAATTAATTGAATTATTTTTTGGGTAAAATACTGCCCATACAATGATAGCCCCGTAAACTTAAAGACAACGTACGTCAAAGCTCTAAATCGGGCCGGGCTTTTCGAGCCGGGTTTGGACCTGAGGTTGACAAAAATTTCGGGCTTAATTCCGGCCTAAGGAGAACTGTTTTTTTTTTTTCGGTGTTTAAAAATATAATCAAAATAACCTGGCAACATAGCTAAATTTTTCAGACCTAACTTAACTTTCGGGTTTTTGAGCATGATTTGGACTTTAAATTAGTTTTTGGGTTTGGGATTATATTTTCGGATTCGGGCCTGAATTAGTCGGCTCGTTTACTAGTCTGACGTATGTACAAAAGAGTTGTCGCAAAACCAAATACACTACTTTTTCATAAACGCGCAATTTCGTTAGCTATAAAAATACAGCGATAAGCTGCGAGCTGACCTCATTTACTTCAATTGTGGCGTGTTGTCATATTGCATTTATTTCAAATCAAATCTCTTATTATACTCACTGCATTACGCCGAAGCTTGTTACGAGTTGACGGGGCCCATCTTCGCGTCATTGCGCCCAGACAACACAGCTTCATTCGAAGAAATGCCGCAACGGTGGTGAGCCGTTGGCAACACTGTGTCCAATTTTACCGTCCAAGATTCAAACTTCAGACCTGCCTTTCCAGAGAACGCGATTTTATTAAGATTTGAAACTTTTGAAGCAAAATGTTTGCTACAACAAACTAACATATTATTTGGCTGATAACGGCTATTGCTGTTTAATTTACAGTACTTTTCTGTGCTCATACTTTGTAAAAAAAATTAATAGAGCTAATGCGGTTAAAGTTTTTTTTGCTATAAGTTGGAAAAATCATGTTTTTTACTTATTTTTTTAAAATTTGCTCAAACAATTTATACTAATAAAAGATTTATTTTATTATTCATTCAGATTAAATGTTGCGGATTGCTCATATTATATAAAAGAATGATTGTTTTGGATTCTACAATCGTAAATTTATTGTGATCGCAGTTTTACGGAATTAACCACAAAATTACTCCCAAACGTAATTGAACAAATAAAAACATTTTCATGCGAAACAAGTACTAATCGTTTACAAAAATCTCTGATAATGCTTTTAACAATAGAGATACTAATTAAAGTCAAACCATAGACAAGAACAACGATTAGAATAAGCGCTAAATAAACAATACGGAATAGCAATCAGGCGTTGGTTTTTATACTCAAGTGAGTATTTACCAGTATTGCTTATCTTATCTATATAAGGTATAGCGCGCTAATGCTCCGTGAATCGTAGTTGATCTGCAGCTGGTGCTGACGACCTTTAGGCATTACAATCACAAAATCACTGTAGTGCGTATGAAATGATCCAAATCGAGGGTACAATTTAATAATTTCGAACTGCGTAATTTACTAAAAAACTGAAATTTAAGAGTATCCAATTCAAGTCATTAAAATTTGGATAAAATTGCGTGTTGCATTGCAAATGTTGTTATTTAACATATTTGACAAAAGCACCGAATATCCATACTATGTATAAAGTGAGTTTGGCAACTTGATAGCTGTTTTTTAGATGGGTTTTGTTTTTGACGAACATTGTGAGTTCTATACAGTCCATATTTTATTTATATCGTGTTTGCTTGTTGTTTTTTTTTGTTTTTGCTCGGTCATGGCGCTACGTTTTTTGTGTGTGATGGGGAATTGTCAGAGGCCTGTGCACGAGTCGAGCAGCCGACCCTAACAATAAACCTAGTGAAATGTGCGACCAAATTTTTAATACGATAACTTCTAATATAGCTGACTGTGATTATATTGACTTCTATGACAACAGTTCAAATTTATGGAATGGTAACGACTCTCTGATACTAGTGCACCTTAATATTAGATCACTTCATAAAAATTTTGACGATTTGCATGAATTTGTCAGCTTGCTTCCTTTCAAACCAGACGTAATATGTCTATTCGAATCTCGAATAAACCAACCTTTGAAAAACATCCAACTTCAAGGGTATAATTTTCTCAATGCTAAACCTGGTAAAAAAGCGGGCGGTGTAGCAGTTTACTTGAGTATGAAATTTAATTTTACTCAACTCAAAAGTTTTCAGCTGTATGGGACGGAATCCATATGGTTAAAAATCTGAAACAACAATTCCACAAAAACAATTCTAATTGGCTCTGTCTACCGGCATCCAACCGAAGACTCAAATAAGTTTTTAGATGATTTTTCAGATTGTATGGAAAAGCTCGCTGGTGAAAAGAAAAGGTTCTACATTATTGGTAATATTAACATTGACATCAATAGAACTAATCAAAATAGTCCTCAAGCTGACAGATACATGCAAGTGATAACAAGTAATGGAGCGTTTTCTCTTATAACTAAACCCACCAGGGTCACGGATAAAACGGCAACAGTAATTGACCATATTATCACTAATGATACAGCGCATTCAATTTTACCCCGTGTTATACGCACTTCTCTAACGGATCATTACGCAATCATGTGTAAAATCAGCAAAATTGAAAAGCTTGGCAAAAAATTATCTATTACTCTCTTCAGAAATAAAAAAAAACTTTTGTCCAGAAGCTTTTTCTGACAATCTAGATTGGGTATTAGGCAACTTTATTTCAAATAATTTTCCTTTGAATCGTGGCAATTTTAATAAGACATGTGACCAGTTTGTAAATTTAATCGCTAAAATTATCGATAAGCATGCTCCGCTCCAACGTCGGAGTCGGAAGCAAAAAAAACAAACCTTGGATTACTAAAGGAATATTGATCTCCATACGGAAAAAAAATGCCATGTTTAGAACTCATTTCATTAAAGGTAATCTCGCTGAAAAAACCCTGTTTAGGCTTTATTCCAATACGCTTACAAGAATAAAAGCCTTATCTAAAAAGATTTATTTTTGCTTCGAATTTGCACGTAACAAAAAGAATCCGCGCAAAACATGGGAAATAATACGCTCAGCGTTGACGTGTAAACCGAACCGTGAACCCCCCGCTGCGTTTAAAGAAACAGAAACACAACCCCAAACGTTATTGCGAATCAATTTAATGATTATTTCTGTAGCATAGGATCTAATTTGGCCGATAGCATAATTTGTAGTTTTGTACTACGCATAAACAACCTAAATATTTTCTTGAAAAAAAGGTATCTGATTCCATTTATCTTGAACCTCCAACTAATAATGAAATCTTAAATCAAATTATTTCCTTGAAAAATAAAGCAGTGGGGTACGACAACATCCAGCCATTTTTTATTAAAGTAGCCAGATTTGTTATCGCCCCATATCTCAACTTATTTCTTAACTTCGTGTTTACTGAAGGTATTATTCCTAGCAATTGCAAAGTTGCCAGGGTCGTCCCCGTCTGCAAAACCGGAGCAAAAGACGACATGAATAATTACCGGTCCATTTCGATACTCACCTGCTTTTCTAAAATTATTGAGAAAATTCTGTATGCACGACTCAACAAATTCCTTAAAAAAACACAATGTAATCTACGAAAATAAATATGGATTTTAAAGTAATGTTTCTATTGTGCATGCAATGCTGGATGTTGTGACCTCCTGTTACGATAATATTAACGAATCCTGTTATACAGCTTTGTCTTTTGTCGATTAAGGAAAAGCTTTCGATACAGTGTCACATGAAACACTTTTGATAAAACTGAGCAACTACGGTATTCGGGGTGTGGCTTATGATTTGATTCACTCTTATCTTCATAATAGACAACAGTTTGTATCTAACAACCAATCAAAATCCGACCTAAAATTAACTCATTGTGGAGCCCCCCAGGGTTCGTCGCTTGGCCCCTTGTTTTTTCTTGTTTACATCAATGACCTAAATTTTGCCTTAAAAAGCCAACCTAGACTTTTTGCTGACGACACCTGTTTAATTGTGAAAGGCTTAAATCCTGAACAATTGCAAATCAAAATTAATTCGGAATTACAAAACCTCCATCAATGGTGTTGCGTAAATAAACTTTCGAGCAACCCTTCCAAAACCAACATCATAATTATTCCCCCTAAACAAACGAATGCAACAATTCCTCATCTTCACTTGACAAGTAATGGATCCGCGATAAATATTGTTGATAGCGCTGAATATTTAGGAGTTGTGATCGATTACGAACTCAATTTTAAACGGCACATTGAAATTATGGAAGGAAAAGTGGCTCGCTCCGTTGGAATATTATCCAAATTAAAGCACTTCTTTCCTCAAAACTTTATGTTGCAACTTTGTTATGCATTAGTGCATCCGTTCTTATCCTACGGTATTATTATCTGGGAAGCCACTTATCCAACATACATGAAAAGATTGAAATCTTTACAGAATCGAGCAATACGAGCGGTCGCCAGATGTCACTACAGAGATCAAGTAAAACTATTTTACAATCAATTTAGGATTTTGCAAATTGACGATCTATTAAAGTATGAAATTGCTAAATTTGTTCATTGTAATATAACCAACAAAACTCCTAATTCGTTTCGCAATTATTTTTGCAAAACTGCTGAATATTCAAGGCCGAGTTACGAGACAATCAAGTGATAATTCGAATCTTTATATTCCACGCTACCGAACCAATAAATTGCAAAGACGCATTAAATGTCAGGGAGTCAAGATCTGGAATTCCATACCTCAAAAAATTAGGGTGCTACCTTATAATAGATTTAAAATTCAGTATAAAAATTTTCTGCTAAATCAGTAGCAATTAGTTTTGCTTGCACGTCTCGCAAAAACTATTTGGATCTTCCGATTCTTCTTCGGTAGGTTTATGAGGTTTGGTCGATGACATGCTAGTAAAACTATAAAATTTAATAAAGGTACATTTCACCAAAAAATATTCAAATCTCAATATTACCCGCTAAATCAGTAAATTCTCTTGACATTTAGAGTGGTTGCTTGACTTGGTGACCGCGAGGTCCCTTCGCAACTTCCCTGTTGCAATTCTAATCAATTTTAATAACTGCCATTGTATTGTTACTGAGCGACTAAATAAAATTTGTCTTGTCTTACAATATGAATGATATTGTCTTGTTAACGATTTCTAATTGTCTTACAAAATTGCACTATAACAATACTTACGTAATATATTTGCTATAGCTTTCAAAAAAAACTGGCTGGTTGTTCGACAAAAAGTAGAATGCGTTACAAAATGATAGGCATTTCTATACGTTTTTATGATTATCTAAACATGTGAAACACTTTTTGTACAAAGTAAAAATACGACCAAAACGTAAAAAACTTTTGATCGTTTTGGGGATTAGTCTTCAAAAATCCTACGGTATGGGGGGCACTAGGCAGGGTCTGCGAGAGTGGGCTAGGTGGTACATCGTACCCAGGCCCTGGGTTTAGGAAGCCCAGGAGAACCTATAAGTTCACACGCACTCAATTAGTTGTAGTTTGGTGTGCATGCGAACAAAAGCCGGCCGGATTTCGGGTAGAGATCTTTTTTTGGTCTTCACGCAATTTTGAACAAAAGCTGGCCTAATTGGCGATGAAGAGCTTTTTTTGTCTTTACCCAAATAAAAAGCTCTTGGTCTTCATCCTATTTCCCGCCCTGGTCTTGGCAAAAGAACTAGATATCAGTTTTCGTACCCAGATAAAATTTCTCTTTCAGGCTCTGGTCACATGGCAAGGCCTAAAAAAAGCAAGTTTCAGAACAGTTTAGAAGGTTTATAGGTATTACTGCAATGCGAAATGCAAAAATTTAGAAACTGAAAACTTCTCTGATGTTATTTACGCTTGAGTAGCGATATACTTCGATTATTATTATCTAACTAGCGATAACGTTTTGGTCTCTAGAGAGGGAGGTCTGAGGTTCAAATCTCGGGCCGTTCAAATCGGGAACAGTTTTGTGAACGGCTCGCCACTGCTGAAACATTTCTTCGGAAGGAACTGTGTTGCCCGGGCGCAATGACGAGGAGATGGAGCCCACAAAATTGCTACACACTTTGGTGTATTACAGCAACATTAATGAAGATTTAATTGATTTAATTTGAAATATTTGTCTCGTAAAACTAGTTACAGAAACATTGTATTTGTAATATAAATAAAATGCAATACATAATAAAAAAGCATCAACTTAGGGGCGTGTGATTGAACTAGTTGATGGCTTTATGTGTAAGTAAAAACAAAGCTTTTCAATTTCAATTTTTGGCAATTCTTGTAAATTGGATGTAGGGCATTAAAACTAAGGCTAGACTGTATTAAGCATTAATTTATATTATGCATTTAGTGACTAGTTGGTTGAACAGTTACGCGATTGCTTGTGGAACGGGAAGTGAAAAGTCAAATCCCGGGCAACGCAATTTCGACACAATTTGGTTACGGCTCGCAGCCTCTGCTACATTTATTCGGAAGGAACTGTACTGTCCAGTGGCTATGGCTCGGAGCTGGGCACCGCGTCTTGTCAATCGTTTTGATATGATTTTGCTGGTATTGCCCAATGAGGAATTGGTTTTGATTTTTTGTGTTGGCGTATAGCTTACACAACCTGTAACTGCATTGAATCATTATTCGTTTTCTGCTACAAGATTGTTTTGCTCGATTGTAATTTGCAAGGAATCATTGCATTGCAAACCAATTATAACTCTATTCAATCGAAATTAGCATAAAAACAAAGACAAAGGAACCTAATTTTCGTTTATTGCCTCGGGCGTAGTAACTTTTCGTTCGCAACGCAGTCAGATTGTAATCCATCTAATCTGGGACACCAATTTACTCTAATCCTTTTAATCTCTAGCAGAAATATTAAGCGCGAAATTAAAATTTTACACCGAAAACTAGAAATTTGCAAAATTTTAAAAAATTTGTCAAAAACCCCCATTTTACGCTTGAACCCCTTACGTTGTATAAACAAAAACAGTTTCATCGTCATTGGCAAAAACAAATAGGAAAAGTCAGGAAACTTCAGGTTTTTATTGCAGACCAAATTTAAGTAATTACTGTTTGTAACGAGTGTGGGGTTCGGAAGCCCTACCGTTGAGTAATGAAGGGTTAAACTAACAGTATTTGACTTTTACAACATAGCAATAGGCCTTAAGCAGTAGCACCTTATTCTAATTAAAAAAAATTGTGATTATACTGTATATTCATTAGAGCGGCGTACTTGATCGATTTTTATTTGCGATCTTTAATTTAATGTTTTTGAGTTCAAGTTCATTAAAAAGATCAAGTTTTTTGAGTGTTAATATGCCAAAGATTAATAAGTCTACGTGTCCACTATCGGTGCTCATTGCAAATAAAAAATGAAACGACATTGCCGCTTTTGCTCTGTGCTAATATATAGGCTATACCAGGGGTCGGCAACCTTTTTTATACTGCGGACCGGTTAAAAACAGAAAAATTTTTGCGAACCGGCTTTCAAAACCACAAATGTTTTGAAATGAAAATGTAAATCTGCTTCATTGAAGAAAAAAAAAAAAGGTCTTCACCTCAAATTGGAACGGCTTTTGTGTTCGAATTCATTGAAGACCAAAAGAAAAAAAATTTTTTTTCACCTAAAATTGGAATGGATTTTGTGTTCAGCCTGCAATGGGGAGCGGCAGCCAATTCAAATCTTCCCTGTTAATTGATGATTAATTTGCATTGTTGTTGTAACAAACCTGAATTATTGTAGCACTTCCTGTAAACTGAAAGTATTTCATCACAAAATATTACAAATGTTTTCCAAAGTATTTAACCTGGAAAAGTATTGTTCTTTTTGGCATCTCCAACTGAAGAGAGCTTAATTAACAGTGATCAGAGCAAATTATAATTTTTATTCAGAGTCAAATTTAGAAATCATTAACAGACTGTTTCACTCTTACGGGATCATCAAAAGAGAACTTTTAAACAACACATACAAAAAACAAGTTGATTAGTTACAGTTGAAACATACATTTGATAGCGGTTATTAATATCTTAATCTTCTGATAAAATTCTCAAGTTTGATCTCAATTTTCCGAGAAAATTCTCGAGTATGTTTAATAATCGCTATCTAATGTATTTTTTAAGTGCAACTAATCAATTTGTTTTTATCATAGGTGGGCACGGTACTTTGCAAAAGTACCGCGGTACCAGTACTCGGTATTTTGCTAAAATTAGTACCGCGGTACCGGTACGTCTACGGGATTGTAAATCGTTTCCGCTACTAGAGCGCATTGCGCAGACCTACAGTTCGTTTTACAGAAAGTTGCAGTAGAATAGTAAGCAGTTGCAGTATTAGTATTACTACTATAGTGAGTACAATGTACTAACTAGTTATGGAGTTGACTCGATAAAGTATCGAACTTATACGGACTACGGTCATCGGGCTACATTATCCACTACAGTATCTTGCCATACCTGTCAACATTTGAAAACGCCAAATCGGGAGATTTCTTACCACCAAATTCAATAACTGGAAAGTTTCGCCACCCAGATGTCATTCCTGTTTCTACTGCTTAAATAATTATTGTTATCTTCTATTGTTGGTACATATTTCCAAAATTTTGACATTACCGTTCAAGTTCTCGTAGTTCTAGCTACTAAAAGACAGACTAATTAAATCAAGCAGTCTTTTTGTTTTGGATACGGCACCACATAATCGGTAGAATTAGTACTGTTTCATACACTTCACAAACACACGGCATAAAAAGTCATGCTGTACATTCAGCGCAGCAGACCCTTTCCGAACAATACTGAACGATAAAAATGAAACATTATTCAACCACGTCTACTTTGAACAGACCCGCAGCCCCCAGAAAAAATTTTCGCCCCCCGCTGTAGACAAAATTAGTTGTACGTGTATAGTGGTATTTTAACTAGCGCTGCCTCTTAACTAGTTTTCCTCCTCCACCCACCCTTAGTTAAAGTCAGTCACGAGAGTTAAAGTTAGTCCCGCAAGTAGAAGCAAATACCTTAAACATTTGCTTCTACTTGCGGGACTGACTGTAACTCTCGTGGGCTTGATTGTATTTGTATGTGGCTTTTTTGGCAGCATTCAACCTTACTTTGGAAGGTTTAAAGCCAGCTGCACTGCAGTTACATTTTAATTTTTAACTGAAAAATGCGCACACAGTGTCATTGTGCAAACTGGTTCTGTTTTCGGTGACAATCTTCCGCACCATGGAAAAGGTTCTTTCGCAAGATGCGTTTGAGTGAGGTATGAGTGATTTCATTAATGCAGCATGATTGCTGAAAATTCGGTCCCTGGCTATTTTCTTCCGCCCCATAAAGCCCCAAAACTTGTCCACTTGCAGATCGTTGGGCATTTCAGCGTCATCCTACAATTGGTACTCTAAAAATTCACCACAAAGGGTATCTTCGTCGAAGCCAAGATGAGGGAATGATTAGGAAAACTTCGTAACTGCATGTATAGAATTTATGTCGTGAGTAAAAAATAAACTGAAGATATATTTTTTCTGCTCATGCAAAGTTTTGGGTAGCCTAAACACCTCCGATTTTAAAAAATTCAAATTTTTACAGCAATCCCAATCTTTGTAGACTAGACCATAATAATATTAGTTCAACAAATTTTAAGTCGCTCTAGGCCTACAATTTGGATTTTTTAAATTGCCTCTCCTCTTACCTTCGTTGATCAGTAAAGTTTTTGTCTTTCCAGCTCCAAATTTTTTTGCGCCAGCTCGCTGTCTGAAAACATGTCGCTGACGATTTTCGAAAATTCATCACAAATGGCCAACGGCAAGTTGCTCTTCACCACGAACATTGCAAATTTTGTTTCCGCGTAAACAAGTTTATCGTTCTCTTCTGGCACCTTCACCGTAAAGCTGGTTATCCTTCAAATTCTTTTTTCGGCTGCAATTCTCTTTTTATGATTTTCGGAGACGACGTGTTTCGTTACGTCATTTTTCCCTCTTCGAGCTAGATTCTGCAAAGTTACGTTTTGCGTATTCATTCCTTTTATGGTGTTTACATTTGAAAGGATAATCTTTCTCCCAAGATTGCTCGTACTTGCAGCTATACTTCTTTTTTTACTTTTACCCGCCTCTTCTTGCAACTCTCGCTGACCATCTGTTTTGCACTTATTTGTACTAGCACTTTCTCCGACAGACGCCATTAGAAGAGCTTAGATCTTCACAGTTGCAATGCTCTACAATAATCTGTACCAGAGACTGCACTTTGCGCATGCCATTGTTATTTATTACGTCATCAATTTTTAACAATTCGAATTGATATAACCCGTCATGTGAAAGCAAGATCACACATTAATTTTAAAATCCAAACTCTTGAAAAATTTAAAATCGGTCGAAGCAGGAATCGAAGTGTGTTCTTTCCCTTTCAGAAAAAAAGATTTGCAAACAAAATTGATTGATTTTTCAAAAAACTGATTAATCTTTAAATTCAAAATATCTTGAGCTAAATCGGGAGATTTTTGGTTGAGATCGGGTGATCGGGAGAAATCCTCGAAATCGGGAGTCTCCCGACCAAATCGGGAGAGTTGACAGGTATGGTATCTTGCAGAGGTGGAGTTCTCAAGGACGTCCTTGGCTTCGAGGACACATTTTGAAGTCCTTGGCCTCGAAGGTCAAGTCCTTGGCCTCGAAGCCTCAAGTCCTCGAAAATTGCCCTGTCCTCGGCTCGAGGACAGCACTATTTTTTGAACAGTCGAAATTTCGATGGAAAACGCCAGAAACTTCGCGGAAAATTTACGAACACCTTTTTTGTTTTCCTCGCTTGGAGCATAGGCGTAGCCAAGGCGGGGAGGTAGGGGACAAAGGGCCCAGCCAGGTCCCCCTCAATTAAAATTTTACCAATGACAAAAATGTGACAAAAAAGCCGATTGTTTCTTCAGTTTCAGTTTCCTTTTAGCATTTTTCGCTTACAACAGTAACTAACAACAATATTGAAGACCACAGACCCCGGGCTCCTTTCAATTTAGTTTTTGCCAGCCAATTTAAACGTACAACCCGAAAGAAATGGAGAGTTTTTGTCATAAAAGTTGCTATCTCAGGTCCACATTTAGCCTTTTCGTGAACGTAATGCACTAATCAGGGCCGGATCTATCATAATATGGCGCAGTATCAGCTAGGGGCCCCACGCTGAAATCGTAAGGCTTTTTTTGGTCTTCACCTATATTTGGCAGAAAGATGTTGCAAAAATCTCCACAGTGCCAGGGGCCCAGCGCGATGTAAATCAGGCCCGGCAGTAACACGGTTAGTAGGCGTAACCAAACTAATCATTTATTGTACCATTTTTCAATAACAATTCATTAATTCAACTCCAACTTCGCCGGTTTTTACGCACGAAATACTTTTAAAAAAATTAGCCATGGAAAATGCTGATTGAACAAATCATTGAACTTCAATTAAGGGGACCTGGGCCCCCTGACCAAACATGTACTCCTATAACTGGTTATTTTCATGACAAAACAAAAATCTTTAAGGAAAATCTTCGAGTGGATTATTATTTACTGCTTAAATGTAGCAAGAGACAATGCGCCTCATTTCCCCCTACCTGGACCAAATCACTTACAACTAAAATCTAACTCCAAAATGCCAGATGTTAAACGTATTTTGGACTAAAGTTGCCAGTAAAAGGAGGATTAAACAATTTAATTTTTTCAATTGGCTTTCAAATGTCAAAAATCTAGTGCTTTCAAATGGCTCTGAACACCTGCAAAATGTGATTCAATGGCATTAAAAAAGCTTTTTTTCTCAAAAAGTTACAAAAAATTGCCCAACGGTTACAAAGCCTCCGGCGGCTGGGAACACCGCCCCTAGACCCCCGTCTGCGATACCTTTGAGTTACACTAGCTTTTTCAACACGTTTCTAAAGTTAGATATTTGCGCTTTTCAAGTATTAGTTTAATCCCTCTCTCTTTGCAAAATCCTGTTATACCTGCCGACAGGCAACGATTTCAGATCTTCCACCTTTTGATATCTTTGTCCCACAAAAACTTCTTGTTTGGAAAATTTTTGATGACGTCATTGCATGGGATTTGTGATTTAGGCCTCCCCCAATCAAAAACTCTGGGTACGCCTATGAATTGGAGATCACCTAAAAAACTTTTTTGAAGACCTTTTTTTTTTAGAGAACACTTGCGGCTGTGTCCTTGGCCTCGAGCATTCCTATCCTTGGCGTCGAGCATTCCTATCCTTGGCCTCGAGAGGGTCTGTCCCCGCAAAGGCTGTCCTTGGCCTTGGATTTTTTTTGTGTCCTTGGCCTTGGCCTCGAGCCTTGTGTCCTCGACTCCACCTCTAGTATCTTGTCACCAGTAATAACCAAACAGCAGTCACTGTCGATTTCTCCGAAGACTTGTAAATATTGTTTGCCTTTGGTTAGTTTGTCTGCAGCTGTTTGTCTGAATGAATGTTCTTTGTTGTTGTGTTTGTGACGTCATAATGCCTGTCGCTTCGTATGCCTGTTGCTTGGCATGCTTGTACCAGTTCGTTGTGCTTGTGAGAGCGTTTGTGGGCTGGGCTAGGCTAGTTAGTCCGGTTAGGCGAAACGGGTATTAGGGGTTTGGTTAGCGTACGTGATGGCAGGCATAGTTAGGCCTCTTGTGCATAACATAAGCTTGTACTTATTAATATACTGTGCTGCAGAATCTAAGCTTAGAAGGCCTATGTTTGTTTGGCAGGCCAGCGCTCGGCTGGTTACGATTTTTTTGAGCTCAAGTGGCGAGCTATATGTTTAATTGAAGATTCCCGGTTTGGCAAAGATTATTTTGGTAAGTTTTGACTGCTATGTTTGTATGTATGTTATCGTAGTAGAGTAGCCCTGGCTGATGGATTGCAGACCGATTATTTCAAAGTATTGTCGTAGGCTAATGGCGTCAATCTAGTTGTGTGTGTTATTAACTGAATGATTTGTCAAGTTTTTTGTTTTGCGTGATGTTTAATTGTGTTTTTGCTTGTGCAGAAACCGCCACCATCGAAAGGCGCGTATTTCAAAATTTTCCTTATTAAAATCAATTCCTGGTAAAGCGAGTGTGGACCGCGACGTCGCCAAACCCGCGCGAGCTCAGTTTCAACAGTCACCTCTTAAGCATCCCGTGCGTAAGTTGGCACTGAAGGCTACTCTGACGATACATCAGCTCCCAATTATTGCACAAGTGACATCCACACAAAACTTAGACACTGGGGGATAAATTGCACTTTTGGCAAAGTGAGCTGTTTTGATTTGTTTTTAGTTGTTTCGTTGCTGCAGTTACTTTTGGGATTTCTTATTTAAAGCTAGATGGGAGCTTACAAGTTGCCATCCTATAAACGAACGACGCATGTTAATGGTGATTTTTAAAAAACTTTTTTGTTTCCCCGTAATGAGAGCAATTTCAAAATTACAGCATTTTTTATTGCTGTTGTATAGCATATTTATTCTCTTGTCACAGCACTGCGTTAGACGCTAGTTATTGGACATTCCGCACGCTTTCATTGTGATAATTACTTCGTGCTTGGAGGAATTTGCCCCTGCTGCAGTGTTTCTAGTTTTCCAATGTCTCGTGAATTTCGATTTCTTGCCACTAAATTTATTACTTGTTCAAAGCCACAAGCAGAGATAATCATCGTAAAGCACCCTATTCAAGGACGCAGCAATGTAACCAGAATGTGGGTTGAACACAGATTATGCAATTAGGATTGTCGCAAAAAAGCTTTGGCGCTTTCGGCCACGCTTTAGGGAACTCTCAAGAAGATTCTTGGTCTCTTCTAATTACAAAAAAAATTAGTTTTATAGCTAAAGCCGTTAAAATATTTATTTTTTGTAAGGTTCAATTTCGGGGGTTCTAAAAGTGGTGCAATTTTATAAAAATTGATTTCTGGGGGTTTAAATTGTGGGGTTTCCGGGGAGGTGGCACCCAAAAATTTCAAGAGACAAAACCGTGTTTTTAACTCGACAATTTTGTACAAAAATTAGATTGCGTTGTTTTGCCCTTTAGAACTTATTGAAAGAGCGTACAATGTTCAGAAAGAAAAAACCTCATCGCGGCCAAAGTGGGATTGGTGCAGATAAAAGGATTTTTTGAGATAATTTTTCTGTATAAGTATTACCGGGTGAAATACTTTTGGCCGTATTATACACCGTTGGTAAATGAGAACATCTTCTTCGCCAAACGTTCCAGGTATATCTAAAACCAAAAGCTAATACAAATGGAGGCCGGCAGTAACGTGCAGTAAAATTTTCTTCATGCAAGCACGTAGCCAAAAATCTGCGATGGGGGAGGTGTTGCGGGGTCTGGGGGCGGATCCCCTAACCACCGGAGGCAGTCGGGGTCTGGGGGCAAGACCCCCAGCCACCGGAGGCATAGGGTGTGGGGGTCGGATCCACCAGCACTCCAAAAAAAACTTTTTTTTCGGCAAAAATAACTTAATTTTAGACCTATTTTGATAAAAATTAATGCCATTAATACGTGGCATAGAAATTAGCAGCGCAAAAAATGATTATACCGTACTAGTTGCATAAATGGGCTATGTACGAGGTAGCTATCGCTAGCATTTCAGTTCTCTTCTTTACAAGTTGGTAAATCATAAAATTCTATTTCGGTAGGTTGGTAAACCTCTCAAGGAGTAATCTATTACGGCTATATTTTACAGTGAAAAAAATATATATAAAGGGGGCCTACCGAAGGAAGGTCGAGAGAAGTGGTTGGTAATTAACATACACTGAATAGCCCTCCCCCCCTATTTCTGCGCTTGTATACATTTTTTTTTTGATGAAACCTATGTTAAGCATTTTTCAATAAGCGATCAAATTTGATTACCAATTTTCGACTATTCTTTAAAGTCTTTTTTCTGATTTATAGGTTTTATTTTTGACAAATTAGCCCCCCTCCCCCTTCAATAAACGTTTCAAAATATGCTTTAAATAATTTTTTATAGTCCCCCAGCGCGCCCCCTGGCTTCGCTACTGTATTCACGTCTGATGTGATGAGTATTCATTACGTAAGTCGTCTCTTACAATTTTTTCTTAGCGGTTCTACTTTTGTTTCGCTGGTGCATGAATACTGGTAATGCATTATTTTGCCATTGCAAGACAACGTCAATTTTTCAAATGGTCCAGCAAACTGCTAACGCTAAGTCCCTGCGGTGGTAGTAGCGAGTAAGACCAACAGTTAAACACTAAATTAAAAAAAGATTCGTTGTTTATTTGGTTTATTTGCAAGCATTTTTACAACGTTTTAAGTTTTTAATTACGTTCGTAAAATCCCTACTAAAAAATAAAACAAAACTAAAGTATCGGTACCGCCAAAAAATACCAAAGTACCGCGGTACCGGTACCACAAAAGTACCAACGGTACCGATACCAAGAAAGTACCGCGGTACTGCCCACCTATGTTTTTTTTATATGTTGTTTAGAAGTTCTCTTATGATGATCCCGTAAGGGTGAAACAGACTGTTAAGGGTTTCTAAATTTGACTGTGAATAAAAATTATAACCTGTAAAAGTATACGGCCCTGTGACAAACTCTCCACGGACCGGCACCAGCCCGCGGATTGGTGATTGGCGGCCACTGGGCTATATAACACAAACTTTTGCATGAAGATTTCAATTCGAGTGCTATGTTACCCGAAATTATTTTTGTTAGCGCTATAATTGACCGCTTGATTAATATGCAAAACTGCAGAAGAGAAATTGTTAACAACTTATTTGTAATGCCGTGAATCTTTGTAATCACAAACTCATTTCTTAATATTGATTTTTTTTGTCAAAAACAAAGCTAAGTTGATTTAAACTACAGAGCAGCAAATATTAACGAAGTTAAACTTTTTCTACAAACTCGAGGCAACTGTCAGCTGTCGCAATAACAATTGCAAAGCTTTCTCTTTAATACTGATGTGAATGTTTTTTTGCCTTCGTTTTTTAAAAAAAAGCGTGTTTTTTTCCTGCAAAACATCGCTTAAAAAAAATTTTTTTTCAGAAAATTTTTGTTGCAAATGAAAATGTTGATTGTGCCAGGCCCGGCTCCACGGGGGCATTTCGGGGCCGTGCCCCCCAAATCACTGCTTATGCCCCCTCAACGAGAATTGTACCCCCCCAAGGGGGGATTGTGCCCCAAAGAAATTAGCAGGCTCGGTACTACTGGAGTGCAATTCGAGGCCTGAGACTCCCAAAATACTGGTTATCAACCCAAAATTCGTGAGCAAGAACTGTTTTTTCGTAGATTTTGCAATAAAGACCGTTTGCTTTTGTGGTTTCACCCCAGAATTCATGAAAATTTGCGCATTTTTGAGATAAAGACCTTTTTTTAGGTCTTTACCCCAGATTTCGTCGAATTTCGCAATGAACGCCTTTGTTTTTTTAGTCCACACTCTCGAATTCAACGAATTAAAGTTTTTGTGCCCCCCCAAAATTTGTTTATGGCCCCCCAGTCACGCTATCCTGGCGCCGGGCCTGGATTGTGAGATGCTATCTGTAGACTTCTCACTGTTTTCCAACAATTTTTAATCTTCAAATTTCTAGTTTCGTTGAAGCAGTTTCAAGGGTTCGGCGGAGGGTTATATCTTATTGCTTCCATGCAGGTTAGGCACAGTGAGTTATATTGATATACATAAACTTATAGGATTCGCCGAATGTACGATACAAACTTCAAGTGTTTGGCTCCTTCATCGCAAGGTTGAGAGTAGCAGCGGTTATCAATCAATTGTTTGTCACCGATGAGTTCATGCTTGAAATTTGAGCACCAATAGCGGTTACTTCTTATTGATGTTCTTGCCTTTGGTTTTCGTGGACTTAAGTTTTGGAGTGAACAATGTATTTGAGATCACTAGAGTAGACGTTCCAACTATCGCTTTTAGGAATCAACAAGATAACAAAACACAAACTAATAGCAATCAACAGGATTTTAAAATATAAGCTATTGTAAGCGAACGCCTCAAAGCACTTCACGCCAAAGACGACTTATCGTCTTTGGTCCATACCGATACATTAACTACGCAATAAGAAATCTAATCTTGAAAATTGTAAAAGTTGGAAAAGGCCTGAGAGTTTGTAGTGCTTACCGGCATTACGTTTACGCGTACGCATTATACATGATCTTTTTTCTATCAGTTTTTGCGCTTGACGGCATAATAATTGGGACTTTGGCGACGCTTCGGGTCAAAAGTCCCTTGTGTTTTTTTTCGTGCAAATTTATGAACTTTGCAATCGTAGGCTGATATCACTATAGCTTCAAAACAGCTGAAGGTAGAAACTTGAAATTTAAAACTTAGATGGGGCTCATATAGAACAATCTTTTTGCACATTTTTTGGGCAATCGGTTTGGTGATGCGAATTTCTGAGCCAAAAACTGAAATGCCAATTGAAGGTTTAAACCGCTCTAGCTCAAAAACTAAATGCTGGAGGAGAATAAAAGTTCGGAATTAAAAAAGCGCCTGGAAATGCAGTTTCAGCTCCCAGATTTAATTTGTGACGATTCCGACACTATGCTTTTTCTTTATTTCTGTGTTTTTTTGTTTTTTTTTCTTTCCATTAAAAACTTTTTTTACCGATACAAAAAATCCAAAACCACCAAAGCTAGAAACTTGAAGTTTGGAAATATGATAAGTCTGTATATGAAGCTGCGCACCTGCATTTTTGGAGGCGTAAAGTCACGTGGTTTGTGTCAAACTCACACAAAACTTGTGATAGCCAAGTTTATTTAGTGATTTTAGTCAACTACGCACGCGTACTGCCGTGGCCTAGTGATTAAAGTAGCCAGAGTTTGAAACTATTGTGGGTGAATAAATCTGAGCTCAAATTTCTAGTGGGCCATTGGTTTTCTTAAATAAAAATCGTATCATATAAAGCATAGTTTTGTTTTTAATGAAACAAAATTGCAATAAATTTTTTTCTTTTGGCTTTAGATATGATCAGGAAGTTTCAGGTTTCATTGTCTGGGAAGAATATTTTTCGATTCTATTGCAATGCATTACACACTAATTTGAACGGCTTCAGCTGGGGTGCTAGTTGTATTTGATATCAGTAGATCTTTAACAGGCAAATACTTGGACATAGTTTGGGGGTACCATATTTCCACCTATTGTGGGCAAATAAATCTGGATTCAAATCTTTAGTCGGCCATTGGTTTTCTAAGACAAAATTCTATTGAATGAAGCATTCCTTTTTTTGATTAGACAAAATCGCATTAAAATTTTTTGTTTTTGCATTCGATATAATTAAAGGGTTTCAGGTTTCATTCTCTGTGAAGAATGTTTTTCGATTCTGTTGTAATGCGTTTCATACTAATTTGAACGGTTTAAACTAGAGTGCTAGCTTTTTTGATATCCGTAGATATTTAACAAACAAATACTTGGACATAGTTTTGAAATACCTTATTCCCAAGCAGCTGCCAAATAACTCCCCAAAAATCAGTTTTTTGAATGGCTTGAGATAAGGCACCTTTTTTTTGATATTAGTTAACATTTAGGAGACAAACATTTTGACAAAGTTTGCGGGTATCATCTACCCCCCCCCAAAAAAAAAACAAATGGACTCCCATCAAACCAATTTTTGAACGGTTGAAGCTAGACCATTAATGTTGTTTGAGATCAGTTAACAGTTAAGAGACAAATACTTGGAGATAGTTCGGGAGTATCATCTCTTTACCCCGAAACTCCCCAAATCGACCCCCAAGAAATCAAGTTTTTGAGCAGCTTAAGCTAAGGCGCTAGTAACCTCCCAAAATCAACTTTTTGAATGGCTTAAGCTAAAACGCAAGTTTGTTTGATATTAATTAACATTTAAAAGACAAATATTTTGAAATAGTTTTAGGGTACCCCCCTCGAAACCCTCAAGATAGACCCCTAAAAATTACTTTTTTTTAACGCCTTAAACTAGAGCGTTAGTTTCTTTCAATATCCATAGATATATTTAGGAGCCAAATAATTTGACACAGTTTTGGGGTAACCACTTCACACAATTTAACCCCTCCAAAATTAATTCTTTTATTTTTTTCATCCGACAAAATCACAACCAACGTTTTTGTTTGCATTGCGTACGATCGAGTTTTACTGGAATATCGGCAAACTTCAAAGTACAAAGGGGAGAATATTGGTGAAAAAGAACTGGCGGAAGCCCGATATATTATTTTCTTCCGGGAAAACAAACATTTAGTTAGAGTTCGGTTTTTATGCATAGCGCAATACGAGTTGGGATTTATTCTGTGTAGAACGCCTCTGTCACTTTTTTGTGAAACCAAGGTAACTTCGTCGTATAACTAACCACTTCTTCACAAAAATCCAGAAAGAACAAGAATTGGACTCATCAGTTAGGCCAGGGTTGGGCAACCTTTGGCACTTAAAGAACCAAATTAGCCGATATTTGATAAAATAAAAATCCCTGAGAACCGCAAGACTATTTTCACAATAAAAGGAAAACAACTTAGTCATGTGTCGCATATAAAAAGACAGTCAATGCAATCAGACTTAATTAATGTGATTTTAGCTCTTACATCTCATTGCGAAGCATTTGCGCATAAGGGCTGTTAGTAGGATGTCAATTTCATCTTTAGACATGATTGGTTGTGAGACGCGTGCGATATCTGTTTTTGAAGCCGCATTCAAACGAGCGACTTTTAGTTGCGAAAATCGGGAATGTAGCGTTTTTTCCTTCTCAAATCGAGAAAGAACAAGAGCAATTGAGAAAGAAAAAAGGCAAAATGCAGATTCTCGCAGCTAAAAGTTGCCCGTTTGAATGCAGCTTAACGTACAGCAGCTCATGTTTGGGAAAAGTTGCTCACATACGTATGTTGATCCAAAGATCAACGGGGTTACAAGTGCATACTTTTTTATGGTGTCTTAAGTATCGGGAAAATCATTCCATGTTTTGAAAACTAATTGCTTCAGTTTTGGGAGGTATTCAGTTTTTCTCCAATTGTGACCCTAAGCAAGATCAACCTTTTTACAGGCTACATTTTCAAGGCAGAACAAGAAATGAAAGAGCAGAATCAGACGCGCAACCAGGATTTTGGTAAAAGAAATTGGGTTTAAATCACAAGTTAAAATATTTTTGTTTGAAAAATGTCTCCTTCCGGTGGCGTGCAGAGCAAATTGGTACAACTCAAGCATATATCACAAACAGGGGTTTGGGATGGAGAACAGCTGGGAGATTTTTGTGATTTTTCAGCAAAACCCATTAAGAGCAATTTAGATCACATTTCGCACGATTGTATAGCCATTTCAAACAAATACATAGCTAAAATTGGGAAATCATTTCAAAGAATAGATTGCCCGGACCCATCAGTTCTCTCTTACTTACAGGTCAAGTCCGAACCATGTTTAAACGCTTGAATTTTGGAGTAAATGTTCTAAGTGACTTGGCAGTGGGGTTGAAGCCCTAAGAGCCTCATCTTCTGGTTGCGCCACTGAGCAGAATGAATTAATCAGAAACTTAATTTAGCGCTCGCTGCAGCTGCAGCATTTCACTTTAAATCGTTTTACACTTAAGTCAGAGCTGGGCACAAGCTATTTAAAAAGTAACGCCGCTGCCTCTACGGCTATTTGGCAAAAAAAGCAGCGGCGCTGCCGCTTGTAGCTACTTAAATAAAAAAGTAGCGCCGCTACTTGCATACAAAACAGCGGCCGCTGACGCTTCTCGTTGCCGCTACTTTAGAAAAATATCTAGCAAAAAGAACGATGACATTCAAATACGATACCCAATGGTGAGATTTCAACTTTATTTACGAAACTTACAATTCAAGTTTTTAAAGTATTGGTACAGGTTACAAACGGCATTAGCAGGCTTAAACAGTAAATAAGTAAGTAAATCACAATTCAGTTGGTTGTTGGCATGCTCTTTTCAAAAAAACAAGTATTTCAAAATGCTGTTGGTCAAACCAGCGCTTTGGAAATGACTTAAAAATGTTACCCATAGAGGTTACACTGGGAAGTTAAATTCCTTGTCGCATTTTTTACATAAATGAAAAGCAATGAGAAATTGTTTAAATCACTATCGACTTAAATAAGGTAAGGTTTTAGCATTAAAGCACGATGGCATGCAGTATTCAGCTTCTGTACACTTCTGCAGGGTTCGAAATTAACGCTTGCCCGCTTTTTCGACTTAATTTGTGTGACGGGCAAGCTAAAAAATACAGCGTATTAAACAACATCAAACAAGATTATTTAGAGACGCAATTTAGGTCCGCTTTTGTTGCAATAAAATAAAGTAGGCGGTGTAAGTATAGAACGCTATTGCTTATTTTATTTTACTTAAACACTTTGTAATTATCTTAATTAACACTTTGTATTCAGCTTCTGTATAATGATAATCGTACGCACATTATTAATTGCAATAAACACTTCTTAATCGCACGCAGATTTTTTGATACGCAGACCCGTTTAGCAAAACGCAACTTTTTTTCTAAGAAAAATTTTCCCACGCTTGTCACGTTAACCGCTGTTTCAAATATCACAAGTACTACCCCTCACTACATGAAGAAAACATCAAGAATTTTGTAATTTTTATGTAATTATTTTGAAGATCTTTTAGCTCCTATAGCTTTTGCAAAAGTTTCGGCTTTCTAGCTGGTGTAGTTTTCAAAATATTCGCGCTCAAAATGCGTTAGTATCAAACCGTAATGTAATAATTGAAAATTACAATTAAATATTCAATTTTTGCGTAATTAATGATTGGAAAAGTTAGTTATTACCCTACGTCACATTAGCATGTGACATAACATTGCGTACAAAAACTTGATTTTCGAAATAAGATACGCGACTACGCTTATTTTGCAAACTCAATGCTTTTTGCTAAGAAGTACATTTTAGAATTTTTTTCCAAAGTTAACCTCAAAACTTCTTATTTTTTTCGGACAAGTTGAAATTTTCTCGGGCAAGTAGACATTTGATATCACTTGCCCGTCGGGTTAGTTGTTGAAAAAGTTAATTTTGATCCCTGCTTTTCTGTCCCTGCTCTTACAGCTCTGAAGTAGTCAATGTTTTCATCACACGCTCGGCCCTCAACCACTAAAATACTTCCTCGTGTAGATATGACAGGAAAATTTATCGATCAACCGTGTTACAAAATATTTCTGGGAATTTAGTAGAAATGGCAGTTGATTTACGTCCCTGCGATGATTTCATCGAACTTTGATAGAAAAAAAGATCGAGCGGTTAAGAACAGGTTTTATGAACTCGGAGATACGTACGCAGTAATTACATATATAGCGCGGACATATATTCTATAGCACGGACAGCATGCTATACGCCGCTATATAGACACATTTTAAGTAAATGATTCTCAATGCGATTCACGCTACACGTATTTTTTCGACGAATATAACTCCATAACTAAATCATTATCTTTCAAGCTCATTTCTTACCTGTTTCGATTTATCAGTTCAACTCTCAGCGCATTATAAATTTAATTCTCAACTTTACTGTTCACTGTTGCAGCTAAATTTATTTTACTATGCATTGATGTATTTACTGTCCAACTTGCAGTTCACGAACTATACTGTGGTCTGTTATCAGATAGCCAACAAATCATTTGTTCTACTACAGTAAATGCCAGCATTTTGGGGAAATATCGCGAAAAACCGTCTTTGCGATCTGCAAGTTTACAGCAATTTTTCGAACTGTAACGATCGCATTTTCTTTAAAGAGATACTGCTCAAAATCGATTTTATTGAAGAAATGAGAACTACTTGAGGTAAGAAAGAGGCGCCTCAAACCTTTTTCTACAATTTCCTTAATTTGCGAAAATACGATTTAATTCCGTAATTCGTTTGATTCGTTACCATTGGCAATCCTGCAATTCGAAATTTTGTGACATTACAAAAAGCATAATTTTGCAAAAATTTTTGGAAACTAAGAAACTCGATCTCCAACTAATAGCAGTAAGTATAGCTATCACCAAATCTGAAAACTTGGCTATTGTCACTGGAACTTGTAAACCTAGGCTACCTGTATTGATCTACAGTACGCCATTTGGATGTCACAAAATTGCAAAAAGCAGGGTTGCCAATGGTGTGTAGTCAAAGGAATTAAAAAGTATTTTCGCATTGTGGAAAAAGGTTTGGGACACCTCTTTATTACCGCAAGTAGTTCTCATTTCTTCAATAAAACCGATTTCGAACAGTATCTCTTGACGGTAACGAAGAACACCTGCATCAAAATCAACTGTCTAGTACGTATGTGCATTCTGTACAAGTAAGAAGGGAGTGCCAGAAGCAATGGTCAACTGCTAAGCGGGTGCGGATTCGTTCAAAGCATAGCGCACCGTCGCTTTCTCGTGATAGGAGGATAAAAATGCATCAATCAGTCAATCAATCATTAAGAAATGGTTGGTCTTGTTCTATGTGGAGTTTTGGTTGTTTGCAATTTTCTCAAAACAATGACAACTGATGTTATTATATGCTAATTTACACACAGAGTTTAATTTTGCCCGCTACCAGATCACATTTTTCGTTAAATTTTGGTTCAGAAAAAATACCACTACGTACGATAAAATTCTCATGTATATGTTCTCAATCGCAGTACGGCCAGCCGTTTCGGGTATTTAAGTTTTTTCTGTACAAAATTACCAAACCGAACAGAACACAACATATCATTTTTTTTTATGGATTTTTGGAAATGTGTGGAGTTTGTGGGATTGTAGTGGGAGTAGTATTGAGCACTGAAGACACTTTTTCAAGCATCCACAGCTGCTCTGAGTGATGATTGTTATACCGGCTAACTCAGCACAAACAATGCGTTACCGCGTTCTGAATGCCTGAGCGCCAGTGCGTTTTAGGCCCTGCAAACACCTAAAAGGCATTTGCAGTAGCGCTGGTAAGTATATCGTGCCGAGAGAAGCTCGAACTACTACAGGTAGCCGAACTAACTCTCCTACGAGCCTTTTCAGAAATTAATACTAGAGACCCGCGATGATAGCGGATCCCAGGCAATAATCCTGAAAAGAACTATCACTTGATCGTAGCTCTTGAGATCCGATCTTAGCTCTTGCGAGCCGAGAAGCGAACATAGGGTTGTTTTTTTAGAGCAGCAAGTGTCCTAGTTGGCTGAAAGACAGAGTCTTAAAGTCTGCACGATAATTATCACTTGTGGTAACTTTCGTACCCAGCGAGAGCGCTCGACCTCACCAAGTTTATACATATATATTGTATAAAAATAACAACAACAAAACGTCACAAAGGTAGCATTGTTTGTTTTACTAAACTAAAATAATGTACTAGCAAGAGCAGAGTGAAAAAAAAATAGTAAAAACTCCAAACGGTAACGTGTAAAAATTTAAATCGAAAAAAGTCTTGGAAGGAGTTTATTAGCAGTAGCGGATGCGGCAGAAAATTTGCTTAAAAAAAAAGCGCTGAAGCGCTGCCGCTTTCTTGACTAAAAAAACAGCGTCGCTGCCGCTTTTCGCTGGTGACGAAAAAAAGCAGCGGCGCTCCCGCTACCGCTCCCAAAAAAAGTAGAGGCGCTAGTAGCGCCGCTGGTGAACAGCGCCGCTGTGCCCATCACTGCCCTTAAGGAGTAATGATCCTTCATGTTTCAAAAGTCTCAGAGAGCCGCTACAAAAGGATCAAAGAGCCACATGCGGGTCCGGAGCCACAGGTTGCCGATCCCTGAGCCAAGCCAATGCCACGCCATAAGATCCGTAAATAAGTATCAGGACATACGAGTACGTGATTAACTCTGCCATGTTATACGCGCAATTTGGCTTTAGTTGCCTTGCTTTATTTAAAAAACTAACCGTAAGAAAACAAAAAAGCAAGCGAAAAAAAACTTTTTTGGTACAATACAAACTTCTTTTAATTTCGTTACTTCAGAGAATATAGCATCGCTTTTTGTATACAATCACGCTGTTATTCTAGGTCGCCACCGCATAAAAATGAACAACATGCAGCTGTTGGGAAAAAGGCAATCTCAATTTACACAACCTGACCAACAAAAAGTATTTCTCTCCGGCAATTGTTTAATGTTTAACCCGTACCAAAAGCGTCCTCACAGGGACGCAGAAAGATGGCAAATCAAAGTCGTATTTCTTGCTCCAAAAAAGCAATATTTAGGTAATAAGCATGCAATAGTAAGCGTGCGATATTTATCTGAAAATACAACATTAGATTTTTCAGATGAATATTAGTGGTTACGCCTTGGCAAAAAATTTAGGCTGTTTTTAAAAACATTACACTTTTTAGCAGCTGAAGTTACGAGATGAAGACGTTAGCCTATACCGATAGCTTGGTTATTCAAATTTACCGGTTGAGTTAGCCTAATTCAGGGATCAAAATTCTTTGCATTGTGTCGACTCCTCTTCACACTGATGATGAAGTCAGTTGACTTCGAAACACGGGAATGCTCCCGCGATAGGGGGCTCCGCCTCACCTGCGTCACTAGGGGTTGAAATGATTACCCATTTCGACGCGGAGACAGCATTAAGGTGTTGTCAAATGAAGTAGGATTGTAAGACGTGATGTCTCTGTGAACTATTAAATTAGTTCTGCCTATTTCACTTCAGGAATAATTTAACTTGTTAAATTACACTTATAATTTATTTTTTTGGCAGTATTCACTTGAACTTTGTTATGTCCTTGTAGGGACAAGGGGGTAATCACTCGTACAACTGGTAGAAACAGGCCCAGCGCCAGATTAGTGAAAATTTGTAGGCGGGCACACTTTGTGAACTAAATATAGACGGACGTTTCATCAAGAATAATAACTACGATACTGTTAGTCTACTTGAAGAGCGTTGACTCGATCTGTCTTGCTATTTCATAAAAGAGCGTTTGTGGTGGCCTGCGGTTGGACAGAAGTTTGCTGGTATAGTATTTTACTTAGCCGTAAAAATACTAAATTACATCGTCATCAACTTTTTGTAAATGTAATTCGTAGGGGGGCACAAACAGTGATTTGGAGGGATATGGCTCCGAGACGCCCCTGTGGAGCCGGACCTGGGTAAAAAAAAGCAAATGAAATAAAAGATAGTTTTGATTATTTTAAGTTATTGAAATTATTAAACGCCTGTGATTCATCATTGATATTCCAAGTACAAGATATCAGGTTCGCATTTAAAACTAGTCAAATTACACAAAATACCGCAAAGAGGCTTTATTTTTTGTGAAATCACTTTTTGTAGTATCATTTTATCAGGACCTATTGCATATATCTGATGCTTTTGCAGTAATATAGCTTGAAACATTGATTTTTTTTTGTATAATTTCTGCTTAATAACTTAAACGTGTTTGACTTTTTGGAGAAAATTATCTAAACATATTGACGGAATTTTATCAATTTTTGAAAAACAATCCATTCCTGAAGCCAATCTTATGCATAATTCCAATTGCGAAAATGTTTCTTTAAACTTTTTAAAGCCAGTACAGTCCTATAAAAAGAAAACTAAAGGCAAAAAAGTAAAAAAAAAATTGAATATGCTCGGGAGGAGATCAGGACACTGCTGATTCCGCTACTAAATGCTAGAATTAAAATTTTGGTCCAGCCAACATGTGCCAACACATGATAGAATAGCATTTTAAGAGGCTATGCCCATGCTGGCAAGGCATGCAGTATATAAAAGTCGATACAGTATGTTCCTATTTGTTTCAAGTTGAGTTCTCAGCAGTATGGACAATAATTGGTCACTCAAAGTCTGCACGTTTTCTCGAGAAAACTTTTAATTACTCTTTTATCATTAATTCATGAACCAGCAAACCAAGAATAAAAATTTAAACTTATTCAAGAAATTCCTGACGCGTTGGCAAAAAGTCTAAATACTCGCAAAACGTGTTTGCTTTTGTTGTAAATTAGAAACCGCCTTAATTTGTTATTTTTAAGTAACGTTTTTATCTTTTAGCAAAACTTAATCTACTGCAGGTGTAGAAATCATTATTAAGAGAGTTTTTATAGCCAAAATATAGCACAGACGAAAGCCATCGACATTTAACAGTCAGATCGGGCCATTGCTGCGTCTTTATGGTGTCAAAAGTTAGAACGATTACTGCAGAGCAAAATTTGCTTAAAATCACTTTATCTGCTAAACGTTCTTGCAAATGCCAAAGCATCCTTATAGGCAATATAAGGACGTGCCATTCTTTATTATGCACAGAGCTGGACAGCGCTGTTTCGAGCTTTTAGCTCTCATCGGCAGCCCTCAGCTTCTCTAACAAAGTTATTCCCCAGCTGGACAAGACTCTTGGCCGAACTGGACAAACCTTTATTGTGTTTGGTCTTATTAAAAAAAAGAATTTTGAAGTTTGTATTCAACTTATAACAAGCTTCTGTTGCGATTTTTGCGAATATTTGTCGGTGAAATCAATGCCCAGGTACCAATAGATAAAATCGTTTAAGATAAATTTGAACGGTTTTAGTTCGAGTTCAGAAAAATTATTTTTTTGAGTACAAGTTGGCACGGAATCGCAGCTCGGATATTCACTAATGTACTTCGGCCAGCCGACAGAGAAGGGACCTTATGGTGTTCAAGTCAAACTGTCACCAGCCCAACTGCCCCAGTGCTCACCGATGTATCACATACGTACACTCGTGGAGTGGGTACGTCACACTGTTCTAATGTTCTTTTTGTTGCTAAACGCCTAGCAGGAAAGGTGCGAATACCAATTTTTAGTTTTTGGTTAGACGCAACCAGAAATCTAATCAGAGTTTACACTTTCAGTAATAGACTCTTTATCCACTTGAACACTTATCGGCAATCATGCTATTTGAATGGAGCAGTATGCTCTAGTACTTAAATGATGACGCTTGAGTGTTTTTGAAGCTGTGCTAAACCTGGCGTTTTTTCGTTCCATTGAGGCTTACGTTTTTTATTTGAGCAGGAAACACTCCAAGGCTTCTTGCATTATTTTCATACGGATGTGCGATCTTGCTACGTTTTATTTGTTAACTGTAGATTAGAACAAAAATTCAAATTTGCGCTTAGCAAAACATCAGCAAAAAGTAGAGATAAAAGGTTTAGCTCGATGGGAATGCACAGTTTGGGTAATTAATTTTGTAGAGAAAATGACTTCAGTTAAATGATTTTGGGTAGGCAATTGATCTTGTGTAAATAATTTTGGTGAATAACTTTTGAATCACAAAATACATGATTCCTTATCATTTTATGTGAATAATCGTAACAATTTTCTCTACCTAGAGGAGGGATGATCCGTTGCCTATGGAGAGAAGATACTTGGTTAAAGTAGAAACAGCAGCGTAGGCAGATATTTTATAAGGAAGAGCTCAAGCCCTTGAGTCAAAAATGGATACACACTGGCAGTACCGGTTTTACCATATGGTACAATGGCACAGTGCCAGGGGCCGCGCGCTTGGATGGGAAAAACCTTTTTTATATTCACTCATATTTGGCAGAAAAATGCAGTAAAAATATTATAAGAATCAGGGGTTTCCCACACGCACTGTCCTGCACACCTGGTGTCTGTAGAAGGAAACCATTGTGCACAGGAAGTTAACAATTTTTTTACAAACAATAGTCAATTTTAAATCTAGAGTGTTTTTTGTTAAAATTTTTGTTAGAAAATGTCCTTCACCACTGCAACATAAACAAAATAGGCATAAAAACAGCAGCTGGATAGGCAAAAATTTAGTATGCTATAGCATTTTTCTCTTCTTATTACTGTACGTGCGAAAAAAGCTTTGTACCTGTTTTAGTGATTAGTAACAATTCATTTGCTAGTTGTGATACAGGAAACGTTGGAGAATTAATGGCATTGACTGAAAACAAAATACGTATGTCCAGCACTATCTGCTTGAAACACTTGTGCATTGATTTAAAAGACGTCTTTTATGTCATAACCTAAAGAAGAGAAATACAGTGGAACCCAGCTTTCCTGACCACCTATGGCACAGTCATCAAGCGGTCGCCTTAGAGGGGTGGTCGCGTTAGGGAATTTTGTCTTGGTGCATCCCATTTGCAGAAATTGGTGCTGCACTTTTAAATGCTACCTTGTACGTGTAAATATGCACAATTTGAAAACGTTATCTTCGAATTAAAAGATTCTAATTCTCTTCAGGTCATTCGGTAAGTTCTGGTCATTTGCAGCCAAAAAGTCTGCCTTTCTTTTAAGTGTGTTCTGTATTTGAGTCTTGCTAACCCCGAAAATCTTAGTAAGTTTCCTATAAGATTTTCCCTCCATTTCTTTTTGTTGAATTACCATAACCTTTTTTTTTGATTAAAAGTTCTCTCGGTTTTTTTACAAGTGCCATTATTATCTATCAGATACCAGCAGAATATACTTAAGCAACTCTTAGTATTGGTACTGACGTTTATCTTCGAATAATCAGTTCAGTTTGTAACACTGGTCATTCATTGAGCAGTTTGAATTTTCTTTGTGAGTGTGCTCGCGCTCATCTAATCTTATTGTTTTGATCACAAAAGAAAATTTAACCTTTTGGTCGCAAAAGCTAATTAGTGAGCACGTGTGGTCGCTTTAGCCAAGGTAAATTTGAAGTTTTGGACCAAAATATGGCGGTCCTGGTCTGGATCCTGGTCGCGTTATTGAAACAGAATGCAATGCATTACCATTGTAAATTATTTGGGACTGCACTGAAGTGGTCCTGATAAAGATTTGGTCGTGTTATCGAGGTGGTCGCCAACCAGGGTTTCACAGTATAGCCCAAGGCTCTCCATAGTACAGTACTTTGTGGTCATAAATTATTTTTTAGTTTCTTTTCATGTTATGGCCCAAACAAAAAAAATATGGCACCTCTCCCTAAAAGCGGTTTGTGAAATGAAATAGTTGTCTCTCTTTACTAATTTAGATTTGAATTGGTAGAAAGAATTTTTAAACCTGCCACCACCCCGTCACTCAATGGCTTTTTCTGTCTCATGTCTAAGCTAAAAAATGAAAATGTAACGACGAGTACAGTTTAGCCTAGCCCCATATCTTACACCTCTGTAGTCGTTTTAAAGCTTTGCTTAAACCACAGTTAGCGATCCAGACTTCTAAATTGTTTCTTAAGCATAACGCAACAACTCAAGCGGAGTAAGAACGAGAGTCTGTAAACTCAGGGGCGGTGAACTACATATTTCCGCGCTTTGCACATTGCCGTACTCAGGACGAGTCCTATACGGAAGGGGTTCTCAAACTTTTGCTGTTATGTAGCCCTAGAAGAGGTTGACCATTATTTACGGAGCCCCAAAATAAATTTCTAAAATGAAAAAAAAGCAAACAAAAAGCTTGCGGATCCCCTAGGTTTCTTTAGCGGAGCCTTGGGACTCTTTACGGAGCACTTTGAAAATCTATGCTATACGGTACTTACAAGTCACAGCTAGTCCTTGGATAGCTCGCTTTAGGATGATTATCTTTGCTTGGCGGCATCGAACTAGCAACAAATTATGTGGAAAGAACTTGAAGAAATCCTTAGAAACAATGGATCACTGAAAACGCCTAAGTAGGTGCGGATTTCTCCAAGAGCGAAGTACAGTCATTACTATGAAAAACGTGCAGATCGTCCAATAGTTAACGACTGACGCTGTCCGGTAACAGGAGGATAAAGCACCACAACAACAACAACAATATTTAGTTTGTTTATGTGTTATACAGTAAATGAGCTGGAATGCCCGTCAATTGAATGGACCAAAAACAATGGTTTTTGCTACCAGCATTTTCCAACTTTAACCACCTGGCCGATAGCCAATAATGCATGTCAGTCTCTCGACGCCCATTTGGTTAGCATTCATTCCCAAGAAGAGCAGAACCTTGTTACCGGTAAGCTTCAAAATGATTTTTTCATTTATATGATACAAGCAGAATAAATTATATACCGTACTTTTTTATCACTGTAAACAATAACAAGCTTTCAAATCTTTTAAATAAAACGCTGATATTGCAAGTTTTGTTGGTCATCCAGTGTTGCAAAGCAAAAATCTGACCAGTTGATGCTTACCTTAAACATAAAGATTGAGCATTAAAAAGAAAATAGACTTACTGCAAAAACATTAGACCGTGATTCTATTACGTTTTAGGTTGTCAGACCCCATTTAATTGCTTAAAAAATATGTTTCTTTTCCAGAAACATGCAATTCAAAAATGTATCTTAAATCATTTTCTCTTCAGTTTTTTGCTTCTGTCCAATAGTGTGGCTATTATCATTGTTGAGGTTGTTTTGTTACTTTCTGTATTTTAGGTTAACAGTGGACTGTTTAAACTAAAGCATTTAAATTTTGAACTGTGGCGACATCATTTGTTTTCACCCGAAAATTCTTTATTTCGTATTATATACCGGTCAAAGGTAAAAGTATCAAATTATATTAAATAAATAAACGATCAGTTTCATTAATGCCGCTTTCACACTTTGGCGACTTTGACTGTGACTCTACTGCGAATTGTGCATTTTTCACTTTTCTGAGTCTGTGCACTCTTTGTGAGTTTCAGCGCATTCGCCGTGAGTTTCAGCGCGTGAAATCGCCAACCATCAAAAATTATTCAACCGGTTCGATTTTTTTTTCAATTTGCAGCAAAGTTTCTGTGGATTTTCCTTAGAGTTTCCGTAGGTTCGCATTGAATTCACCGTCAAATTGGTGGAGACTGCGTTGCAAATTTACTGCAAGCACCACGAAGACTCCACAAAGACTCTAGCAAACCCACGGAAACTGCGCTACGACTCATAATAAGGCGAAACAAAAATGACGTGGTTAATTGTTTTGTATTAAATTAAATTTAGCAAAAGAATGACTGGTAGAAAGATAAATGGTAAAAAAATTATTCTGTTATGTCAGCTGTCTATTACTGTATGCAAAGGCCTAAAATTAAAATACACATTTCTGAAACTAATAAAACCATTAAAGTATTGCCCGCAAATTAATAAAACTGATAAACTCAATAATATATTGAAACTTTTTAACAAAACGTTATTACTAAATTGGAAAGTATGAAAGCTTGGATTTTTAATGGTTACGATTCGATACTTTCTATCATTTTAAACTTTTGGTAAAATTACACTAGAAATTTTGAAATTTGGTATCAAATTTACTTTTAAAATTTCAGTGATTGATTACGTAAATGGTAGTTATGTCCGCATTAATACAGGTCAATGTTTCGATGAGATATAGTGTTTCTGCAAGTGAGGACGCGCTGGTTGATTTCTGGAAGTACTTAGTCAGCGATATACTGCACTGCAAATAATATAACTTAGTACTTGTACTTAGCACATAATCTCAAAAATATTGCATGGGGGGCGCTTTCGCAGCCGTGTCCAGATCCAATCGGAGTGCAATCAAAACAAAATTTACTCATATTCCGAGTGAAGACCAAAAAAAAAAAACGATCATTGCTCAGTCGGTACTGACTTCGGTCGGAATTTCGGATTTATTGGAATTACCGGACACTTTTGCATCAAAATCAAAGCTTTTTTTTGGTGTGGGGGTCGCTAATCTCTGAGGGAAAGCTGAATCTCGATGGAGGGGACGCTTAGTCTCGATAGGGGGACGCGTTTCCTGGTCCCCTACAATTTAAAAACTGCTTGTGCTATTATGCTAGATTGCTAATTACTAGCATCCTTGTCTAGTGGTGAGTGACTGTTTGGGGTTCTGTAGTGTTGGCTTGACTTTTGCATTGTCTTTAGTTAAACTTGGGTTGTAACTGACGGTCTGAGGATGTAGATTTGCAGTTGAATGAATGAGTTTCGCTTGGTAAGATATGTTTAATACTGTAGTTATAAAATTATGAACTTACCCCAATATCTTTTACTGCAAAATAGCAATTTGTTAATTTCCTTTTTTTTACTTTTTATTGAACTTTCCTTTTGCAGAATATTTTTTATTCTATTTTTTTGTGTATCAAGTGCAGAATTGTAGATTAATAATGAAAGAACTCTCAAATAGAATGTTTTAAGACAGCATTGCTCATTTTACTCGTAATGAAACGGTTCCTTCTTCTTCTTTCTTCATTGCCCCAATTTTCCGTGAGGGTTGCGGGGGCAGCAGCTCGAGATTAAGCCGCCACACTCCACGGTCTTCGATCACATCCATCATTTTGCTTGGGTCAAGTCCCAAGCGATGCCATCCAAGATCCTTAAAGTAATTGATCCGTCTAGGTTTAGGTCGTCGAACTGATCTTCTCCCATTTGCTTTGGCAAGTAAAGCTTGTTTGGGGAGTCTTTCCTGAGGCATTCTGCTTACATGGCCAAACCATCTCAGCTGAGATATTTCAATTCGGAGAAGTAATGGCTCGATGTTAAGCGATTTTCGAATCTCAGAGCTACGCACCTTGTTGAACAGTGTAACTCCTTCAATTCTTCATAAAAATCTCATTCTTCATAAAAATCTAAGATTCATGACCATACGTGAGAATGGGGACAAAAACTGTTTTGAAAATTGAGAGCTTTGCCTTTTTCGACAATTCTCGTTTCATGACAACCGAATAGTGCAAAGCTCGCATTACTGCACTAGCCTTATCTATTCAGGTATCCAGTTCTTCATGTAGCCTTTCGTAACTCGCAAATGCAACCCCAATGTCTTGAACTTCTCTACCTGCTTCGGTGTCGCTCTATTCACATGTAAGACTCACTGATCAGGGTTTCTTGAAAGAATAAGCGCCTCAGTTTTGGCCGTTCTTATTTTCATTTCCGCGATGTTGCATGCATCTGCAAAGCTATTTAATGTGAGATGGAGGACAGATTCTGAGGAAGAAAGCAGAACCAAATCATCAGCGAATAGCAGACGACTGATTTTGAGATTTCCAATCGTGGCACACTCAACTGCTTGTCTGTATTTGTCGATCCAATTCAAGTAACGAATAAAAAAAAGAGGTGACAAAACGCACCCTTGCCAGAATCTAACACTCACGTGGAACGGCTTTGATTGCTTGCCATTTACCCGAATGCAAATCTCCGGTCGGCAGTAGAATGACTTAAAGGCGGTGAATCATCCAGCCAATTCCGGTGGTTTACAATAGCTAAAATTGAACTATAATTTTTGATATTTTTCGTTTTGATTTTGGGGCTGCGGTTGCAAAGACATTCAACAAATACAAAAAGATATCCCCCGACAAAAAGTTTTTGGAAACTCTGAGTTTTGTTTTTCCCGCCAAAGCTACAGTTCTCTAAACTATTAGGCCTACTGTAGTTTTGGCGGGAAGAACAAAATTCAGAGTTTCCAAAAACTTTCTGTCGGGGGATATCTTTTTGCATTTGTTGAATAACTTTGCAACTGCAGTCCCAAAATTAAAACAAAAAATATCAAAAATTATAGTTTAATTTTAGCTATTGTAAACCACCGCAATTGGCTGGATGATTCACCGCCTTTAATCGCGCGTAACAACTGACCATTAATGCTATACTCCTGCAAAACTTTCCAAGTTTATCCCGAAAAACTTAGTCATATGCTTTTTCAAGATAAAGAGATCTTTGCCATACTCCCAAGATTTCTCGAAGATATGCTTCAGAATGAAGATTTGTCCGTGGTGCTGCGACCTGGAAGAAAACCAAACTGACCATCTTCCAGTTTTGATTCCACTATTTCTCGGCATTTCGTTTCAAGGCATTTAACATATACTTTCCCTGGCAAACTGAGGAGAATGTGTAAAACAAAGTGATATCCCTCTGTAGTTTGTACATTGCTTGCGATCTCGTGTCTTGAATATCGGAATAATCACACTTGTTTGGCAATCTCTGAAAGTTTTGCCAAACTTCCTCGAAACTTGACACACTCGCTTTAACCACAGAATTCCATTTCCAGTCAGCGCTTTCAACATCTTGGGTCTGATTTCATCTTCACTAGCAGCTATTCCAGATTTCATCCGTTTAATTGTCGTTGGCACTTCTGCTGCAGTGAAAACTTCGTCCTCCCGTAGATGTGTCACTTCTTGTGCGTCACGAGTCGATGCCTTTACAGGATTCAAAAGATCTTCAAACTATTCTCTCCTTTGTGAAAGGATTTGTTCTCATCCGTTAGAATGTTACCTGAAGAATCCTTGATGGAGTACGTGACACTCGATCTTTTGCCACGTAAACGGCGGATGGTCAGCCAAAATAGCCTACTTTGTTTGCCGAAAAATGGTTGGAATCCAACCGACGACCGAACTCTTCCCATGATTTCTCCTTGGATTTCTTTACAGCCGAAGTTGCCGTTTTTTTGCGCCTCAGTGTACCTGGATTGCAAATCAGATTATGATCTGTCCTGTAGCCAGGCCTTGAACGCACCTTTCTTTTCTCGAATAGCTCCTTTAACCTCTTGGTTCCACCAAGGTGTTCTTTTCTCACTATCGCCCGCCATTCTAAGACGTTTTTGCCCACAACTTTCGGCAGCTGATGAAATGATTGCTGATCTGAACAGCAACCATTCCTTCTCGATGTCCTCGGATACATTAGGAAGTTGTCTGAACTTAGATGATATACTGGATGCAAACTGTTTCCTTACTTCTTTGTCTTCCAAAGCCTCCCATTTGATCTGGTAAATCACAAACGACCGGTTGGATTTCCTGTTTGGCCAAGGTTTCGAAAGTTGCAACAAACATACCACCAGATAGTGATCAGTTGACAATTCAGCACCTCGCTTCACTTGAACGTCCAGCACATCAGAAAACAAATCCGACCAAACTATCCAAAAATCTATCACAGATTTTTGATCCATACCAGGTCGATACCATGTATACTTGTGAACCTCTCAGTGCTGGAAAAAGGTATTTATGATGCGGAGTCGGTTGCTACAAAACAGCTACAATAAATATATCTTCCGTTGTCATTCAGTCTAGTGATTCCATGTTTTCCGATTAGACCCTCCCACGCATAGGCGTAGCCAGGGGGGGCCCAGGGGGCCCGGCCCCCCCCCCAATCAAAATACCACTAACGACAAAAAATTATGACAACATAGCTTAACGATATTTAGTTGCAGTTTTTTTTTCAGTAATTACGCACATAACAGTACTTAACAATAATATTAATGACAACAAGGGAGTCCTGGGGCCCCAAACTAACAACCAGGGGGCTCTTACTAACAACTAGGGGGCCCTGGGGCTCTTAACCGACAACCAGGGGGCCTCGGGACCCCTAACTGAAAACCAGGGGGCCCATAACTGACGACCAGGGGGCCCCTAACTAACAACCATGGGGCCCCTAATCAACAACCTGGGGGCCCCCTAACTGACAACTAGGGGGTCCCTGGGTCTCTAACCAACAACCAGGGGGCCCCTACCTGACAAATAGAAGGCCTTGGGGCCTTTAACTGATTACCAGGGGGCCCCAGGGCCCCTAACTAACAACCAGGGGCCCCGGGGCCCCTAACCAACAACCAGGGGGGCCCCTAACTGACGAACAGAAGGCCTTGGGGCCATTAACTGATTACCATGGGCCCCAGGGCCCCTGACTAACAACCAGGGGCCCCTAATCCACAACAAGGGGGCTCCAGGGCCCCTAACCAACAACCAGGGGGGCCCGAATACCCTAACCAACAACCAAGGGGCCCCGGAGTCCCTAACTGACGACCAGGGCCCCCCGGGGCCCCTAACTCAAGACCAAGGATCCCCAGGGCCCCTAAATAACAACCAGGGGGCCCCGGGCCCCCTAACCGACAATCAGGGGTCCCCCCTAACTGACGACCAGGGGGCCCCGGAGCCCCTAACCAACAGCCAGAGGGCCCTGGAGTCCTTAACTGTAGACCAGAGGGCCCCAGGGCTCCTAACTCACAACCAGGGGGCCCCAGGGCCTTTAATTAACAACTAGGAGGCCCAGGGCTCCTAACCAACAATCAGGAAGCTCCGGGGCCTCTAACTGGCAACTAGGGAGCCCCAGGGCCCCTGACTGACGACCAAGATTTTCGGGCCAGGAGCCCTTTAATTCAAATTTTTAACAATTTATATGCAAAACCTTTGAGAAATCTAAGAGTTTTGACCTAAAAGTTGCCACCCCAGGCCCTCGTTTAACGTTATTATCAACTTAATGCTATAACACAGGTGGTAATGCAAACCCCCCAATTGAAATACTACCAATGATAAATATAATGAGAGCATAGCCAGTATGTTGTCCCTGTCCGGAATTGCAGTTTCTTTAATTTAGGATTTAAGCGTACGAAAGCAAGCAATACAGTCGTGGCCAAAATAATAGGACCACCTTGCAAAACATACTTTTTTTTAAAAACTTTCTTGAGTCGTGTTTTTAGTGTAATTATGTCTTTATAATTTAATACAATTGCTTTATTGCATCATTATACTTGCAGGTTGGTTTGAATTGAATGTAACTAGCTTAGAAGCTTTATATATCTTGAGTTTAAAGCAAAAAGATAAGAAGGAGTGTGGAAATCTGTAACCCCCAAAATGGACAGAAGCAAGTCACTTTCAGAGGTAGTTCGAGCTCAAATTATTGTACTTAGACTGGAAGGATATACAGAACGTGATATTAGCAAACGCCTGAGGTGTAGCAAAACCGCAGTCCATAATTCCATAGTGAAATTTAACCAAACAGGGTCATACGCAGAGGCTGCAAAGCCAGGAAGGCCACGGAAAACTACCCCCCGAAATGATATAGCAATGAAACGAGCAGCAACTCGGTCTCCTATGAGTTCTGCAAAGAAAATACAGTTGCAGCTATTAGAAACTGGAATCAATGTCAGTCGGAGAACAGTTAGTAGAAGGCTAGTGAATGATTTTGGCTTAAAATCTTGCAAACCAGCCAAAAAGCCACGTCTCACTCCCACCATGAAGCTGAAGCGATTGGCATTTGCCAAAAAACATGTGAGCTGGACAGTTCAGCAATGGGAAAAAGTATTGTTTTCGGACGAATCCACATTACAACAATTCAACTCTCGCAAGCTCTTCATTCGTAGACCTTCAGGGCAACGATTTAACGAAAAGTTCACTGTGCAAACAATGAAGCATCCCCCCAGTGTCATGATATGGGGGGGCATATCTGTGAATGGGACAGCAGGGTTATTTTTCCTGCCAAAAGGGGTGGCCATGAACGGCCAAAGATATCTTCAGCTATTAGAGGAAAAGCTCGAACTTCACATGACTGTCCACAATTGTGAAATCTTCATGCACGATGGAGCACCGTGTCATCGTTCTAAAATTGTGACCACTTTCTTGAAGTCGAAAAAGGTCAAAGTTTTCGACTGGCCTGGTAACAGTCCAGACTTGAATCCTATTGAAGATCTGTGGATGGTGGTTAAGAATAAAGTTGCTGAAAAACAGGAAAGTAGTGCCAAAGAGTTAGAAAAAGCAATAAAAGAAGTTTGGGTTAAAGAGATCACCCCAGAATATTGCCGGAAGCTGATAGAAAGCATGCCAAAACGTCTGAATGACGTCATCAAGTGTAAAGGTGGATGCACCAAATATTGAAATTATTGTGTCATTTTGAGTGCAAAATACATGTATTTAATGCACAAACATTGTGGTCAGTCTTCATATTAGTTTTTAATCACACCAATCGCTTTATATTTTATTATTAACAGTAAAAACAAAAAAATTCCATTTTTTCAAGCTTGGTCCTATTATTTTGGCCACGACTGTAATAATGACGACCACATGTCCACGTCATGATAATGTCATGCAATTCTTGGACGTTTCAAAAAACTGTCAAGTGACTTGACTCGAGTCCTCCACGTTTTGGAAAAAAAAGTTATTTTAATTTTGATTTAAATGTTTTTTTTTACGAAAGAACTTATTAGGGGAGCGATCTTGTCTCAAAATCATTGGCGTAGCCAGGGGGTGGCTGAAGGGACCCGGGCCCCCTTAATCAACATGCCACCAATGACAAAAATTTGTCAAAAAAGCCTTGTTTCTTCATTTTTAGTTTCTTTTAGCATCTTTGCGTACATCAGTACAAGCGTACAACAGTAATTAACAATAAATAATATTGACGACCAGGGGGCCCGGCGCACCCCCTTAATCCAATTTTTTCCTACCAATTTAAACGTATAACCAGGGTGAAATCAAGGGTTTTTGTCCTAAAAGTTGCTACCTCAGACCCTAATCTAAACTTTTTATGAGCGTAGTGCAATTACCAGCGCCGTATTTGCCATATGGCTCAGTGCCAAGGTCCTGCCCTCAGATACTAGGACTTTTTTTGGTCTTCATTTATATTTGGCAGAAAGATGTTACAAAAATCCTCTTAGTGCCAGGGGCCCTGCGCAATGTAAATCCGGCCCGGGAATAACGTGTTTAGTAAGCATAAACATCTATTGTACCATTTTTCAATAACGATTCACCTCCACCTTGCCAGTTTTTACGCACAAAATACTTTTAAAAAATAGCTCGGGAAAATGCTCATTGAACAGATAATTAAATTTCAAATTGAAGGGATCTGGGCCCTTTGGCCGTATATGTACTCCTATAACTGGTACACTTCATAACAAAACAAAAATCTCTAAGGAAAATCTTCGAGAGGATTATTATTTACTGCTAAAGTATTGCAGAGGGCAATGTGCCTTACTTCCCCTTATGGACCAAATCGCTTACAATTAAAATTTTACACCATCATGCAAGATTCTAAACGTGTTTTGGGATTTAATTGCAAAAAGAGGATTGAACAACTAAATTTTTTCGATTGGTCTTGAAATGCTAAAAATCTAGTTCTTTGAAATGGCTCTGAACTCGTGTGAAATGTGATCCAATGGGATTAAAATAGCTTTTTTTTCCAAAAAGTTACAAAAATCGCCCAGCGGCTGGGGGCTTTGCCGCCAGACCACCATAGCCACTACACCCGTCTGTGATACGTTTGAGTGCACTAGCTTACTCAACACGTCTCCTAAGTTAGACAGTTACACTTTTTAAGTATTAGTTTTCGCCCTCTCCCTTTACCAAAATCCTGGTTAAGTGCCATCAGGCTACGGCTTCAGATCTTCCATTCTACAATATCTTTGCCCCACAAAACTTCCTTTTTCGAAAATTTCTGATGACGTCATTGCATGTGATTTGTGGTTTGGGCCCCCCCCCAATCAAAAATCCTGGCTACGCCTATGCTCCCACGTATTTGTGTCTGTTCCAACATGTGCGTTAAAATACCCCACAGAGCAGGACTTAAATTGTAAAATTTTGCATGGTGGGACGCTTTTACAGCCTTGTCCAAACGCATTTGGTCTGAGAAAACCCTTTAGTGAAAATGATGTAATTCCGACGTCGTAATTGAATGAAGCCTAAAAAAAGAAAAGGTCTTTTCCGCATTTTGGGACTATATTCTGCCGCAATTTCTAGAATTTATAAGTACTGGGTGGCTCTGTTTTGTCTGATCACACGCAAATCTCGATGGGGGAACGCCTAAATCTCGATGGGGGACGCTAAATCTCGATTGGGGGACGCTAACTCTTGATGGTATGTTATGTTGTAAATTGTAAATAAATGTTATGTTATGTTGGGGGACGCTAACTCTTGGTGGGGGGACGCGTCCTCCCTACAATTTGAGTACTGCTCATATGGACTGTAGATTCAGTAGCTGATACTCGTAGAAGAGCATCATTTGCTTCATCCACAAAAGCCTGATATTCACTGGTGGCATTGGGGCCATATACCTGCAATAGGCACAATAATGACCGATCCAATACCTTGAGCTTTAACATACAGACCCGTGATCCCAAAGGAATCCTATCTGACACACAGTCTAACAACCGGTGGCTTGTTAGAATCCTCACACCCGCTTGAGCAGACACACTAGGATCAGCACCAGAATAGAAGAGTTTCCATCCGCCATCCAGATCCACAGTTCCAGAGTCACGTTCTTGGTTTAAGAAACTCCGATAATATCGAGATGACACCGCTTTGCTTCCTCAACCAATTCTAGCTCTTTTCCTGTGAGGGTGGGGATATTCCAATTGTCCAACAGAAGTTGGTGATGGTTGACCCATGAGTGTGCGACGTTATCTCGAGTATGAATACTATGTGCTGCCTCCATTCGCCTCTCCAAACGTGTAACGGGAATATTGATGGAGCTGCCTCTAGGGCTAAAAAAACAATTTTTTTTCTTTTAGTTTTCTTGTTATCATCAAAATGCGCAGTAATTTGGCAATGAAATACCAAACGTGTAGGCTGTATTCATGTTGAGAGAATTTTTCTTAAATTTTGATGGGTAGATAGGGGTGCTTTCCTGAAAGATCCTCAGGTTAAGACAAGCGCGTATATCAGGCCCGGCGCCACGGGGATCATTTTGGGGCGCTGCCTCCCCAAATCACTGTTTGTGCGTGCCTCCCTCCAAGCAAAGATTGTGCCCCCAAAAAAACTAACAGCCCCGGTGCAACTAGAGTGTATTTCGGAGCACAAAATAGTGCTTGAGCCTCCCCAAGCGTGAGTAAAGTCTTGCGTGAGTAAAGTCTCTCTCCAGGATAAAAAAAACACGAGTGAATGCCAAGCCAAAGCCTAAGATTTCGCGCTGAAGACATTTTTTTTGATCTTCACCCCTGCATATGTGAACAAGAACCGAGACCCGCACCATAAGATTTCGTCGTGCCCTGCCAGGCTATAAACGTGTCCCTCCCCCGAGTGAGAAGTGCCCCGAAATGAGGCACACAGCCCGTATCCACGGGGCGTAATTTGGGATGAAGACATTTTTTTGGTCTTCACTCCCGAATTTGAGGAAAGAATTTATGTGTGCCCCAAAAATATTTTTTCTGCACTCCCAGTCACGCTACTCTGGCGCCATGTCTGGCGCATATCTTTCTTAAGTTAATTTAAAACATGCATGCAATTTTTAGCGGTGAGCGAAGCTCCGATCAATGAAAATGACACCCTACTTTTTCCTCATTGGCTTGGACTTGGGCTTGAAACTGGAGGGAGTAGTTTTGAAACGTGGTCAGATGGAACCCCAGTGGTAAGTCAGCGGTTTTACCAGGAATATCCTTAAAAAAAGGATTGCCAACTAGAATTGTTAATTGTTCTTGTCACGCATGAGTAATGGTCACATTTTTTTCCAGATTTCTGATTAAAATTCATTGTTTCTTTTGGAGCAGGGGCAGTAGGTTGGATTATATTTGTCGGTAAATAGCCTAGAACTCTTACAAGCTCGAAAATGGTAAGATATTGATATTATGTACTTGAAAGTGAGTAATGCGGAATGATAGCATTGGTGATAACCCATCATCTTGCCATAGCCTAGTGTAGGCTATGTTCCAGAGCAGCAGAGAGCGTTGAAATACTGTCAAAAAAGGCAAGAATTATATGAAGACCACAGGGGAAAAACGATCAAACTAACATATTGATTGATTTTCCGGTTTTGGAAAAATTAAGCCAAGTGCTGAAACACATTCCTTATGAGGTGATTTTTTTCTGAAAAAACGATCAACTACTCACGTTATTGGACTTTGAAAAAAACGTCTACTGCGATAAAATGATCAAACTGATATTTTTGTGAGATAAAATGATCAAACTGACATGTGCTTTGATCAGTTGAATTTTGAGGTGATGAGACATTGGTGATCGGTAGGTCTATGAATGCCGGCTCTTGTAACCAGCTAGGTGGTAGCTTAACATGCAGTTTAGAGTTAGATAAAATAAATAACCTAATTGCAATAGCAATAAACATTAGGCCTACCTTTTATGTAGACGATATATGAAGTAGCTAACAGTCAATTGTATTGACAAAAGCTCTGGGGAACTGAGGAACCAAATGAAAATTAGTAGAAGCCTAGCTAAGAGCAAATAGTAAGCAGTATACTGGTGTAAAAAAAAGATACGCCACTTAAAGTTTTGCAACTAATCAAAAGATAATGCAACCCTAAACTGATGAATGCCAAAGAAGATTTAGTTTGTTTACTAGTAGCTAAGCAATAAAGATCCTTTTATAGTATCAGATCTGCTGTATTGGGTTGCAGATAATGGATTTTTTAACTGCAAAAATTTTGTAGTTGAACTAGGTTACAGTAATATGCATTTTGTTTATATTGCAGGTATAACCTAAAATTAACTATCAGTTTATGGATAAGGACATTTTGATAATGCACAGCTAAAGTCTTGACAAACGGATAAAGCTGACTCATCTGAGATATCTGACTTATATGAGAATTTAAATGAGTGTGTAGGCATCCAACTGAGTTCCTATGCCAACAAAAGACAAAACGTTAATACTAATTCTGATATCCCATCAACTTCAAATGCTATTACTGAGACCAGTACTACCCAACCAGCAACTACTGTTATTATTGAAACTACTAATTCATCTTACCCTAACCTTTCATCAGAAGACACTCAATACCCAGAAATTACAGAAAAACCAAAGAACAAAACTACTTGAGAAAGAAAAGAGGTTGCGGAGTCATACAAGTGGACCTCCATGCAATTGCACATTGTTGAAATGTTTTGAAAGAATTTCCACAGAAGAAAGAAGCCATTTGTTGTCAAGGTTTAACAATGATTTTGCCAATTTAAATGAACAAAATGCTTTTCTTTCTTCTTTGATTTTAGTACTGCCTAGAGAAAGGCCAAAGCCATCACAATTTCCTTCTAAAAGAAGAGTCTTTTCTTATAAATATCAGGTTCCAGTGATCAGAGAAGGTATCGCTGTAAAGGTTAAAGTGTGCCACAAGGCTTTTATGTCAATATTTGGCATAACAAATAGAAGGACCCAAACTATCAAATTGGCCGTTTCTACTACAGGTATGCATAATATTGTTTCTGTGAAATTTTTTGCTCATAGTGATATTTTTTTCTGTTATATTGGCTTCATCTTTTGCCATCATCCTAGTTGTGTAATAAAAATACAGCATGACTAATAAGTTTGCTATCAGATTTTAGATTTCAATCAGATTGCATAATGTAGAACTGAAGTTAAATTAAGTTAGCTTAAGTTAGTTTCAAAGTTTGACAGTTGACAAGTTAGCTTACTGTATGACAAAATGCTTAGGGTGTGTATTTAATGCATTTTTTGTTTTAAGGAAAGCCTCCAACAGACGGAAGAGGAAAGCATGGCAATGTAGCACATGCTTTGTCAGAGGCCACCAAAAATGCTGTGCAAAAGCTTATTCGATCATTAAGAGGCCGCAAATCGCATTACAGTCTTCACAAGTCCAATCGTATCTATCTTCCAAGCGAGCTGACTATAACAAAGTTGTATGAATTCTTTAAAGCAAAAATGCCTGACATTAAAAGTGTCCTACGAGTCATGTCGATGTATATTTAACAATGAGTTTAACGTATCTTCCGAATATCCAAGAACAGATGCTTGTAGTACTTGTGACAGCATTATTGCAAAGTTGGCACAAATTGAAAGCCAGTTACGGGATTCTAATCACATTGCAAATGAAAAACTACGGTCTGACGAAAAGAAGATAGCTGAACAACAACAACTGCACTTACGAAAAAGTGAAGTCTTCTAGGACAGAAAACGGAATGCTCGCAAAAAGGCAACAACAAATGATCAATTTGCTGCTCTGGCGTTCGACTTTCACGAAAATCTCTATGTTCCAAACAAGACTACGAATGACGTCTATTATAAGCGGCAATTAAGCTGCTATTCATTCAACATTCATGTACTAAGTTTAAGAGAAGCCCATTTTTATTACCGCGAAACTGTTGCAAAAAAGGGGTCCGATGATGTGCCTCTATGCTGTATTACTTTTTCATGAACGAGTTAAGTGAAACTGTCAAAGACATTGCTCTGTTTTCAAAGACATTAATTCTTGTAGTGGCTAGAATAAGAACTGGACTGTGATAAGATTTTGTCACTTGTTGGTGAACAAGCAGAAGCGTTTCAACTCGATTACCATCAGCTTTCTAATTCGGGGTCATTTGTATATTGAATGTGACAAAAATATGTCACTTAATTAATGCCAAAACTGATGCAGAAATTCCAAGTGAATGGTGGAGTGCTTTTCGAGCAGCACGTGAAAACCCAAGTCCATTTATCGTTCATGAGTGCAAGCAAAATGATTTCTTTAACTTTTCTGCTTTTCTCAAGTCTAGTTATAAACGTAATTGTCCATTCCCTACAAGACCGGTCAGAGAAATTTGGTTCCATTCAGAAAACCCGAAAAACATTCGAAAGCGGACAAATTGGAATGGCTATGGGGAAAATGTGTGTCTCGTCAATGCGAATAATTGGCTGAAAGCACTGGCACAAAACATCCCACCACTCTATGTCGAACCGTTGCCTATTAGCAAAGCAAAGTTTGAAGACTTGTAAGTCCTTAAAATATTTTGCTCACCTTCTGCTCAAAAACGTTTTGACAATTTATCGAAAACTGAGCATGCTTATGACGGTTCAGATAAAGATTATTGCGACAAGGAACTTGAAATGCAATAAGTGTCACAAAATTTTTGGCAACGATTGTGATTTTTCTGACTAGCAGCAGCTATTGACCTTGTTGCGTTGGTTATTTATTGATAGACGGTTAATAAAGCTTTTTATTAAAATCGTTTACCGATGTAGATCCAACATTTTTATATATTGCTATGAAGTTGGTGTGAAAGAACGATCAAGCCAAACAAGTTTGTATGAAAGAACGATCAAACTGTATAAGTACTTGTTTTTTCATATTAAATTTTTAACGCAAAAAAATTGAAATCGGCTTAAAATCTATTATACGTAATACAGAAATAGTATACTTACTACATTAACGCAAAAGTTTAAACTTTTATTCTATTACCTGAAAATTTTGGAGTTTCAAACTTTGTTTTCCAAATTACTCAAAAAGTTAGTTTTTTTGTTTGATCGTTTTTCCCCTGTAGTCTTCATATTATTTTTAACATTCCTACCCTGTTCGCTAACAAAATCGCAAAAAAAAAACGAATTAGCGGCGTAGTTCGGTGCCATTTGTGCCTAAAAATTGGCTATTGCAATAGATGAATGAGAGAACATAACAGGGGCAGTTAGTGAGAAGTCATGCAGTATCTTGGTACTTGAAACCTGCAAAGTTTGCTGTACACTTAATTGCCCAACATTGTGATGACAGTAGATTCTCCATTCTTGCCCAAGACCGCTCTCCTATCCATCTATTTGCTCTTGAAGCCACTACCCATTTATTTGCTCTTGAAGCTACTTTCATCAAAACTTCTCACCCCGTCCTCTGCCGACAAAAAGATTTCGTGTACAACTTAAAGATTGTACTGCACGAACAACGCTCGCTCATTGGTCTTTTTCCAGCCAATCACCTTCGGTTTTTTGCTGTAAATTGCTGCTCTTTTTTCTGCGTCTTCCATTCTGATGATTCTTCTCGACAAGTGTTAGGCGAAAAGTTTCAAAGATATGAACATTTTAATCAAAGCTACTTCATTTTCTTTGGGATTTTGTGAACGAGCGGGGTAGAAATAATATTTAAAATAATATGACCCTTGCCTTTTTGAACAGTTTTTCTCTTCACAACAGTCCATTAAATTTGCAGGTCCAAAGTGCTGGCTTACGGTACCCAATAAATAGCATTAAGAAAAGCACTTTCACCAAAATTTTTGCAGCAAAAATAAAAAAATATATCATAGAGACAGCTTTATCATTTTTAATAATAATTACTTGGTGTTACTACCAGCAACCAGTTTCACTACACAAAACTGCATAAATTATGTGTTTAATCTCTGTCGATAAATTACCAAACTTTCAAAAGAAACCAATGTCCAATTCCCCAAAATTTTTATGGTATTGTTAAAAGACGATACTGTAGCTACAGTTTTGACTACTAACATATCTCTTTGCAACTTGACAAGTAATATCAGTCATTTAGATAAATCAAACACTTTTATTTTCAAATGTTGTTTAATTGAAAACTTTAGGACAAAGAGTGATTTCTTTTGTTTTATATCACTTGATCAAGAGTTTAATTGACAGCTGACAGCATTTATGATTCTTGTTCTTTTTACAACCAATTTTTGCATCAAAATTATATTACTATTTAATTGTTTACGTGCCATCTGGCCTAAAGGCTACCAGCGCGGAAGCCTAGGGACTACTTAAAAACAAGCAATGCGAAAAAGTTGCCTTCAAGTTGTTCCAAAAGCTGCAAGTTCGATTCTTGCAGGAAGAGAACTTTTTCGCATTGCTTGTGTTTAAGTACACGCCGTTCTGGTGGCTCTTCCATAGGCTTCCGCTCTGTTAGCCTTTAGGCCAGATGGCACGTAAACGATTAAACAATAAAACTCTGGCCCGCAAACGTCAAAAACATCACCATTGACGTATTGTTAAAATTGTATTACAGTACTAGTTATATTGCAAATTGAGGCAAATACTTGACTATTCTAATCAAATTCAAATTTTGCATTATACTCGCTGTATTAAGCCGAAGCGTGTAACGAGTTTTGGGGGCCCATCTCGTTGTCATTGCGCGCGCAGCACACGCTTAAGTGTTAATGTTGCGTAATCTCAAACTAATTCTAAATATAGTCTATCTTCTAGTCTAAACTTTGTACAGAATCTTCGTTTTTATTTGTTGTTTAGCCTGTTTTGATAGCCGGGTTGCTTGAGCATGGCAGTCTCTATTGCAAATACGTATTTTATTGTTTTGATTTTGTTTTTGTCACGTTATAACGCGAGTTTATGTTTTCCTTGCGCCTCCTTTTTTGGTGTGAACGTTGTAACTTAACATGCAAATTAAATTAAAAAATTTTTTTCAACGTTCTCAGCTGTCATCATACATAATACATAGCCTATACGCTACGCTATGGCAAGATGATACGTTAGACTATTCGCTCTCATTTTCACTCCAACATTCCGCTTTACACATTTTCAGATGCTTAATATCAATAACATACCTTTTTTCAGTTCGTTCGAGTCCTAGGCTATCCACCAACAAAAATAATTCGAGTCCTAGTCTATCCACCACCAAACCTACTGCCCCTGCTCCAAAAGAAACAATGTATTTTGATCAAAAATCTGACCAATAATTTGACCATTACTCATGCGTGACGAGAACAATTAGCAATGCTGTTGGCAATTCCTTTTAAGGATATTCCTGGTTTTACATGAAGTTTAGCAATAAAAATTGTGTTCATGAAAAATTATTTCTCCATTAAGTCATGGGCGTTGGCTATTATTGCGTCACAAACGCTTGCAACACGTACTTATTTACGATTGAACATATACTAATAATAATAAGTTGTGATTTATTGGTGTTTGCTGGCTATAGCTTTTAATATTTAATCGTTTGCGTGCTATCTGGCCTAAAGGCCACCAGCGCTGAAGTCTCTTCCTTTTATTGAGCAAGAGGGGTTTAACTATTTCACACGAGATATTTGACCAACGTATTTTATTAGTAGGGAGTTGTAACTCTTGACTCTTCCCTAGGCTTCCGCGCTGGTAGCCCTAAGGCCAGCTAATACGCAAACGAGTAAATAAACGTATACTTACAGTATTTGTAATAGCAAGCTAGTTTTTTAAAATTATGTAAAAAAGGGCTCAATTTTATAACTTTTAACGATATTTTACACAGATGAGGGGGGTTAAAGGGTTGTCCACTCTCATTTTTTCTTGATTACTCCATTCAAAAAACGATTTCTTTTTCAAACTAACATGACTTTAAGTCAAATTTATTCAAAAATACTCCTGAATATTTAAAATTGTTAAGTTAAGGAAAAGTTTCCCAATTTTGAGGTTTGCTGAAATCATATAAAATCTGAGCATTTTTCGGCCAATATTTGACTTAAATGTTGTCATAAAACGTTTTTGTAACGTAACAAACTAGACTTAGGCATTTTAGGATTCAATAAAAAAAAAAACGTATGTACAAAATTTGAATCGCCTGTGATGGTGTCGCAAAAATGACATATCATTTTTCAAAAATATGGTCGAAACCTCACATTGATGACGTCATCAAATTAAATCCACTTTTTCTAAAAATATTTTGGTGAACACCAACCCGGGTACCAATTTTGGTTTTTTCCATGACTTTTAGTTCAAGAGTTACAACTCCCTCCTAATAAAATGCTTTGGTCAAATTATCTCATGTCTAATAGGTAAACCCCTCGTGCTCAATAAAGATGGACTATATATGATTTTAGGACCCGTTACATAAGTATTGATTACATTAAAACCAGAAGTTCCTTGTGACATTAGCAAAAATTAGAACAAGACAAATTTTTTTTTTTTGATTTTCTCGAAAAGTCACTGTGGTATTGTCGAATAAGGTCCAATTCATGTTCAGATATTCAATTTAACAGTAGCTTGCTGTTAACCTAGATAGCATTTTTTAGGAGTACAAATAAGCAGGGATGGAACGTGTCGACTGACTCGAGTCATTTTCGTTTTGGGGTTATGACTAGCATTCGACTCGAGTGACATTTATGTAAATGACTCAACTTGACTCGAATTTTGTCCGCGATGACTCGAGTCGCAAGATTTTAGATTTTATTTACAATTAAGAATAACCAATAATCTTGCTTCTTTTTGTAGAATACGAGCTTAACCTGACAGTCTCATGTATGTTAAATGATAAAGTAATTTTGCGAGGTGGTTTAATCACAGTAAATGGGGTTAAGGCAGCTTTGCTCCAGCGCTCAGAGATTTTCACAACTAATTTTACTACTAATTGTAGTTCCCAAAGGCTGCAGACAGAATCAAACAACATGTCCTCAAATCTATCCGTTCTTGCTCTTCTTCCCAAAAACGCTTACTTCCTGCTCGTCGGTGCAAATCTTCTACCCAGACTAATACCCAGTCTCTTGCTTCTGATTCAGTTATTGGACTTCATCTTTGACAAAATCCTGCCTGCGCTCAACATTATGATGACAGCAGATTTTCTATTCTTGCCCAAGGCCGCTCATCTTTTCATCTATCTGCTCTTGAAGCCACTTTAATCAAAACTTCTAACCCCGCCTTCTGCCGACAAAAAGAATTCGTGTACAGCTTAAAGATTGTACACTAATGACACTTTCTTATTGATCTTTTTCCAGCCAATCACGGCTCGGCTTTTTCCTATAAATAGCCGCTCATTTTCCTGCGCTCTCCATTCTGCCGATTCTTCTTGACAAGTTTCAGACGAAAAGCTTCGAAGATATGAACATTTTAATCAAGGCAATTCTCAAGTTCTGTATCACCAACCAACTCTTCAACTAATTTTAATAAAAAATAACTCAATTTTGAAAACATTTTTGTTCAAATAAGCACAAAACAATTATTTGGACGTAAGCAATTTCAGTAGTCACCCTTTGTTTTTCTTGTCTTTTTGTAGGTCCTTTAGACCAAGGAATTGATGAAGAATGTTGTAACTATCAGCGACAATAAAATTGTTTCTCATTTGCAACAAGCAAGATAGCTAGCGCGATAGCATTTTTGTCATTGGCTGCTAAGTATTGCTGTGTTACTAAAAAGTGAATTCTTTGTGATAAGTTGTTGCTTCCAGCAATTCCAGGCACTTTTTGTCTGTGCTGATTCACCCCTCTTTGTTGGTTCACTTATGCAAAATTTTCATGCACCCTGAGGTACACTGTTCACCTTTTCAAATGACACTGGACTAAAGAAAATCTGATATCTGTCCCACTGACACCGACTATAGTTAAGTGAAAGGCTATTACACTGCAACGTCTCGAAAGTGTTTCCAAGTTTAAAGTCCATTTGTATCTTAATTACTTTATTATTTGTCTTTGTGCTATGCCTTAGCTTTAAAGAGGGAGGGGCATACCGCAAAGCCCTCCTCCTCCTGCCCAATTACGTTACTGTTAAAAAGATATTTTTTGTCTTTGTCAGCTTATAATCCTGAAAATTGAAAAAGTTGTTTCATTCTTATAGCTTTCCTCATCCACATCACTCAAAACAAGCCTTCTTCGCTAAGTTTTCGAAATTAGAGTTATCAAATTTTCAAAATTAGAGTGCCCTGACTTCGGAACTGGTGCATTAAGTTTAGTAAGCATAAATATCAGCTGAGGCCCTTTAAGAAAAACGTAGATTCTCACAGCAGCAGAGCATGTAAAAATGGTTGAGACAATATTTTTATTCATTTCCAATTATAGTATTTTCCTTTATTTATTTATTTATTTATTTTTCATGAAAGATTCGTGACTTGAGTCACTTTATTTTAGTGACTCGACTCGAGTCCTTTTTTGATTTTCCGAAAATGACTAGAGTCACTTTTTGAAAATACTCGTCTCGATTCGAGTCAACCTTCCAAAGTGACTTGACTCGAGTCACTTAAGAAGTGACTTGTTCCAACCCTGCAAATACTGTAAATACTTGATTATTATTATCGTTACTAAATAAAATTATCAATAAATTTCGACGAGATACTTCAGACAGATAGAGGTTTATTTGTTTTTATTAGTTAAAAATAAACCACTGTCTGTCTGTCTTTCTGTCTGAAGTACTATGGTCAGGTGCAAGCTCAGTTCGGTAGCATGTTTATGGATTTTTTTGTGAGCTCTATTAAATTCCGTAGCCTATACCAAAGGGTGCAGATTTGTTTAAAAGGTAGAGCCACGATCGCATTCTCTGTACAAGAGGATACAAATGCAATCAATCAATGAAGATCCACCTGTCTTGAATAGAAATAGATTGTGTGCAAAATATATAACGTAAATGGATGAATCCTAAAGATAACTTCGTAAATATAGATCTAGTTACAATTCAGCTTTTTCACGGTTAATGGTTTGATAATTGTTTGTTCTAAGAATTTTTTCAGTTTTAGTTTGTTAATTTTTTCCATTTAAGTAGGCCTAATAATTAAAACTCATACGGTACAATTGAACAAAATACTTTAACTTAGATAACACGAAAGGAAGGTGGGAAGGACCTATACTATTATGCAAGTCTTGTGGTCAAACATCGGCCGATGCAGGGTTTTATCTTAGTCGCTCAAGAATGTGAGCAACTACACGAGTATGAAACATAATTTGAGCATAGTATTTTCTATTAAGAATAACTTCATACATTGACGAAAATTTCCAACGGATTAGTAATACTGCACTAAAATTTATTATACTACAGCACTAAAAAGCATTGAAAATTAATAGCGATAACTTAAATTTTTTAAAATCAATTCGATGCTGCTTCAAAAACTTTACAAATTTAAAAAAGGGGTTAGAATGAATATTATCAGAAATTTTGTTCTTGATGTTAGTTCCCCAATACGAAAATTGCAAAGAAGCTAGGACTCAATCTTCTTGAAGAATGGAAATGTGCCTTCACAAAATAAAACAGTACTTTACCAAAACAAAATGAAACAGCTTCAACAACAACAAAAAAACTTAGCTTTTCCAGTTTTTAGTGGTCCTTTAGTTACAGTATTACTATATCTGCTTTATGTCTTAATATTTTTTATTTTATTTCTATGCGAAGGATTTTGCAAATGTTGCTCCCGGCGGTTTTATCTTTTTGGGAACAACTGGAAAATGGGCACTTACATCAGATTTCCATACTGCGCATTACGTTTGCAAGACAACACCAATGGAAGGATCAAGTAAGTTTACGAGCTGTTTTTACTTCTGCGTATGTTTTAACTTAACTGGAGGAAATATTACTGCAGATATCACAAATCAACTTAAATCAAATTCCCAAGAAATAAACGTTTGCGGCCAACCAACGTTTGGGTTGCTGATTTAAATTATAGCGCCGACGGCAGCAGCGAAAAGGGAACCCGTGTTTTTGGTGTTTTTGTGGTCCTTTATCGCTCTGTGCTATTCGCCGTGCAGTTCAAATGAAGTCGGACAAAAGCGTTGATTTTTGTTAAATGCTTTTTCGTTGTTTTTGCGTAGTTCTGGGGCTTTGTGAGCTGCACGTAATGGCGTTCCATTGGCAGATCAGCGTGACGTAATCATGATTTGTCCTGCGCTGATTGGTCAAGGGAATCTCGGGCTCATAAAGTTACAGAACAGATTTGTGTTCAAATTCATTCCAGATTTTTAGTTCAAGTGACAACTGGATTTTTATTTCTTTTTGGTTTAAGGTACTCTCCAAATTTTTTAATACAATTATTTATTTGTTAATAAAAAGGCTTGTTTTATTCGAATAAGTTGAGAAGCAAAAAAAAAAACAACCGAAAGTTTAAAAATAATTGAAGACACATTTTAATGAGTTGGGCGAGCCGCTGGACTGGTGGGCGCGAGGTTGGCGATCTTGACATTGGAAATCTCCTCACGCCTGCTGGTGAGTAGCGTGCAATCCTTAAATGACTAAACAAAACGTTTAAAAAAACTTTGCTGTCTTAACCAAGGCTTTACTTTTAAAGTTAAAATGAAAGCGTTTGTTTAGACTTATGTCCTGGCAGCGATGATTGGCAGTTTTTTGAAACTGGGTTTTGTTATTTGCTTATTACGACCTCAGCAACTTGGAATAATGCATTAAATGATTGCGAAGAAAAAAATGGTAGTTTAGTCAGCATCCATTCACAGATGGAACAGAACTTAGTAAGAAGTAAGTGTAAAATTAAATCTATTTTACACGGTAGTAGGGCAGGCCAAAATTGCCCCTCAATATTTTTTCTCAAACCAGAATTGTAAGTCGGGCTGCCTGGCGTTTCTCGGGTCGGGTTCGGGCTTAAGATTGACAAAATGTCGGGCATATGGGGTTGATATATCTCTTACTTGCTTTGTGTTTTAGCCGTTTTTGGCGATATATAGAGCGTAATTTAAAATACCTATGGAATACTGAATGACAGCTTTGCTTGAGCATCAATGAAGATATTATTACACAATTAATATTATTGTGTGACAATTGATCAGGAGAAAGAAGGGTCATTCCATGTCAAAACAGCAAATTTTCAGAAAAATTCCCACTTGACCCTCTCAGATTTTGCTGAAACTTCATCAAAATTGGTTTTTCGATGAATAATGAAGATTTGCAAAGTTTTAGCTTCGGGTCATTTTTTGTTCAAAAAATATGCCCCCCAAATTTTGTCCCCCCCCAGCTGCAAAAGTTTTTTGCATTTTCGCCCAACTTTGAGTCCTCATATCTTTGGATTGAAGTTACTCAGATTGCTCAAACTTGGAATTTTTACAGACATTTTCCCACTAATTTCAGATATGGTTTTGAATTTTTGATACCGTGTTTAAATTTTGAGATACAGACCTTCAAAAATGCTCGTTTTTTCAAAAACTTACTTTTTTACCCTTTTTTTGAGGGAGTATATCTTACATCGAAAATATTACAGCCTCATCAAACTTGCAATGCTCCTTAAGTATATATATATGAGACTGTCATAAAACAATACGAAGGGGGTAGCTTCAACAGATTTTGGGTAATTATAAATCAAATATGGCCCATTTTCTGAAAAAATCGAAATTGCGGTTTCTTGTGAGCCCTGGTTGACAATGTGGGCAACATTTTAGAAATCTGAAATTTTGCACAAAGTTTGCTCACAGCCACAACTATATCATACGTGAATTTCAAGAACGTGTCTCAACTGTAAAGTAATACTCTAAGGTGGTAAACATTCACCTATTTCACTAAATTTGCTTGTGTAATTTCCCTAGCAACGGCCATAGCAACCATTTTTTCTGTGCATTAAGACGCTCCAAATTGACAAAAAAGTTATTTTTAATGAAAAATAGCAACTTCTGCAATGAAAACGTACAGTTTTCAATCAATTCTGATATTTAAATCTGTGCTCAATAGCAGAAAAATTCAGCGAATAGAACACCAAGGTAACATATTTTGCTCAAAAATAGCCTTTATCACTGTTTATTCAAGACACCAAGCCAACATTTCAACGTTAGTCATGTTTCAGTGAGCGCACAGTACAGAACACATTGTACAGCAAAATATACTTGTATGCAATGTTTCAAAGCCTTGAAAAGCATCAAATTTCATACAATATGTATTTGCAATAAAAAGCAAATACCGCAACTAACAGATTTGAAGTTCTGCAGCTTTGAAGGCTCATACACTGTACAACAACCAATTCACTAAAATGCATAAAACGATCTTGTCAGTATTATGGTTAGTTAGCATTGCAGTTTATCATCAGTGATCATTGCATATCAAGATGTAAAGAGTTTGTATCAAATAAATATGAAAGTGAAAAAATTCCAAAACAAAACCATCTTCTGTTAGTTAACTTAAAAGAGCTTTACGAACAATTTCAACAGAACAACAGTGGTTCAATTGGGTTTTCAAAGTTTTGTGAACTTCGACCAAATGGTGTGTAACCATTAACTCTAAGGGTATGCATTCTGTGTGTATTTGTAAGAACAAGCAGAATGCAAAGCTTCTTCGCAGTGGTCTTCCTGAAAAAGTTTCATTTCGAGACTTTCTAATGCACATGGTTTGCAGTGTGTAAAATCGAAACAACATGATGCAGCAAAACACAGAGCTGGACAGCGCTGTTTCGAGCTTTTAGCTCTCATCGGCAGCCCTCAGCTTCTCTAACAAAGTTTTTTCCCCAGCTGGACAAGACTCTTGGCCGAACTGGACAAACCTTAAGGGCTTGCACAGCGGCAGAGGCTTTGTAGGGAATAAACGATTTTTCACTTGTGGTACTTAAAATAAACAAGTGAAAAAATCGCTGAACCCTTGCAGTAAGGACAGCCATAGGCTATCCCTACTACAAGGGTTCCCCTTGTGTGACCACGGAAATCATAACCAACAATTTTGACGTCCTTCGTGGTCGACTCCTTGGAAATCATAACGACTTCCACTGGCAGTTAGGTGGCCAGATCAACCACCAACTCTGCAGCTACAAAGCAGCTCGAGTCATAAGATGCACAAACAGCGCTGTCCAGCTCTGTGCATCTTATGACTCGAGCTGCTTTGTAGCTGCAGGGTTGGTGGTTGATCTGGCCACCTAACTGCCAGTGGAAGTCGTTATGATTTCCAAGGAGTCGACCACGAAGGACGTCGAACTTGTTGGTTATGATGCAGCAATGTTTGCAATGGCCTGGAAAAGATGAACTTAAGGATGTATTGAAACAAACCTTTGATCAAAATGATGTCGACCTGGAAGATACTATTATCGTCAGTCAGTGGTTTACAAGGATAGGACAAAACTTTTGGATTTGCAGTATACTGTAGCTGAGTTTATTGAAACCACTTGTGAAAATTTTGGTTTGTTGAAACAGCGTCAGTATAATCTCAATCAGCTTTTTTGAAACAATAAAAGAACAAATCAATGGCAATGAAATTATTGTTCTTCTTGATTTTGCTGAAAGTTATAGCTTTCTGGTTCAAGACGCTGTCCTAGGATATCATTGGGAAAACAGCCAAGCTACCCTCTGCCCATTTTCTGTTTACTTCAAGAATGATGTTGGTGAAGTCAAGTGTTTAAGTATCTTCATCATATCTGATAGCATGAAGCATAACGGTTCATACATTTATCCACAGTGTGCTCATCTATATACGAGAAAATCTTCCAACAGTTTCCAAAGTACAGTAGTATATTTCAGTGATGGCGCTGCAAGCCAATACAATAACTTCAAGAAACTGGTGAATTTGTGCCACCATAGAAGAGATCATGACCTTGATGCTGAGTGGCATTTTTTGTTACTAGCCATGGAAAATCGTCCAGTAACGAAAACAAGCTTACAAGCAACTGTAACAAGTCAAATTTTAATTCCACAAAACATGTTTGCTTTGGCTATTGCTGGCATAAAATGTCTGCACATCAATGAAAAGGATATTGCCATAAATTTTCAAGATTTTGCACATAAAGAGCGCTATGCCAGGTGTAAAACTATCCCAGGTACTCGATCACATCACAGTTTTATACCTATTTCTGAAACTGTCCTGGAAATGAAAAGGCTTTCTTTGGATATTGTTGTCAACCAATTTTCTTTTGGATTTGAAAAGCATGCGCCTTGCTGTTTTCAGATTGTACCAATTCAAAATGATGCACAATTCCAACTTGGTCACTAGATAGCATGCAATTACGATCAACAGTGGTATGCTTGAATTACCATGGAATGATGCGATTAGCAGAAAGATATTTACGTTAAATTCATGCATTGCAATCAAAACCGCACTTTATCATGGCAATACGATGTAAGAAACGAGTGCTGGGTTCCATTTCAAGATATCTTGTGTGTTGTAGATGCGCCTGTTCTTCAAAATTAGAGTAAATGATACTATAAACTAAGTTCTTCAGATCTGAATTGCATTATTTCTCTTTTCAATGCCCTGTAATTTTTATTCTTTCAAGAAGTTTCCTCTTTTTAATGGTATTAAGCCTCATGCTTATTGCTCAACAGACTTAGAAACTCTCAGTCCAAATTTAATTTGTTAGCTGTTCTTCATTCCTGCTTTGAATGAAAAGGATCAGTATCTCTAAAGTGATGGTGTTTGGGGTATTACACATTTTTTTTATAAGAACCTGTGGATTTTTAGGTGCGGATGACTGTTCTTAAATGTTCGGAAGTTTTCAGCTTTATTTGTGCTTGACTCAAACTTATTCTCGCTTGGTTAAAAGGACTCTGTCTGTAGTTATAGATCATGACTACTGTTTCACAAATCAACAATGGCAAAAAAAAGCCGAGGAAAACACTGCTGGTTACACAAATGCGTTGTGCTAGCACTTGTTCTGGATTAATTTTTTGATGCTGAGCCTGGCATTGCTCTTAATTAGTGTTCTTATGAAACTGTTGTTATAAAAAAAGAAGTCTACTACAAGACTATCCAGATACCGGTATACAGAGTATTTTTGAATTTTTTTAGATGAAATGAAAAGTGCTGCAACGTCTTGACATGCAATGATCACTGATGATAAACTGCAATGCTAACTAACCATAATACTGACAAGATCGTTTTATGCATTTTAGTGAATTGGTTGTTGTACAGTGTATGAGCCTTCAAAGCTGCAGAACTTCAAATCTGTTAGTTGCGGTATTTGCTTTTTATTGCAAATACATATTGTATGAAATTTGATGCTTTTCAAGGCTTTGAAACATTGCATACAAGTATATTTTGCTGTACAATGTGTTCTGTACTGTGCGCTCACTGAAACATGACTAACGTTGAAATGTTGGCTTGGTGTCTTGAATAAACAGTGATAAAGGCTATTTTTGAGCAAAATATGTTACCTTGGTGTTCTATTCGCTGAATTTTTCTGCTATTGAGCACAGATTTAAATATCAGAATTGATTGAAAACTGTACGTTTTCATTGCAGAAGTTGCTATTTTTCATTAAAAATAACTTTTTTGTCAATTTGGAGCGTCTTAATGCACAGAAAAAATGGTTGCTATGGCCGTTGCTAGGGAAATTACACAAGCAAATTTAGTGAAATAGGTGAATGTTTACCACCTTAGAGTATTACTTTACAGTTGAGACACGTTCTTGAAATTCACGTATGATATAGTTGTGGCTGTGAGCAAACTTTGTGCAAAATTTCAGATTTCTAAAATGTTGCCCACATTGTCAACCAGGGCTCACAAGAAACCGCAATTTCGATTTTTTCAGAAAATGGGCCATATTTGATTTATAATTACCCAAAATCTGTTGAAGCTACCCCCTTCGTATTGTTTTATGACAGTCTCATATATATATACTTAAGGAGCATTGCAAGTTTGATGAGGCTGTAATATTTTCGATGTAAGATATACTCCCTCAAAAAAAGGGTAAAAAAGTAAGTTTTTGAAAAAACGAGCATTTTTGAAGGTCTGTATCTCAAAATTTAAACACGGTATCAAAAATTCAAAACCATATCTGAAATTAGTGGGAAAATGTCTGTAAAAATTCCAAGTTTGAGCAATCTGAGTAACTTCAATCCAAAGATATGAGGACTCAAAGTTGGGCGAAAATGCAAAAAACTTTTGCAGCTGGGGGGGGACAAAATTTGGGGGGCATATTTTTTGAACAAAAAATGACCCGAAGCTAAAACTTTGCAAATCTTCATTATTCATCGAAAAACCCATTTTGATGAAGTTTCAGCAAAATCTGAGAGGGTCAAGTGGGAGCCATTTGCTGTTTTGACATGGAATGACCCAGAAGTTTTATTTTACCTGCATATGAGCAATAACCATACACAGTTTTTAGACGTAACCTCGAACTTTCATTTTTTTTTTCGGGCCGACTTTTGACTTAAAATTACTTTTCGGGTTCGGGCCGAGGACTGGCCTGTACTAGTCGACCCTTCACAACTCCACTTATAACTTTTAGATCAAAAATGATTTAACTTCAAACCAATTAACACTTCGCGTTAGACTTGATTCACAAACAACTTCAAAAAGTTTGAAGCCAATGGGTGCAGGAAAAGTGTTCCAATATGTGGTTTGCCAGACACAATGCACCAATATTTGGCAAGTTTCGGCCCATGTTTAAGTTGAAAGACATCAAGGTGTTTATTTAACATCCTAACTTTGGCTTATATACAGTATATTAAATGATTGACATCTTTATCAAGACAACAAACTTATGGTGCGTTTACACTGGACGCGAAGCAACGTAAGGCAACGGGAAGCAACCAAAATTTGACGTCATCGACAACTTGCGAAAGTGTTCAAACGGTGTTGCTTAACTTCACTTAGACAAAACTCAATTAGCCAATTCGGCATGCGGTTGGTGTTCTCCAAAATTTTCCAAAAAAATTGGTTTGAGTTGATGATGCTATCACATTGACGCCACAGTTATATTTTCGAAAAATGATATCATTTTTACGATGACGTCAAAGGCAGTTCAAAGTTTGTGTATAGGATTGTTTTTTGATACTGATTCATGAAATGGCTAAGTTAAAGTAGCTACGTCACTAAAACGTCTTGTGACGTCAATTTAAATTTTGGCCAAAAATGCTTTGTTTGTAAGTGACTTCGGAAAAACTCGATTTGGAAATATTCAGTAACCTTAGCAACTTCAAATTTTCAGGAGTTTTTTGTGATAAATTTGATTTAAAGCTAAATTGATTTAAAATAAAAATCTTTTTGTTAAAGGGATTTACCACGAAAAAACCGTGTGGGGGCAATAATGCCCTCTGTATCAGAAATGTAGGTCGGGCCGGGCTTTTCGGGTCGGGTTCGGGCCTAAAGTTGACAAAAACTTCGGGCTTATGTCGGGCCTGAGACGCACTTTTTGTCTTAGGTGTACAAAAATATAATCAAAATAGCTTGGCAACAATGCTAAATTTTTCAGACCTAATTTAACTTTCGGATTTTTGTCGGGCATGATTTGGGCTTGAAATTAGTTTTCGGGTTCGAGCCGGATTCGGGCTTATATTTTCCGGTTCGGGCCTGAACTAGTTGGCCCGTTTACAACTCTGCTCTGTATAAAATAGGGGTAAGAAATAAATGACGTTATTTTGCCAAACATTGGTCGTGACGTCACTCACCATGAAGATATCATCAACTTAAACTGTTAGTTTTTTCAATCTTGCAAAAAGTTATGCGTATTTTGGTGGTCTTTACTATACGTGCACATGACATAGGATTTACTGTATCCTAATAGATAGCAAGGGCAATTCAGGCATAATACAGAAAATGCGCCCCTTACTGTGCAAAATGCTTTGGAAAAATAATCGAAAAATAGACCCAGAAGCTACGTGAAGCCTTGGAGCAAAATTATTTCTCACTTCCCATTTTTTTTGCTTTCCAGTACAAAAAGGGTCGGACTCAAGCGATTGAATCATGCCTACTTACGGATGTGTACTGGTTCTAATGGCTCTTACTATATTTTTTCTACTGCATAGAGTTTATCAAAGGAAAAGTTAGCAGGACGCGAAACAAATCGAAACCAAACTTTTCAACATTTCAAACACGCAGTATGCTTATTTCGAGCCAACAACAGTCTTGGAAACAGAAGTGATAAATTCGAGCTAATCTGATTGCGCAAATAACAGATCAAAAAAGCAAAGTTGTCAGATTATTTTTACTAATTGACTACAGCAGCTTGAAAAGGTGTTTTCTAATGGAAGCAATAAACAGCAAACTTTACAAAATTATTTGAGAGTTTGAAAATCCGAAAGGATTTGTTAAAGAAATGTTTGGACAGCAACACTAAAAAGTTAACTGAAATTGAAGTTATTCCTGAACCTACGCTGTGATGTTATTAAACTGGAGCTGAAGAAAACAGTAAATTAGACAACTTTTGAGGCTCTGAAAAAACGCTTTAAAATTTTAGAAATCTCATTGCAAAACATGGCGACCAATATGTAAAAATTGTCTTGAAATGTTTAAGATTTAAGTAAAAATCTGGCTCGATTCCAAAATGATGTGACCCAAGAGCTACTAGAAAAAGAAATCTATGCCAAAAGATTAAATACTTTAATACACGGCCTAGAAGGAAATCTTAAAAGAGTCTGGGAGACCAAACCAAATGGGAATCAGAGAAGAAAGTCTGGTACTTTTTACATAAATGTTAAAAAATCCTTAGAACTCATTTGGGGGCAATAGCTGATGCTTATCGTTTGCTACAGCATACCATTACAAAAAAAGCGTGCTCATTACTCGTCCGATAATTGGTTAAACTTACAAGCAGAGCCGTCATCAGAGCAAACGAAGTAAGGGCGCACGAGTCAAAATTGGGGGGGGGAATAAAATTTACATATAAAAACTGATCTTCATATCTTGTATGGCTGCAATTACAGTATGTGCAATTTTAAAATAAGGCCGGCAGCGTTTCTTAGCTCGTTTCGTCTGCTGCCCATATTTCCTTGAAAAATCTGACTACAGCAGTAAATTCTACCAAACGTGCTACCAGGATTTTGCTAAGAGAAGTGAACCAAAACTTTTTTGGCACAAAAACTGCCTGATTTAGCCCCGGTGCAGAGCAAACTGATGCAACTCAAGCGTATCACAGACAGGCATAGTCACTAAATATTTAGTGACTGTGGACGGGGCCTGAGGACGGACCCCCGGCCACTGGGCAATTTTTGCAATTTTGCAGCAAAAAATAGCAATTTTAACGCCACTTTAATCTCATTTTGCACTTTTTGAAGCCATATGAATAACGAAATTGCTTAAATTCAGAAGTCATTTTTAAGAATTAAATTGCTTTGCACCTTTAGCACCCCCATGGGCGTATCTAGGGGGCTTGCCCCCCAATCGAAACGCCACTAATGATAAAAATGTGACAAAAGTCTTCCTTCATTTTCGGTTTCTTTTAGCATCTTCGCATACAACAGTACACGCGCACAATGGCAATTAGCAATCATTTTGACGACCAGGAGGCCCGGGCTCCCTCAATTCAATTTTGCCAACCAATTTAAATGTATAATCTGTGTTGAATTAAGGGTTTTTCTTCTAAAAGTTGCTACCTCAGGCCTTAGTCTAACCTTTTAATGCACTTAATGCATCAACGAGAGACGGATTTACTATATGGCACAGTGCCAGGGCTCTGCGCTCAGATTGTAAGACTTTTTTTTGGTCTTCACCTATATTTGGCAGAAAGATGTTGCAAAAATTCCCAAAGTGTCAAGGGCCCCGCTCAATGTAAATCAGGGCCCGAGTAATAACATCGTTAGTAGGCGTAACCATCTATTGTACCATTTTTAAATAAAAATCCATCTCCACCTCGGCAGTTTTTACGCGACAAAATACCTTTGAAAATAAATTAGCCAGGGGAAATGCTCATTGAACAAACTATTCGGTTTCAATTGAGGGGGCTGGGCCTCCTGGTCGTGCATGTATTGGTACAACTGTTTATTTTTATGACAGAACAAAATCTCTAAAATCTTCTGGTGGATTATTATTTTTTGCTACAATTTTGCAGGAGGCAATGTGTCTTGCTTTCTCTACCTGGCCCAAAGCCCAAACGACAAAATTTAACTCCAAAATGCAAGATTTTAAACGTGTTTTGGACTTAAATTATTAGTAAAAGGAGGATTGAACAATTCAATTTTTTCAATTGGCTTTCAAATGTTAAAAATATAGTCTTTTAAATGGCTTTAAACACGTCCGAATTTTGATCCAATGGCATTTAAACAGCTAGTTTTCCAAAAAAATTACAAAAAATCGTCCAGCAGTTGGAGGCTTCGCCCCTAGACCCCGTTTGTGGTACATTTGAGTTACACTAGTTTGCTCAATACGTCTCCCAATTTACACATTTTCACTTTTTACTTTGGGTTTAAGTCCTTTCCCTATAGCATAATCCTGGTTATGTGCATGGGTTATGTGCATGTCACGAAAAATAATTTTGAATGCATGAGTTATGATGATTTGCTGTGCTCTAACGTATACGTGATTGCTTGACTAGTTTTGCCGCCTTTTTGATTTAGAATGTTCGAGATAATTCCTTTCTAGTATATTCTAGAGTTGTCGAATTACTTGGTTGTTCACCATTCTTAATCGCTATTTTTAGACTTGAAGTTTACAACGTCATAATTATGTTGCAAATTGGGTATCGTAAGCTCTTATACTTTTTCTATTGTGACGTATCAAGAATTTTTCTGGGATATTCGATAGCTATTGCCAAAGTATAAATAGGCGGGTCGTTTTGTTTTCAATTATTTTAATATTCTAAGAGTGGAATAATTTAGATGTTAGTTTCGTAGGCAGTTAAGCTGAGTTTGTGTATCTGTGATTGGCTCGTATAGCCGTTTAGCGAGAAGTTTTATTGGAGTGATTTTGCTCAGTGATAGTTAGTTTATGTTTCAATTTTAAATAGAAGTTTTAATTTAAGATTGGTGTGCTGCTTCCTACAATTCAAGAAGCTGAAGGAACTATCAACTCCCATTTTCGATTCGTCAACTAACATCTTAGTCGTTCTCTGGTTTTGGTAGACGTGGACAATTCTAGAGATCAAAGGTTGTACTTTAGCCAAATATCAACAATGGCGACAGCCCAACACTAGCCACAGTTTCTGATCTTCCAATCTACAATATCTTTGTTCCACAAAAAGTTATTTTTCGAAAATTTCTGCTAACGTCATTTCATGTGATTTCTAGTTAGGGCCCTACGAATTAAAAATCCAGGTTACGCCTATGCCTTCCCCCCTTTACTTCAGGTCAAGTCTAAAATACGTTGACATGCTCGTATTTTGAGGTTAAATTTTGTAAGTGTCTTGGCTAAGGAGGGTTAAGCCCCTTCACCTTAGTTGCACCACTGACTGCGACCTCAAAACCTTAATTGAGTGTAATCTAAAAATAAAACAGCTGGTCTCTAAAAAAATGTTTTCACGTATTGCTTCATGCCATAATCACTAGCGAAATACCGCTAACGATTCTGCAGGCTTACATGTCTCTTCCGCGACACATCCGTAAAGGAGTGCTAATAAGACGAAATATTGGGTCAGATTAATGTACAGCAGTTGGTTGCCAACAATTTCGCAAATAATCAAGAAAACGTCAAAGGAGAATTATGTTTAAACGTAATTATTCCTTTTTCCATCATTGTCTGTTGTCTTGACGTTGCGTGATTTTCCAAAAACAGTATTTTGAGCAACGGCACTGCCAATAAGCTATTCAGATAAAAATCATATCATGACGTCATTAAAAAATCTGATATCCTACAACAATTGAAGAAGGGAAAAGCAAATTTGGCAGCATTGCTAAATCTGTTAACATAAATGGGCATCTGCCACAGCAATTGCAGCAACAAAAGAAACTACTGCATATTTTCAAAGAAGCAAGGAAAGCAGGAAAGAAAGCATTTTTGAGTATTGAATGAGCTACGTATTGCTTGTATATTGATAATGTTAAATATTACAAAGGCAATTTCGACTCGGATTGTAGTAGTGATCTCAGCGCTAATAGTGATTCGTTATTTTTGCTGCTATATCTTAATTTTGATAGTAGCGTTCACCGGAAAATCTAATAGTATTTTTTAATTCTATAGCCTTGACATTATTTGAGTAAATTGTTATTAATAATAATATTCAAACCATACGTAAAAAGATATGCGAATTTTTTTACAACCCTCATAATTTTCTTTTCAAACATGACTTTTTTGATGAAATAGACATTTTGTTCGATTATTTGTGATACGTGATCATGTTTTTCTCGCTCTTTTTCTGTTTGTTATTCAAGCCCCAAAAGTTGACAATGTTTAGTCGAGTCAAACAGCTCATGCTGTCGTTGGACAAGAATTTTCTATTTTTGAATTAATTGAAAAGCCAAATTCTAAACTACGTTCTTGTAATAATCAATGTCATGTTTATCAAATCTTTTTAAAGAACACAAATTTTGATAAAAATAATTCGGTATTTATTCTGCTTTTAAATATTGCTTTTCTGCAGCAGCATTTTGATGAGCTACATGAATTGCTCTTCTTAATTCCTAATAAGGCTGACAGTTTGTGCTTCACAGAAACTCGCATTGCAGATGTACATCTCTTTGATATCTCGATCCCTGATTATAAACTTTTTCACGCAATTCTGGAACTGATATTGGAGATGTTGGCATTTATACAAAAGAGAGTTTAAACTATGGAATCATTGACGATTATGATTTAGATAAAGCTTGGATAGAAGTAATGTATATCAAAATTCCCTGGCAGTAGCTTTTTTACAGACACCAAAGACCTTGGTTGTATAACAAGCATTCCTCAACACCAGCAAAAAAAAACTGAATTTTTTTAGATAGACTAAATGATCGTTTAGTGCATTTAAATTCCACTTCTTTTCTATACGTTTTTGGTGACATGAACATTGATATTCTATGTAACAACTATCAGGTTGGAATAGTTAATAAACATAGCTTGATTTTAAACAGCAACGGCTGCTATTCGACAATCACAACAGCGCCTCGTATGTCAAATCATTCAAAAACATTGTTGGATCATACCTTAACAAACAAACAAATGCTTGAAGCAACACTGGGCGTAATTGATTTCCAAATTTCGGATCATTACCTAACATGTTAAGAAATTTCCAGTAGAGTATGCTAAAAAAAATATTCCAAGTTCGTTGTTTTCTCAATTTTGAATCATACTAATTTTGCAGAGATCTTGAAAAAAGATTAGAGTTGTACATGTATTTTATTTCTGAAATTAACTCTAATAATTTTAACGATGAATGTAATAAGTTTGATGAATGTATTTAAAATGCAATTAACAAACGCGCACCTATGCAAAAAGCTAGTAAAAAACAAAATACTCTGTTAATGAAGCATTGGATAAAAACAGAATTAGCTGATGCTATATTTGCCAGAAGCAGACACTCTACAAAACTCATTTTAAAACTGGTGATTAAAGTATGATTGCGTAGTACAAAAAATTTCGCAATGATCTAACTCAAAGGAAAGAAAAAAGAAAAAATTTTTTTCTGTGATAAAGTGAATAAAAATAAATCTAACCCAAAGAAATTGTGGGAAACGATGCGTTTTATCCTGCCTCCCAGCAAAAAGCAAATGTCTGTTCAGTGAGCAACTGAGTAAACTAAACGTTGAGAGAAAAACCATTGAAAAACCTTCTGATATCGCCGAAACATTTAGATATCATTTTGTGAATGTGAGTAAAACACGTACAGATGAGGTTTTGCCAACTCCTCCACAAACTTGCAAAAAATATTTGAGTAATTGAATTTATAATTCAATTTTTCTTGATACGCCAAAACCATACGAAGTCTACTACATTATTAATTCCGTAAAATCCAAAAAGTCGTCAGAAGAAAATGTAATACCATTTTATTTCATTAGAGTAGCAGGTCATTTGTTGCACTTTATTTAACATGCTTTTTCACACTCTCGAACAATTTATTCCTTTTTTCGAGATGTACTTAAAATTGCTGCTGAAAATCCAATTCATAAAGCTGACTCAACAACGATAACTTCAGATTATCGTCCAATTTTGGTACTGCTTCGCGTTTTTAAAATTTTGGAGTACTTGACTAAGACAAGACCCACATCGTTTTAGGAAAAACACGGCATTTTATATTCAAAGCAATACGGATATCGTGCAAAGCATTCTTGATATAATGCTGTGTTAGTACTTTTTACAATTGTTAGATGTTTATTTGACAATATTAATGATATTAATGATATATAGAATGATGATATATAGAACTTATTCAAACCCCACTACAGTCTGTTTCCCCTAAAGGGTTCATCAGGCAGGGTAGAACTTATTCAAATAGAATAAGTTCTACCCCGTCTGACGAACCCTTTAGGAAAAAAACAGACTGTAGTGGGGTTTGTAAAAGTTTTTTAATGATTTTAATTTTTAAGTGAACTTCCTGCAACGTCAACTGGCTCTGGCCCATTGTCCATTGAACACTCTGGAAACTGGGAAGACAGTGTACAAGTAAATTTTAGACCACTTATTGTAAAGGTTACAAAACAAATTGCGAAGGCAAGGGTTATATTATAGAAAGTGAGAAGGTTTCTGCCCGCGGAGTCGATGTTTACATTAAATTGCGCATTACTGTAATCAAACTAACTTAATTTGATGTATGAATTGGCAATTTGAAATTCCACATATCTTCGTGATGTACAAAAACAGCGGCAAATACTGCAAAATAACGCTATGAAGGCCATAGTTGGAAGTTTAAAACATGGCCATGCTAACTTTTCAGTCCTGATACCAGGCGCGTCGCCAGCGGGGGGAGGGGGGGGCATTGCCCCCCGATTTTTAATTTTGCCTCCCCCCCTCGATTTATTTCTTGCTCTCCCACTGTATGTTTTCTTTGAAGTGAGCATCGCCCTCACAGTTAAAATAGTGGTAATTTTAACTGTTCCATCCTCTATCCTGATATCAATTCTATTTGATTGATTGTAGTTGAATAAGCTGAACATTAGGGTGGTCCTTAAATACATAGCAAAAATTAAACAATACAAATTATCATGGGAACCGAAGTAAATGTGTTCCTTTTAGGCTAAAAGCATCGTGTGTGAAAAATCTTCGCGTTAGAAAAACATTTAGAGGTTGCACAAAGGCAATCAAGTTTTTCATAAATACCCAATTTTGCAAAGATAAGGGATTCTCTGTTTGCAAAGTGTTAGCTGTTCAAAAGCATAATATTATGGGTGTAACCCAACATATCGTATGTTGCCAAGTAACACGTGTACTGTCTTTATTCTCAATTAGCAAAAACCACGCCTGTGGTATGCTTTGAGGCGAAATGCATGTGGAGATGAAGCTGATCTTCATCACAGTTTTTGATTAGCCAGACGTATTCCTACATAAGAGCCACTGCCACACCAGGCTCTGCAGTTGCATGCGGGACTTGGATTCTTTGAACCAACTTTCTGTCTGCCATGAATGAGCCTTATGATTTGCTTTACGAATCAAACTCAATATTGATAGAAATTTTTGATCAATTTTCATTTTTTGGAAAAATCCAATTAATTGCGTTTAATCAGCAAACCACTTTTTCAAATTGTTGTTTCTTAATGGCACGCTTGGTAAAGTTTTCATTTTCGTAAACAGCTGCAACCATTCGTCACTTCATGTCATAATGCACCTCTGGTTCGAAAAAACCTAGGCCACTAGTTTCTTAGACGTGTATCAACGCCGACCAGGGAATCTTTTCATTACGGTTGCCCCTATTCTCTTTTCGATGCGATTTTGCCACGTTTTTTGCAAGTCCAAAATTTTTTCTACATTTTGGCTAGTTTAGTGCAGATACAAAAAATGATTCTTTGGTCTGTGCTCGCCTTAATCAGTTTACCATGCAGTTCTGGCGTATGGTGAACTGATTATGGCCAGCATAAGTTAGAGGCGCCATAATCAGTTCTGGCGCCTCTAATCAATTTCTGATTTTGTTCAAGTTTTGCTTTAACGAAGATACAAGCACCAGATTCTTACTTTTAGTGTTTAAGACATTCATGTCATAAAACATATTATCCTGTAGCAAAAACTTTCTCAGCCTATTCCCATTCTTTTAATGCTCAAACAATGCCATTTGCTTGAGACTAACTGGTCCCATTAGGAATTAGGGCAATCTTGAGCAGATGTTTTATGCAGATGCCAGAGGTGATGATAGGCAGGTGATAGACTTGTGAGAATAAATTTGAATAAGATTGAAATTGATTCAAGTTATATATCAAAACTTTTAAAAAAAAATAATATGTTCAGAATATATCGGGCTACTTTGTATAAATTTTTTATTTCTTCAGATGATCTTTCAAATTCTTTGCTCAGTTTATTATTTACTTGGTACTCAATGGACGTGGGCCCCACGTTAGCGGTACAGGAAGTTTAGTTAAAAATTAAAAATTTAAAAACCCCACTACAGGCTGTTTCCCCCTAATGGGTTTGTCAGGTGGGGTGGAAGCTAAACAAAAACAGTAAAAGAGCTCAATACCCCACCCAAGTCTCCCCTCCTCGCACCGGAAGTCCTGTGGCGGGTGTGATCCCAAGCTATTCCATTAGGGTTAACTGTGGTACACACCAGCCATGGGCCGCAACCACGGTCGATGGTGCGGAGCCGCGGCTGGTACAAAACAATGTAAGCATTAACTGTGGAAGCAGAGCATCTTAAACCAAATACTGCCGATGCGCTGATGCGTGTCTGTCAAATGTTGTGAAAACACTGTTAAAATTTTAAACACTGTCCTAGATACAAAGCAGCATTTTACGTCACAGTGATTAACCGATTTGTGTTAAATGTGGTTTTATTAGGTTGATGATTTTTAGGTTTACTTGGCTTTCCGTCGGCATTTTGATACTATTTTGGTTCTTTGGTTGAGATTGTTAATCGAATTTTTTCTTGTAGTATTGTAAATTTTTCTTCCAAACAAAGGTTACATATGTTAGAACCGTTCTGATAGGGCCGTACTCGTCTCGTGATGTATAATGTTGTATAAACGGTAGCATATGAATAATCTCAAATTTTCGCTGTTCATGTGCAACCTGTAAACTTTAATTTTTCGAGATATTTTGCGTGTACAGTTTTTTATCGAAAACGAACAAATTTGACCCAGTTCCCGTATAGTTTTCCAAATTTTTAAAATAAGGACCACCCTACTGAACATGGCCACTGGCCGAAAGCGATTTTAGTGAAAGTTTTTGTTGATATACGTTAGTTAAATATATCTTTTGGCTGATTCTTTGTTTGCTTTATGCAACTAAGTATCCTGACATGTACATTACAATCTAGGGTACGGTACGCAGCACAATCTCGTGTCTTGGATCAGGTTCAACAACAAAAACAACAAATCAATTCATTACGGTATAATAATAATACAGCTACCAGCAGTTTGTGTGTACTGTGTAGTAGAGATGGCAACAGCGCAGCGTACGCGGCCGCGCGCTGTTGTTGGTGCACCGCGCCGCGCAGCGTGGCAACTAAAATCTGCATTACGTCACAGCATCAGCGCAGCGCCGCGTACAAAAATTTTTTACATTTTTTTTACAATTATTGTTGGTGATTTTCTCTTTATGAACAACAATGGTTAGTCTGGACGGTCTGGATGTAGCTGTTATATGAATTGAAGACAATGCATGCTACTACAACAGGAAAAGGTGCCTTCGGTTAGAGTTTATTTTTTCAGAATTCGGAGCATCCTAGAATCGGCTATTTTGGCTGCAAGAAACTTAGTTTTGATCAGCTGAACGTGTTTTTTTTGACACCAACAAAAAGATTTTGGTTTTGGTAGGCTAGACCAGGAAAGGTTTAGGACGTTGGGTGAGCAGGGGTGCCCATCTTTGTTGAGCATTGGGGGGGATAACTTGCAATTTTACCCCAATTTTGCGCTATTTTCAACTTAGGGGGGGATGAACCTCGACCACGATTTTTTTCAGGCGAGCAAATTAAGTGAAGACCAAAAAATAAGGTCTTCACCAAAAGAAGGAAAAATTTGTTCTCCAAATTTTAGTGGAGACCTGTGCTCAAATGCACACCAAAGTCAAATTATTGGGGGGATGCAGATACAGACATTACTCAAATTATTGGGGGGACACAGTCAAATTATTGGGGGAATATATATATCCCCATCCCCCCCTTCGGGGTTTCGACACCCCGGTCGGTGAGAAGATGAAACAAAGGCAGACAAATGTAGAAGAAACAGATTTGTGGAAAACAATCATCAGAGTAGAGGCACAACACAAAGCCTGGCGACACACCCTCCCTGTACGCAGTAAGCCTATAGTATTGCTACTAGCCCAAGGCTAGACGACAGTTTCTACTACACATGCGCTTGCATTTCAGATTGGCAGAGTTAGTTCAGTGTAGCCTATTCGTCAACAGGTCATGGCATCAAGAATTAGGCTTTCGGTCCTATGTCTGGAGCCTATCTCAGATCTGGTAGACCTATGTCTGTATGTAGTAGGCCTAGAGTACGAAGACTATGCTACACAAATTTCCAATAACAAAATAGCCTACGTAGTAGCAAAATTTATTCCACAATCCAACACACATGTAAACCGCAAAGGTATAATACATAGAGTAGTTTCATACAAGTGTAATAGCTTGTGACAGCATACAGAGCACGTGACACCTTATATTTCATTATTTGAGCTACTGGTTCAGGATTAGTAGGCTACACTAGTTGCATGGAATCATCAGGTAGACTGGTAGATTGTTTTTGATTGCCAAAACATGGTGCAGAAAAACTGATAGAAAGCACACACAAGGCAGATTAAACCTGAAAGCCTATAATTGAAACGACTGATCTCACGTGTCACGTCGCATGTTTTTTAGTTTTTGCTCGGCCATTTTCAAAGTTAACGAGTGCGAAGTTTCAGACTTTTACTTATAACCAGGGTGTCGAACCGTTTCAAATAACGGTTCGGGTTCAGGTTTAGCTCCTGCTCAAAATATTTTAGCAGTTCAGGTTTGGTTCGGGTTCACTTGAGCACCATTTTCGTGGTTCAGGTTTGATTCAGGTTCACTCAAGTAAAATATTACTGGTTCAGGTTCGGTTCGGGTTCATTGACTTAAAATTTAACTATCGTTCGTCCAGAAAAAAAAGGAGAAATTGCTGATCCTGGTGATGATCACCACTGCTCTTATTGTGTGTGTACCAGCGGCATCCGGATACGGAAAATATATTCTTACTTTCGTTAGGGGTTCAGGTTCGGTTTGGGTTCACTTGAGCACAATTTTGAGGGTTCAGGCTTGGTTCAGGTTCACTGAAGTAAAATTTTGCTGGTTCAGGTTCGGTTCGGGTTCACCAAAATGAAACGGTTCATTCGGGTTTACGGTTCGGGTTCAGGTTCGGTTCGACACCCTGCTTATAACTCAATAACAGATAATGGTTTGGTCTAGCTACATAAAATTTTGACAACAGTTTGAGATTCATAAGTTATTTGTGTGTGCCAAATTTCAAGGCAATGAGTCCCGTAACTTCAGGTTTTGTGCTCGAAAACTACTTCAAAAGTTTGGTGTAAAAAGCGGTCTTATTCAAAAAGGGCTGAAGTACGGCAAAAAATATTTCACATGGTTATATGTCGTAAGATACTCTTTCATCCATACCTACACTTTTAGCCACATTGAGTTTTTTTTCTTTTTTCATTTTTTACTTTCTAAATTTTGTGCACTCTTCTTCTCCTAATCCACACAACATCGATATCTAATTTTTGAGTAAATTTGTTGGGCTGCAAATGCAATTTTGTCTCCTCAATTTTTTTGAGGCTTCTCCCCAAACCCCCCCCCAAAATGGGGGCCTAAAAAACTAATTTTTTTAATTGTTCAAGCTAGGGTGATAGTTTTTTGTTTTTATTGGTAGATATTTAAGCAACAATAGTTTGACATAGTATGGAGGTACCACCCCCCCTGGGGCCCCCAAATGGCCTCCCCAGAAATTAGTTTTTTGAATGGCTCAAGCTAGGGCATTACTTTTTTTATACTGGCAGATGTTTAAAAAACGAATATTTTGGCATGGTTTGAGAGAGCGACTCTTTTGAAAACTCTCCAAAATAATACCCCTAAAATCAATTTTTTTATGTGTCATAAGCTAGAGAGCTAATTTTTTTCTGATGTTAGTGGAAATTTAAAGGATATTTAATTTGCGGTGCGGCGCGGTGCAGTGTGAACTTAGTTGTGTTTGAATGCGGTGCGGTGCAGCATGCGGACAAAGTTTGCGGACGCAGCGCAGCATGCGGATGCATTTTTTGTTATCCGCGCCATCTCTACTGTGTAGTAGGCGTGGCATCGTAGATTATGATGTCATATACAACAGCACTTATAGGCGAGGCCTTGTTACAATTCAGGTGTTGTGACTGTTAAAGGTAATGTACTGTAAGTTGGTGTAGACTTAAGTTGGTGATCAGTGATATACGCATAGTACAAACCATCCGCAATGTACCGTGCAATTAATACAGAAAGGAAAATAGACGATCGCCAAATGCCTCCGGAAAAAAAGATAAGAATTCGATCGGTCAGTTGCACTTCTAGGCTATGTAGCAAACGTAGGCTACGAGTAAGCAAACTTAGCAAAAGTGAGTTGAGTTGAAAATCCCATGTCTGGAAGTGGAAAGCCTTAGCTTAGCAACTCAAACCATACTGTATTTTGATTGGGATCTTGTTCAGCAGTATGAGTAATCGATCTGTAGAAACTCTGAGCTAACAGAGAAACAGACTGCATTCCTCCCCCAAATCGGAATCCATTGACCAATTCTTTGATAGCTAGACTGCGGAAATTTTCTGACTTTCAGATTTGCAAGAAGTGTCCATTACCACATAGTTTATTTAACTAGATCTATTAGTACCAGTAGCAAAACAAACTAAGCAGTGTTCTCGGCACTAGTAACGCCATTGATATCTGAGATTTTGAGTAAACTTTAGCAGCCTATAGTACCGTTTTGGCTGTTTGGTGCTGCTATTTGTGATGGTTTTTTTAGAGCAGTAATACAGTTCTGGTGCATTACCAATACAGCAATCAGTGGTGCCGATCCATATTGACCATTGGGGGATGATTTAAGAAATTTGTCTATTTTTTGATAATTTTGAACATTGGGAAGAGGGATAATACTCAAACTGGAGATTTTCGGAGCAAAGTTCAACGCTCATTTTTGCCAATACCAGCAAGGAAGTCCGCAGAAACGTTTACTAAGGTTTGGAAGGAGTGCTGGTGGCAATTAAGAATTTTCAAACACAAAAGTTATGGTGAGACAGCCTCAAAGCCAGCTAGGGGATCTGGGGGGCGCTGTGAGCTCCCCAGCGGGGTCCGGAATCTTTAGCTTTTTCGACGTTTTTTCGAGGATGAAATGTATCGTTTAGTATCGTTGCAAGTTGTAACACCAAAGTTACACACCGTACCGAACTAATGGGAGGGATGCAGCAGAAATTTTTTTGTGGGATGCCACCTCCTGGATCGGCACTTTCCTGTCTTAATGAAGTAATAGACAATGCAGAAACAGAATAGGCATTCAAGTATAAAGGCTAAACTGTTCATTTTTCTACTTTGGCTTGTAATACACAATTGCATATTATTAGATACAGTATTCATCATAGAGGTACCGATATTAAATTATGCTAATATTTTTTCTGGAGTTTCCTGTCGTCAGTCGTTTCTAGCCGTTCTGCTAGGCTAGCTGAAATTATGTTCAGTTAAATAAAAAGATTTACGTTATTTTTTTCAGCAATTGTTGAGTTAGCGGCTTTGCCAATATTTCAATATGTCAGAGACAGTCTGCTTTCTGCACTTATTCAAAAATCATTCAAGGTAGTTTTTCATGCGCAGTTTTTAACTTTTCTTATTATTTAGATTAAACGCAATAGCCATAGAATATGCATAAAATTTTTGTTTCAAGTTTGTGTCTTGCTTTAAACAATGTGGTATAAAAACCGATATGATCTCATGCTGTTCTTGTGTAAAAGACAAAGACAATCATGCACGTCGGATAGGCATTAAATAAATATACGGTTTAGTAATCGTTTCATTGCAACCTAAGTAATTAGTTTGTAAAATAAAGCTGAAAATGGTTCTATGAACTTAATCAACGCCAAATAGCTGTATTACTCAAAGGCGAAACGAAATTTACAACCCCGCCACACAAACAATCTACTTAACTCTTAAAATACTGCAATAATTTACCGTCAAAACTTTACCCCCCTGATCTCGTTAAGCTGGCGACGCTCCTGCCTGATGCAAAAATCTTAGCTTTCTAAAAATCCGCGATTTATGTAAATTTGAGACTGTAATTTTGATGCATAAATATAATAATTCAAAATCCTTCAACATTCGACGGCCAGTTTGTAAAACCAGCAAATATTCATCGTTATTCAACCAGGAGTAATCAATATCATACATACCAGAAGTGGAGTCGAGGACATAAGGCTCGAGGCCTAGGCCAAGGCCAAGAACAGCCTTTCCGAGGACAGACCCTCTCGAGGCCAAGGACAGAAATGCTCGAGGCCAGGGCCAAGTCCAAGGACACAGCCGCAAGTGTTCTCCAAAAAAAAAATAGGTGTTCAAAAAAGTTTTTCGCTAGAATTTTTGATTGGGGAGGCTTAAACCACAAATCACATGCAATGACGTCATCAAAAATTTGCCTATTGGCACTTAACCAGGATTTTGCAAAGGGAGAGGACTTAAACTAATATAGTCGAAAAGTGCAAATACGTAACTTTGGAGACGTTTTGAGAAAGCCAGTGTAACTTAAACGTATCACAGACAGGGGGTCTGGGGGCGGGGCCCCCAGCGGCCGGAGGCTTTGGGCAATTTTTGTAATTTTTTGGAAAAAAAAAGCTATTTTAATGACATTGAATCACATTTCGCACATGTTTAGAGCCATTTGAAAGCACTAGATTTTTGACATTTGAAAGCCAATTAAAAAAATTAAATTGTTTAATCCTCCTTCTAGTTGCAATTTAAGTCCAAAACACGTTTAACATCTTGCATTTTGGTGTTAAAGTTTAATTGTACGTGATTTGGTCCAGGTAGGGGGAAGTAAGGTGCATTGTCTCGTGCAACATTTTAGCCGTAAATGAAAACCCACTCGAAGATTTTTCTTAGAGATTTTTGTTTTGTCAAGAAAATAAACAGTTATAGAAGTGCATGTTAGGCCAGGGGGCCCAGGCCCCCTCAATTGAAGATCAACGATTTTTTCAATCAGCATTTTCCATGGCAAATTTGTTTTTAAAGTATTTTGTGCGTAAAAACTGGCGAGGTGGAGGTGAATTACTGAATTGTTATTGAAAAATAGTACAATAGATGGTTACGCTTACTAACCATGTAATTGCCGGGCGGGATTTGCATCGCGCTGGGCCCGTGTCACTTTGGAGATTAACGCAACATCTTTCTGCCAAATGTAAGTGAAGACCATAAAAAGTCTTTAAGATTTGAGTGCAGGGCCCTTAGCTGGTACTGCGCCATATTATGTTTAATTCGGCCTTGGTTAATGCATTACGTTCATAAAAAGGCTAGATATGATCCTGACATAGCAACTACTAGGACAAAAACTATCCATTTCTTCCAGGTTTACGTTTAAATTGGCTGGCGAAAATTGATTTGAGGGATCCCGGGCACCCTGGTTGTTCGCTACTGGTGTAAACGAAATATAGTTGTTCGCTACTGGTGTAAACGAAAAATGCTAAAAAGAAACTGAAACTGAAGAAACAGTAGGCTTTTTTGTCACATTTTTGTCGTTGGTGAAATTTCAATTGGGAGGAGACCCGCTTGGCTAAGCCTATGCTCCAATTGCGGAAAACAAAAAAGGTATTTGCAAATTTTCCGCGAGGTTTCTGGCGTTTTCCAACAAAATTTCAACAGTTCAAAAATAGTGCTGTCCTCGAGCCGAGGACAAGGCAATTTTCGAGGACCTAAGGCTTCGAGGCCAAGGACTTGAGGCTTCGAAGCCAAGGCCAAGGACTTCAAAATGTGTCCTCGAGGACGTCCTCAAGGCCAAGGACGTCCTCGAGGACTCCACCTCTGATACATACTATATTCCCAAATTTAGATTGGTCAGGCGTCAATAATCATTTAGATAATATACAGGAGTAATAATTTAAAACAATATTCAAAATGAATTAAAACGTACTACAAACGATAAATAAATTTTATAAACATTATGAAAAAACTATTTGATTCAAGAATATTAAAAAAGGCTACCTAATGTACGCAAAGCAATACCCTTAAAATGCAATAAAAATACATTACTAATCGAATGCTAAAAACCCGGTTTAGATACACGTTCTCAGTTTCAAGAAAACGAATAGCCATTATTCACTCCAGATTACCTTTCGCGTTTCTAAAAAATGACAAGACGTCATTAGACCCAGGAGTTTGGTACGTTTGACTAGTTTATCATCGCAGAGGATAGGCAATTTTGGAAAGGTATGTGATAACAGCTTGCAAGTTAAAAAGTGTTGCACGAAAAAGGCGTGATTAGCTCAAAGTAGTTTCATATCTAAGTTCAGAAGTGAATTACCCGTAGCAATCAGCTTTTACTACCAATTATTGAACAGCATTTTTACAACTAGTAATGACTCTGTCACTCTAAAACGCCAGCAGTACAAAAGTTTTCGTATTGTATTCTAATTGACATATTTGTACCCAATGATGGTATGCTACCGTAGAGTAAAAAAAGATTTTAGACGCAAGAAACTATCGAAAGCTTGTAATTATGTAAAAATATTTTACCGTTTTAATACCAGTAGGTTACTGTAGTTTACTGCGTAGGTGTATACTGGTACGATACAATACAAATGGTACAGGTACCAGTATCAGATCAGTAACCAGGTTTGGTTTATGTTTCGGTGATTGATGTTGTAGAACAACGGAAAAAAACAATAACCTAGTCAGAAAGCTGGATTGGGCAGCAAATTATCGGTAAATGGATAAACTCAATGACGTGGAAATGTGGGTGGGAGTATTAGTACAATAGGCTAATAATGGGAAGGAAGTAAGTGACGCCTGTACCGGTATGTTACATTGGTACGATAGATAAAAATGTTACCATTACAGGCAGCATTTTTGTACAACAATTTCATTTTCACAATACTGGTATTTGTAATAAGTTACCTGCACTCTCTGGTAGTAGTCTGGCAGTGCAGATCTGAGATATCAGTACACCGATCTGATACTGGTTGCCTAGTCCGGTACCGCTAAATCATGGTACCCTAGCAGATTAGTCCAGCCTAATGCATTGCCAGGAGTAAAAGCATTTACTGAAACACAAAACAAACCAGGCTAACCAGTACTGATCTGACACTGGTACCATTTCTACTGTACAGTATCTGTACCGGTATATTCCTAATCCTACGCAGTAAACTAAAGTAGCCTAATGGTATTAAAACGGTAAAATATTTTTACATAAATATAAGCTTTCAATAGTTTCTTGTTGAGTTTAAAATCTTTTTTACACTATGGTAGCCTGTCGGTACCGGGGTACAGATTTGCCTGATAGATTTCGAAAAATTTTGTACATTTGGAGTTTTTGGGTAATGGAGTCGTTACTAGCAGTAAAACTGCTGTTCAATACTGGTAGTAAAAGCTGATTGCTACAGGCATAGATGGGCACAAGTCCGTTCATCGTTAATCCGTTAATAACGAAGCTAACTTTTTCATTAATTCGTTAATCCGTTAAAAACTTTTTTCATGTTAACGGACTAAATTAACTTCCGTGAAGTTCTGTTAACGGACTAAACTAATTTCCGTTAAGTTCTGTTTACTTCCGTTTAGGTTTTTATCGTTAATATCTTGCATTATTCATTCATCGTACCGGAACAAAACAGTGTGCACTGGTAGCACTTGTTGCGCAAAAGCATGAGTTTTATAGAGGAAAGCGAAGAAAGAGCGCTTTTTTTGTGGCAAATAATAAAGCTACAGCCTCATAGGTCTATTAATTATCGCTGTTCGCAATTTCCAAAGGTTTTCCGATCGCAGCTTCGTTAGTGCATTTGAACTTACTTTTTTCTTGAAGTTAGATTAGACCGTAAAACGTAACTTCCAAAACTCAAAAAGACCACCATAGCAATTGATATTTCCTTACAATCAGCTCAGCAACGTCAATACGTGTTCTTGAAGCGAGTGAATAAAAAGAAATGTAAATTACACGCAACATGTTAACGAAGTAACGGACTTTATTAACGTCCGTTAATTAAAGCTGAAAATAACGGATTAACGTTAACGGTGGTGTGAAGTTTGTTAACGGACTAGTGGTTACCGAAGCTAACGTTTTGCATTAACTTGCCCACCTATGGCTACGGGTAATTCACTTCTGAACTTAGATATGAAACTACTTTGAGCTAATCACGCCTTTTTTGCGCAACTCTTTTTGACTTGCAGGCTGCTATCACATGCTTTTCCAAAATCGCCTATCCTCTCCAATGATAAACTAGTCAAACGCACCAAACTCCTGGGTCTAATGACGTCTTGTCATTTTTAAAAAATGTGAAAGGTAATCTGGAGTGAATAATGGCTATTCGTTTTCTTGAAACTGAGAACGTGTATCTAAACCGGGTTTTTAGCATTCGATTAGTAATATATTTTTATTGCATTTTAAGAGCTTTGCTTTGCGTACATTAGATGGCCTTTAAACTCTTGATGCCTTTGCTCATACAGCTATAAAAATAAACCTATTGATTTCTAATTTAGAATATTTATTTGGATTATAATTTAGGCGCTGTTTGACTCGAATATCTTTACGGTCACTTCATAGCTCTATTGTTAAAATTAAATATCGCGTATTGTTTTCAGAGGAGGAATCCTTGAGAACGTCCTTGGCCTCAAGGACGTCCTCGACAACACATTTTGAAGTCCTTGGTCTCGAAGGTCAAGTCCTTGGCTTTGGCCTCGAAGCCTCGAGTCCTCGAAAATTGCCCTGTCCTCGGCTTTAGGACAGCACTATTTTTTTGTATCGTTGAAATCTTGTTCGAAAACGCCAGAAATCTCGGAATATTAGCGAAGACCTTTTTTGTTTTCCTCAATTGGAGATGGCCTGAAAAAAAAACTTTGAAGACCTTTTTCTTTTGGAGATCGTCTGAAAAAAATTTTAAAGACCTTTTTTTTCGGAGAACACTTGCGCCTGTTTCCAGTTCTTGGCCTCGAGCTTTCCTGTCCTTGGCCTTGGATTTTTTTTGTGTCCTTGGCCTTGGTCTCGATCCTTGTACCCTCGACTCCACCTCTGATTCTTTTTCATTTTCTTATATTCTGCTTATGCAGCATTGTATCTGTTTTTTTTTTTTTACTTATTTATTATTTGTTTTCTGTTAGCTAGCAATAAAACCTTTGTCTGCTTGTCTGTCAACAGGGTGTAATAGTTGCGGTATACATGTACAGCAATATTGTGACAATACAAAAAGAAAAGTAATGCAATGTACTAATTAAAAATTTTTGGTGAACGGAAATTAACCTCAATTTTTTATTGATGATCTGCTTCTTTTTTATAACAGAAAAAAAAACAAAAACAGTTTTTTGAGGTCTCAGCCGTTTTTACAAGAATTTTTATAGAATTTTACTTTAAGTTTAATTACTATATTAATAGTACAAAAAGTACAATTCCAAAATAAACACTAGCATTTTCTTGTTTCACTCGTGATCGCTGACCGTCACAAGCAACCAGATTAACGACCTAACTAAATCATAATTATGTCAAAAATTAAAGTTTGTTTCAAGTTTATCTTCGGCGAAGAGCTTGATTTAATCAAGTCATATTGCCCAACAGACAAAATTTTTAAAGCAGATATCATTTCGTATTTAACGCTAAACGATTTCGACCGTTCGTATAATACGCTTCAGAGCAAATTTTTTGCGAATTGTTTTACATTTTAAAGACTAACTAGCAAATGAGTTAACATCAATGAAAAAATTGAGTGAGTAAGGTCGTAAATGATTAAACTTGGACTGGATGTTAACTAGCTGGAAACATTCCTGGATTTAAATCTATGCCCAGAGTTTTCGAAAGTTAAAATCCTAACTCTTAATGGGGACAAAGCCTTCAAAATGGTCGAAAACGTTTAGCGTGAAATAAAAAATGATATTTGCTTTAAAAAATTTTGTCTGTTGCTACTCTATGGCTGATTGTTTCAAGTTTGCACAGAGCTGGACAGCGCTGTTTCGAGCTTTTAGCTCTCATCGGAAGCCCTCAGGACGTCAAACTTGTCGGTTGTTTCAAGTTTGTTGTGAAAAGCAAAGTTTAAGGGATTGTGACGTGGTCAATTGGTCATGACGGACATAAATTTTTGTCGAAGCGATAAGCTGTTGTTCTACGACTAAGCTGGGTATTTTAATGTCAAAATCACGATTTTTGATTGAGTTGAGTCTTCTGACCGAGTCTACGTTTTGACGCAATTGCAGTATACTGTACTCGCTGCAAAACGCAAGCGAGTCACATTCTTTGTGCTTGCAGGCTTTCAAAATGGTTTGAATTTTCTATCGTTGCCCAATATTCCGCGAATCCTCGAGATAGTCTACGGTAACCATATGCTGTAGTGCAGTAAACAACTTCGAAGACCAAATGGACATTTTCGTAGCTTTATTCCGTGCCAAAAATGGCAGTAACAAATTAGAAAAGAAACAACGCTTCCAATAAGAAACCGCCCTGTGCAATTGTGTTTTGCTAATTTTGTGAAGTAAATTATAAAAACATTGCAGACGTAGCGTGAGGTACTGTAAAGTCAAATCAAATATTTCGTATCAAGTAGCTGTATTTACGCCGAAGCGTGTAACGAGTTGGTGAGGCCCATCTCTGGGTCATTACGCCCGGGCAATACATTTCCTTTCGAAGAAATGTCGCAACCGTGGCGAGCCGCTGGTGTGTTCAAAGACAAAAGCACTACCGCTCGATGCAGTTTAGCATCAAATTTTTTGCAAAGTGCTGATATTTGGTTCGTAACGATTTTGGTTCGTAGCGATTTGGTTCGTAACGATTCCAAATCGTTTAGTTCTACGATTAACGTTTGGTTTGGTTCTACAATTAACGTTTGGTTCTACGATTAACATTCCAAATCGTTTAGTTTAGCGATTTGGTTCGTTGCTGATATTTGGTTCGTAACGATTCCAAGATAATAATTACTGCTATGCATTACGCAAGCAAATGAGCAAGTTTTTAGCTGTTGTTCAAATAAAAAAAAACTCGATTTCCAATACTTAAACGAGGACTGAAGGCAAAATCAATAGGGAGTATTTAAAGTTAGGCGAATCGTATTAAACTGCATTGGAATTGACTTCATCCTTATTGACCCAGCCGTTTTAGAGATTTCTACTGCAAACTCGATTTCTACTTCAAACCAGCAATTATAGTGAGGCATTACCTTGCGCGACCTTTCACACGATTGATGCAAAAAAATTCTGCAAAAAACTTGAACGTTTGATTCCGGCCGTAGACGTTTGTTTATTGGTACCTAGGCTACCGTATATATTTTAACAAAGTATACCATACATTTACCATCTATTGCTTTTTTTTCTCATTAACTCAAGTTAAATACAGCACTTTGACAATTCGACAGCGTCGCCTCTCTGGTGTAGTGATTAGGGCGCGTGTCTGGCAAGCCTCGCGCTTGGATTCGAATCGCGCTGCGTTCGTTCATTCTTTTTCTTTAGAACCTTGCATTAGAGTTAGCGTTTGGGTAGCGATTCCAGCCTGAGAGATAGCAAATCAAAGTGTAAAAAAAGAGGGTACATTTTATAATTACGTCTACCGCTTAGTCTACTCTTTTTACCAGCTCGGATCTATTCTGCTGACAAGATCAAACTGAGTAGTGCGCAGTGAAACGACTCAATGCAGTAGCCTTAAAGCGACGTTGCTTTATATCAGATCTGGGAAGGCGTCGCTAACTACGCTTAGGAACAAGGATATCAACGTCAGGATTGCCAATAAAAATTATTACAATTTAAAACATTAGAGGTCCCGACGTCGTGTTTGAAGTACAATATCTCTAGAACGGCTGGATCAAGACGAATGGAGTCAACGCCAATCTAGCCTTATGCGGTTGGCCTAACTTTAGATAACCCCTATGATTTTGCCCTTAGTCCTCTTTGTAGAAAACTTTATGGCAAATGTAAGCTAAAGTTTAAACGCAGCGAAGCCAGAGTTTGAAACCGACCAAATATAGAAAAAAAAAAAAAAAACTGAAACTACGTAACAGCGAACACTCGATAGCAGTGGAATTTTTTGTCGCAATTTCTGAAAGGTTACTGCCGGTCATTTGTTATTTTTGGAGCAGTGATAGCATTTTTCGAATAACGAACATTCGATTTCATAACGAAGAGCATGTTATGATCCCCAGACCAGAACTAGTCGGCTCGCTTACAACTCTAAGCCGTGCAACACTGTATAGTAATCAGCCAAACAATATCTGCTCTAAGCAGTATACGGACGCGTATAGGCTCAATCAAATCTTTAATTAACAGCCTAAGACATACTGTTTCGGAATCGACATTCGTCTTTCATTCCTCGTCAGTACAGCTAGGACCACAGGTATGAACATGAGCGTAGAAAGGCAAGGAATCGCAAATTAACCAGATAACAACACAACTTTTTTTCCAAAATATTTATTCATCACAATATTACAAGTGATTATTATAGTAGTTCAATTCAAAGTAATTTCCAATAACATGCTTTAGACAGCTGTTTCGCCCAATCTCAGGGCTCATCAGTAAGGCTAGCAATGCCAAAAGGACAAACATTACCGGGGTTAAAAATCTTCAAAACATACTTTTTTACCAATTTACCAAAAGATTTTCCAGTTATGATTTACGTATTTTGGCTAATATTGACTGATTGATGGATAAAGATTATGTGTTATAAATATAATCTGGTAAAAATTTATTCATTGATTGATAGATTGGTAAAGAAGTATGTTTTGAAGATTTTTATCACTGTTGATATTTGTCCTTTTGGCAGAGCTGGGCGTTTAAAAAACATATCGTAAAGCGCAAGCGCAAATTCCGCAACCAAAGTTTTTCTAGTTAAAAGCGCAAGCGCAAATTCCGCAACCAAAAAATTTTAAGCTCAAAGCGCAAGCGCAAATTCCTCAACCAAAATTGTTTATGGTTAAAGCGCAAGCGCAAATTCCGCAACCAAAATTTTTTTAGCTTAAAGCGCAAGGGCAAATTCCGCAAACAAAATTTTAAAGCGCAAATGCGAATTTCGCAACCAAAATCTCAAAAGCTTAAAGCGCAATTGCACATTCCGTAACAAAAATTTTAAACGTTTTAAAGCGCAAACACAAATTCCGCAACTAAAATTTGAAAATAGTACAGCGCAACTACGAACTGATTGCTTGAGAAGCGCACACAAAATTCGCTATTTAAAAAAGTTTTTGAGTACAAATTTTTGCATAATCGAAGTTTCAAAAGTGCGCTGCAGACGATGATGTTAAGTATAAAAATATGAAAGTACAAACATTGCACCATCTTCAGCTAAGCTGCACTGGAATAAACCAACTGCATTGCGTTTAGCTTTTATAACTAAAGGCACGTATCTAAGACCGAAGAAAGAATTATTTTTATTGTTGAAAAAAAAATGAAACACTAAAACAAAAAAAAATATTTAAAATAAACAGCAATAAAAATAAATAAAAACCAAAACAAAAAAAGCTCCACTCACACACATTCAGAAATAATGCGTTATTTATGGAGAAAGATTGACTTCTTTAAACACTTTTCATTTTCACGCAGCAAAACAAACTTTTTTTCGTCATAAACGATCGTTTCGATCGCAAAATATCAGAACCAACAGCAAATAATCTCTCGACGGTGGCCGAACTAGGAATAGCAGTGTTAAATCTTTTGAATTTTTGCAACCAAGCATCTCTCTTGTAGGCAGGAAAGCAATCTTTGGTGATTTTGTCGTTTGCTCTTCCGACCCTTTCATCTAATCTTTTTCCTATTGTAGCGGCCAAGTTTTCGGCTACTAATTACCATAGGTGGGCACAAGTCCGTTAATCGTTAATCCGTTAATAACGAAGCTAACTTTTTCATCAACTCGTTAATCCGTTAAAAAGTTTTTTCATGTTAACGGACTAAATTAACTTCCGTTAAAATGCCCGTTAACTTAACGACAATGGTTCATTAACTTACGTTAAGTTGCGTTAACATAAGGTTTTCATCGTTAATTTCTTGTACCACCCATTCATCGTACCGGTACAAACCAATTTGCGCTGTTAACACTTGTTGCGTAATTAGCACGAGTTTTATAGAAGAAAAAGCGAAGGAGCTGCGAGATAAACAAGCGAGCGCGGGATCAAATGAGCAAGCGCAATAAGAAATGCAGCAAATATAATTTTAATCATGCAAGTATAAAATGGGTTAGATCTTACATTAGTTGAACTGCGATACTGCGATAGACCCATGATGCACCGATGAATAATCTGTTATTGGTGGTAAGATGGAAGTGACTAGCATGGCAGCGTTAGTAAGGAAAGTGGACATGGATAGTTAGTTAGCCTAACCTATAGCAGAAATGATCTCGATTATAATCGTAGTCTACAATCAGGGCATGGTAAGGAATGGAATGGAACGGAAATTTTGGTATGGAATATGGAAGATGCCAGAATGGAATGGAATGGAAGATTTCAAGAATGGAATGGAAGACAATCTTCCATACTTCCATACCAATTCCATACTACATTTCGTGCATTGTATTTACAGAAAAATACACACCGATGTCGGGTAGTGATAAAATATTGTCACAGAAGTATTCAACTTCAATATCTGCGCATATTATTAGTCGACAAATCGCGGTGCTTTGGTTGTGTACATTGCGTAAACAGTGTACGTATTGCATCATTGTAAGTACATTGCAATTTAATTGCAGCATTGATGTTACAGTTGATGACCTTGATAGACTTGACTTGTTGTTTTTTTTTTGTTTTTTTTTTGAGGCTGACAATTTGCCCAGTCGTAAATTTTGTTTTTTTACGTCACGAAAACTCGTATTTGCTATTTCATCCCCGTTTCAGCTTAACTTCATTTATATTTTTAGTTTTTAACCTTATAGTAATTCTTTTTGGTGTTAAAGTTCGTTATTTCTATTACGGTAAATGTTCTAGTTGATGTGAGGGCAAACTTGTACGGTAATCATTAAACCATATAGGCATAGCCAGAAGGACCGGGCCCTCTGCCTCCCCCCCCCAATTGAAAAGCTACCAATGATAAAAATGATGACACAAAGCCTATTTATTCAGTTTCTTTTAGTATTTTGGAGTGCAACGGTACATGCGTACAACGGCAATTAGCAATAACTTAATATTAATATTGACGACCAGGGGGCCCATGCCCTCTCAATTTAAATTTTTACCAACCAATTTAAATGTACAAGCCGGGAGAAATTCAGTGTTTTTGTTCAAAAAGGTGCAATCTCAGGCACTCATCAAACTTGTTTATGCAATAATATGTTTTAGGCCCCCAGCTACCTTTTATATTACAAAACATGATTAGCGACCATTTATGGCATCTGATGTACCTACTTTAAATTACCACGCTTAAATAACAATTCATCTCCATCTCGTCAGTTTTCAAGCGACAAAATGCTTTTAAAAAAACCTAGCTAGGGGAAATGCTTATTGAACAAATTATTGAATTTGAATCGAGGGTGCCTGGGCCCCTGGTCGTACATATATTCCGAAAACTGGATATTTTCATGACAAAACAAAAATCTTCAAAGGCAAATCTCCGAGCGCATTATTTAATGCTGAAAATGTGGCACAAAGCAATGTACCTTGATTTCCCTGACTTGGGCCAAGTCACAAAATTTAACCCCAAAATGCAAGATTCTAAACGTGTTTTGGACTTGACCTGAAGTAAAGAGAGGGATTTTTTCAATTGGCTTTCAAAAATCAAAAATTTTGTTCTTTGAAATGGCTCTGAAAACGTGCGAAATGTGATCCGAATCGCATCAAAATAGCCATTTTTTTCCAAAAAATTATAAAAAATCGCCCAGCGGGTGGGAACTCTGTAACATGTTTGAGTTGTACTAATTTGCTCGCCACGTTTCCCAATTTTGATAGGATAGAAAAATTTTTAACTTGCGGTTCTAGTCCTTCCTCTGTAGCAAATCCAGGTTACGAACCAAATCAGACACCCAGCTTTTGATCTTTATTCTTAGTCCCATAAAAAGTCCCTCTTTTCAAGGACTTTTGATGACGTCATTGCATGATTTGCGGTTTAGCCCTCCTCCCAATTCAAAATCCAGACTACGTCTATGCATTAAACCATGTGCAATATGCATACCAGATACCGGTCGTTGCATCTTAGTATTGTTGGCGCACATTCACGGGCGGTAGCTTACAACATTGCAAAGGTGCAAAGCAACAAAATATACGTTGAATTGCTTCCAGTCTAAAATTTCTTTGGTATGGAAGTATGGAATGGAAATGGAACAAAATTTTAGCATGGAATGGAAGATTTTTGGTATGGAATGGAAATGGAATGGAAGAAATTTGCCAGTATGGAATATGGAAAAATCGTCTTCCATACCATGCCCTGTCTACAATTACTAATTTGTAATCGATTACGCAATTTTCAAATTATCGTTCTCAGAAATCAATTGCGAAGGATCGTAATCTACGAATTGCAAATAATCGAGCCATGGCTGGCTACTACTATAGGCTAGGCTTCCAGTACCAAGCAAAAGCGTGAATGATGATATAAGTGTATAAACTCTATCATGGGAGGGGTACCGTGGACCAACTACAGAACAGAATGCAAGTGCAAGACATGCATGATTGCAATTTTATAACAGCTTAATAATATTGATAATGCAAAACAGAATTGCAGGGTTGATTGCAGCAAAAATGCAGGATAGATTCCGACTTCGTATGTGCTGTTTCAAAAATTATTTTTTAATTTTGGCGAAGCGATGTAATCGTAATAGCGATGATTAAAGGTGAAATAATCGCAATGGAAAATCGATTGCATGGGTGCGTATTTGTAATCGTAATCGGCGGAATCGATATAATCAAACCAAAGACCATCGAAAGAACAGAATGTAGGTACCGGTACTAAAACATAGCTGTAAAAACAGTGTTTATTTTGAGCTAAGTATTAATGTCATCCAAAAACTTGGAAGTGTTTGCATCCACGGATCGCGAATGGTTTCAAAACGTGAAATCTACGTAGGCCTACACTGTACAGTGGTTGGTGATAGGACTAAAACGAGAATGAATGACGAATATTCATTCGCAATGTTTTTAGTTACTTTTTTAAGAGTCAAGATTAAGCTTTGGGTTAGGTTGGATCTCGACACTGTCTAGAAATTGTTTTGCAAGCCATAGCTTAAATAGTTAATTGTAGATGCTGTTGTAGCGTGAAAGCACAGAGACTTAGAGTAATAGTGTCGTGGCACTGAGTAAGCAACCGTCTCTATCTAACAGTTTCCATGATGTTTAATCGTTTACGTACCATCTGGCCTAAAGGCTATCAGCACGGAAGCCCAGGGAAGAGCCACCAGAAGGGCGACTACAAACAAGCAATGCTAAAAAATGGCTCTTCCTGGGCTTCTGCGCTGGTAGCCTTTAGGCAGGGCCACCGAGAGGGGGGAAGCGAGGTGAGACAATGACCCCGGTGCCCATGGAGTTTAGGAGGCCCATCAGGGGGCCTATGGGCTTCAAGGGGCCCTTGGACTTCAGGGGGCCTATGGAAATGACACTGACAAATCAGTTTGTGTAATATCGAGGATCTTTTTTTTTTGGAGATCGCATCAAAATCCGAAGAAAATTGTGGCCATTTCCTCTTCTTTTTTGAAGTTCACAAAGCTGGAGATGCCCAATATTTGAGCTGACCTCTAGCCTACGTTTGGCTCTCGGCGCCCCTACAAACAATTAACGATATATCTATTGCTTTTTGTGGCAAATAAAAAGCTGCAGCCTCATAAGTCTATTGATTATCGCTGTTCGCAACCTCAAAAGATTTTTCTGTCGCTGCTTTGTCACTGCATATGAGCTTATTATTATCTTGAACGTAGATTAGACTGTAAAATGTAACATCCGAAACACACAAGACCACCATAGCAATAAATTTTTCCTTACAATCAGCTCAACAGGAGATTACGCGTGTTCTAAAAGTCAATCAATAAAATGAAATGTAAATTATTCTCAAAATGTTAACGGATTAACGGACTTCATTAACTTCCGTTAATTTCAGCTGAAAATAACGAATTAACTTTAACGGAGGTATGAAGTTTGCTAACGGACTAGTGGTTAACGAAGTTAACGTTTTGCATTAACTTGCCCATCTATGCTAATTACAGTACAAAAAACAAAAAGTATTTCGTACTTTTTAAGTGAGGTAGCTTAAACTAAATACAGAGTTCAAAATTAACGCCTGCCCGCTTGCCCGAGGCAAGCTGAAATCGCTTCAGGCAAGTTAGTTTTCAGCTTAACTTCCCCGACGGCAAGTTAACAAAATACAGCGTATTAGACAGTAGTGTAGACAGGGAGGGCGGGGTGGGGGGGGTTATTGCCCCCCCCCCCATTGGCATGTCGATCAAAATGCAGAATGAGAAAAACACTAAGTTTTTAGCATTTTTGAGACTGTTTTATGCACTGTAGTGGACTAAATGGTGATTTAAAACATTTTTTGAAACATATATTCGTAGGGGAGGGGTTAATTTTCAAAAATAGAACCAACAAATAAATAAAAACTTTAAAAAATGGTCAGAAATAAGCAATCAAATTTGATCGCAAGTGTAAAATTGCTAAACATAGGTGTCATCAACAAACGTACTATAAACTAAGGAATAGGGGGGGGGGGGCTTTTCCGTATAAATTAATTACCAATCATTTCTCTCAAATCTCTTTTCATTAGCCCTCCCAAATTATTTTTGTCTATAAACTGTATACAAAATAGATTACTCCGTGTGAGTTTTATTGAACTATTAGATTTTAAAATTTACCAGCATCTAAATAAGAGATCTAAAATTTTACCGTTCGCCACCTCCCAAATAGCCCATTTATGCAACCAGTTTAATCATGTTTGCACTGCCAATTTCAAAGCCACGTTTTAAAAGCATTATTTTTTTTTCAAAATAGCCCTGAAATTTAGTTATTTTTGCAAAAAAACGCAAAATTTTCGAGCGCTGTTGGGGGCTTTGCCCCCCGTGCCTCCGGCGGTGCCTTTGCCCCCCGTGCCTTTCAGACCCCGTGCCTTTGGCGGTTGGGGGCTTTGTCCCCAAACCCCCAGCCTCCTGTGGCTAGGGGCTTTGCTTCCAGACCCCCATTGGCCTCCGGCAGCTGGGGTCTCCGCCCTTAGACCCCCCACACTGTTAAAATTTTTGGGTCCAGCTGACCCAAAAAATCCTGGTCAAAGGCCTTTGACCCAAAATTTTTGGGTCATTGTAAAATTTTGGGTCGCTGTTAATTTTGGGTCAAAAAATTTGGGTCAAAGTAAAATTTTGGGTCAACGCTTTTGGGTCATTGCAAAAATTTGGGTTAACGAAAAGATTTGGGTCAAAAAATTTGGGTCAAAGAAAAATTTTGGGTCAACGTTTTTGGGTCATTGCAGAAATTTGGGTCAGCGAAAAATTTTGGGTCAAAAAATTTGGGTCAAAGTAAAATTTTGGGTCAACGTTTTTGGGTCATTGCAAAAATTTGGGTCGGCGAAAAATTTTGGGTCATTGCAAAAATTTGGGTAAGTGAAAAGTTTTGGGTCAAAGAAAAATTTTGGGTCAGCGTTTTTGGGTCATTGCAAAAATTTGGGTCAGCAAAAAATTTTGGGTCAAAGTTTTTGGGTCATTGCAGAAATTTGGGTCAGCAAAAAATTTTGGGTCAAAGAAAAATTTGGGGTCAAATTTTTGGGTCATTGCAAAAATTTGGTTAAGCAAAAAGTTTTGGGTCAAAATTTTTGGGTCAGTGCAAAATTTGGGTCAAACAAATTTGGTTAAGGAAATAGTTTGAGTCAAAGTTGTTGAGTCATTGCAAAAATTTGGGACAACAAACAATTTTGGGTCAAAGTTTTTTGGTCATTGCATAAATTTGGGTCAGTAAAAAAATTGAATTAAAGAAGCACTTTAGGTCATCGCAAAAATTTGGGTCAACAAAAAACTAGGGCCAAAAACATATTTTCTAAGTATTTGGGTTTATACAAAAATTCGGTACAACAAAAAATTTAGTCAAAGCAAAAATATAAGGGTCAAAGACACATTCTAGTCCATGCAAAAATTCGGATAAGCATGAAATTAAGGATCAAAAAATTAAAACACATTACAGAATGAGAAGTGTTTCTACTGTGGAATGAGTTTCTATGTGGAATGTTTCTATGTAATAAGTGTTTTTTTGACTAAGGTCTACATCTGCATCCACCCCAATAATTTGACTGTGGTCTGCATGTGAATCACTTGAATTCAGGGGAAAAAACCTCTTGAAATTTTGGTGAAGACCTTTTTTTTTGGTCTGCACTTAATTTGCTGACGTGAAAAAAATCGTGGTCGAGGTTCATCCCCCCCAATGTGGAAAATAGGGCAAAATTGGGGTAGAATCGCAAATTATTTCCCCTCCAATGTTCAACAAGGATCGGCACCCCTGCAAGTAAGAAAGCTACTAAAATTCAAAAATCTACTAAGATTCAAAATTTTGTTCCAGTGAATTTCCTTAATACCAATATCAGCAAGGTTTTTATATTTAGTGCTGTTTTAAAATTATTTTTGAGGCTATGATAAAGTTTTTGATCGTTTAAATTTGTTGACTAAGTCTATTGGGTTCAAAAAAAATTTAATATTAGAAATATTTTGAGTCAGTTGTATTTGTTAACTAAAGTTTATTGACAATCTTTAAGAAAAAAATAAATCAAAAATTTAGGTTCGGTGACATTTATTAAACTGACTTATTTATTAAGGTACGTATTACTGTTCATCTTGCTGAGTTAAATGCGTGGAATGTAACGCAATCTGCGAAGATAATGCCTTGTGTGCTAATTATCACCCTTTATTGTTTGCAATTTTTAAAGCAAGACGTTCTAATGCGTATAATGCGTAGTGCTGTTCAAAACTTTTGTTGTTTATTTAATTACTGGACGCGGTTGATAATCGCACCTCAGCAGACAGTTTGCTTTTTACCATGTGAAGACCTAGATAGAAACTGCTATAATAATAGTAAACCGACTTGCTGAGTAAACCGACTTTAGCAGCAGCAGAAGAGAGAGAAAAAGTGATGAGCAGTTATTTTGATCAAATTTGGAAAATTTTTGATATGTTGTATTAGCATAATCCTTGTTTATGTTAAGTTATTGCAGCTCCTATTTAAGAACTTTTAATAAGCTTTTATAAAAATTTAAAAAATTAAGCGTTGGCCTAGGAGAAAAAGAGATAAAAAAAGCTCGAGAATAGCTTCTTCACAACAACGAATGTGAAGCCAACAAAAAGATGTTAGATCAGCGAAAGTTTGACAGAAAAGAGAAATTGGGATTTCGTTCAATTAATGATGCCCGCTGCATTGTAAATTTGTGAGTTAATTTTAATCGTAAAACAATTTTTGTCGATAATTAGTGTTGATTCTTCAATATTTAACTGATTAGGTTCAATTGCAAACTACACTGTTTGATTTAAAATTAATTGAAGTAAATTGCCAACACCTATCTGTGTTTTTTTAACAAACATGCCGAAGTAAAAGTCTTATGTTTCCTTTGAGCATATGGGTTAATGGTAAGAAGGTATCAAATATGGTCATGCAAGCGAGGTGATTGGGCAAAATATTTTTGTTCAAAATCAATATAATAGTTGTGGATGCTGGCTATGACAATGGTAGAAACATGTCAAGGTAAGTGAATTACACTGTCTTCTTTTTCATAAGAACCAGTGAATTTTAGATTTAGGCAGTTCTTAAATTTTCACGAAGTTTTAGCTTGATTTGTTCATGAAAAGTATTGAAAATTGAAGTGACGCACCATTTACGGCGAGCTATAAGGAAGGAGATTAGAGGGTTAGCTAGCTTATCGTTTTCAGAGGTACGCACTTGCGCAGCAACTATTTTACTTGCGACAGCGCTTGCGCTGCACCTATTTTCCTTGCGATAGCACTTGCGCCGCAATTTATCTTCAAATGCTTGCGCCGCAAGTATTTGAGCAATTATAAGCGCAATTTAAATACGAGTAAAAATGATTGTTTTTAAATCAACTGGGATTAAACTTTAGAAAAGCATTGATAAGGTAAGTTCATAAGAGCCTCGTCATGCCAAATTGCTTTTGTCTATTGCTTGCAAAACTTCGATTGAATTCACAACAAGGGTCTTCTTTTGCTGTAACTTTTCTCTGAAATATTTGCCGATTTTTCAAATTTTCCAATTGAGTATTTCAAAGAATGGTATAGTAAAATAAAGTTTCAAACAGAAAAATTAGTGTGTTGTTTTGACGTTTGCAGGCCAGAGTTTTAAAGCTTAACGCTTTGCGTGCTTCAAGCACGCACAAGGACTGAAAAAAAATTGTTGTAATTGTCTTTTTGGAACTACGCTACATGTTCCTAAAAAATCTTAAAATTTCATTGGGCAAAATGTAACGCGTTGCCTGCAACAGCAATAGTCGTACGTCTTACACCGTAATTCAAAACAAGAAACAACAAAAACTACTATTTACAACCTTTTTCTAGACCGGAAAAATTTAAAAGATATTGCTAACAAAAGTGACAGCATCGGTAGCTCTTAACTATTAGATGGTTTAACTTTTTTTAAACAAAAAACACCATAATTTTTTTAGTATGCCCCATTCGTCAGAGTGTGATGCTAATTGCTCCAGGAGCACAAATGTATCGAAGCTGGTCACCAATTTTTTTGACGGGTCATTAGACAAAACAACGACTGCAAAGCCGTTTTCTTGCCAGCACATGACGACTTTATTAGTATGGAATTTAACACCCCAATTCTCTGAAGTGTAGGAGTTAAGCGTCTTTTTTTATTGGTTAAAGAGGCTATTCGCCCAATGCGAGCGGGGTTGAGCGATGCGCACTTTTCCAAATGTTAGTATTTTTGAGAGAAAATCAATAATTTTATGTTTACTGATTGGTAGCGAGATAATTTGTTTTAAATAACGTATCGTATTGGTTTCGTACCTTAACCGAGTGCAGTTTGAGCGTACTGGACCAACTATAAGGTGGATTTACACTGTAATTCTTTTTCGTCTGCTTTTGTCTGTTTTCGTACATTTTTGCTTCTCTATGAAACATAAGTATGCGCTTTTTTCGTCCGCATTTTCGTTACTCCATATCTGCACTAAGTAAACTGTATAACATGGTGATAAAAATTTTGTTGAAAAATTTCGTGTATGGAAGATGTAAGCGAATTTCAAAATAGAACTGTACCCCTTTACAAAAATTTTTGTTTTGAAAACTTTTATCTAAAACGTTACGGTCTGGTTAGAATTTAGACATGTAAAACTGCGGACAAAAAACAACATACTTTTTCATGGAAAAGCTAAATACGTTCGAAAACAAACAAGAGCGGAAAAAAACGGATACTGTGCAAATCCACCTCTTAAAATCATACTTTTCAAAACGTCACACTTGCGCGTGCTGTTGCGCTTGCGTCGTAATTATTTTTGGGGGCTTGCGGAAACGCTTGCGGCACAACTTTCATGCTTGCGCTGCCCACCTCTGATCATTCTTCTGAGAGATGTAAGGTATGATTTGTAGATTAGGCGGTATGATTTGTAGATTAGGCGGTAACAGATTTGATTTATAGCTTAGCTCTTTCGCATTTTTTGAAGTTGTTGGAGCATCAATAATTGCTAAAAAGAGGAAAACGTGAATGAAGATTATTCACGCGCGCATTTTAAGGTCAAGATTTTAGTTTTAGAGCGTGGGTAACAGGTTTGAACTGGTTTTAAAATTTAGAGAATCGATTTAAATTTTTGGTAAAAATTTCTAGTGCAGTAGTCTTACTAATTGCTTTAATTTTACAAGCACCATCGAGTCACTTCGAATTCTGTCTGTCTGACAACATTTTCTGTGCTTCTAGTTTTAATAGACGCAGATAATGGTTGCAATTTATATTTTTTAGTGTTTTTCTGGTTGTGGTATTTTTTTTAACTATTGATTACTTCGTTACATAATTTTAGTTAATTGTAGTAATGCAATATTGTGATTTTCAAGATATTATGTTTTTAGGCGCATCTGAGCATTAGATGCATTATCAATATATGACCATTTTTGCTTTTATTTTTTTTATATAAGGTGCACGAAATTAAATCATGGAAAATATATTCTTATCCATACAAAAGACGCACCTTCATTTTCTTACGAAATGGAAAATACTTTAGGTGTTCCTTATGATACAAAAAATATGTTACGTTGACTGAGTAATGTGATTTCAGTGTTTAGTTGAATTGTTGATACCATTGAACTGCTTTTCTGATTTTCGGCAATCTTGTTTTTCTCTATTTATAGCACAATCGTACGATTCTAATTTTAAAAACCAACACTAAACTAAGTTATTCAACTTTTGTTGATTTGTTTTTTTTTTTTTAGAAGATAATGCAATTGTGAGCTCATGGGTTACTGCAAGAACCTACGTTTTTTACGTACGTTGAAGTGCTCAATCGTTATAACCATACATAAAATAAAACTGTACCAGATGTCTGGTTTTAAAATTTATGGTTTTCAACACAGTTCTATTTTGTTAAGTCTTTCTGTTTTTGCTATACGCTGGCGTATTTAACTGATTCTGAGAAAACACCATAGTGTTGGTATGCATATTAACAAATTGCTACAACCAAAAAATAATTTGGGTCGTGGCGACCCAAATTGTTTGGGTCGTGGCGACCGAAATTGTTTGGGTCATGGCAACCCAAAGTTTTTGGGTCGCGGTGACCCAAATTGTTTGGGTCGCGGCGACCCAAATTGTTTGGGTCGCGGCGACCCAAAGTTTTTGGGTCGCGGTGACCCAAATTGTTTGGGTCGCGTCGACCCAAATTGTTTGGGTCGCGGCGACCCAAATTGTTTGGGTCGCGGCGACCCAAAGTTTTTGGGTCGCGGTGACCCAAATTGTTTGGGTCGCGTCGACCCAAACTGTTTGGGTCGCGGCGACCCAAATTGTTTGGGTCGCGGCGACCCAAAGTTTTTGGGTCGCGGTGACCCAAATTGTTTGGGTCGCGGCGACCCAAATTGTTTGGGTCGCGGCGACCCAAACTTTTTGGGTCGCGGCGACCCCAATTTTTTGACCCAAAAAATTTGGGTTGGGCGCGTCTGTACCCAAAATTTTTGGGTCGTCTTTGACTACATTTTTTTGGGTCGTCCTGACCCAAAAATTTTTACAGTGAAAAACAGCCCCCCATTGCAAATTTCTGGCTACGCACCTGGTATTAGACAACTTCAAACAATGTTATTTAAAGACGCAATTTACCCGGTTTTGTTGCAATAAAGTAAAATTTTTCATAGGGAAAGCTGTTCCTTACTTTATTTTAGTAAGCACTTTGTTACTATCACAATATGCATTGTCTAATAGTACGCACATTATTAATCGTAATTAACACTCTTAATCGCACACAGATTTTTCGATTCTTGGACGCGTTTAACAACTGTTTGGCACAAAATGTTCCGATTTTTTTTTCTTGAAAAGTTTTCCGGCGCTTGCCACGCTAACAGCTGTTTCAGATACCACAAGTATTTTCCTGCGCTGCATGACGATAACGTCAAGAATTTTGCAATTTTTTTTGTTATGATTATTTTGAAGATCTTTTAGCTTTCTAGCTGGTGTAGTTTCCAAAATTTTCGCTAATAAAAATACGTTTGCAACAAACCACAACGGTAATTAATAATTATGATCGTTAAATATTAAATAAAAAAGTTACAATCAAAAAATCAATTTTTGCTGATGCATGATTGAAAAAAGTTACTGATTGCATCACATTATCTTAACGATCGCACACAAAAACTTGATTCTCGAAACTACGCGTATTTTGCAAATTCAGTGCTTTTTTCCAAGTTAATCTCAAAACTTAGAGTACCTTTTTTTCGGGCGAGCTGAAATTTTCTTGGGCAAGTAGACGTTTGATAACATTTGTCCGACGGGCAAGTTGTCAAAAAAGTTAATTTCGATTCCTGATATAATATTAATACATTACTGTTTGTCTTTCAGCCGTATACAGCATATAGTTTATCTGAAGCACAAGTACTACCATTAGGCATGGGCCATTTCAGAATAGTAGGCTATTTCAGAATTATTCCGAATAGCTAAGACCGAATCCTATTCTGGCTTAAATTAACATAATTTGCTGAAAAAATGCACAACCAGTCAACCACTACCGATATTCAGAAAAAATTTATTCAACGATTTGGTTAATTAAAGCAGCGCTTTATTGCAGTGCATGACATTGAGTGCTTCTAAATGTTCACCACTTAGTTGCATTCTTAATTCGCTGACAGTCAAGCCTGCACTGGAGAAGCACCTTTCGGAAGAAGGTGACGGTGCAGGAATGCAAAGGTTGCTTCAAATAGGAAAGTTGAAAATTTATTGACCACCATTTCATGTATCCATTTTAAAAGGTTAAAAAGTTTGAGTTTTGGAAAGCCCCGTTTGGGAAAACGTTTTTTCATATCTGCCCACCATGAAAATTTCATGTATCCAGCGTGAGTGGTTAAAAAGTTTGAATTTTGGTGGGTCCATTTGGGGCAAACCCCCATTGTGACACCCCCAATTTTTGTTACGTTAAGTTTATTTTTGATATTTACCCATTTTAAAAATCTGATTCATCTAGCTCTAACGTTTAAAAGTTCGAAATTTTGGAGGACCCGATTGAGGGGGATCTCCCAACCTGGCAATCTTGATTTCAGTCACACACTAGTCCTCCTTGATATATTCAATCGCTCAAACTTGAAATACAGCATGTTTAGCGGTTTAAAAGTAGATAGCGCAGAAGAAAACAAAACAAGAAAAAAAAAGTAGATAACGCAGAACAAAATAAAACAAAAAAAATCTTTCTATCAGCATGTATCAACTATCTCGTGATCATGCTTTAAATCTGTAAAATCAAAATTTATTTATTTTTTGGCAGGGACATGCAGATTAACATTTAAAAATTTTTTTGTGATTGCGCATCTTGGAAAAAAATTTACACTTAAAGCGCAACAAATATTAGATTTACCGATTCGCAAACGCAAATTGCGCAAGCGCTGAAAAAAAGGCATAGAGCGCAACGCAAATTGCGCAAGCGCTGAAAAAACAGGCATAAAGCGCAACGCAAATTGCGCAAGAGCTGGAAAAAAAGGCATAGTGCGCAACGCAAATTGCGCATTTGCGCAACTTGCGAAACTTGCAAACTATTTTGCGCAACGCCCACCTCTGCCTTTTGGCCTTGCTAGCCTTACTGATGAGCCCTGAGATTGGGCGAAACAGCTGTCTAAAGCATGCTATCGGAAATTATTTTGAATTGAACTAATATAATTATCACTTGTAATATTGTGATGAATAAATATTTTGGAAAAAAGTTGTGTTATGATCTGGTTAATTTGCGATTCCTTGCCTTTCTACGCTCATGTTCATACCTGTGGTCCTAGTTGTACTGACGATGATTGAAAGACGAATGTCGATTCCGAAACAGTATGTCTTAGGCTGTTAATCAAAGATTTGATTGTTCCTATAAGACTCTGTATACTGCCTGTAGCTCATTATTAGCGTTCTTAGTACTTTGTTCTTAAAAAATATCTGCTTTTTTTACAGATTTGAGTGCGGGAAATGATATTCTCATTGGACTTAACATGCGTAACGCTCTACCTATAATTGGTTGGACCGATGAAACAGAGTTAGTAAGTACCACGCATCGGTTATACTGTTGGATGACTTGCGTCACCACTTCAACTAATAATAAACCGCAAATATAAAATAACTTCAGTTTATAATCCATTCCAAAGACGTTAAGTACGAGTATGTATTATTTTTGGACGCTATAAGCACTAGTGCACAACAGAAAAAAATATTAGATCAAGTATTAAAGAAGTATGAACTGCATCCAAGCTTACCAGAGCTCAAAAGCGTAGCGAGGATTTTTGATTGGGGGGGGCAAATCACTAATCACATGCAATGACGTCATCTGAAACTTCGATTAAGGAATTTTTTGTGGGAGCAAAGATATCGTAGAATAGAAGATCAGAAGCCATGGCCTGGTGTGTGGCACGTAACTACGAACTCGTTCAAAGGGGAGGGCTTAAACCAATAGTTAACGTGTAAAAATGCCTAAATTGGGCGACGTGTGTTGAGTAAAGAATTGTACTGTAATTCAAACGTATCATTGACGGGGTCTGGGAGCTGGGCGATTATTCGTAAGTTTTTGAAAAAAAAGCTTTTTAACACCATAATTACATTTCGCACGTATTCAGAGCCATTTGAAAGTTCTAGGTTTTTAACATTTGAAAGCCAATTGAAAAAATTAAGTTGTTCTGCTCTTCTTTTGCTTCCAATTTAAGTCCACAACACGTTTAAGATCTTGCATTTTGGGGTTAAGTTTGGTGAGTGATTTGGCCCAGGTAGAGGGAAGTAAAGTACATTGCCTCCTGCAATATTTTAGCAGTAAATAACAATCCACTCGAAAATTTTCCTTCGTTTTATTGTTTTGTTATGAAAACAACCAGTCATAAGAATACATATACGGCCATTTGGCCCAGGCCCTCTCAATTCAAAAATTTGTTCAATGAGCATTCCCTTTACTATAGGTAATTTTTTTCAAAAGCATTTTGCTGCATAAAAACTGGCAAGGTGGAGGTGAATTGTTATTGCAAAATGTACAATAGGCGATTACTCCTACTAACCATGTTATTGCCCGGACCGGGTTTACAATATGTTGGGCCCCTGGCACTTTGGGATTTTTGCAACATCTTCCTGCCAAAAACAGGTGAAGACCAAAAAAAGTCTTATATGAACACGGGGCCCCTGGCACTGTGCCATATGTTAAATCCGTCCCTGGTTATTGCATTACGTTCATAAAAAGGTTAGATGAGGGCCTGAGTTATCAACTTTTAGGATAAAAATCGTTAAATTCACTCGGTTTATACGTTTAAATTGGTTGGCAAACATTAAATTGAAGGTTCCTCGGCCCCCTAGATCAATATTATTGTTAGGGGGCATTTAAATTGGGGACCATTAAAATATCATTGTTGGGGGATCCATTTAAATTGTTTGGCAAAAATGAAATTGAAGGGGCCCGGGCCTTCTGGATCAATATTATCGTTGGGGGCCCAATTAAATTGGTTGGCAAACATTAAATTGAAGGGTTCCGAACCCCCTAGATCAATATTATTGTTGGGGGGGCATTTACATTGGGTACCACTTAAATATTTTTCTAGGGGGCTTATTTAATTTGGTTTCCAAAAATTAAATTGAGAGGGTTTCCTGGATCAAAACTATTGTAGGAGGCCCATTTAAATACTATTGTAGGATACCCATTTAAATTAGTTAGCAAAAATTAAATTGAAGGGACCTGGGTCCCCTGGATCAATGTAATTGTTGGTAGCCCATTTAAATTGGGGTTCATTTAAATATTATTTTAAGGGGCCGATTTAAATTAGTTGGCAAAAATTAAATTGAAGGGGCCCGGGCCCCCTGGATCAATACTAGTTTAGGGGCCTATTTAAATATTGTAGGGGGCCCATTTAAATTGGTAGGAAAATTTAAATTGAAGAGACCCGGGTCCCCTGAATCAATATGATTGTTGGGGGCCGATTTAAATCGGGGGCCATTTAAATATTATTGTAGGGGGCCCATTTAAATTGGTTGGCAAAAATTAAATTGAGGTTCTCAGGCCCCCTTGATCAATATTATTGTTAATTACTGTTGTACGCGTGTACCGTTATACGCAAAGATGCTAAAAGAAACTGAAACTGAAGAAACAATAGTCTTTTTTGTGACATTTTTATCATTGGTAGCATTTCAATTGGGGGGGGGGGGGGGGGCGGGTCCCCCCTGGCTACGCCTATGCCGCAGCTACGAGTACAAGCTCGTAGACTGCTATATGTTGGCTTACAATACGTTCCGTTTCAGCTGGGACAGTCCCGTTTTTGACGAGCGGTCCTGCCGTCCTGCTCGGTCGATTAAAATATCCGGGTTATTCAGGATAATTAGAAATAATAGCTTTTGAATTTGTTAAATTTTTGTTAGCTGCGTTTCGCCTTAATAGTTTAGAGAAATATTTTATTGTGCTACGTCGTACTAATTATTGTGTGTGAATTTAAAGACAAACTGTTGTAGGCACGGTAGACTGAGTAGAATAGTAAAGTTATGAAAATGCAAAAAAGAATGTGCTAGTTTTTTGATGAGTTGAAAGAAGAGTTTCCGAACTTGAAGGAAAGGTGCATTGCGCGCTCTGCTGCAATTGTTTTTTTTTCTGTTAGCCATGGCGGTCGTTCAGTTATCAATAATCATGTGCAAACCTCGGAGCATAATGTTCGGAACATCGAAATATCTTTAATGTAAAACACAAAGCCAAAATAACTGGAAGCATATACCTTGACGTTTCGTGAAACTACTTCTCACATTGTCAAAAGTAATGAATGGCGAAAAAACACAAGGCACAAGCATTTAAAGCATCAAAAAAGAAGCAACCGCAGGGGAGAGAATTATTCATATTACTCATGTGAACAATTGGCCCCTGCCATGGCCGACATTTTCATGAACTGGCTGGTGGAAAATGACACTACTAAATCCAATCATCAGTTTACAGTACACCGTTACGTAGATGGTTTATTTTTGACCATTGATGACCCCAACCACATCGATCATGTTTTTAGCTTTTTCAACACAATACACCAGAAAATCAAGTTTACAAAAGAAAACGAAAAGAACAATAAATTGGCCTTCTTGGATCTCCAAATCACAAAAAATTCGGATTGCATTGAAATATCAATATTTCGAAAAAATTCCAACTAAGGCATATCCACACAAGATGGGACAGCTATGCTCCAAATTGATACAAACAAAACTTGGTCTGGACGTTACTGCACCGGGGATGTAGTATTGGTAATAGTTTACAGTTACGGAAAAAGGTATTTCAAAAAATTTCAAACATTCTCGAGAAAAATGGATTTCCCTTAAACTACATAAACCGGCAAATCCAACATTTACTTGCCAAAAACCAGTCGAAAAAACCCAAACTAGACAAGAAGGACGACATAAAACGGATTATTATGAAACTTTCCTGCACAAAAAAGATAAACGACCATTTACCAAAGAGGAAATCAAAGGTTTTTTGAAAAATTGAACTTTAAAGCTAGATTTATTTTAATCAACGAAACGTTCAATTTAAAACGTCTTTTTACCTTCAAAGAGCGCCAACGAAGTTACATCGTTATCGTGTGGTTTATCGTATCACATGCAGCTGCAGAAGCACGTATACTAGTCAGACTTCCAGGAATCTAATTACTTGGTTAAAAAATCACGACCCCACTTCGCCAAATAGACAAGATACCGATGTATCCAAATATTTGACAGATAACCTCAATCATAAAATTGATTTTGACAATACAGAAATAATGGCCCAAACCAATCACTGGCAAAAATTATTGATCACCGAAACATTACTAATTCAAAAACACAATCCCAACTTACTTAAATGTTGACAGGGCTTCTATACAACTGTATTCATTTAACACATGAACAATATGAATAATTCTCTCCCATACTGTTGCTTCGTTTTGATGCTTTAAGTCCTTGTGCTTTGTGTTTTTCGCCATTCATTACTTTTGACAATGTGAGAAGTAGTTTCACGAAACGTCAAAGCATTTTTACAGTTATTTTGGCTTTGTGTTTTATACTAAAGATATGTACAAACCAGAAATTACAAACACGCAGTTGAAGCATCAGCATCGTTAAGTCAACTGACCAAATTTTTTTTGCGGTAAATCAAGCGAGTCTTTCTTATTCGCAGTCACGGAAGCGACCTTTGCCTACCACACCGTTATTCATTAACAAATTTTTAAAGTTCTTATTGTACTTCGAAATTAATAGCAAGTTTTTTTTAAACCAAAATTCACATTAGCCGGAACTACATGCGAGTCGTTGATGGTTAAATTTGCAAAGTTTCAAAAATTACTTAGGCTGGAGCCGAACCTAGGTCGTTTTGATTTGCACTGTACCGTTTTTTGTTATAGATATACAATAAGCCTAGCTATATGCAGTTGCAGTATACTGTACAAACTTACTTACTCATTGCCGTCGCTAGGGGGAACCCAGCCCTCTTGACTGCTTGTGCCCTCCCAACTCGGTATACTCAAAGTAGTTTTTGGAACATCACGTAAGGACAAAACCACAGACAATAATACAAAAACGAATAATAACGTTCAGACATAATTCTCGTTTGCGTTTTTGCGAAATTGCTGGTTGCCAGGTGATGTACACTGTACAGTAAATGAATGTCACGTAATAATCCGTCTTATTAGCAAGTCTTTACGGAAGTGCCGCGAAACAGGAATGTAAGCGCGTGCACAATCGTTACCAGAGGTGGAGTCTTCGAGGACGTCCTTGGCCTTGAGGACGTCCTCGAGGACACATTTTGAAGTCCTTGGCCTTGGCCTCGAGGGTCAAGTCCTTGGCCTTGAAACCTCAAGTCGTCGAAAATTGCCCTGTCCTCGGCTCGAGGACAGCACTATTTTTTGAACCGTTGGACTTTTGTTGGAAAACGCCAGAAACCTCGCGGAAAATTTGCGAATGTTTTTTTTTTGTTTTCGCTTATTGGAGCATAGGTGTAGCCAAGAAGGGGGGGCAGGGGGCCCGTTCCCTCCAATTGAAATTTCACCAATGACAAAAATGTGACAAAAAAGTCTATTGTTTCTTCAGTTTCAGTTTCTTTTTAGCATTTTTCGCTTACAACAGTAACTAACTTCAATATTAAAGACCACAGGCCCCCCTCAATTCAATTTTTACCTGCCAATTTAAACGTATAACCCAGAAGAAATGGAGAGTTTTTGTCCTAAAAGTTGCTATCTTAGGCCTACATCTAGCCTTTTTATGAACGTAATGCATTAACCAGGGCCGGATTTACCACAATATGACACAGTACCAGTTAAGCGCCCCACGGTCAAATCGTAAGACTTTTTTTGCCCCTCACCTACATTTGGCAGAAAGATGTTGCGAAAATCTCCAAAGTGCCAAGGGCTCAGCGCGATGTAAATTCGGCCCGGCAATAACATGGTTAGTAAGCGTAACCATCTATTGTACCAGTTTTCGATAGCAATTCAGTAATTCACCTCTACCTTGCCGGTTTTTACCCACAAAATGCTTAAAAAAAATTTGCCATGGAAAATGCTGATTGAATACATCATTGAACTTCAACTAAGGTGGCCTGAGCCCAATGGCTGAACATGTATTCCTATAACTGTTTAGTTTCATGACAAAACAAAAGTCTCCAAGGAAAACCTTTGAGTGGAAAATTAGTTACTGCTAAAATGTTGCAAGAGACAATGCACCTTACTTTCCTCTACCTGGACCAAATCACTTACAATTAAAATTTAACTCCAAAATGCAACATGTTAAATGTGTTTTGGACTTAACTTGCTAGTAAAAGGAGAATTAAACAATTTAACTTTTTTCAATTGGCTTTCAATAATGTCAAAAATTTAGTGCTTTTAAATGGCTCTGAACACTTGCGAATTGTGATTCAACGGCATTAAAATAGCTTTTTTTTCCAAAAAATTACAAAAAATCGCCCAACGGCTGGGGGCTTTGCCCCCAGACCCACAAAGCCTCCGGCAGCTTGGGGCCCCGCCCCCAGACTCCCATCTGTGATACCTTTGAATTACGCTAGTTTTCTCAACACGTTTCCAAGCTAGATACTTGTACTCTTCAACTATTAGTTTAAGCCCTCTCCCTTTGCAAAATCCGGGTTTAGGGCCAACAGGCAACGATTTCAGATCTTCTATCCTACGATATTTTTGTCCCACAAAAACTTCCTCTTTTGAAAATTTTTGATGACGTCATAGCATGTGATTTGTGGTTTAGGCCTCCCCCAATCAAAAATCCTGGGTACACTTATGATTTGGAGATCGTCTGAAAAACTTTTTTGAAGACCTTTTTTTTGGAGAACACTTGCGGCTGTGTCCTTGGCCTTGGCCTCGAGCATTCCTGTCCTTGGCCTCGAGAGGGTCTATCCTCGGAAAGGCTGTCCTTGGCCTTGGCCTCGAATTTTTTTAGTGTCCTTGGCCTTGGCCTCGAGCCTTATGTCCTCGACTCCACCTCTGATCGTTACCGCTACTTCATTAGTGACTAAAAGGGCTTCAGCTCCCCATAGCCAAGTCATTTGAAAAATTTAACCCAAAAATACAAGCGTTTAAACGTGTTTTGGACTTGACTTGGAATAAAGGGTGCTGAAGGGGCAAGGCAATTTAATGCTGTTGATGACATGAATATTTCACTTTACTGTACTTATTCGTATGGCTTCAAAAACGTGCGAAGGGTGATTAAAATAGCTTTAAAATTGCTATTTTTTGCCGCAAAATCACAAAAAATTGCTTAGCGGCTGGGGGGCCTAAATTAGACAATTTTCGTGCAAAAAAAATTTACTTTTGGTTCAAGCCTCCAGCCTCCCTTTTAGCAAAATTCTGGTTGCACTTCTGGTCACATTTATTGCCACAGATATATTTTTTAAGTGATTGGTTATATGGGCTGCAGACGAAACAAGCTAAGAAACACTGCCGGCCTAATGTCTCTTTTTTCAGACATAAATTCAAATTTTTAAAATAGTGCATAATTTGTGGCCGTACAATATTTGATTTAATTTATCATGCATGCGTAATTGACGGATTGGCGACAAAGTGATTAAATTTAGAAGTTCTGTCAAACATGTTGGTGTGTGCATTAATGATACTATAAGAGATATTAAGGGGCAAACAAATAATTGTACGGAACAGCTGATTGGCTAAAAACAAAGTTTGCTAAGTTTGCTATATGCTTGAAAAATTTCTTGTTTAAACACAGCATTGCACTGTACAGCGTTTTAACGCTTGCCAATTGCTGTGGTGTAAATTATCTCATTAAAGTATGCAGCATCAGTAGCGTACAATGATTTTTATGGAATACGACATGGCTTAAGACGCAATACAAGTGCTAGAGAACTTCAAATTCAGGATGATATTGTCACTTTTGATGCATTGCTTTGCAAATCTATATTTCATTTTATTGTCGGTGCCGAAAATCAGATAATGTGATATAGTCAACTCTCGAAATAACGTACCTTTGATACAAAGAACTACACGATATAACTAACCAAATCAAAAGTCCCGATTTTTTTCCTATTTTTTTCCTCATTTACATACTCTCGGTATAACGAACTTGGATATAACGGACTTTTTGTTAAAACGAACTATTCTTTCGTTCCCGTGGTGAATTTTCTCTTGTTGTAACGAACTTCTGCCTATTTCAGCTCATATCGCACAATGCATTTGGCCATTGTTTTCGCATAATTCATTTCGCCGAACAGTCAAGCCGTCATAGTTGACCTAGTTTTGCTGTCATGAGCATAAAACCGTCAGTCTGTCATACTGTAGTACAGTGGTCTGCAGCTGTCTGATTTTTTTTTTTGAGACTTGTACGGTGATTTTGTACATCGTACTTTTCGTTTAGTTCCATGCCAGTTACCCATGGCTTCAAAAAGTAAAGCTGTCTCTTTGGAAACCAAAGTGGCTATCATCCGCTGTCTCTATGGAAACGACTTTGTACAGTGTGTTTTGTGTTACAGTATTGTGTAGCAAACTTGAATGTGCTTCTTATGCTATTAAATCCACAGCCCTTTTACACTGTAGCGTACTACGTTATACAGCAGCTGTAGCCCATGTACACTGTAGCGGATGTTTACTACTTTCCAACAAGTTACAAGCGGAATGCAGATACTGTATTATTACATTTGATATGTTTCAGTTGATACAGTATTGTAGCAGTGTTCTGATAATTATGTTTCATGAATCTTGTCCTACATTTACCCACTGCTACATTTTGCGACTTTCTAGATAACAGAATGCCACCTTAGCTATGGCTTTTGGCATACCTTCGGTATAACGAACTCTAGATATAACGAACATTTTCCATGGGTCCCTGAAGTTCGTTATATCGAGAGTTGACTGTAATAAGATATACGGAAAATAGCGATCATTTTCTGAACAGTGAAAATTTTCGTCACTGTAATCAGCTACTGACTACGTCTGGTTCAAATGATTGGATATTTGGAGGTTACGATAAAGAAATGTATCAATTCAAGCAGTAAAGTACGATATGTCAGCGCAATTGCGCGTGCTAATAGAAAAACCGATGGTTGATGTTGCAAAGATATGCTTTTTGTTTGGAGTATATGATTTTTGTTTGTTGCTATGGATCTACGGTCTAAAATAATGAAATACGGTAATATAGCGCGAATTAGTGTTTATGTGCAAAAGTTTGGTCTATTTTAAAACCCCATCACGTCGTCGGCATTCCTCCCTCCCAACCTTTAATCTGATTGAACAATCATTTACTAGTATAGCATTGTTGTTTTTTTTTACAAAAGCTTGTGGACTGCTATTAAATATTGCTAGCTGAACTTGAAATATTTCCGACATTCACAGTTACTATTAAAAGTGTTGAAAAGGAATACCAGTATGTGACGGCTGCAATGCCGCTACTATGACAAAACATAGCAATCAATGAAAATGCGTGAGTTTGTGTGGAGATTTAAACCTACCTAGTTTGGAAATTCTAAATCTGAAAAAAAGCAAACATTTTTGTACTCTACAATTCAAGCTGCTTTAATATTTCAATAAAAACAATGGTCAACAATTATAAGCCAAAGTAATTCAAGTCCAAATCCTATTTTACAAAATAGGCCTGAGTTAAAAAACTAATGATAATCCATGGACTCGAAGATTCATTCATTCATTAATTTTTTTGCTTTTGTTTGAAAAGACGATAATTCAGTACAACAATTTTCAGTCACAAAGAAATCGGCATGTCTTTCTACTGAGAGGCAACGAAATGACCTAAAGTCCAGTTGCAATGGAATAGGCGCGGTCTTCGAGTCTGCAGCCTTTCACCACTCTACGTTGTCAACCAAATTGCACGCTGTATTATCAATTAATAAATACGAAATGGTAAAAACACAAAAACGAACAGCACAGGCGGCGAAGACACCAAACGGAATTACAAAACACCGAAAAAGCATATACGCACGCCAAAAGCAGAACACATATGGCAAAAGTACAACATGCATGAAACAAAGACGAATAAGCTGGAAATCATACTGAGGTTTATATACATGCAAAAAAACAAAAAAACGTGCGTTTAAATGTTTAGTCGGTTATTTTCGATTTACATGGAAAAATTCTTTAATTTGCTTTGATGAAAACGTGTTTGTTTTTTAGAGCAAAATTTTTTGTATCAGCTGATACTTCGTTCCAAATTTTATGTCCATGATAGCGAATTGAACGTTGAGAGTTTGATTTGTTGAAGCGAGTTAAAGAGTAATATGTCACCAGTAACAAATGTGGTAGAATAAGAGAGCACTTTAGAAGGTGAAACGAATATTCCTTGAAACAAACTGGTAGTGATTTGGTTTTAAATTTATACATTGATTTCAAGACTTCTAGTTTATAAATATTGTTTAGTTGTTGCAACTTTAGTTCATCATATAATGGGCTAAGTTTTGTTTTAAAAAATGAAGATTTATTGATTATTTTAACAATGTAGTTTTCAGAGGTGGAGTCTTCGAGGACACATTTTGAAGTCCTTGTCCGTGGCCTCGAAAGTCAAGTCCTTGGCCTTGGCCACGAAACCTCAAGTCCTTGAAAATTGTGCTGTTCTCGGCTCGAGAACAGCAGTTAAAATTGTATAGACCGCTTGAAAATTTTTTCTGCAGACCGTTTTTTCTGGAGATCGCTTGAAAAATGTGGCTGAAGCCCTTTTTTTTTTGAGAACATTTGCCGCCTGTGTCCTTGGTCTTTGGCCTTGGCCCCGAGCATTCCTGTTCTTGGTCTCGGTAGGGTCTGTCCTCGGAAGGGCTGTCCTTGGCCTTGGATTTTTTTAGTGTCCTTGGCCTTGGCCTCGAGCCTTGTATCCCCGACTCCACCTCTGGTAGTTTTGCTGCACTTAAATTTTCTTGACATAGTTGCCGGCAGAATTTCCCCAAGTAGTAATATCATATTGTAAATGTGAATATGCATTACTAAAATAAACGTTCCTCAAAATAAATGGTGATGCATAGTGCCTTAGTTTGCTGATGATACTTCTAGCTGTAGTAAATTTTTTTATTATGCTTTGCATGTGATGCTGCCATGGAAGTTGCTTATCCACATATACTCCTAAATATTTAACTACGTACATTTTGTTCAGGTATATTTTCGTTGCGTGCACGGATACATAAGTTTTTGCTATCAATATTTTTGGTTGCTTTTAGAAAAAATACGCAGTTAGTTTTACTGTAATTAATTGTTTGTTTATTAGAAATGACCCAACTTTTAATTTTTTGAATTTCTTTTTTACTCTTGGATTTTACCCAATCGTGAGTTTTGTTCTTGCATAGCAGGACATCATCATCAGCATAAAGCTATACCTCTGAATTACAAGAATTCGGCAAGTGATTTATATATACTAAAAATAAAAACGGTCCTAACGCGCTACCTTGCGGTAGTCCAACTGTAATTGGAAACATCTTTAAAGTTTGCTCATTGCTCTCAGTGTATTGCATTCTATTAGCTAAGTAGGATTTTCTTCTTTCTTCATTCCCCGCTTTTCCGTGGGGGTTGCGGGGGAAGCAGCTCAAGATTAAGCCGCCACACTCCACGGACCACGGTCTTCCATCACCTCCATCATTTCGCTTGGGCGAAGTCCTAAGCGATTCCGTCCAAGATCCTCAATGTAATCGGTCCATCTAGTTCTAGGTCGTCCAACTGGTCTTCTCCCATTTGCTTTGGCAAGTAAAGCTTGTTTGGGGAGTCTTTCCTGAGGCATTCTGCTTACATGGCCAAACCATCTAAGCTGCGACATTTCAATTCGGAGAAGTAAGGGCTCGATGTTAAGGGATTTTCGAATCTCAGAGCTACGCACCTTGTTAAACAGTGTAACTCCTTCGATTCTTCGTAAAAACCTCATTTCGGACGCTTGCACTTGTGATCGCACTCTTTCGGTCATTACCCAAGATTCATGACCATAAGTGAGAATGGGGACAAAAACTGCTTTGAAAATTGAGAGCTTTGCATTTTTCGACAATTCTCGTTTCATGATAACCGAGTAGTGCAAAGCTCGCGTTACTGCACTAGCCTTGCCTATTCTGGTATCGAGTTCTTCGTCTTGCCTTCCGTCACTCGTAAATGCAACCCCAAGATACTTGAACTTTCTTACCTGCTTCAGTGTCGCTCCATTCACTTGCAATACGCACTGATCAGGGTTTCTTGAAAGATGAAGTACCTCAGTTTTGGCCGTTCTTATTTTCATTCCGGCGGTGTTGCATGCATCTGCAAAGCTATTTATTGCGCGCTAGAGGACAGATTCTGTGGAAGAAAGCAGAACTAAATCATCAGCGAAAAGCAGACGACTAATTTTGCAATTTCCAATTGTGGCACACTCATCAGCTTGGCTGCATTTGTCGATCCAATTCATGTAAGTAATGAAAAGGAGAGGTGACAAAACGCACCCTTGCCGGAGTCCAACGCCCACATGGAACGGCTTTGATTGCTTGCCATTTACCCGAACACAAACCTCTGGTCTGCAGTAGAATGACTTAATAGCGCGTAACATTTGACCATTAACGCCATACTTCTGCAAAACCTTCCAAAGTTTATCCCGAGGAACTCGATCATATGCTTTTTCAAGATCGACAAAACATGCAAAGAGATCTTTGCCATACTCCCAAGATTTCTCGAAGATTTGCTTCAGAGTGAAGATTTGGTCTGCGGTGCTGCGACCCGGACGAAAACCGCACTGACCATCTTCCAGTTTTGATTCCACTATTTCTCGGCGTTTCCTTTCAAGGCATTTGGCATATGCTTTCCCTGGTAAACTAAGGAGTGAGATCCCTCTGTAGTTTGTGCATTGCTTGCGATCTCCTTTCGTGAATATCGGAATAATTACACCTGTTTGCCAATCTCTAAAAGTTTTGCCAAGCTTCCACGCAACTTGACACACTCGCGTTAAACAGAGAATTCCTTCTCCAATCAGCGCTTTCAACATCTCGGGTCTGCTTTCATCTTCACCAGCAGCTTTTCCAGATTTCATCCGTTTAATTGCCGTTGCCACTTCTGCTGCAGTGAAAACTTCCTTTCTCCGCAGATGTGTCACTTCTTGTGCGTCACGAGTCGATGCCTTTACAGGATTCAAAAAATCTTCAAAGTATTCTCTCCATCGTGAAAGGATTTGTTCTCATCCGTTAGAATGTTACCTGAAGAATCCTTGATGGAGTACGTGACACTCGATCTTTTGCCACGTAAACGGCGGATGGTCTGCCAAAATACTTTGTTTGCCGAAAAATAGTTGGAATCCAACCAACGACCAAACTCTTCCCATGACTTCTTCTTGGATTTCTTTACAGCCGAAGTTGCCGCTTTTCGCGCCTCAGTGTACCGGGATTGCAAATCAGATGACGATCTGTCCTGTAGCCAGGCCTTGAACGCATCTTTCTTTGCTCGAATAGCTACTTTAGCATCTTGGTTCCACCACGGTGTTCTTTTCTCACTATCGCCCGCCATTCTAAGACGTTTTCGTCCACAACTTTCAGCAGCTGATGAAATGATTGCTGATCTGAACAGCAGCCATTCCTTCTCGATGTCCTCGGATACATCAGGAAGTTGTCTGAACTTAGATGATATACTGGATGCAAACTGTTTCCTTACTTCTTTGTCCTCCAAAGCCTCCCATTTGATTCGGCAGGTCACAGACGACGTGTTGGATCTCTTGTTTGGCCAAGGTTTCGAAAGTCATAAGGAACATACCACCAGATGGTGATCAGTTGACAATTCAGCACCTCGCTTCACTCGAACGTCCAGCACATCAGAAAACAAATCTGACCAAACTATGCAAAAAGCTATCAAAGACTTTTGATCCATACCAGGTCGATACCATGTATACTTGTGAACCTCTCTGTGCTGTAAAAAGGTATTCATGATGCGGAGTCCGTTGCTACAACAGAGCTGCAATAAATACCTTCCGTTCTCATTCAGTCCAGTGACTCCATGTTTTCCGATCACACCCTTCCATGTATATCTGTGTCTGTTCCAACATGTGCGTTAAATTCCTCCATAAGGACTGCAGATTCAGTAGCTGATAATCGTAGAAGAGCATCATTTACTTCATCCACAAAGGCCTGATATTCACTCGTGGCATTGGGGGCATATACCTGCAATAGGCACAATGACCGATCCAATACCTTGAGCTTCAACATACAGACCCGTGATCCCAAAGGAATCCAATCTGACACACAGTCTGACAAACGGGGGCTTGTGAGAATCCCCACATCCGCTTGAGCAGACATACTAGGATCAGCACCAGAATAGAAGAGTTTCCATCCGCCATCCGAATCCACAGTTCCAGAGCCACGTCGTTTGGTTGAAGAAACTCCGATAATATCGAGATGATACCGCTTTGCTTCCTCAACCAATTCTAGCTCTTTTCCTGTGAGGTGAGGATATTCCAATTGCCCAGCAGCAGTGGGTGATGGTTGACCCATGAGTGTGCGACATTATCTGCAGTACGAATACTCTGCGCTGCCTCCATTCGCCTCTCCAAACGTGTAGCGGGCACATTGGTGGAGCTGCCACTAGGGCTGGCTGGTGGAGATTGTCGCTTATTTTTCGAACGTTCCCTTCTGCCTAAGACTTGAACGCCATAGGGGTTTCGCTGAATTACGACCTGGGAGTCCCTAGGCGGCAGGCGCTCCCCTGCCGGACGAGTTTCCACTTGTGAAGGTGGCCCTATTAACGTCGTTCAAGTAATTTTCATTATTTGTGCTCATCATGATTTGTTTTGCAGTTTAATCTAACTGCGGAGAAGTTTTATCTCAGAGTTGTCTTTCTCCTAGGTTATATGCTTACAACAGCTGATGGGCATAACCAACCCAGGTTTTAAGTTTTCCAATTATTTTGATTTGAGCTATACTTTGTCTCGCTTCTACCATCAGACCTATCTGGCATGGGTAACCCTATCAGGAGAATTGAACCTCCAGCCAGTACAGCTCTGCAGGTCATTGAGGCACATAGACTTTTCCACCTCATTACGGTGATAGTTCAAGGAAAAGCTATGCCTTGCTGGTCTAATATGCCGAGCTATGTTATACTGTGCTATAATAAGCCAACTATACGTCATACTTTGATGTCATACTATGCCTACTAAGCTACGGTGCCCACTGTGGCCTACTATGCCTGCTGTGCCATAATAAGCCTTCTGTATGCCATACTATGCCTACCAGGGTGCCATGCTATGCCTACAATGTCATACTAAAGCTGCAGCACCTACTGAGGCACACTATGTTTAATACTATGCCTATTTTCCATAACAAGCCTCCTGTTCGTCATAATCTGCCTACTAAAAGTGTAATGCTATCCCTACTATAATATACTAAGCTGCAGTGCCTACTGTTGGATACTGTGCAATAATAAGCCAACTATGCCTACTGTGCCATAGTAAGCTGCAGTGCCTACTGTGACATGCTATGCTTACTAGGGTGCCATAACAAGTCTACTTCATGTTACACTATGCCTACAATGCCATACTAAGCCTACAATGACATAGTATTCCTACTAACCTATGGTGCCATAAGCCCACTACAGTATATTGTTGTTGTAGCGCATATTTATCCTCCAGTCACCAGACAGCATAAGACGCTAACTTATTAGACGATCCGCACACTTTTTATTGCAGTGACTTCTTCGTGATTGGAGAAATCCGCAACTGCTTAGGAGTTTCCGATGATCCAATGTTCCTGTAGATTTCTTCGAATTCTTGCCCACTGAATTTGCTGCTTGTTCGAAGCCACCAAGCAAAGATAATTATCGTAAAACGTTTTATCCAAGGACGCAAGAGCGTGACCAGGGTGCGGTTTGAACCGTCATTCAATCAAAGTCGTCGTAAACAATATTCCTTTACCCATTTGGCCAAGTTGCCAACTATACTATCCTCGAATGCTATAGGCCTACTATGTCTACAATGTCATACTACGCCTACTATGACATACTTAGCTGTAGTGCCTACTGTGGGATACTGTGCCTACTGTGCCATAATAAGTCAACTATATGTCATATTCTGATGTTGTACTATGCCTACTAAGCTACAGTGCCCACTGTGGCATCAAAAGAATTGCGTTTCCTCTTACACTATAATGTTCAAGTTTACTCAATAAAATTCGATGATTTACGGAATCAAATGCTTTGGCAAAATCCATAAAAATATAACAAACTGAGTTATTATAATCTCATTGTTTTGATATATATATTCGTGAAGAAAGGTTAATGCAAGATTGGTGGAGGGTTCTTTAAACCAAATTGCTTATCCGTGAAAAGGTTATATTTGTTTCAGAAATCAATCAAGGGTCTTTGTAGTATAATTTCAAACACTTTGTTCACTGGAAAAAGTATTGAAATTGGTCTATAAGTTGCCTACATCACATTTTGAACCTTTTTTGTATAAAGGGATGACTTTTGCTATTTTTAGTATGTCTGGGTAAGAGCCTGTTTCCAGGCATTTATTAAATATTCCAGCAAGATGTCTGGAAAACAAAAATTTAGATTTTTTAAACAAAGCTGTGGGAATATTAATGAATTCTGTGCATTTACGGCAATTAAGGCCAGCAATTATTTCAATTATCGTGTGTTCATCCGTAGATTGTAAAAGAATGGGCGAAGATTGCCTCTATCCGAAAAACCTTCTGATGGTTGTTCATCGTTGTTAAGCACAAGAACCTTAGCACTTAATTTTTTGCCGATCTCAACAAAGTGCTTATTTATTTCGTTACAGATTTCTACAGGATTTGTGATTGTCTTTTTGTTTTCTTTTTACTGTTGCGGCATTTCAGCCTTTGGTGTATGTTTTCGGAGGAGTCGATCAATTAATTTCCAGGTGTCTGTCGAATTGCTAGTATATTAAATAAATTTTCTAAATAAGCTTTTTTGGCCACTTCTTTATCGCGGATAACTTTTTTTCTCATTTTTTTGTAATTTGCCAGTGATAAGGAACATTTTGTTTTTATATATATTTAGAATACAATTTGTTTTTTTGCTTAATAGATGCTAGAATCTCCGGAGTAATCCATGGATTTTTGAATGTTTTGTATTGTTTGCTACTTAACTTTTTTTTAGGAAAATGACGATCAGTTAACTTGTTCATCAATGAAATAATGGCATTTAAATCGGTATTGTTACCATAAGTTAAGTTACGCAATGATTGATCAAGATCTTCTCAAAATAAGTCCATATTTGCTCGAGCCAGGCATCGTACTAAGGGGCGTGCAGTTGATTTATGTGGAGGTTTGCACTTCACTTCCGCACAAATTGGCATATGATCCGACGTATCGTCGTAAATTATAGTTGGGGTTACCTGGCTGGTGTGAGCCGACTACGTACAAATGTGGTCCATGATGCTGCTTCATGATTCAGAAATACGAGTGGCCTTGCCGATTAGTTGTAAGTAGCCAACACTTTGCATGTGGCAGAGCTGTAAGTCGACCCGGGCTTTTCAGGTCGGGTTCGGGCCGGGTTCAGGCCTAAAGCTGACGTAATTTCGGGCTTAATTCGGGCCTGAGACGTGCTTTTTGTTTTAGGTGCGCAAAAATATATTCAGAAAAACTTGGCAACATTTCTAAATTTTTCAGACCTTACTTAACTTTCGGATTTTTTTGGGCATGATTTGGGCTTCAAATTAGTTTTTGGGTTCGGGCTTATATTTTCGGATTCGGGCCAGGTTCGGGCCAGAACTAGTGGGCCCGTTTACAACTCTGGCACGTGGTTAGCGTAATCGGTTATGCCGGATAAATTGTTGATTTTATCATAAAGTATGTTAAATTCCCCCAAGATTGCATACTTTTGGCTACTTTTAAATGATTTAAGTATGTTTACATAGGATTCTTCAAACCATTTAAGGTCATATGATGGGTTTCTGCAAATACACCCAACAATAAGAGATTTAAGGGACTAATTTCAATCCAGACATTTTTACATGAATTTGATTTGAGTTTTATGTTGGTGTCTATCTGCTACAACAATAGCTGTTTCTCCTACTTTGGTTTTTGAATCGCAGTAAAATATGCTACATCCTGATAACTTACAATAACTCAGATTGTGGTCACGTAGTCGTGTTTTGCTGAGGCAAATATTATCAACAGGTTTTGCAAATTGAGTTAAAAATGTGTTTAAGTTGTCAATATTTTTTGCAGACCCACGATATTTCTGTGAGAAATGAGTAATAAATCATTAGCAACAATTGCAGACATTTCATTTCGAAATTCTGCATGAGTTCTGTACGTACAGTTAATTTTTTCAAATTCAGTATCGTTTTGTTAATGAAAAGTGAAAATCAATTAAATTACGTTAATCCTTATAAACACACATTTAACTTACGGCATTAAAGTTTGTCCAAGTCAGGGTCCACATGACAAAACAAGTTAGCGAGCTCGTAAAGGCCATTTTCGCTCGCTAAAAGGCGTTAACGAGTAAAAAACCTCGTAGACAAAATGCTATTTCCCATCCGTCTCGCCTAACATTTGTTAAAAATGCTCGTTCGAATTTCTTTGCGAGATACTGTGTTAGCACGTAATAAATACGTCATTGTGACGTCAGTGCATTTCTGCTTCAAAATAATGCGTTCAAGCGTACTGCGTCTGTATGATGGTATGCACTGCAATTGTTACAAAAAAGATACCATGGGCCACAGGCAGGGTTGCCGAAACAAGGGGGGATGGGGGGATATATCCCCCCCCCAATAATTTCGCTGTATCCCCCCAATAGTTTGCATCGGTGTACATCTGAGCGTAAATTTGGGGAAAAAAGTGTTCTATTCTTGTTGAAGACCTTTTTCTTTTTTTTTTTTGGTCTTCACCTGAATTTGGGGAAAAAAGTGCTCTATTTGCTTTTTTTTTGGTCTTCACTAAATTTCCACACCTGAACAAAATCGTGGTCGAGGTTTATCCCCCTAACGTCGAAAATAGGGCAAAATTGGGGTAAAATTGCGAATTGTCCTCCCCCAATGCTCAACAAAGATCGGCACCACTGGCCACAGGGGTGCCGGAACGTCAGAAGGGCAAGGGGGAGTGGGACAGCTTTTTCAAAGGGCACTTTCCATACTGTACGCACAATCATTACTACTAAGATTGTAGACATACGGTCAACAATTAAGCACTTCACCAAAGCCAGAGTACTGAGTACGTCGCATAAACACTAAAAACTAACAACAAAAACTTTATCAATTAAATAAGGGCAGATTCTGTGGCAGGATGCCATTGGGGATTGGGGGGACAACGCCTCCAACATCCGTAGGCAAGGAGGTCTGGGGGCGGAGCCCCCAGCGCTCGGAGATTTTGGAAATTTTGTGCAAAAACAACTTAATTTTAGGCCAATTTTAGCAAAAACTAATGCTTTTGAATTGTGGCATAGAAATTAGCAATGCAAAAACATGATTAAACTGGCAGCGTAAATGAGCAGATTGGCTATGAGGGCGGTGGCTAATGGTAAAATTTTCAGCCTTTCAGCCTTTTTGTAACAAGCTGGTAAACCTTAATACAAAAAAAAATCACAAATTTTACACTAATTCGTCTGCATTTACAAACAAGATAATTTTGGAGAAGATGTTTATTCCCACCACATCCGAGCATTCCCATGCCTACCGAGTATTTTACTGTTAGGTCTGGACAAGAAATGGATCTGGCTCCAGTTATTGCAAAGAATTTTACGCGTTAGAAGTTTTTCTTATATTTCTCCGGTTTGAGCAGGGAGGTCCGGACCACCTGGATTCGCCATTGGTAACGTCGGCGTCGATCGTTCCAACTATACGGCTACAAATAAGTTAGAAACTTGATTGTCTTGCGATAGAGTAATGCTGAGGCCTACAGACATAGAATCCTTAAGTTCTTAATTTGAAATTTTGTAGCACCCTGTATCTTCGTAGCGTCAGTTTAAACTAATGGAACTAAATCGGGTGTCACAGCTCACAGGCTAACCAAATGCATTCCACAAGATTGCTCACTTATTTCACCGGTACGCTATTTAGAAATCATTTAACACACGCAATTTGTTATTATTGATTTCAATGAACATTTTAGCGCTAATTAATGGAGAGTAATTTTGTTTATAATAAAAGTTATTTTTTCAGAAAATGAAAATGGTAATGTGTTTTGTTGCGACAAAACTATTTTTACGTTTTATTTTTAGAAAGGGCTCAGTTGGTTGACAAAACACTAAACTCTAATCCCTCAAATGCTTCTTGTAGCTCCAGCACGCTTTTTCGTGTCATCAGGTTAAACTGACGCTAGGAGGAAATGAGTTAAGTTTCATCCAATTGATCAGCTTTCATGAGCTACCTAAAAAAGTACAGTTTAGTATAGCCTACTGCAGGTTGTTACTAACTTTCCACTGTGTTTGGTGCTATCGTTCATAATTGGCTCATTTGTCAGGTCTATTGTTCACAAACGATTAAACTATCTGTTGGATCTATTGCAGAGTTGGCTACGGATCCGGAGCGGACCCGGATCTTATTGTTTTTTCGCGGATCTGGATCGGATCTGGATCTAGTTTCATTAGAAGATGCGGATCCCGACCAGATCCGGATTTGAGTTTGGCTTTGCTCTCCCCCAACCCAAATAATTTGGGGACAAAATCAGCACTACATTCCGCAAAGATCTTTTTTCTTTTGGTCTCCACCTGAATTTTGGCACAAAAATGGCCCAATTTTCAGCTAAGACTTTTTTATTTTTTTTGTTTCGGTCTTTACCTCAATTTTGGCAGAAAAAACGCCCCTATTTTTAGTGAAGACCTTTATTTAGCTTTTGGTATTCAACTAAATTTGGGCAGAAAAAACGCCCCAGCGTTTAGTGAGGATCTTTTTGTTTTGGTCTTCACCTGAATTTGGGCTGAAAAATGCCCCGATTTTGAGTGAGGACCTTTTTTGCTTTTCTTTAGTCTACTTTTGGTTTTCGTGGGTATAAACAAAGTGTAGTTGTATACTGGCGGATCCGGATTGGATCTTAAAATTTAAAAGGTGGCGGATCCAGATCTTTTCTCGTTGGATCCGGATCGGTTTTGGATCTTTAAATTTGTGGATCTGGATACCTTTGATCTATTGTTTATGACCAATTGAATTTATTCTGCAATGGATAAGCGAGCTTTGAGATTAGCAAGCGTTTGTTTTGTTACTATCGTACTGAAATGCAAAAAGCAGTACTGCCCCCCTGCCTTCCCCCCGTTCCGGCACCACTGATGGGCCATGCATTAATATTCTAAGCTAGTAAAATCCTCCATTGATGATTAAATAATTAGTTAATGAATGACAGAGTTTAATGGATCAATGTAAAAAAAGAACAACTTTTATCATACCACAATTTTTCAAATGACGTGAAGCGCTCTTGAGGTTGTTGGTAGACATTCTTTAATGTTAACATCAACAATAGGCTGTAAAATTTTTCAAAAGTGAACAAGTCAAAGTACACTGTTCTTTTTTAGAACCAGTAAATCTTAAGTTGAGACCGACTGTTTTTAATTTTTGCCGATTTTCAGCCTCATTTGTTCTTGATTTTTTCTTAAATTTTGAGAGCATGGATGTCAATTTTCGCGACCATGTTGCAATAGTGTTTAATTTCTAATGCTTTGTCGGTCTGAGTAAAGGCTTTTTTCCTGCTTTTGCAGCATCGTACAATTTTTTTGGTAGTCGTTCAACTTTTTACCTAAAAATAACTCTCAATACTCTTGGAATAATTGATCGTTTGCGTGCTATCTGGCCTAAAGGCTACCAGCGCGGAAGCCTAAGGTAGAGTCACCAGAACGGCGACTTCTTAAACGCAAGCAATGCGAAAAAGTTGTCTTTCCGCAGGAATCGAACGTGCAGTTTCGGATTACCGTTCTACTGCGCAACCACTTGAGCTAGAGAATACGTCTCCTCGAATGCTTAATTTTGCCTATTTAAACCCAGCAACTTAATGCTTGATCTATGATGTTCATAATAATTTAGTTGTGATGTTTTGACGTATCCTATAGAATTATATTTTATATTATATCCGAATGCTGCAGGTTTGATTCCTGCGGGAAGACAACTTTTTCGCATTGCTTGCTTTTAAGAAGTCGCCGTTCTGGTGACTCTTTCTTAGGCTTCCGCGCTGGTAGCCTTTAGGCCAGATAGCACGCAAACGATTAATTATAAAAGCTTTGGCCAGCAAACGTCAAAACATCACAACTAAATTATTATTAACTCTTGGAATAGTTGCAATTTCGCAAGCAAAACAGACGAAAATCACTAAAATTCCACCGTTTTGAATCAGTACAAAATTTAGTTTCTTTTCTGCAATACGAATTTCTTTTTTCGTTTGCTTTCGGTTTATTTTGCTGCCTAGGCTAGCATTGCTTTTAATTTGTTGTTAAATTTTGAGCAAAAATGAGTTTCATATTCTTAGAAAATTGTTCGTGTAAAAAGAGTGTATTTCTATTTTTCTCAACAGGCGCTATTCAATATTTCTTAATCAGTCGATACAGCGAACGGTTTTCAATGCAATTCGCTTTCTTCTTAGCAATCTAATAGCAAATATGGAAACAATTTTAAGCAATTTTCAACGAAATTTTGCTTTAGTTAGTAAAGTTTTTCACATTTTGCCATTAAATTTCTGACCAAAAAATTTTTCTCGTACGCTTAAAGAGTGCTCTAAAATTCTCGAAGATGGCGGGGAAAATGTGACGTTTTTTACTCGAGTTATATCTCGCGATCGATCCAAGCAACTTAGCAAACGAAAATGACTTGACCGAGCTCTCAAAGCTTCAGATCCACGTGCAAAGATGATCTCTCGCTTTTAGCGAGTATTTCGTTCGGTAGCACCTCTTAAAAAATTTTCGTTATTAATGCGAACGAGGAAATTTTTGTCATGTGGGCCCAGATTCGGTTTTGATTAAAATTCTCTCGTGGTTTTTGTCTTTTCGTACATAAATTTGACCATTGTTTGTCCATATGTACTTATAGCTGAGCTCTTTTGCTTGTTGCTTCGATCTCCAAAATAAACGTTTCCTGCGTTGTGTCAAGTTGTTGTTGACGTAAAGTTCTGTCATATCATCAATTGGAAAACCATCAATGTCTTTCGCCTTGAAGCGATTTTCGTGTAGTTTATTTCTTTTATCCCGGCTGACAAATCTAGCTACAATAGCAGGGTGCGCTGCTTGTTGAATATCATCGTTGTTTGTTGCCAAGCGTTTTTTTTAAGGAAGGCGGTAAGCGTTAGAAATGTCTTCATTGTTGAGTTTTACTTCAAGTTTGCTGGCAAAGTTAAGCACGATTTGGGTCACATTTTCCCCTTCCTGATAAATCACCTGTGAAAACTCCAGGTTTTGTCGCCTATCATATGCTCGAGTTCATCTAGTTTGAACTTTTCATCGTTTTTTTTTTTTTTACAAACCGGTCATACGCCTGTTCAGATGTTCAAGACCTTGATTGCACTTAACATTATTAGAAAGAGCTTTGTTGTAATCATCTGTCAAGTCATCTTGCTTTCCGCTAGTAAATTTTTGAGATTTCTCCAACTCTACAATTTCGTTTTTCGACGAGGAAACTTGATCTTTGAGCAGTTTTATTTCTAGCTTCATTGGTGCTGCAGCTTTAGTTACCATAGTTTGTATTAGATTTTCCAGCTGCAATTGTGTGCACTGAACAATTTTGTCTGATGCCGACTTGTCAATCTTTCCTTTGCTGGAATTTTTTCTTGAAATTTGGGGCATTTTTGTTCAATTGGCCTATAATTTTTTTCCTCGAGAAGCACTGCAACGCACTGTAACCACTGCAACTGCGAGTGAAGGGTAAAATTAAGCTGAAAAAGCAATAAAAAAAGTGATGGATTGCAACAGAATACTGTGTCATTAGAGACTGGAAATTTTGTATAAAAATCGCACTTCGTTTGCTAGTGAAAAAATAACTTCCAATGAGATATAATAAAAAATTTGGCCATATTTCAACAACACTTATCCTCAAATTGTTTTATTGCCTACTAGAATCAAATATTTGGCTCACAATTTGCAATAACAACGGATTTGAACTTGCTGTTGGATTCACCTTCTGATAAAGATGACTGTTTTATTGCAAAACATCAATTCAAAAAGTTACTTTACGTAGACTCAAAGGAAATCTTTTCGCTTATACTGTAGTACAAAAACCGAAGTTTTGTTGTAAGCTATGTACCACCAAAATTTTTTTTAATTTTTTTGCCAATAAAGTATCTACATTTCGGACATTGTAAAAGAAAGTTATTTTTTTGAAACAGTTTATGATAATCATTTTTGGACGAGACTTTGTTTATGCGAAGACAATTACCGGTCGTACACGTCGGGCACTTAGACGCTGAAAACATTTAAAAATGCGGCATTAAATGACAGACTAAGAATTAAAAAAAAAATCAAAACGTTACTTTAAAAATACCTAATGATGCTTAAAAGTAAGCCAACAAACAAATTATAGTGCAAAAATAGCAATTAGCAGGTAGTTTTGAGGCTCGTCGTTTATTCTTGTTATGACAGTAAAGAACGTATAAGGCTGTTATTCTTTCACGCAACATCGCAATGCCATTAGCATTTGCGTATATCTACATTTTAAAAGTATTCCTCCCGTCTTCGCTCCCACCACTCTATTTTTCCACTCTCAAATTTTTGTACATTGACTACCCCATACATCAAAAATGATGATTATTTGATAACATTTAACCGTTATAAAACATGGTTTTTTAATGAAAACGTATTGAGCTTTTTTTTGAAATTTTGCCAATTTTAGCAAACGTCAAGAAAAATTGATGAACACAGCGGGACCATGAAACCTCATCAAACTGCTCTAAAATTTTAACAACGTGTTCTGGACACTTAATCAAATCTTTTTTTTTATGACTAGCCATAAAAAAAATTTAGACTTGCAACGATTTGCAGAGAGACCTAAAAATGTGTCGTTTTTTCTAAAATTCGAGACTTTTCTCCCAATGCGGGAGCAGAAAATCATTCCCAAAATCGATAAAATTTTGCACACGTTAGTTTCTCATGCATATGCCACTTGTTGTCCCCAGCTATCAGAAATTTGAAATATAAAGTATGAACGATTCACTCTAAGTAGAGATGACGTAGTTTATAACTTATTTGAAGCAGAATGTATCATTTCTTAACCTTATTTTACAAGGCGAAGGGAGAATTTTTTACTTTCCCAAATCTGAACATTTCTTGGTCTATTTCTTTGACTTAATTGAAGTCACAAGACGTTTTTCTGACATAAATACTTTGAAGTAGACATTTTATGATTCGGTATCAAAAAACAAATCTATGTGCAAAATTTGAACCGGCTGTGACATCATTACAAGAATTGCATCATTAATCGAAAATATGACTCTGACGTCACTATAATGATATCATCAACTCAAAACCAATTTCTTTAAAAAAATGGGTAAACACCTCACCGCATGCCGAAATTAGCGTTTCCATGACTTTTGGTTTAGGAGTTAGATAGGGTTGCATTTTTGTTCCCCCCTCCCGTAAAAATTGCGATGGCCAAACACCCTGGGTAAAATAGGGTTAATACATTTTTGTGCTTTAAATACCTGCATTAAAGTATTGCAAAACAAATGATTTTTGCAAATTCAGCCATTTTTCCGGTGCATGAATCAGATTAGATTTTAGAACAAAATAGCCAATGATGGATGATTTTTGGAAAAATAGTTATTTTAATGCCATGTGGATTACATCTCTCACGCTTTTAAAGCCATTTGGAATCACTAAAATTTTAAAATTTGAAAGCCAATTGAAAATATTAAATTTTCAGTCTTCTCTTTCCATACGGGTTAAGTCTAAAACACATGTAAAGTCTTGCATTTTGGGGTTAAATTTTGTAGATGACTTGGCTCAGGTGTAAAGAAGCAAGGTACATTGCCTTCTACAATATTTTAAGCGGTAAATAATAATTCTCTCGAAGATTTGCCTTGGAGATTTTTTTTGTCATAAAATATTCAGTTGTTGGAATATAAGTATGACTAGGGGGCCTAGCCCCCCTCAGTTCAATAAACATTTCTTCCCGCTAATTTTTTTTCAAAAGCTTATTTTGTCGCTGGGAAATTTTTGAGAAGGAGGTGGATTATTATCTAAAGTTGCTACAATGGATGGTAACTAAGGTAACTAATATGTTCTTGCATAACGTTCATAGAAAGGTTAGATCAGGGCCTGAGGTTGCAACTTAAAAAAAAAAACCTGGATTCTTTCCGGGTGATACATTTAACTTGGTCAGCAAAAATTGGAATTGAGGAGCCCAGGCTAGGGTGTTGCAGCCGCCCCGTAAATTTGAAAATCTTATCGTGGCAACTTCTACCTTAGCTCAAGTTGGAGGCTTCGCACAAAAACTCTTTTGGTCAAGTTTCATAAAAATCTGTCGATGTTTAGGGGTCGCACAGTGACATCAAAGTTTTGGCAATTTCAAAAAAAATGTTTTGTTCATTTTGAATGTTTTTGGACTATAAGTCAAACCTATAACCCCTTTTGATCATTTCTACTGTTTTTGGGAATCTTTGTTTAGTACATAGCCAACAAGAGGACTTCTTAAATCAAAGTTATCAAAAGTTGCATTATAGACCTACAACTGTCACAAGCATAATTAATACCAAATTATTGCATATTTTTCTAATTTAATAATCAATTTCACATCTGGCCCTGATTTTCATCTGAAAAGTGCTTATTGTTGTTATCTACCCAATGTCAGTCTATTTTTTTATTCTAGACAGCAATGTTAACAAAAAGCATCCTATTAATACACTGTTATAATTTCCGTTTCTTTTCTTTAACAGCCAAGGTTTTTGCCATATTCGCGATACTGGGTTTTTAATCAGACATCATGCTATGCAAAAATTTTTTTCTTCATTTTTCAATCAGGTTAAGGCGTTGGTTTGATCACCAAACTTTCATTGTTGTGTTCAATTTTTTTTCAATGTTTGAGAAATCTTGGAAATATGGCAAAGATCTTTTTGCATGCTTTGTCGATCAAGAAAAAGTACAATATGATTGTCTTTCTATCTTTGGAGGGTTCTGAAGAAGAATGGCGTTGATGGTCAGTTGTTACATGCCATTAAGGCATTCTATGGTGCCGACTGGAGTTTTGTGGTTGGGTTAATGGCAGGCAATCGAAGCTTTCCATATAGGCATTGAACTCCGGCAAGAATGCGATATGTTTCTTCCTCATTGTTTACGTGAATTGGATTGACAAATGCAACCAAGCTGATGAGTTTGCCACCATAGGGAATTGAAAAATCGGTTGCCTGCTATGTGCTGATGATTTTATTCTGCTTCTACAGAATCTAGCTTTCAGTGCACATTACATAGGTTTGCAGCTGCTTATGACACAGCAGGAATAAAAATAAGCACGGTCAAAACTGATATGCTTCATGTTGCAAGAAAAACTAATCAGCTCTTGTTGCTACTGAATGGAGCGACACAGAAACAAGTATACAAGTTCAAGTATCTTGGGGTTGCATTCACGAGTGACGGAAGGTAAAACAAAGAACTGGGTATCTCAATTGGCCAGGTAATTGCAATAATGAAAGCTTTACACTATTCAGTAGTTATGAAATGATTCAGTAGTTGTGAGACAAAAATTGTCAAAAATAAAGCAAAGCTCTAATTTTTGAAACAGTCTTTGTTCCTTTTAACCAACTTTATCTCTGTATGGTCATAAAAATTCGGTAATGATTGAAAGCGTGCGATTGCAAGTGCAAGCGTCCAATTGAGGTTTCTCCAAAAAAATAAAGGAGTTATGCATCATTGAAAAGGTGCTCATCTCTTAAGATTCGAAAATCTCTATAGCCGCTACTTCTTCAAATTAAAGGATCTCAGCTGAGATGGTTTGGCCATGTAAGCAGAATGCATCAGGAAAAACTTCCAAACAAGCTTTACTTGCCAAAGCGAATGGAAAATAAACAGTTGGACCAACTAGAACAACTAAAGATGAATCAATATTACTTTGAGGATCTTGGGTGGAATTGTTTGAGACTTCACCCAAGCGAAATGATGGGGATGGAAAACCGTAAAGTGTGGTAACTTAGTTTCGAGCTGCTGCCCCCGCAACCTGCACAGGAAAAAGGGCAATTAGGAGATAGAGGATTTTCCTTGAAGTTTTCAATGATTTTGTTTGTTTTTCTACTGCTTGTTCTGTTAAAGTTGCATTTGTACAAATTTTTCATTTCATCTACCAGATCCTTGACTTTCTCAATGATTTTTAATTGACGAATTGTAGAAATTTCAGCTTCGGGGCTGGAAAACATGTGCTTTTAATAGTATTGTCCTCAGGTCTAGAAATAGTTCCTGGCAGCCAACTGCCAGAATTTAAAGATCTAGTAATAGTATATTATTGCTTGTAGACTTACTAATGTCTATGTTTTATGGAGCTTATCCCAAATAGATTGCACTAAGCTCAGTATCTTACACAGCAAAACATAACAAATACGGTTTTAGTAAGCTGCTGCTGTAACTATATTTAAGTTAGAACACAGCAGTTTAATAGATTTCAATGACTAGGCCTAAAGCATAGGCTGCATCGTCATTCTTTAAGAAAGTAACATTGTAGGCTATGTTTCATTCTGTTTTTTTACTCAGTTAGCCAAAATAGACACTGTAGATCTAACTCAAATAGAGTTTCTGTTGTAGTTTCCCGCACGTAAACGTGATCAATTTTGACCACTATTAATTCTAAAAAACAAAAAACATAAATGTAAACAGTTTTAGAAGTTGCATTGAAGTTTTTTTGAATGTATAAGACCAAAAGCGAATGTTCAATTTTGCAATGACTTATTGGTAACAAAGATTTTACATAGCACCATCTAGCGGCACAAAAAAAACGAATACCAAATCCTGGGTAAAAAAGGTCTCTGTGCGACCCCTAAACCTCAATTTTTTTTTCAAACTTTATGTTCTTAATTTTTTTTTTTTGGCAACCTCCTAGTTTGAAGAAGGTAGAAAAAAATCGGAAGAGGTCAGGGCAACTACAACATCCTTGCCCGGGCTCCCTGCATGGTCGTCAACATTAATATTATAGTTACAGTAATTACTGTTATATGCAAAAATTCAAAATGAAAATGAAGAAACATTTTGCTTTGTTGTCATTACTTTTATTAATGGTGGCGTTTGAATTGAGGGTCCCGGCCCCCTGGCTACGCCTATGAAGGGCAAAAATGCTCCCCTTATGTAACTTCTACTCCAAACGTCATTGAAAAACAAATTTGTTTTGCGAGTTGGTGATCATCACAAATTTTTAGAAAAGCTGCTTTTGTGTTAACAACCTCATCATAATGACGTCAAAGCCATATTTTTGATACATGACTTTATTTTGCTATGACGTCACAGGAGGTTCAAATTTTTCTAAATTTATTTGTTTTTTGATACTGAATCATAAAATGTCCAAATCAAGCTGGTTACGTCACAAAAACGTTTTATGATTTCATTCAATTAAAATATTGGTCAAAAAATACTCAGATGTTAGAAAGTGACTTCGGAAAACCTCAAAATCGGGAAACTTTCTGAGACCTTATTGCAATTTTAAATTTTCAGGAGTTTTGTGATCGAACAAATTTAGCTCTAAGTCAAGTTAGTCTGAGGAAAAAAAACTTTTATGTAAAAAGATCTATCAATAAGACAAAAGGCAGTTTATCGAATCGTATTTCATCAACTAAATCCCGAACGCTTGTTTTAAATGGCATGCAAAATGACAAATTCCCTAGCATTTACTCGGCTACTTTACTTCAAACTCTATGACGTTATATTATTGTTTTTCACGCTCCGTCAATCTGTCTCTTATTTGTTTCTAATTTTTATTAATTTTTGCGTTAACCTACGTATGATTCATTTTGTCACGGGATTTTTTCATTTTTCGTACGCTTGGTCTTCGCTTCGCATTTTAGCCCAGACGAAAACAAGTAGTACATGCCTTGAGCATAGCATATCGAAACATTGAGCAAAAAAGCTTTCTGCTCTACCAGTTGAGCTATTTAACTTGATTTAGAAGTGATTTTATTAAAATAAAAATCTTATTCAAATCTTATTTTAGTCTGTTGTTAAAGTCAAGGTTCATCATTTTTTTCGCGATAAATCCCCTTCTCAACACAGCTCCTTTCGAAGAAATGTCGCAGCGGTGGCAAGCCTTTGGCTACGCTGTGTCCGATTTGATCGGCCCGAGATTTGAATCTCAAATCTTCCTCGTTACTTATTCTCAAATCTTAAAGCTCAATCGCAAATCTCAAAAACGAACGCGTTACCGCTTGAGCAACCATAACTAAATTTCTAAGATTCAAAAATCATTTAAAAGAATTAAATCGCCCCGCGCCATCCTTTTACTTGCAAGTCACGTTCAAAACAATTTTATTTGGAGTTGAATATTCTAAGTGACTTGGCTAAAGTGGGGTCTGAAGCCCGGTTACTCCCATGTTTGTGCCACTGATTGCACCACACCACCATATACACACTACACAGCCTAAAGAAAATTTTAATTTATTTTTCGTAGCGATTTAAAATGCATGTATCGGCTGTATCAACTACATTAAGAACCGTTGCAAAATCATTTGATGTGTTTCACAGAGTACGTCATAAAGCATAAAATTTTCGAGTTTTTTTTCAAAAACATAAGTCAATACTGATATGAAAATAAGCCTATCGAAAGTTTGTTTTTTTGTCTGATGTCGATATGAAATCTTTGTTTCTATTTTTTGATATGTAATTTGGCAAGGCCGGCCGGAGTCGGCTTTGAAAGGCTTCAAAAACGTTATATTGAAAAAAAAATACGAGTTAAAGTGATGTCGTTTTCCACCGAAATGCAAATTTGGAACAAATTTCGACAAAACATGAGACGGTCACGCAGTTTAAGAACATCCAGATGCGTTTCATACCGATACTGTTAGACAACTTGAATTTATACCTTTCACTGTATTACGGCGAAGCGTGTAGCGAATTTGCTGGATCAATTTCCACGTTATTGCGTTGGAGGGCATAACTTCTTTCAAAAAAATGTCGCAGCGGTTGCGAGCCATTGGAGCAGTTGCCAACACCACGTCCTATTTGAGCAGACTGTCATGTACTGTAAGCTCATTACCGTTTGATCAATTTGCTGCAGTAGACACCAGCAGATAATCCATAAAGTTAATGGAGATATTTCTTAATTCTTCAAGCTTTAGAAACGTTACAACTTTTTTTCTAAAGAAAGACCAAGATGTAGTCTTTTACTATTTTTCCATCCTTAGGTCGACCCAAGCAAAATATAGCTTTCCTTATTCTTTGCAAAAATTCTTGGAAATTATAATGTCTCTTAACCAATAACAGAAAAACAATCATTAAAATGTCATAAAACTAATCACTATACCGGTTAGTAACAATTGTCGTATAATGATTAAGGATACTAAGAATGAAAACCTTTTTTAATAAAGATAAAAACAGCCAGTTAATTATTTTGAAAGGTGTATTGGAATCCCATTGATGGGGCAATTTACTTGTGGCAACAAATTAATCCATGGCGTGGCGTGCGAAGCACTGCTGGTGGAAGAAGCTACATTTGCAAAACTGAAGCTAAACGTAAGTTTAGAAAAGTTTCGATTTGTTATAAATTTCTTCCAATTTTTTGCTAGCAGCTATTTTAAACCAGCACGTTACTTTAAATAAACGGACCCAGGAGCGGAGCCACGGGGGATATTTCGGGGCCGTGCCACCCCCCAAGAAAAAGTAATCTTTGGTACCAACACAAGAGTACCAGCAAACTTTTGCCAAAAAACAGGTCACCACAAACGCTCTTCTGTGAAGCAGCAAAATAAGTCGGGTGAACGTGCTTCAAGTATTTTAAAAGTACCGTAGTTATTATTTTTTATAAAAAGTCCGTCTATTCAGTTCACAAAATGTGCCCCAACCAATTTTTTTTGAGCCCACAAATTTTTTATGCCTCTCAAACACACTACTCTGGCGCCGGGCCAGAACGAACCACAATTTTAAATAGGGGGCTAATATTTTGGATAGAGGAACCATTATGATCAATATTTTGAATAAAGGTTTAACATAATCTTTCATTATACTTGCTGCATTACTCCAAAGCAAGTAACAAGTTTGCGGCGCCCATATCCGCGACATCGCACCCAACCAACAACGCTTCTTGCAAAGATACAGAATGTCGAAACCGCAGAGAGTCATTTGCAACACTGCACTGTCTCCGATTCGACCGGCCCGAGAGTTGAATCTCAGACCTCCCGCTTCAAAGAAAAACGCGTTACCTCTCGACCATCTTGTCGGTACTATATTAAGGTTAACCACATTTTACAGTATATAGCACAATTGAGTAAAAGTTTTCCAGGGGTGGCTCCAGCATGTTAAACCGGTCTGGAAAGCTTGGCTCCCTCTGAATACGGCTCTTAAACACCAATTTTTCATGAGTTTAATGATTTTTGGAAGCAGCCTGAAGAATGCTTGAATTCATACAATTGGCATGGCCACCACAAATTTGAGATCTACCCCTACCAATTTCAATTTAAAGTCAAATAATAGATAAGCTTTACACTTAGACCATAGCGAAATCAAACTTATGCTGATTAGGCTATTGGCAATATGCTTCTTTTTCCTGTCAAAAGCATCACTGCATTAAACTTCTTCATCTTTACGGAGTTCATTTGAAATCCAAATTTACCCACCTGGGCATACAGGTTAGTGTTGATTTTGGAGGTTCCCAAAAGCTAAATTATATTATTGCATCTTTTTGTAAATATTTGAAAGTTGATAGGTGGTACAGAACTTGAGAATTTATATACGTGGGCTAAAATCGTTTTAGGATGGACAGCAGGTATTTAAGGTGGAAAATCGCCATCCCAAACATTAAAAAAAAATTCTCACTCTACAAAGCGTGAAAGGAACTCATGGGCTTTATGAGTAAAGTTAGAAGTTTTAAAATTGTACAAATATGGGGTTCAATATCAAAAATAAAATGCTCTTTCAAGTCGAAAGACTAGCCAAATTCGACATCAAAAACAAGAAAAATTTTCCAAGTTTCCAGAAAAATAACTAGCTCTCAATTTTAAATACTTTTAAAGAAAAATCAAAAATTATTTGCACTTATGACGTACTCAGTAGATTTTCAAATGATTTTACATTGGTTTTTAATGCAGTAGATTTTTGAGGTTGCTCTGAAGTAAATATTCTGTTTTTCAAGGTTGTTTATTGTGGTGTACATTGCTGATGTTTGAGGCAGAATTATTCTTAAGTTTTTGAGCGAAAAAAGGAGAACAAGCGTATAGTTAAAGCGCAATAGTGGCAAAACGAAACCTCTTCTTAGTGCTGCTGCTGGCAGTAGACAAAATAAATGCAATCAGGTTATTTGCTCCGATCCATGCGTCATTTTTTGTATCATTTTGTAACCATTGTTAAATGTGATTTCATGAACTTACTAAACAATGAAAATTTTATCAGCCGATTTTTAGTGCTTTACCGATAGCCTATTTATTTGTGGTAATGAAAGTTGTAGAAGCTAATTGCAATTTTACGCTAAACTTGTTCTTTCTTTTCGCTCAAAAACTTGAAAACAATTTTATCGTAAATATCGGTAATGCACTACGAAAAAATAAGTAACCTTGAAAAGCCTAATTTTTTCTCTGTAGCGATTACAAACATCCACTCTATTGAAAACCAACGTAAAATGGTTTGAAAATTGCGCAAATGAGTACGTCAATACTTAGGAGCAAACAGGTGGGAACGCTTAACGATTCTAAGAATAAAAAGTACAGCCAAAATGCAGGAATACATTTTAATAACTGACGTTTCGCTAAACACTTATAGCATCTTCAGAGCTATAAGTGTTTTTTTTTAGCTCTGAAGATGCTATAAGTGTTTAGCGAAACGTCAGTTATTAAAATGTATTCCTGCATTTTGGCTGTACTTTTTATTCTTAGTACGTCAATAATTTCTGTTTTTTCTTCACAAGTAAATAAAATTAAAAGTTCAGTATTTTACTTAGAATCATATTTTTTGCTAGGGTTCGATATAAAATTTGGCTGAACTGGAATTCGGCTTTAGCCTTATTTTGACTGTTTTTTTGTTTTTTTTTAATAAAACTATAACCTTACTACCAAAATGCAGTTTTATTCTGAACCAACTTAACTTTGAGCTAAATTCATTCAGAAATAACTCCTAAAAATTTGCAGATGCATGGGGTGGGAGGAAATGCTCCAGCAGCTCTGAGACTTGTTGGAGTCGTTGTACCAAACTTTTGGCATTTTTTGGCCATCTTTATTGAGGTCACAGCACTTAGGATAACAAGAACTGGCAAAAACCGATTGCTATACCATTATGATAAAGACTTAAATTCAATTTTTTTCCATAGAAAATGCATACTTTTTCTTGAAAATATTTTGTGAATGTCAAACAACATGCCTCCTCTCTCATATCAAATACCTTGAAAAGTGCTATCAAAGACCATTTATACGATTGTGACAAATGCTCTTCCACGAAACATTCAGTGGAATCTTTCAAAATTCTTAAAAAGTGTGTCACTGAATATGATACTAAAATTCAAGAAGCTTTATTAATTAAAAAGCTGAATCCAAAGTTAAACAAACAGTTATATGCTAAAGGGGCCTCATTTTTACTAAGTATTTTGTAGTGTTTTTCTTGTACGCATTATTGTTTCAGTTCTTACCTTAAACTTGTTTGTCTTGCCATTTTTTGCTTCATTTTTCTTGATTGTCTGACTTTTAACTAGCCACAAAAATACCCCTGCTTACTGCTGCATTGCTAAATTGTTATGAATTAACTCACTAAAAATTTTTGTGAGTTTTTGGTAGTATTACATCATAAACTAATTTTAATTGTAATAAATGCCTTGTAATTACCTATAACCACATGTAAAATTATTTTTATTCAGATATGTTATCCTTAAGAGGGCTTAACTGCTTTAGGCCGAAAACGTTCGATTTTTATTACAATATGTTTTACTGTCAAATAAAAAACTTTAAATATGTCAATTGATGCTGCGAAGATGCTGAAACTTTCAATCCTCTGGTATTCAAAATCAACCTCTTTGCCAAAACCTTGAAAACTATTCTTTATAAAATAGAGATAAATTTCATGATAATATTTTATTTCAGCAACAACCACGTTTCCTCCAACAATACCTACTCATGCACCAATAGTTTGTGGCGAAACACTCACCATTAGGTAAATGTCATTTACTGTTATCTTTTAGTTCAGTTTTTCTTTTGTAAATTTTCAACCACAGATTACCTCACAGAATACAGAACATGTCATGATTAAAGTGCGTTACAAATTTTTACCCTTATATGTCGCAAAAAGAAAAGTTTGTTAGTTACTATTTTGAGTAAATCAAGTTAGTATTTGTGTGCAGTCTGTATAATGCGACGTAATAAGTAACTTTTTTTTAATCGCGTGATACAAAAAATTGATTATGTGATTGCAATCATATTAAATCAAATCTTTCATTATACTTGCTGCATTTCTCCGCGTCATTGTGCCTGCAGGCAACACAGCTTCTTTTAAAGAAATGTTGCAACAGTTGCGAGCTATTGACCACTGCGTCCGATTTAACCGGCCCAAGATTTGAACCTCAAACCTCCTGCTCCATAGACGAACGTGTAGCTGCTCGACCAACTAGCCGGTTTATTTAATTGTAATCGTTTCTATTGTTACGTTACGCTGATCCACGTTACCTTTTTACTGCAAACGTATCGAATATCGCGTAAACTGTACTAGCTTGTGGGCTGAAATTTTTGCAAAAGGTAAAAAGAGTTAACACTAGGAGTAGCATAAGGGTCATTTTGACCTGTAGCGCCAGTTATTAGTGTATTGCTGCAAGGGTTATTGCAATAGAGACGTGAAACTTCTTGGGTTTTCCTAACTTAGCAGTCAAACATGCTAGTGGCAGTTTCATAAAAAAATATGTTTTGATTTAGCTTGTATGCGGTGATATACCTAGAAGTACCAGCCGGGGTCATTTTGACCCATATGGTTTTCGACTGTTTCTGTAAACATAAACATCTTGCAAAACCCGGATCAACAGTTTTGTCTGGACAGAATAATTTGCATTAAGCGGCAGTATCTTTTGCTGGAGACTATCGTTTTCGTTATGATGGCGGTAATTCCGTCTTTGATGTTTGTCACAAGACAAAGAACGTTCACGAAAACAATAGAGTCGAAATGCTGGTGTGATTTATTTGTAGCCGTTTTTGATAGCAGATGTACACAACAGAGCCATTCAGTTTTCTCAAAAAGTTGTTCATTTTTGTGATCAGCAAATCGTAAGTTGTAGCTAGACTAGAGATAGAAATTACATCCAGCAGCTGGCAGTTTATTTTTTTGCGATATGACGTAGGGCAGGTAATGTATACAGTACAAACTCGCTTTCTGGTGTAAGCCTACTGTAGAAGGTTTGATAGAGCAAACGAAAGTACGAAACATATCTAAACTAGTAGCGCCAACATTTAAGTAATTTTTCAGCAACAATACCCTAATTTACTATATAATACAACTATATATTTACATTGACAGAAAATATAGTGCATGCAATTCACGCTTTGGATACTTTTTAGTTATTGAATCTATTAGAAAATACTGCTAGGCCTATATACTAACTATACCTGAGTTCATGTTAAACCAAAGTCTGATCGAAAAAGACTTACTGCTCTAAAAGCTTTGCATTCGCCACAAAACATCCATGAAGATAATTCTGATGCAGAAACTGATATTCAACCATGTAAAGATGTTTATGATGCACATGAAGACAATTTTGATGAATTAGAAATCGAATTTTCATCTGATAATGAATCACTAGTTTCAGAATCATCAAACTCCGATATTTCAGACTTTGCTGATGCCGAAACGAATTCAGGAGCGGATGAAGGTCAGGGTCTTCAGAATAATACAACAAGCCTTGCAACTTCGGATGGGTCTACTTGGGATCTTTTGAACCCTATTCAAAATAATTCCGGACAGCGATCTTACCGCAATATTTTCAGATGAGCACCTGGGCCATCTACTCAAGCAAAGCGTAGCATTTTCAAAGAATCGGTTCGCAGTGCATGAGATCTATTTATTGATGAAAGTATGTTGCGTCATATTCAAAGATGTACAGAAGAAGAAGCCCGAAGAGTTTTAAGCCGCATTTACACGGGCGACTTTTTTGCGTGCGATTTTTTGATAAAAATGGATGTGGCAAAGTTGCATCTATTCAATAATGGTTCTCATTGTGATGAAAGTTATCTTTCTGCTGAAAATGACTGTCTCAAGTTGTTTCCATTCCGATAGTGATATTCTACACCTTTTTAAAACAAAATCGGAACTCATCTCACTGCGATTTTTTATCGCAGCACCGATTCTCTTCTAAAGTTTTCAATTATAACAATATTAGTATGAAATCAACTTAAGACAATTACTTCCATCATTAAGGTCCCAATTATCATGATCAAAACCGTCGTTGAGTAAATGCAACTTTGCCACATTCATTTTTATCAAAAAATCGCACGCAAAAAGTCGCCCGTGCAAATGCGGCTTTAGAAACAGACAATTGGCGCGTGTCTTTACATGAACTGGATGCATTTTTAGCGATTGTTTACGCACTTGGAGCTCACAAGGCAGCTAAGATCAAGGTACATAAATTATGGAAAAGGTTATTGGAATTCCAATTATTTCTGAAACTATGGCTCGTAACAGATTTGTTGAAATAATGAAATTTCTGCAATTTGGCTATCTGCAAACACAATCTTAAGGACTAGCTACTGACAAACTGGCTATGATATCAACAGTTTGGCACACTTTTGTCCGAAATTGCCTTCGACATTATTGACCAGGCACCAACATCACTGTGGTTGAGCAAATTTTTCTTACTAAAGCTCGATGAAGTTTCACGCAATACATGCCAAATTAACCTGACAAATATGGCATCAAATATTGGATGGCCGCTGATGTGGACACAAAGTATATGCTACATAGTATTCCTTATCGAAGGAAAGATGGTTCTCGGGCAGCAGGAGTAAAATTAGGTGAACACGTTGTTTTGCGACTAATTAAACCCTATAGAAAGACAGGTCGAAATGTGACAACAGGCAGTTTTTTTACTTCGGTAAATCTTGCTAAAACTTTGAGACAACAGGAAATCAGCATCGTCAGAACTGTAAATCGCAATCAAAAAGCGATTCCACAAGATATCAAAAAATGAAGGAGGATCTTTGAGCAAGAAAAGTTTTCAAGCATGATTGCTGCTCGGTGAATGTTTATCAAGCCAAAACAGCTAAAAACGTTTTGCTGCTTAGCACAATGCTGCACTCTACTGTTGAGATCGGAGACGAAGTTTAAGCCTGAAACTGCAACGTTTTATAACTTCACCAAATTTGGAGTCGATGTGGTTGACCAAATTGCTAGAAAGTACACTGCAAATGCAGCTTCTCCCAGGTGGCCTTTTTTTTTTCTTTACAACATTTTACGTTTCGCTGCGATCAATGCTTACGTTTTATATAACTTGGTAACTGGGTCAAAAATCTCATGGCGACGGTATCTTTTGCGGTTACCGTATCTGAAGAGTTTCGAGCAAAACTTGTTGAAGAGAGAAAAGCTAATAACTCACAACAGTCCACTCACTACAGTCACAGCAACAGCTGTATGCAGAAAACCACAAAAGGAAGCACTGCCAAAGCAAAAACTGCACCAACAAAACCCGTGAAACATGCTGCATTTGCACTAAGTTTGTTTGTGGTAAATACATTGAAAAACAGGAAAAACTCAATTATTGTAAGATTTGTTGCAAATAAATATCGCAAATGATGTTTATGTGTTTTTATTATGTTGATTTTTGTAATAAGGCATACATAACAACTATGCAAGATCAAAAAGTAGGTTTTACATTTAGATAAATACGTTTAAAAGATTTATGTGAAATTTTTTGAAGAATTGCCAAAATTTTCGAAATTTCACTCAGGAATCGAACTTAAGTTTGATTTTTTCATGAAATAGATGGATTATGTCTAGAAAGTCTGCGGTTAGTTTATTGGAAATTTAAAGATTGCTAGAAACGTCAATAATATTTGGGGGTCAATTTGACCTCACGCGGTACTTATAGGTAGTGTAAAATCTCTGGTACTTCTAATGTTAAAGATCGTTGAAAAAATAAAATTAACAAAAAATAATTGTAAGATTTTCGTGGTTGCTTCTTGCCACACAAGGTTCTATAGTAAAATAGAAAAAAAAACGCATTTTTATAGCTTATCTGAAGACATGTTGTCCAGTCTGTGCGCGAACGAAAGCGATCAAATCATTGTTTCCTCACAACCATTTGCTTTCCTGGACTCGATCGACTCGAACTGCTTGATCAACATGGAAAACAACTCGATAACATTTGACATTGATGAATGCGAGCCACGAATTAAGGTGGGTTTTTGTGTTACTTTTTATGTTTGATAAGTTTTTTCTTAAAAGTAAAAAACAATTGTGCAATAAAAATAGTTTTTCTGCATACAGTAATTCTAATTTTTTACTATAGTCAGCTGTACTGACTCAAAAATATTGCTGGTGTAAAAAAATGATCTGCTTCTCTTTCCCCACTGCAAATATTTTTGTTTTTTGTTTCTTCAGAAAAATGGCAGAGAGCTCGTATTTACTTGGAGTGCGCGCAAATTGGCCGTACTTGATCGAAACGATCCAGTTATGCGGATCGAAGATAACAAATGCATTGAATTAACTTGCTCGTTTGTCCATTCAGTGTTGATCAGTGCGAATGTCAGTACCGAAGTAAGGTTAGAGAATTCAACTTTTTTCTTTTTGTTTTTCTGTTTTTTATTTAAGAAAGCAAATTCTTAATTTTCCTTTGCTTGATAAATCGAGTGCATAGCTTAAATCAAATTTTTTGCTTAAAATGTTGCTTACTTTAGTTTAATTCGTACAACTTACGTTGGTTTTTAATCCAATTTTACATGTGGAGAGCAAAAATGTCCTCTTCAGTTTTTTCGTGATAAATCTCCTCAGAAAAATGATATGCACTTCAAATCAACATCACTTTAATCAATTTATTCACAATATATCTAAAATGTAAGTAGGTTCAAAGAAAAAAAAAATTTTTGAATGGATTAATCCCAAAACTAAACGAGAGAGGGAGCAAAAATACCCCTCTTGTGTAAAATAAATAGGGTTTAAGAGAAAGCGGCGTTACATGAGAAGTTGGCGATTTGCAATTTTGTTGGGGAAAAATTTCAACGTCATTGGTAAGATACTTCATTAATTGGGTCACGAAATTCATCGCAACTATTATCATCGTTTACCACGCTGTCGTACCGTAGGAGCATTTTGCTGGGCCTGAAGCGTCCGAGTAATTCCGGAATTTTGATCTTGGTAATGAGTTACAGTATCTTAATCTTATGTTGCGTTAATATTGTAGCGTCAGCTCCAACGTAGCCTCAAGTCAAAGATTAATTGGATATATGGATTAATCAGTCAACCCGGAGAGTAGCAAGATAGGTTGTTCAACCGAGCCGGTTGACCGCATTGGGATGCGTCCTTTTGACACAAATGTAACAATAGCGAGCACGCCAGGACGTTGGAGTGGTGGACACTTTCCCTTGCACTAGTTGGAGATGTGGATGAGCCCTCGCCAGCGTAAAGGGAGGGGATGATGTAGCGTACAAGTCAAAGATTAATTGGATATATGGATTAATAAGTCAACCCGGAGAGTAGCTCGATAGTTTGTTCAACCGAGCCGGTCGACCGCATTGGGACGAGTCCTTTTGACACGTACGTTATAATATAAAAATTTTGTAGAAAAATTATGGAAGAAACTGCTCAGGAAAACGGAACTTTTGACGTGGAGATTACGCTTTTCCAGAAGAATTCCGACAGCTTCTTCTCGATTATTGATGTCGGTGACGTCATAACTGTTCCCGACTACATCTACGTCTCAGTTAATCTCTTGGAAACGGATACTTCAAACACGGATATGTATGTGCAGGTACAAGTAATATGTTTTAACTTGTTATCTGCTTAATTACTCAAATAACAGGTCAGTTGGTCGAGTAGTTACGCGTTCGCTTTTGAAGCGGGAGGTCTGAGGTTTATATCTGGGGCTAGTTAAATCGTACACAGTGTTGCCTAGTGCAAACGACTTAATTTTCACTCTTGCAATATTTCGTTGCTCGAAACTGTGTGGCCCAATCGCAATAACGTGGAGATTACTTTGCCTACGCGCGCACTCTTTCGAATAACACAACAAGTATAAAGAAGATTCGATTTGATTTGGTGAAGTAGGATAGGCACAAGATATATATTAGCACAAGTGGTTATCTTGAAATAAAATTAACCCATTTGTGCCGAAAGTAAAAATACTTTCAGCTTTGATCTTAAAACTTATATGCGGCATAATTTAGACCTAAATATCTCATTAAAATTTATTTTTTTGAAATTGGGTGTCTACTTTTGAGAAAAATGCCGTCCTACACATAGGCGTAGCCAGGGGGGGGGCCCTGGCCCCTCCCAATCAAAATACCACTAACGACAAAAATTATGACAACATAGCCTGGCGATGTTTAGTTGCAGTTTTTTTTTTCAGTAATTACGCACATAACAGTACTTAACAATAATAATAATGACAACAAGTGAGTCCCGGGACCCCAACTAACAACCAGGGGGCCCTTACTAACAACTAGGGGGCCCTGGAATCCTTAACGGGACTTAATGGGTCCGGGACCCCTAACTGAAAACCAGGGGGCCCATAACTGACAACCAGGGGCCCCAGGGCCACTAACTAACAACCAACGGACCCTAACCAACAACCAGGGGGCCCCTTAACTGACAACCAGGGGGGCCCAGGCCCCTAACCGACAACCAGGGGGCCCCTACACAACAACCAGGGGGCCCCGGAGTGCCTAACTGACGACCAGGGGGTTCCGGGGCCCCTAACTCACAACCAGGGAGCCCCAGGGCCCTAACTAACAACCAGGGGGCCCCTAACCAACAACCAGGGGTCCAGGAGCCCCCTAACCGACAACGAGGGGCCCTGGGGCCCTCCTAATTGACAACCAGGGGGCCCCAGGGCCCCTGACCAACAACCAAGGGGTCCTGGAGTCCCTAACTGACGTCCAGGGGGCCCCTAACTCACGACCAGGGAGCCCCAGGGCCCCTAATTAACAACCAGGGGGCCTGGGCTCCTAACCGACAAGCAAGGGGCTACGGGGCCTCTAACTGGCAACCAGGGAGCCCAAGGGCCCCTGACTGACGACCAAGGTTCCCGGGCCAGGGGCCCCTTAATGCAAATTTTTAACAATTTATATGCAAAACCTGTGAAAAATCTAAGAGGTTTGACCTAAAAGTTGCCACCCCAGGCCCTCGTTTAACGTTATTATAAACTTAATTATTTACTGCTAAAGTATTGCAGGAGGCAATGTTCGTTACTTCCCCCTATAGACCAAATCACTTACAATTAAAATTTTACACCATAATGCAAGATTCTAAGCGTGTTTTGGGATTTAATTGCAAAAAGAGGATTGAGCAACTAAATTTTTTCGATTGGCTTTGAAATGTTAAAAATCTAGTTCTTTGAAATGGCTCTGAACTCGTGCGAAATGTGATCCAATGGGATTTAAATAGCTTTTTTTCCCAAAAACTTACAAAAATCGCCCAGCGGCTGGGGGCTCTGCCCCCAGACCCCCGTTTCTGATACGTTTGAGTACACTAGCTTACTCAACACGTCTTCCAAGTTAGACTTTTACACTTTTCAACAATTAATTTTCGCCCTCTCCCTTTACCAAAATCCTGGCAAAGTGCCATCAGGCTACGGCTTCAGATCTTCCATTCCACGATATCTTTGCCCCACAAAAAATTACTTTTTCGAAAATTTTCTGATGACGTCATTGCGTGTGACTTGTTGTTTGGGCTCGCCCCAATCAAAACTCCTGGCTACGCCTATGGTCCTACATATAGGACGCTAGGCAAATCCGTTATCAAAAATTCGTAAATTGCGCGTGCGCACAAAGCGCTTGACTGCGATGCGATACAATTACGGCATTTCCATTAGTCGTTTCTTTCAAGGTAATAAGTATGCTGATAGCATAGAATTACAAAACAAGCTTGTAATATTTTGTTTTATTGAAGTTTTGATTGCACTAAACGACAAAATCCTAAGCAACAGCATGACTAAAATAACCTACAGTCCTTACCGAATGTGATATTCTTTGAAGCATTTTACATAATGTCCGTTATCACATTTTTCACATCTTGTAGTGGTTTTTGCATGGCAATGAGCGCAACTGGTTTGCTTGACATGAGGTACAACCCAGTGGTTATTACCATCATAACGAATATCAGATAGAGTTTGTTGAGTACTCCCTCGCAGTCCTTTATGAGGCGGCTTGGCATACTGAGACAAGTAAGTCCTGGCAATATATCGTCGAAAGTGTAGTATATCCATCGGATTTTCATCACAAATTTTTTGCAATCGCCATGCTTTGTTGATGGAAATATCAAACATATAGAAAACCAGGCAAAAATACCACTTTTTACCTCGCATTGCAATTCGATAGTTTGAAATATTCTGGTCCATTCTGTCAACGCCTCCCGTATTTTCGTTATAGAGCTTGACCAAGTATGGCTGTTCAATTTGCACACGCTTCTTTTCAGAGGATGAATACCGAGAAGCATTAGAAATGGGTGAACTCCCGCCGCATTTGAGCACAAATTTACCACACTATTGTCATTCCATTTGCAAACAATTACACCGTGGTTCGTATCGGTTTTGAAATCGTAGTTGCCTCTTCCTTGTTTTTTCAAAGCATCTTTAGAAATCAGCGGGCATTTTTCGGTTCTATTTTCACGAATTGCTCCTGTTGCTTTCACAAATTTGGCTTTCAACGTCGTTACCAGTTTTACGCTATTGAAGAAGTTATCGTAGCATAAGTGGAAAAATTTTCTGCCAAGGCTAGCTAAAACATCCGCGAACTTAGTGACAAGATTTCCTCCGAGCCCTAAGTTATTTTCTTGTGTCCGAGATGAATCAACTTTGCCTTGATAAGGATCAAACCAAACCAAGTACCCCAGCGGAGTGGTACCACACCAAATCTTGAAACCAAACCGTATAAGTTTACCTCTCAAAAACTGCTTGCATCCATGGCGCCCATAATACTCGCACATTGATTCGTCAAAGCTGTAATACTTTGAAAATTGCACGCAGCTTTATTGTAAGATCAATAAAAATGCTTGAAAATTGATGTAAAATAATTTTATTGATGTCAAATGATGTCATTGTTCAGATAATTACCACTTATCAGTGTGTAAGCGTAGAAATCACGGTTGGAATCTAACGCTTGCTTTTGTACAGCGTGAGAATCATTGCCGCTGCCGGGACCGCCATTTTGCTATCGCTTGTGCCTAGCGACCTACATATAGGACACCGATATTTGAAACAAAATATACCAAAAACGGTAGAGAAAATAAAACAGCAAAAGTTATTTTAGAAATGGCTGTTATATGTAGAATAAATACAACAACAAAAATTTTTCCAAACTTATTTGCAATAATGCGATAACTTAAAGAATTCCAAGTGCACCTTCATTTTTTGGCCGAAGCAAAACTGCGCGTTTTCAAAAGCACGCCATATTCTAGCCAGAAACACTTTTTTCAAAAATGAAAATGAGGTTTGCGCAAAAAATACTCATAGTTGCATTACAAGTTCATCTACCTCCATAAATGGGATGTGCGAAGCGCAATTTCAGTTTGAGTTGGTGTCCTACATATAGGACGCTAGGCATAAATGGGTTAAAAAACTTATGATACCAACCATGACATAAACGTTCAACAATTTAATATGCGTAAAAAGGCCAAACTTGACTAATTTTAGTTGAAAGATCAAGTTAATTTCTTCCTATACTGGCCAATTTTGAAGCAATATTGTTAAGATCAAATCAAATCTTTCATTATACTCATAACATCTTACGCAAAGTTTCTTGGTCACAGTGGAGCTTTAATCCACATATTTTAAAAACATCTGAGCTTGCCTTATGTTTCTCCGCTTCTGAAAATGCATGCCCAATTTGGTCACGCTCTGCACCAAAGTTGCAAGTCGGGTCGGGTTCGGGCCTAAAGTTGACATAATTTTGGGTTAATATCAAGCCTGAAACGTGCTTTTTGTTTTAGGTGCACAAATATATAATCAAAATAACTTGGCAACATTGCTAAATTTTCAGACCTAATTTAACTTGCTGGTTTTTGTCGGGCATGATTTGGGCTTCAAATTAGTTTTCGGGTTCGAGCCGGGTTCTGGCTTATATTTTCGGGTTCGGGCCTGAATTAGTCGGCCCGTTTACAACTCTGTTCTGCACATGCTCGACATGTCGATTTTGTTCGGAATTACAGCTGTCTCATCATGTTTTAAAGTAAACCAACTGTGTCTATATTCTGGTTGAAATAACTTCCCATGGCATCCATCGAGAAGTAGATATTAGAATAAAACGGCACAAGGCGCAGCGTAATATTCTAACTACCTGCCTTCTGAAAGAAAACCAGCAAAACAGTTTCTTAAATGAAGGAATTGTTTTGTAAGTTTAACCCCTCCATTGACATTCCTCTGGTGGAAGCATGTCGGCACCTTTGGAAAAAACAGTTACAACGTTCACCTCAGCGAAGACTCCCTATTAAACCACCAGAATTCATGGCACCAGGACACCAAACCCCATGGAAAAACTGGCGATGCCTCAACAGACTTCGCACTGGAGTTGTGAGAACAAAAAGCACTTTAGCGAAATGGGGTTTCCACAGTGGCCCGCTTAATGCCAATGAGGAAGTTCAGAAGATACAGCTGAACATCTACTGACTTATCCCCTGCTCTCACAAGTTCGCACCATCCAAGATCTGTGCAAATGCAACAGCGTACCAAAGGAAACAGTGGAACTTTATGAAGAGACTAAATCATCATTACACTTGCTGTATTACGCCGAAGCATGTAACGAGTCGTCGAGATTCATCTCCGCATCATTGCGACCGGAAAACGCAGAGCCTTTCGAAGAAATGTCGCAACAGTGGCGAGCCGTTAGCAGCATTGTGTTCAATTTGACCTGCCCACCATTTGAACCTCTAACCTCCCTCTCCAGAGACGAACGCGTTACCGCTCGACCAACTTGAAATATTTTAAAAATTATAAAGAAAAAACAAAAGTGGTTCGATATTATAACTTTCTCCTTTACCGTGTGTAAATATGTAATTTCTGGCAAGTGCACGTTCGGTACTGCAAATACGTATACTTGACTGTGTTTTTCGAGGAAATGTAATTTCCGGAAGGTGTTTTGCGGGGAGGTATACTACTGTTAGGGCCGGACTAAAAGGAGCCCCGAAACCACATTACATGGGGCTCCCACCATCCACCACTGATAGCCTGCTTTACATTTGCGCGATGTTTCGCATAATCTTTTGAAATATTTTGAAAATAGTTTATTTCGCATAATATTTTGAAAATAGTTTATCTTGTAGCAAAGTATGTAGTTTGATCAACTTTTCTTTATTTGGTTAATTCTGGCATTTTGATATGATAGACACATCTTTATTTCAAATTAGTAGCAAGAATTTAGTCGGCATGAAGTAATTTTGTATGAAATAATCAGCATGACGTAACAATCAGTTTTCTTCGCTAGACTTGCAAAGACTCAGTTGCGCAAACAGGGGGGTTGGCAGAGGGTTTTCATCTCTTCTTCTTAGCTAGGTCATTAAGAAAATTTAATCCAAAATTGTAAGCGTTTAAACATATTTTGGACTTCACCTGTGAGTAAGGGATGAGCTTGAAGCGGCAGAGTAATTTATTTCTTCAACTAGCTCTCAACACTTTGCAATTTAAGAATTTTATTTCAATAAACTATATTTAACTTTTGCACCGCCAAAAATGGGGTCCCCACCAAACTTGGGCTCCAAGTCACTCCACCACATATGTATATTGGCACTAATGTGTAATGTATATACAATTTTTCTTCAAAATTAAACAATCCAGCTGTAAGCTATTACAAATGAAGCACGTTTTGGCAAAAGTTGATATTTGACACTTTACAAAAAATTATTTTTTCGTAATTTTCAAGTTATCAGCTAAAAACACTTTCCATGAGAAAAACATTAGTTCAATTTTCAGTCATTTTTCGGTAATAAATAGCTTGACATGTTGAACTTGACCACAAGGCCACATGAAAAATTTAAAACTTTAAACGTAATTTTCTTGAACAGCGAAACGCATTCTTTTGCGAAAACGTGCTTCAAATTCATTATTATAATCTAAATGCAACTCCACGTTTTTAGATGGAAGAATGTTGGGCTACTCCTACCCGTGATTCAAGTGCAACGGCTCGATATCTACTAATTGTGGATGGGTGAGGTTAATTAACATCCAGTAACATTTCAAAAAACAATAATATTGTGAAAATACAGTAGCTGTATTAGGTATTTTGCACTGTAAGTACCAATACCAGGTTTTACGTTTTTGGTGAAAAACATTCTTACAATCGTTTTTATCTCCGAAGTAAAATCGTAATGTGCAAGTCAAAGAACTAAGAAATGCATGAAATGCATATGACCGATGATGTTCAATGTTGCTGACCTGAAAGTTTCAATGTTTTTTTGCCGTCACAAGTCAGGTTTCTACAATTTCTGCAAAGTATTTTGCAGTTCATAATACAGTATTTCTATTTTGCTGATTTTTTTTGATAGAAATCTTTTTTACTCTGATATTCTGGGTTTCCGAATCTTTTTTTTGTAAATTTTGATCAAAAGTAGCAATAATAAGCAAGCAGTAAATGAAACCAAACTAATTGAAAATCTTTCCAGATGTGCAGATTCGCTTGGTGAAGACACGAATGTTGATGAAGTGATTGAAGTTATTCGCAACTACCAGCCAAATAACGGCAGCTTCAGGTTCCGGTCGTTCACGTGGAACATCAACTTCACTCAACCGATTTTCGTTCACTGCTTCGTTAAAATCTGTGATAATGAAGACTTAAATTGTGGACTGCTTGTAAGTAAACGGACATTTCTAGTCGCTTTCAATTGCCTTTCAAAACTAGATTCTTTTTTAGATTTATTTATTGATGGCTACTGTATTTTGCCTGGGGCTTGGCGTTCATAGTCTAAGGTCTAACAAGAGAACGCATTCGCTTTGATATTCAGAGCAATGCAAAAAATCGAAGTAATATTTTATTGTTTGCTGAAGCAATCGACATAGCCTTTTTTAGTGCATATGCTTGCTTTTACAGAATGTACAGCCAGGAAAAATTTTAAAAGTAAAAAATGCGAGGTTTTTTGCATGCTTAATATGTGTACCATACAATAGTTACATAGCTTTGGACTAAAAACTTGATCTGAATGATTTTGAATAATTTTTGATATCATCTATCAGCTACTTGGTCTAAATTTATCTCAAGAATTGACAAAGCCTCTCAATAAGAACGTTTTGAGTATAAATAGCATGGTAATAGTAGCGTCTTGATTTTCTTGTAAAATGTCTTTCAGCGTAATGTTTCAAGTAGGGCAAAACCAGTACAGTGTTTTTGCAAGATACAGTGTAACATATATTCGTTTACTCCTATACGAGAGTGCGGCTATTAAATAAGACTTGGGGCGGAATTATCGAAGCATTTGCACGAACAATATCATCGCAAATTCTGTCTGCCATGGCGATTGTTATTATCAAATCAAGCTTTTAAGATTTGCCGCATGTAAAATTTCTTACTTTGCGAATTTTGACTTGAACGTAATTTGCACGAAAAAAAGTTCTGCGACGTCAACTTGTATATGCAAACGTGTTTTGCGATATTTTTGTTAAAATTCAAGCGTAAATCTAAGACCAAAAAATACTCGTCGCAAAGCATCGTATGCAACACATTTTCAGCAGATTTTAACCTCAAGTTTGCTGCTTTTTTAGCTTCAAGAGCAATTTAAGAAAGAGTTATTTGTTCCATAAGCAAAAGCGCAATTCATTGGCATTTCTAAGCCATGTACTAAAAACAGACAATCGCTTTTTCAAAAATAAACCACTAAATTCATTCGTTTTGTTGAAAGAAAACAATCAACTTCAAAAAAATTTCCAAAAATTTAACTGTGAAAAAATGAACTTGATCAGTCGTAAAATGTTAGCTTCTGGGAGTTTTCAGAACGTCGCAAAAGATTACATTTATGTTACCCAGTTGGCATACAGATATCATGATATTTTGTACATTTTTGGGCAGTTTGAGCATTAAGTCCATTAATTATTCCTTCTGCACCACCATGAAACCCATGCTGATAAATAAGTAAGGAAGAAGGGTTCAAAGACTCCACCCTCTCAGGTGACCATTAAAAACCAGGAAGTTTTTGTTGATGAAATTTACCACCGTCACTAGCCCGCCATTACATTCTAATAAGCTATAATCACCTCTAATTTAGTCTGTACCAAGCCATCGGCTTTAGTTTAATAATTGCAACAAAAAATTACGGTTTTTACTTAAAATATGATCACTGCCATCCGGTTAATCTATGGACCTATTTTTCAAGTTTCTTTCTAAAGTAGCAAATGTAAATCGAACGTCTTTTTTGTAAAAAGAAGCAAACTCGAACCAGTAAGAAAGAGTAACTTTATATCTGAAAAGCAACCTTTGCTCACTGCAGCCACTACAAAGCCCGTTGTTACTCGAAATCTATATATTATCTGACAAAGCTCGTTTAAAACCGATGTTAAACGTTGCCTAGGCAAATTTAATACGGGATGAAATTTTTTTCTACTATTTAAAGTAAAACCACAAAAAAACAAGACAAAAACGTTAGTAATTAGTTTTTTTTTTATATTTAGAGTTATAATTAAAAAATAGGGTATAAACTATAAAACCCTTTTCAGAAGTTACAAAAGCACATAGCCGAAACCAGGGACGTAGCCAGGGGAGAACAGGGGGTGCAACTGCCTCCCCCCCCAAAATTTTACTTTGCCGTCCCAAATGATTTCAGTTGAACGTCATTTATAACAAAATTTTATGCATTTTGTGCCTAAATACGTTACTTTGCCCCCCCAAAAACTTTTTTTGCCCCTCCAAAAAAATTTTTTGCCCTCCCAAAAATTCCGTTCAGGCCTCGTGCCTGGCCGAAACAATCCATTTGCTTAAACTAACATGGGCATTACTGCCTTCAAGGGCCTATTCATTTAGGACGCTTAAATTTAAAATTTATCTTTAAGCAGTAAAAATCAGCTTTGTTTTTCTTAAATTTTTTGAAAATTATGATACCGGTGTAGCTCCAGTGGTCAAAAACTAAATAAAAGATGAAAAATGTTTCAAAAAACATACTGTATTTCCCAAATTTGGTGCAAAAACTTTAAAAATAGCAATTGGTTTTTGCTTTCAAAATCGAAAAATCGCTTGCGTTAGGTTGCGCCCTCTCAGATCCTTACTCCGTCGGCACCTGGGGTTCCATCATCAAAGGTGGAGTCCTCGAGGACGTCCTCAAGGACACATTTTGAAACCCTTGGCCTTGAAGGTCAAGTCCTTGGCCTAGAAGCTTCAAGTCCTCGAAAATTGGCCTGTCCTGGGCTCGAGGACAGCACTTTTTTGGACCGTTAAAATTATGTATTACTATTATTGTTAATGGGCAGCGGTGCAAGCGGATCTGCTACCGTTCGGTAAAGTCCACCTACACGTTGCGTAGGTCTCATTTGGGCCCATTGCAACTGTAGCTGCTACGTTGCTGTAGTTTTGTTTGGTTAGTGGTCGAACTCAGAAAGTTCGACCTTCCAGCTTCCTTTACGTACGTGGCCAGTTTGCTAATGTTACATTTCGTTACCACATTGTGAACAATGTTTTGGTGATTCCAAAATATTTACCACGATTATCTTTGTAAAGCTTGCAATTGCCAACATGATGATTTAGTGTTTCATTCTCTTATAGGCTACATCAGTGGTGTACGCAGGATTTTCGAAAGGGGAGGGGGCCAGAAAATTTGAGAATAATGAAAACCAAAGGAAAAATTTCTCAACTCAGAATCAGAACGTTTTTCTGCCCAAAATTAGGTGAAGGCCAAAAAAAAAAAAAAAAAAGGTATTCAGTCAGATTTTGTCCGTTTTTGTGCTCAAACTTTCTGCCCAAGTTATAAAGGGGAGGTCATGCCGCAATTTTACATTCTAAGCTAATTATACTATACTGGCAACTCAAAGGGGGGCCATAGCACCATGACCCCCCCTAAAATGCGCCCCTGGGCTACATTTTGGACACAAAGAAGACTCATCACGACCAGTAGTTTTCTTGTGCCGCTGTAGATTGCAGTACCCAGTTAAAACTTGCACTACTCTATTTAATTGAGGTCTCTTGAGGTTAAGGAGACGTATTGTTAGTCGTGAGGACGTCCATCCTACAGACTCCTTCATCCTCAAGCAGTCTTTCCGTTTGTTCCACGTAAATTTCCATCTACCTGTGGACCAGTCCTTAACCGTGCTAACACAGCTGGCATACGGGACTGTAATAAAAGGTTCAGGACCATGCATTTGTGATTTAGATCCTGATATGGCTAGATAGTCTGCCACTTCGTTACCATGTACCCTTGCATGACCAGGAATCCAGGCAATACTGATGTGGTTTTGTTTACCCAACTGATTTACATTTCTAAGGCAGTTGAGCTCTGTAATTGATGTTACAGTGCACTTCATGAGTGATTTGATAGCTGCCTGACTATCCACCAGCACAACAATACTGTAATTGAGCATTTTTTCCCAAAGCAAGTTCTTTGCCATTTCTGGAATTGCTAAGACTTCTGCCTGGAACACAGTGCTGTGTATTCCAAGGTGAAAAATGCTTGTTTTGGGGAGTTGTTTGGGTATTCTGCATAAAAACCTGCACCTACTCTCCCATCTAGTTTTGATCCATCAGTGTAAACCTTGACAGTGTTCTGATTTAGAACGCTTTCAGTCTGATAGCGTTCTTTTAATCCATAATTTGACATTCGAAATTTCTCTCAAATATCGTAGTTTTCTTCATTCGGTTAGCTGGCATTTGCAGCCTAGTCGGCTTTTTTCTAACAAGCCAATGCTCTACACGGCGCACAAATTCATGCAAAGCAGTTTCCGTAGAAGTACCCGCGCGAAATCCGTATTGCGGTGCAGAAAGCTTTGCCTGCACGTTATTATCTTCGTTAATATGATACATAATTAGTCTTTCCAACCATTTTAGGTGGAAAAAAGTAAAAGTGATCATACATAAGGATTTAGCTTCAAAATAGCTTTCCTTTCCAGGTTTGGGGAGAAAAATACCTGTGCCTTCTTTCCAAGCCGATGGCACATAGCTGTGTGTCAGGCATGCTTGAAAAATGACACATTAATATCCTTTTAGTTGATTCCAACCTTTCTGTAACAGCACAGGATAGAGCCCGTCTGGCCCTAGAGTTTTGCATGGTTGAAATTCGTTAATAGCTGCTTACAAACGCTCGAATGACCATATGTTTGCAATCATTTCAGCATCTTAAGGACTCATGAATGGATTGTCCACTAAGTCGTACCTGGTTGCATGATTTTAGGTCTGCTGGCTACCCGGTGATAAGATATCGAGCAGATAGTTTAAAGCTTCTAGTGGAGACCGCGAATTCTCCGTTGAGTTTAATTACGTTGCTAACACGCACCGTTTTATTCCTTTGAATAATCTTAACCAGCCAAGCCGTTGGTGTTTGACTATTCATGCTCTCTACAAAGCTATGCCATGAACCGCGCTTTGCTCTTCTGACAGCTTTTTTGAAATATGCTAGCCCGAGCTTTTGAGCCTCTTAATCTTCTTATTGTTTTGTCTTAGTGGTTTTTCTCCAAGCTCGACGAGCCTCTTTTTTAAGGCTTGCTAGTTTAGAATTCCACCAAGTGTTGTCATACTTACGAAGCGCCATTCGCATAGGGCAAGCAGCTTCATATGATTTAGTTATTACTGAATGAACCTTGTTTGCCAGCTCATCCATGTTTTCTTTTGAGGAAGGTACTGGTGGTAAAATTCGTTCATTTAATTTTTGTTCGAGTTCGTCTATACCTACTTGTTTCAGCACGTGCGACGAACATTTCGAAACATTTTAGCCTGGTTTTGGATTCTGCTTTTAACCTGGAACCTAATATACATGTGATCCTAATATAATAATGCAGTGTATATGTGATCCGAGAATGATAGCACGTTGCTAACATGCCAGCCAACTACTCGGTCCCACGCACGCCAGTTCACTAAGGTTAAGTCTAGAACCTCTTCACGCGTGTTAGTTCTGAATGTTGGTTTACTACTTGCATTACAGAAATTCAGGTCTGCACTAACACAATACGCTAGCAGATCCTCTCCTCGAGGGTTTATGTTGGAGGATCCCCATATAGCGTGATGTGCATTTGCATCGGTTCCTACTATAGTTGGGATTTGTTCATTTCCAAAGTTATGTAGGAAAACGCCAGAAACCTCGCGGAAAATTTGCGAAGACCTTTTTTGTTTTCCTCTTTTGGAGATCGCCTGAAAAAAAATTTTGAAGACATTTTTTTTTGGAGAACACTTGCGCCTGTGTCCTTGGTCCTTGGCCTCGAGAGGGTCTGATCTCGGAAGGGCTGTCCTTGGCCTTGGTCTCGGGGTTTTTTTAGTGTCCTTGGCCTCGAGCCTTGTGTCCTCGACTCCACCTCTGTCCATTATCTTTCAGTCATAGCGCCTGTAAAAGCGGAAGCAAAAATATATTTTTTACTTCTCGCAAATGAAAAATTTTGAACACGCTACTTGAACCAATGTAAAGCAAAATCATTATATGACGTTGTCCATTTTCCGGTTTTAATATAAGAGTAATAGAAGCAGACTGCATATCCATGATAGTTTCGATCGAAAATGTGCACATCTTATTGCTAATAAAAAAGGCTTTCATTCTAACCACCCTCGTAACTTCGTTTTTTAATTGAAATTTATTGCATTAAGGTTGATTGAGTTTTCGACGAGATTAAAGGGAATAGATTACACAGGCCAACAAAAAAAAATTTTTTCAAAAGGCAGAAGATGTTGGATCGTTTTTAGGGTAAATCGGGGGTGCTGAGTCCGAAAATGCACTTAGTTTTGCCGAATTGGCACTAGTTTTTGAGATATTTTACTTTTTATATTTTTATATATTTGCTTGAGTATAGTGCATTCTAAAGCACACAAAGCACCTTTCTTGTAATGTTACTGGTTTCCCATTCAAAGTTTAGTGCCCATTTACTCCATGCAAGTTATATGTATATCGATAAAGGAAGATTAAGTCATAACCCTGTAGGAAGAACAGCACAAAATCTACGATTTTACGCTGATTCAATGCCTGACGACGTTGAATCCTTGCTAATTCGGTTAATTTTGTTTAATGGGAATATTGATGATTCATGAAACTGAAAGTCTGATGTCGTTTAGAGCATTGCTAACAGCTAATATCAGTACAATTACGACTTATGTAACATTTACGATTCCCTATTAAATGTTTCTCTTAGTACGTTCACATTTCTTCAAACAGTTCAGTATCATTTCTTCAAAGAGTATCAGTTTTAATACATTTGCCCTCCCCTGTGCAATAAAACAGCTATGATTAAGCCTAGAAGGCAGTACAGGAGTACATTGTGAAAAGCGCAGGCATCACTCAGTTAGCTAATGTGCTAGATCTTGTGAATTTAGAGTTTTTTTTTGCAATAAACTTAAAAGGGTTGCTTTGTATTTTATTGCAGGAAACTTGAGTTACACTTTATTGGATTAAGCTGTAAATTTTTACGTGACAAGTGAAGATGAGTATTAAGAGAAGGCAGTGCCGAAACAATCCAGACGCATTTTGCTACATTTGTGGTGATTACATGATGGCAAAGTGCAGATTTAACGTGAGAGACTTTACAAAGAGAGCGTATGAAGCCTACTTTGGCATGAAGTTAGGGGACCAAGACAATCCTTGGGCACCTCACAAAGTGTGCAAACATTGTACTGAAACGCTGCGCTTTTGGACCCAAGGCAAAGTCAATTCGATGCGGTTTGGGGTTCCTATGGTATGACGTGAACCTAAAAATCACCATGACGATTGTTATTTTTGTATAGTGAACATGTCTGGATGGAATCAGCGAAAGAAGAAAGACTGGTATTACCCTGATACTGAGTCTGCTCGACGACCCATACCACATTGTGCTGAAGTTCCAGTTCCTGCTTTCACTTCCTTGCCTGCACTCACTGCTGCAGATAAAATGCTGGAGGCAATGGATGATACTGATAGTGGAGACAGTAGCATCAGTAGCTCCTCCAGCATGGGTGGTGTAGAATCTTCGCCCAGTTCAAAGCCAAAATCGTTTAGTCAAGGACAACTGAATGATCTAATTCGTGATCTCGGCCTATCTAAGGAATCTTCTGAGATTTTGGCATCTCGTCTTGATGAACATGGCATACTAGGTTCGGAAACTAAAATTACATTCTACCGTAACAGGGATGACATGTTGATCCGTTTTTTTACTATGGAAGATAACTTTGTTTATTGTAACGACACCAAGGCCTTCTTTCAAAAATGGGTCTTCCAGAGTACAATCCAGATGATTGGAGATTGTTTATCGACAGCTCCAAACGTAGTTTGAAATGTGTGTTACTTCACAATGGTAACATGTTTGCATGTGTTCCGATCGGACATTCCGTGGTTCTTAAGGAACACTATCAAAATGTGAAGATGTGTTTGGAAAAACTGCGTTACAGTGAGCACAACAGGGCCCTTTGTTTAGACTTTAAAATGGTCAATTTCTTGCTAGGACAGCAAGGGGGATACACCAAACACCCTTGCTTTCTCTGTTACTGGGATAGTCGCGCTACTGATCAGCACTGGGTAAAGAAGGATTGGCCATCACGACAAGATCTTGCAGTCGGCGATAAAAATATCATCAATGAGCCACTTGTAAATCGTGATTGCATTATTCTGCCACCACTACACATAAAGCTGGGTCTGATGAAACAATTCGTGAAGGCTCTTGATAAAGATGGCGATTGCTTTAATTACATTGCCCAAACCTTTCCCGGCCTCAGCATAGAAAAGCTTAAAGGAGGTATCTTTGATGGACCCCAAATTCAAAAACTAATGCAAGATCAAACCTTCACTGCTCGTATGACAGTAGTCGAGAGGGCTGCCTGGTGCTCATATGTCTCAGTGATACGAGAGTTTCTAGGTAACACAAAATCTTCCAACTACCGGATCCTTGTGGATGTGATGCTTCAGAACTTTCAAGCTCTTGGCGCAAGGATGAGCATAAAACTTCACTATCTATTCAGCCATCTAGACTATTTCCCAGGCAATCTTGGCGATGTTAGCGAGGAACAAGGGGAGAGGTTCCATCAAGACATTAGGACAATGGAAGAAAGATATCAAGGTCGTTGGGACGTTCACATGATGGCGGATTATTGCTGGACTTTGATCCGGGATTGTACCGAACAAAGCCATAGGCGGAAATCGTACAAGCGAACTTTCCTTCAGATGAAAAGTTAAAATGGAATTGGACTTGCAAGCCAATGTGACGTGCTTGTTTTGCAAATAATGGACCAATACAAGTATTTGTATTTTTAGTGATGTTGATTGCAGTATGTTTACTACATAGTATGCTTTTTTTATCCCGCAAATTAAGAGCTTTGCCAGCATTGGCTCAGTAGCCATTCTTTCCAGGCATATATCTATCAGTTACCCTAAACTAACATATTGTTCATTGACCAGCCTTATGTAAATGTTCATTTAAAAGTAGTCACTAACGGTATAAAATAAACCTAAATATTAAAATATCTCAAAAACTAGAGCCAATCTGAAAAAAATAAGGTCATTTTCAAACTCAGCGCCCCCAATATACCCTAAAACCGCTCTTACCTTATATGCCAAAATTTTTTTGTTGGCCAGTGTTATTAATGCACTTTTTGGATAATGCTTTTGTAACCAAACTTTATGTATTTCTCTAATGTCAACTTTTAATGTTCACTTCTTCAGTCTATCTTTCATACCGTGCAATAGAGAGCTGAATAAACACAATACTTTGGAACTTTGGTTTGACCCTCCCTAAACCCATTTCAGGTTTAACTTTAGTGGCAAAAGAATAATGCCAATAGTTTGTGCTTCATGGCACAGGCTTCTCATATCCTTATCAAATTAGATAGACGACCAATTCGGACTTTTTATCGGTGACTTATTGTACTTCTACACTGCAACTTGTATCCATTCCATTACTTTTCATACTGGCTGGCATTAGCGAAACAAAAGAATACAAATATTACAGCACAAACGTGCTTGTCTTGAAAACCAAAAAGTCTCGCCATGTTGCAATTTTGCGTCGCATATTCGACGTAAATGTCAATGAGATGCTTTTGCCTGTGATTTTGGTATGATGCGCTTCTGTAATAGCTCGGACGTCATTGTTAAGAAGTTCGGATTGACAATCGTTGTCGAGTAAAGAATTTATGAGTGCGTCTTCGTAACTTTTTCTTATGACAAAAATTGGATGATTTCGCCACTGGTGACCTAAAAAAAATTGTCTTTTTTTTGCTGTTGGATGTATTGCCCTGAGCATCAACACAGCGTTGCATTCTGATTTTCCACCAGTCAAAGCAATGCCTTCTTCCACAAGGTGTCTAAATAGCTGCGTCGTTTTTTGTCTACGTGTGGCACACTATCGAATCTTGTCCTTCTAACAATGGCTTCGACTTTCGGAAAGCGAAAAATCGTGGCACATAAATCGGGAAAGTATGGTCGCTGATCAAGTGCTACAATTTGTTTTTTTCGTCTAAAACTTCTTTACTAACAGCGTAAAGTGTGCTGATGCGTTGACTTGGTGAAGGATAAATCCGTTTTTCCGTAACAGGTCTCTTTCTTCGGACTTGTTTTCTCATTTTTCTAGAATCCGTAGTGCTCATTCACGTTCGATCTTTCTAAACTGGCCTTGAGTTTTTGCTTTTTTTGTGGTGAGTCTGCAATTTTCAGGTGTGAACTGTTTTTTGTCTCATTGCTGGGCTGAATAATCCTTGCCTCATCACAGATACTCTGTTTAAAAATGCGGAAGTTTTCTTAAATTTGATTCAGAATTTCAACGCATAGTCTTTGGTTAATTTTTGCATAAAAACATTTTACTACGCCTGCAAAAAAATGTTTTACATCAGTTGGCAATTTGCCACCTTTTTGCTTTCCTACGAGCGAAACAAAGTTTACTTGCTTCAACCGGCAACTAGTAAACAAATAAACTCTTGTTTGGTTTGAAACTTGCTAAATAACATTATGTTCGTCCTATCAGCAAACACTGTAATATTGAGCGACTTCCACAAACCGTATCTTACTTTTCAGTGCCTAGTCTTGTTACTTTAAAGCCGCACCTCGTACTCGACTCTATCTAAAAAGTCGAATTCTTGTTAAAAGTTATTAATATACATAGAATGGATATTAACTCTCTTTACACGGGAGAGGGTAAAAATGCTCACCTCTTTTTTTTGTTTTTTTTGTACTGAATATGAATCCTTTCAGAAAACCGCTTTTTACTTCAATAAATATGAATCCTTTCAGATTTTGAACCAAATTGTATTGCAAATAACCTCAGAAAATTTGAAATACAACGTAATGCAAACTTTTCCAGTTTTGAGGTTGCCTAAGTCACATTTCAAAATCTGAGCATTTTTTGGCCCATATTTAACCTAAATGGAGTCATAAGACGCTTTTGTGACGTATAATTACGTTAATTTATGCATTTCTACAATTAGTATCAAAACACAAACATAAATACAAAAATATAATTTTATTATTTATAGGTCATTTTTTTGAAAATATGTCTCTGTCATCACAATGATGATATCATCAACTTAAAGCTAATTTTTCTAAAAAACTTTGGTGAACACCAATCCGAATACCAAATTTGGCATTCCCATGTCTTTAAGTCTTTCGGTGGTTTAGGAATTAGATAGGAGATATTTCCCCTCACCTGTATAAAATGCATTGGGCACATACCTCGTGCGAAGTAGGGTTAGGCAGAAAAACATACTCTTAGGCGACTTTTACCGATCACGCGTATCTACAATCGGAAATACGCGTAATATCTTTTTCAATGTAAATGCCAAAAAATAAAGGGAAAAATGCGTACAGCTAAATGACACGAGTATTTCCGCGTGCAAAAGCGCGTATCGGTAAAAGCCGCCTTAGAGTAGCGTGAGGCAAATTGCAAATGAATCTGCAAAAAGGAAAACTTAAATCGCGGTCATTGAGTCTAGCTGCAACAGACTATTATATAGGTTTAATAACGATTTAGGTTATGTAGTGAAAATAATATTATGATAGTTGTATAAATTTTTAACGTAATGGCACATGCGTGTAGCAGGATGCATATTTCAGAGTGCGTATTTTTATGATTAGAAAGTAAAAATACGCTTCTGGTTTTGGTATCATTAACAAAGAATTTTTTATGTCGTGTGACGTCTTTGTAGCTATTTTCAATGAAGCTCATTTTTCTCAATCATTATACTTTTTAAGCGAGTATTTTACGAGCGTAAATGCGTTAATTGAAGTACTCGCATAGATATTGATAAACTACCTCGCATAAATACCCTCGGGTATTTTATTCAAATCAAAAGCAAATCAAATTTTTCATTATACTCGCTGTAGTACGCCGAAGCGTGTAACGAGATTGCGGTGCCCATCTCCGCGTCATTGCGCCCAGTCAACACAGCTTCTTTCGAAGAAATGTTGCCGCGGTGGCGAGCCGTTGGCAACACTGAGTCCGATTTGACCGGCCCGAGATTTGAACCTCTGACCTCCCGCTCCAGAGACGAACGCGTTACCGCTTGACCAACTGGCCGGTGGGTATGTTATTCGTGTTTGCATATTTTTACGCATAAGCAAAATACGCCTGTTCATGCCCAATAAGAGCCGTCATAAATTGCAACTTTTATTTTACAGTCATGTGGCGAACCAGCCGAACGAGATATCGGATTGCGAGGCAATTATCAGAGCGACCTGTACAGCTACGGACCTATTTATGTCCAATCAAGCAAAAAAAGTTGTTCAGAGGTTGCTCTGCTATAATGTACTTAATAGTCTAAGCCTAAAGCAAAACTAGTATTTCATCGTTAGATACAAAAAATTTCAATCAAGAAAATGTTTTTCTGGTCTTTCATTCGAAGTTTAGGCTTGAAAAAGTTGAAATACTAATTTGGAACGAAATTCAGGGCTTCAAGCAAAAGTTTTTTGTTTTTTTTAATTTTTGCACAAAAAGAATAATAATTGTTTGTCCGAGTATAAATAAATTCATGTCTGTTGATGATTTTGTAACCAAACAGCGTCACTGTCTTTATATCGTTACTGTTATTTTTTCAATTGTTTTTTCGCTGGCTCAAATTAAGCTTTGAACAAATTTTTGGATTTAGGTATGTACTCATAGGTGGGCAAGTTAATGCAAAACGTTAGCTTCGTTAACCACTAGTCCGTTAAAGGGACAGGGAACTCAAAATCAATGTTTTTTGAGTTTTGAATCGTGTTAATAGTACTTGCAACACTTTATAGAGATGATCCGGTGATATTTTTATAACTTTTTTCAAAACTGAGCTTTTTTTGGTTTCTTCTCAAGTAGCTGTAAACATAGTAACATTTTCAATCGAGGTATCTATGACGTCATAATGACCTGTGACGCATGGTTCATTCATAATTATCCAGTGGACTAATCGCGTACGCGTAACAACGTTGCACAATTTCGGTCTGTTTTGAAGAAAAAAAGCACCGTCTTGCTGGAAAAGCAAGCGTGCTTTTTTTGCTAATTCAATAGAACGGGTCTAGTGCAGTATTGCTTAGTGTACGAATGGAAAAGGTGAATGCAAACAATCGCTGATTTCGAGAGAACCTGCATTTTACGCGCTTGCAGAAAGTGCTCAATGTATAAAAACAGAGCTAAAATAAAACGTAGATCTGGTTTTACGTTTTATTTTCGCTCTGTTTTTATACATTGAACCTGCATTTTATGTTGTCAGCGAAAATCTATTTTGTTTTGCAATCTATGCAATTACAGTAGAATTTAAAAGGGGTTTAATTATTATCTATTGATCATTCGGAGTCAACCCATGTAAGTGCAGCAGCACATTTAAAAAAAGATTTTCTGTCGGTCGTTGTGAGGTAGCTTAATTCCAAATAAAATGCAGCACAAAGCAGATATTATATGCATTATCTTCGTCGGGATGATTCGATTTGCTCCACATTTTTGCAGCGTTTCACAATCAGCATATACCTGGGTTCACACTGGAACTTTTTTTGGTTACACACTATCGAAGTGAGGGGCATGGCCACCTTCCCCCACCTGGCTACGCCCCTGCGATTGCATTACCTATTCTGATTGATTGAATGGTTCCATCTTTATCCTTCTTTCACGGGAAAGCGACAATGGTGCTATACGTTGGATGAATCCTCACCCGCTTAGGAGTTACCGGTGTTTTGTCGAACGTTTTATTGCTCCTTCCCATTTCCACCAAGCAGAGATAAGCGTCGTGAAGCGTTTTATCTAAGGACGAAACAATGCCACGAGGGCGCGAGTTGAACTGCAGACCTTTCGATCATGACCACCGTAAAAACGGCGCTCGACCACACTGCCGACCATGTTAGTCGTAGCAAATACATTCATGCATTCTGTTATGCATTATGCGCATTATCTACAACAAAAATCGGCAAGATGGCCGAGCGGTAACGAGCTCGACTCTGGTACGGTAGGTCTAGGCTCAAATCCTGAATCGGTCAAATTGGAGAGTTGCCAACGGCTCGCCACTGCTGCAACTTTTCTTCGAAAGGAGCTGTGTTGTCCAGGCGCAATGTCGCGGCAATGGGCCCCGCAAACTCGTTTCACGCTTCGGCGTAATACAGCGCGTGTAATGAAAATTTGATTTTTTGAACATATAAGAGTGGTTGTTATCACCAGGTCTACCGGGGATGGTAATTAATAATAGGTTAGCCCAGCCTCACTGCTCTTCCGGTAGAGGTATCAAAGAAACAATGAACAACGCTATTTATTCAACCTAACTTTTCGCTCGGCTGGTATACGCTCTGAAACCAAACTACGTACAGTAGTTTTACCGTAGCAACGGACCTGGTTGCTACCGCAAAACTATAGCAATTACCAATCAAAATTGTCAGAATTGACCACCAATTGACGCAAAATAAAAGTTGATACCAGAGCGTATATGGCCGAGCATCTTCAGAGGGGAGATAACGGAGTGCCACGCACCCTCCACTACAAGCAAAAACAGTGCATACTTATACTTTACAATCGGCCTACTAAACAAAATTTTATTCTTGTTTTCTGACTGTTTTTGCTAGAAGTAGATGGGTGCCTGACACTCCTTTACCTCACCTAGGTTGTCTATTAAAATCAGCAATTACAGTATTTGCATTCAGCTTTTCCGCTAAAACGTACACTAGGCTACATACAGCTGTGCTATACCGTCCTATAACTATACTATCGAATTAGCAAAAAAGCAGGCTTGCTTTCTAGCAAAACGGCGTTTCTATTTTCTTCAAACTTTTAAACTTGTATGCTATGACTACCATCTACACTTCTACACTACAGGGACTTGCTTACTGCTTCTAATCACTGAGGTCTCGAAGCACAAATAAATGAAATCTGCACTAGACTTAGATGATGGCTTTTCGAAAAAGCAGCAGCAGAAATCGCAGCACAGGTTTTGACTGACAACATAGGCCTACTGTGTTATGCAGTTTTTCTCTCGAAATCGTGTGAACACTGATGCTGTATATTTGTGCATTCAGCTTTTCCATTAAAACGTACATTACGCTATACTGCGCTACCCGTTCTATTGAATTAGCAAAAAAGCACGCTTGCTTTTTCAGCAAGACGGTGCTTTTTTTCTTCAAAACAGACCGAAATGGCGCAACGTTGTTACGCGTACGCGATTAATCCACTGGATAATTATGAATGAACCATGCGTCACATGCCATTGTGACGTCATAGATACCTCGATTGAAAATGTTACTATGTTTACAGCTACTTGAGAAAAAACTAAATAAAACTCAGTTACGAAAAAAAAATTTAAACTATCACCGGATCAGCTTTGTAAGGTGTTACAAGTACTATTTAAATGACTAAACCTCGATAAGAATTACAGTTGTGTTCCCTGTCCCTTTAACAAACTTCCCACCTCCGTTAACGTTAATCCGTTATTTTCAGCTTTAATTAACGGAAGTTAATAAAGTCCGTTAATTCGTTAACATTTTGCGTGTAATTTATATTTCTTTTTATTCACTCGCTTCTAGAACACGTATTGACGCTGTTGAGCTGATTGTAAAGAAATATTTATTGCTATGGTGGTCTTTTTGTGTTTTGGAAGGTACATTTTACGGTCTAATCTAATTTAAAGATAAAAATAAGTTCAAATGCACAACGAAGCTGCGATCGGAAAATCTTTGGAAATTGTGAACAGCGATAATTAATAGACCTATGAAGCTGCAGCTTATTTTTTGCCACAAAAAAGAGTTCGTTTCTTCGCTTTCTTTGATAAAACTCGTGCTAATACGAAACAGGTGTTATCAATGCAAACTGATTTGTACCGGTCTGATGAATGAATGGTGCAAGATATTAACGATAAAAACCTTAATGCAAGTAAACAGAACTTAACGGAAGTTTCTTTAGTCCGTTAACAGAACTTAACGGAAGTTAATTTAGTCCGTTAACATGAAAAAAGTTTTTTTCGGATTAACGAGTTAATGAAAAAGTTGGCTTCGTTATTAACGAATTAACGATTAACGGACTTGTGCCCACCTATGTACGTACTTGATAATTACCTGACACGTTGTGATTGTCTATCGCAAATATGCAGCTGCAACAACCAATCAACCATGATATAACTTAATATTTTTGGAAATTCCTATTTTTTTACAGAACAATGGTGGTTGCTCTGATGTGTGTTGGATGGCGGATGATGACGTCATTAAATGCTTATGTCTGGATGGAAAAGAACTGACGAGTGACGGCAAAACTTGCCGAGGCACGTTGAAGATTTCTAAATTAAATTAGGATAATAGTAAAATAAAAAGGAACAAAATTCTCGTATTCACTTCATCGAAAAAAATTGGATAATATCTGCAGCGGAGTTCTAGCAGAAACTTACAGAAGTTTCTACTTTTCTCTAGGTTTTTTTCCTAGCTCTTAACTCTAGCTCAAGAGCTTAAGTAAATTTTCCCTATCTCCAAGAGGACCGAAATATTCTCAACGTCTTGGTGTCAGGACCGTGGTGAGGAAGTATGGATAACTCATATTCCGGATTTTTCTAGAGTCCGCGCTAATTTAAAGGACCCATTTAGGGTTTGGAGCTGAATTGATTGGAAGAAAATTTTGTGAAATATTGTGAAAGCGACTCACTTTTAAATTTCGCAAAAAACAAGCGCGAAACGAGGAACACGTTTTTGTTTAATCTTCACCTAAATTATGAAGAAAAACAGGTCTGAAATGAGTGAAAACTTTTTTTTTGTAAAACACCCGTTTCGTCGGGAAGCACTGTCTCGTTTTCGTTTCGGTGCTGTACACCCGGCCCATAGTTTCTCTCAAAAGCCTTGCTTGATCTATCCTAGTAATCCATAGGACTTGGAGTCATTGTCGAATGCCGATGCATGATGGAGAAACCTGCCATAAAACAACATCGTTTTTGTACTCCAAAGCTAACAGCTAGCAAATAATTGCCGAAATTTGCTGGCAGGTTGAATAAGCTGAGATTCAAGGTAGTTTCAAGAACATTCTTCCTTGCCGTACAAATAAATCACAGACGTGTATTTAGCATCAGGGAGTGAAGTTTTGGAATTATTTCATTACCACAAATATTAGGGCATTCTCGCAAAAAATTCAAATCTTGCTGCAAAAACTTTCTTTTATCTTGGTACAAATATTAGCAGCAAAGATTTTTCGATTACGCAGTTTTCATGTTTTTTTTTTTCATGACATCAGCAGATCTCTGCCTGATTTGGCGACATGAAAAGATTCATGATAATGACGGGAAATTAGTTTGTTAAAATCGTCAAAATATCGCGACTCACTTAGACAAAGTACCGTAGTGAAAATCAAACATGATACTGGCATATAAATTGCCTCTGACAAGGGGATGGTTGCTTGACTCGGTGGCCGTAAGGTCTTTCGAAACTTTCCTGTCGCCTTCTTTAACAAATGGTAATTAATTTCTACTTGATGATGTTATTGAGCGATAAAATAAGTTTATCTTGTCGTGTTTGAATTGTGTTCGACTTTTACGTAATTGTAATTGTAATTTTACGCAATGCTAACCTCGCACTATCATTTTGTTGCAGAAGTTTTAACTTCAAAGACTGTCGCATCCGCGGAAAGTCAGAACCCGCTAATGATTGCCGCCATCTTTCTGCTGTTGGTAGCAATCTTGGTGAGCGCCAAGTTGGTCTGGAAATCTCACCAATCAAATCCTAACTATTTACGTCAATTAATTTGAACAGAATTTATAGCTATTTCACCGTTCACAGTTTCACACGCACCTCTTACAGTATGACTAAGCCATTTCACATTTGTCGAACAAAACTTGTTATATTTTACTATAAAATAATGTCTAGGAAAAGCCGAAAGAATTCAGTAGCTTGTTGTTATCGTTTATAGCATATTTATCCTCCTGTCACCGGACAATCAGCGTCAGACGCTAACTGTTGGACGATCTGCACACTTTTCATTAAACAGTTCGTGTTTAGAGGAATCCGCTTCTGCTAACTAGTTTGTTCCTGGGGATTTTGAACTCTTGTCCACCGAATCTGCTGCTGGTTCGAAGTCACAAGCAGAGACAATCATCATAAAGCGACTTACCAAAGGTCGCCACAACGCTGACTAGGGTGCGCGTTGGATCCAGGTCATGCGATCAGGTTCGTCGTAAAAAACAACGCTTTTGCCCACTCCGCCATGCTGTCGACAGTAACAAAAAATATTAGTCAAGGCTTTGCATATTTTGAGAGAAAATGTACTGTATATGTGAACCCTAAACTCTTTTTAAGTATTTGATTGTGTGAATTTTTAAATTTTTTTTTCGATAGTCTTTCGTTATTAGATGAAGTGACAGATGCGTAAACCTATTAGCGTTACACGAAGGATGAGACAATCCACAGGGCAAATTTGTTGTCATCCACGACAAAATTAAGTTTTCCAGCTGGAGGCTTGCATGAATAAGATGCGGTCTGCAGACTATTTCTCTGTCCAGCATTTGCGAATTCCCATGTTCCCAAAATTTCCCCGCATAGCCAGTCACCATTTGTTCACGTTGGAAATGCTAGTGACCAATGATCATAAAAAGCATGTCTAACTATTGCTTTACCTAACTACAGACAATAGTGTGTATCTTCAAGACCCTGTACATTCTGCTATTATAGAGTATTTATTCAGTTCCACGCACCGTCAGCGTCTTTTTGCGCACAATAAAGTAGAACGTTCTATCAATTATATGTATTAGCCAAGAAAATTGAACGAACATAAAATAAACTGAAAGAATCTTTTGGTCCACGTAGATTATTTGATAATGTTAAGCATTCTGCGTCTATCTAACCACACCACGCAAAGCAGCATTTTGAGAAGGGTTCAGTTTGAAAGTCTTTTGTTAAAATCGGCCACTAACAGGTAGACTGCTTGGCCCCCAATGAATAACATGCGTAGAGTGTTTTTCCCAAGGACATATTGCCAGTTTGGGAATCGAACCGTTAACAAAAAACCTTTGGATCACTCGCCCTTCACCATCAACTGAGCTATTGCCGCAGCTGAACCACCGCCTCGACCAATTTAGATTAAGCTTTGTTCTTCGCCATCTCGGAGATGATAGCATTAGCAAATTTACAATATTGCTAATTTGAATTTCATTTTTGTATGCCATGTGTCAAGAATATTGCGAAATGGTAGTCCGGTTTCTTGAGCCATATCTACGAAAATACCGCGGTTGCGGTATTTACATCCTTTGTACGAATTTGTAACGGATAAGGTGTTGACCATTTCAAGTTTTCCGGCTGACTTCTTTCACGTCAAATTGCTGCTTGATCGAAGCCATCACGCACAGATACACTAATCAGTAATTACTAATTATCATTAAAGCGTCCTATTCAAGGACACAGAAACGTGATCAAGGTAGTACTAAACACGACGCCTTTCCTGCTACAACATGTTACCACCGACTTAACCAACCGCGCAATATTACTACCAATTTGACCTCGAAATTCTAAAATAATTTTGCTAAATTAAATGCCAGACGCCAGTCGCTTACTGTTGCTGGTATACTTGAGTTTTGATGGTCACGAAGAAAATTACCAAAAACCAAAAGAAAAGTTTAAAATCGCAAGTTTATTCAACTCAACGAAATACAGAGCGGTGATAGGCAATCAGCTAATTACTACACTTTTTGGTACAATAGTTTGTAAAATCTGCTGAGCGAAAATCGATAGCCAACCAGTAAAATAGTTTTAGAACTTAAAAGAGGAATCCGAGTTGAATTCTGAAATTACTACATCGCTCGAGTCATTAAGCATTGGCCCTGCTCACACCAATTAACCACATCTTGCCTACCTAATAGCTATATTTTTTGATCGAACACCTTAATTTAACAATGACGTCATTTGAAAGGTTCCTGTCGGGCCAATGGTGAGAAATTCCTCCGTTATCTATTGGCGTCTTTTGGAAGAGTGAATAAAAAGATGAAACAAATTGAATCATCCTAAAGCCGTTCAGAGATGCACAGCAAAACCCCAACCTTAACGAAAAATCTAATTAGGGGACAATCCGTTCAGCCGATGGCTAAGTCCTCGACACTGCTCATCTGAGTTAGTTATAGTCTGAAAAACAGCATTCAATCACAACAAGACGCCTTCCAAATGTGGAATAGGCCGTTGGAATAGGCGCAATGCCAATATTAACCATTTGTAATGCAGAACATTAAGGAGATTTAGTCAAATTATTGTAAAAGCTATTTTGTAGGGACAATGGATAAGGTGTCACGAGAGAGTTTCAACAGGATGTATCTTTGCCTCCATAAAATTTATGCGTTATAGGTCATATTCTTTATAAGAGCAAATCTTGAAACTTTGTCAACCAAAAGCAAACAGGAGTTGTCAAAAATTCTTATTTTTCGTAGGCGGCAGTTGACCACTATCACCGAGTGGCCCAAATGAACAGCGCGTCTGATAGCAGGAAAGTTACTTCGGCGGAAGAACAGTCGCAAATAGATATTTTTCATGACTTGGGGCGAAAAGGAAGAGATGAAAATATTCCGCCACCCTCCATGCATCTGCTTGCGTAATGTCCTTTCTGGCCACACTGAAATTACAAAGTTTTAATTACAAAAAGTGGATCTAAAAATATATTCAAACCAGTGATTGATACAATTTATTCTTTTATCATGAAAAAGCAAAAGCGGCGTTATCCTTTGTCACGAATCCGCACCTAGGCATGCTTAGGAGCAAATTTTCCGCGTGTTTTCAGATTTACGGGTAAGGTTAGAATGAATATTATCATTTATCAACCTTTCCAGTCACATTACCTGACTAAGCCAATTTTGGTAAATTCCCCATTTTTTCATTTATTTTGGGTTTGGGGGGATGAAATAGAGTTGGGAGGAGTAAATACACTCTATTTGATACCCTCAACCCCAATTTAAACGAAAAAGGGTGTTTTTATCAAAATTGAATTGGTCACGTGATGTGACTGGAATGGTTGACAATATTCATTCTAACTTTACCCCAGATTTACAGTAATTTTCAAAAAGGAGGATGGGCCTAAATATTAGCAGGACAGTGGACAGGCTGCTACGACTGTCAATTTTACTTGTGTTTTCAGATTTACTTTTGACTACAAAACGATCAGTGGTCGAATGGATACAGCGCTTGCTATTGAAACGGTAGACCGGGTTTCGATTACAGATCGGGTCAAACCAAAGACTTTAAAAATTAGTATTCACAGCTTCACTGCTTGGCGTTCAGCAATTAAGGGGACAATGTAAAGCCTTCACCACATATAGTAGACAGGTGGTAGTTTGATTCGAAGACCGAAAGTTCCTTTACTGTTGCTGATTAGTTTATTGTAGAAGCAGAGACAATTTCCGTAAAGCATACAACTAAAGGCAGCAAAAACGGGAGTTATTTCAAAACCAAACTTTGCAAGTGAGTTTGAGTTGGTGACGTGATACAAATGAGGTCAAGGCCAATTTTTCGCAAACACGAGGCGGTTGTAATTCTACAAGCAATATTCTGAAAATGAATCATGAAATGCTCAAGCCAAAGTCATAAGTTTTACGTTGGTAATTTGATGCAAACATGGGTTAAAAAGCCCTAATTTCGGTGCATTAATTTTGACAAAGTTCAAAGTGGAGTACTTTTCCTCATCACAGCAATTTACAATAGTCATCAAATTAAGAATAAATTTAACTCCATGTAAAGTTGGCTCAAAGTAAATTTTTTTTTTTAAAGGAGTTTATTACAAAAAACAGAGGGGAAGTTTAGCCTACACCTAGTCTAAAATTGGGTTAACCAGCCGTGGTAATGGATAAACAAGGTGTTCATAAATTCCTGATACAACTTCAAAATTTTTTTATGAAGTCGATTCTCAAATTATCTTAACCAGGTTGGTTTTATTTTAAGCAGTGCTGCTTAAACTTTTTATTTAATATAAAATTTTTGTTTCACATATAATTTTTATGTGTTATATGAATGTGTTAAATAAACCCTTATTTATGGTTACTCCTCAACAGAAGGCACAGTGAGTACCCTGGTCCATTGAAACAAAATTGGACGATTAGACTCAGCTAAGATACAGGACTAAGAACGGAAAAAATCCACCATCACGTTCTTCAATTCGTCGATGGCACAAGAATTTTATGAAGACAAGGTTAGTGTTGGATGCAGTGAAAAGTTCTTCATCCTCAGAAAATTCTTCGTTGCAGCATGTTATCCGCAAACTCTTTCCGTTTTGGCTTGTCATTTGGATGAAGTCTCTGCAAGATTTGCACTTTGTAAGCATACCATTGTAACCTTTTGTGCAGAACCTTGTGCACTGTTGTAAGTGGTAATTCCAATTCTCTGGCAGTAGTACGGATGGACTTCACAGGAGAACGACTAAACGCTTGTCTTTCACTCTCGATATTTTCCGCTGATGTTCTTGGCCGTCCACTCCTCAATGCATCCAACCCTGACCCTGTCTTCATAAATTTCTTGTGCCATCGACGAATTGAAGAATGTGATGGTGGATCTTTTCCATACTTAGTCCTGTACCTTCGCTGAGTCTGAACGTCCGATATTGTTTCAATGAACCAGGATACACATTGTGCCTTCTCTTAAGGAGTAACCATTTAATAAGAGTTTATTTAACACATTCATATAACACATAAAAATCGTATCTGAAACAAAAATTTTATACTAAATAAAAACTTTAAGCAGCACTGATTAAAATAAAACCAACCTGGTTATGATATTTTGAGAATTGGCTTCATAAAAAAAAATTTGAAAATACATCAGGACTTTACGAACATCCTGTATTTTTTTCAATGGATAAAATTGAATGAAGATCTGTAGTAAATCACAAAAGTGATTCATGCAAGAAATCAATTCGGACATGTTCCGTTCCTTTTGTTTGTTTTTGGTAAAGTGAATTTCATTATTTTGTTTATGAAAAACCTCGCAATTTTACATTCAAAATGTCACCAAACTCACTCGAAAGCACGTAATTCTGCTCAAATCTCGCGTCATCATCTTAGCATCGAGCACAGGTTTCGCGGTTCGTTTGGCGGCATCGTTCATGCGATTGCTGCGTTGTTGGAATATATCGTCCACCAGCTATGTAAGAAATAATCACATTTAAATTCGTGCAACTCATTATCAGCTACTGTACAACACAACACGTCTCAGTTTAACACTAAAGTCAGCAATCTAACAACTAATCAGTTGTTGTAACTTGTAATGATCGTTCTTTAGTCAGGACTATCATTTGTGCAATTTAAAGCATTAGTGTTATACTTTTTAAATATGTGTTTGCGTCACCTTAGAAAAATTCTCTAGTGATTAAAAAACAATACCGAAATAAATTTTCACAATTCGTATTGGTTACATCGCAAACAGCGCGGTCAGGAATACTAAAGCTTAGACTATCACTGCTTCCTTCAAGCTTGAAATCAAGTTTTTCACAGACAATGTGAGGCCATTTAATTTTAACAAAAGAGCAAAGTTTGATAAAAATTCTTTTTTACTAGTGAAAATGAATATCAAGTTTAGAAGCTAAATCAAAACTCGTCATATTGAATCAAATCTTTCATTATACTCGCTGTATTACGCCAAATCGTGTAACGAGTTGGCGGGGCCCATCTCCGCGTCATTGCGCCTGAGAGCAACATAGCTCCATTCGCAGAAATACCGCAGCGGTGGCGAGCCGCTGCCAACACTGTTTAATTTAACCGGTTAAAGAGTGGAATCTCAGACCTCCCGCTCTAGAGAAGAACGTGTTACCGCTCGTCCAACTGGAAACTTATTCAAAAGACAGATGTGTTAATACGTACGTTGCCCAACCTTAATAGGGCTGCCCAACTCGTGGCTCGTGGAATTGTTTTATGTGGCCAGCAACCGCACGAGCAGCTCGGCTACAGAGCTGCAGCACCTCCAAACATTTTGCATCTAATATGAATATTATTTTCAAAAAAGCAAAATTTAATTTTATCGAGAAATTTTTTATAAATTTCAAGTTTTAACCCTTTGAACTCCAGCTTTCTTTGAAAGTATGATCAACAAAAGATTATTATCACGTCACTATAATAAAGCAACGCTCAATTAGCCAAGTTTACTCGAAGGAGGTAGCTGCAGAATGAGGTTACAAACTGATATAAAGTCAAATAGATACGTAACTTTAGCCTGCAGTTGTAGCATATGTAAGAAGGTTGTTTACGTTGCTAGTTCCACAAAGACATCAGTAGCTCTAATTAACGCAGACTTTGGCAAATGGTGAGGACTTATTTTAGGCAGTTTTGTTCTACAGCTACTTATTTTGTTCTACAGCTACGTTGACTTTGATACTGTTAGATACTGTAATTTAGTTGCTGACAAGCAAAAGAATGTTTACATAAACGCATGCGGTGGCGTAGGCAGGATTTTTATGGGGGGTTGCACCATAGGCGCTGTGTTCCATTCAAGTTATTTCTGGAACTCGCAACGGGAGGGGGGAGGTGGCAAAGTTGTTGGAGCTTAAAGTCTCAAAAATTTGCTAGTCAATTTACAAGTAAAGAGCAAAAAAGGTCTTCCCGCACTTCAAGCTCATAGTTTCAAACAATTTTGGGCTATTTTACGGGGTCGATTTCCTCAATGACTCTTTCTAATGCCTTCTCCCATTCCCAATGGGAGGGAGTAATCCCAAAATCCCCCGTGGCTACTGGCTACGCGACTGAAGGTAAAAAACAAGAATAGATTTTCTATCACTGATGATCACCTGGAGCAGTGCGAGAGCTTGGCTACAACATCGTTAAAAGCAGACATAGATTTTTTTAGTTCGTCAAAAGCAAAAGTCAAGTAGCTCACTAAACTGATTTTCATTGATATTATCCAAGTAAACTTGTAATTAATTGGTGTTTAACTTGGTAAAAATGCATGTGGCCAGCAACAACTTTTCTGTAAAAGAGGCCTGTAGCAGTAAAAGGTTGGGCATGCCCGACGTACGTCGTTACAGAAAAGGAGACCTGAGGCTGCGGTGTAAAACAATAACGTACCTTAGCAACATTTACTGGAGTGGCTGGCGGTTTTGGGACAATGTTGTTGCCGACTTGAACGATCTCAGGTTGTGCGTCCTAAAAAAAGTAATGTTTACTCTCATCACCCATGGAATGGCAGCACTAGTTTGTGTTCTGTCATTTGTCGGTCAGTGACTCAAATTTTTTATGAATGACCAAAATTAAATTAGTCAATTCGATGACTAAAAAATAGCAAGACTTTGCACGTAAGATGTAAAATATCATTACGCTTGCAATTATACAACTAAAAAAAAGTTTAATCGCTTTGCGTGCTTCTGGCCAAAAGGCTACCAGCGCGGAAGCCTCATAAGGAAGAGCCACCAGAACGGCGACTACTTAAAAACAAGCAATGCAAAAAATTATCCTCCCACTGGATTCGAACCTGCAGCCTTTGGATTACCGATTCCAAAGGCTGCAGATTCAAATCCGTAGGGAGGATAACTTTTTCGCACTGCTTGTTTTTAAGTAGTTGCCGTTCTGGTGGCTCTTCCCTACGCTTCAGCAGTAATAGCCTTTAGAAGAAAGCATGCAAAACGATTTTAAACATAACAACTCTGGCCTGCAAACGTCAAAACAGCGCAATTAAATTATTAAAAAAAGTTACCGGTATGTTCAAATTTGGACATTTGAGCAGAATTTTTGAGGAAAAATTAAACCCAGGATTGGGCAGGTGATTGGCTTTTAGCTTTGGAAAAGCGTAAAATTAGTCACGTTAGTTGAAACAACAAAAAGTAAAGTGATTGTGAGCAAGCGTAAAATTTTTTTTGAAACAGTAAGGAAAAAGCGCTAATAAACGCATCGAAAACCAATAAGTGCGAGAAAAAAATGGAGCTGCAATGAAATTTTGAGCTTAGGCATAATATATTATGTCTTGCTAGATGAGTTGTGAGTGGTCTAGCGCCAAGATGTTCGTGTTGAGATATCGCGAACTGATTGAGAAAGCATTTCACACTTGCTTGTCATAAGTAGTGACCAAATCCCAATGAGCTTCACTTTACACAGCATAAGCTTTAGTCAATGTTAAGCTCGTCTCACCGATCGACTGTACTTCAATTGCCAGCGGTTTCCAAACTTTTTTTAAAAAAATTCACAACGGACCCCTGGCAATTTTTTAAATGTTCGGCGGCCTTTTCTGCAAGGCTAAAATCATTGAGCTTCAGCTAAGACCACAGGAGTAGCTAACTACAGTAACAGCGGCCGATAAACTGAACTTTTCTCAATGTGACGCCATAGGGGAGTCGGGTAGTGTGATCATGTTGCAACGAACGCATAGGAAGCAAAGAATGAATCTCGCAAGCTTAGATTGCGTACCTCCTGAACGCACAGGAGTCGGAAGCAAAATTATTAAGCCATGAATCAAGCAAGGCCTACACCAATTTTTTTTTTCGCGGACCTTCTGAAAGTGCTTCACGAACACTAAAAGGTCAGCGGACCCCACTTTGGGAACCACTTTTCCAGTCATCTAAGAACAATTTATTTTGTCTTTTGCTCGCAAATAGTTTGCAGAATAAAATAACAGTACCATCGGTTGGGTTACGTTAAAAAAACATTAGCAGAGCATATTTTACTAATATAACACATACCGGTACCTTCCTAGATGCTGCTGTTCCTAGTTGATCCTATGGAACTGATGCAGCTGTAACCAGATAGCATAAATATTTGAAAAGCAAACTTTACCAGTACAAGTTTCCTATAATGTGAACAACTGAACACTGATAGGTTATTGTTTTCATTTGAATAAACTAAAACAAAAAATACGCGATTTCGGTCAAAATAAGTAAAAATTCCAGCATATTTTTCACACAAGCGCTAAAATAACGCTTGTAATTGCGAAAATGACCAAAAAACTTGCTAAATGATTGAAAAACTTATTTCGAAATTCCGACATTTGACTGAAACTTTTGGGGGAAAAAATGAAACCAGCAGTTCGCATGACAATCATCAACTTACAAATTTTTGCATACGAGGACAGACATTTGACTTGTGGCCTATTTCATTGCAAATCGTGCACTTGATCACTTTTGTGTCGGATGTTGGCAGCTCCCAGGGAGGACTAAACAACACAGTATGTTACAAAAACACGACGTGAACATTTGAACCATCACAAACGCTTAAAGCGAAACTTTGACACTGGTCCATTACAAAACACAATTTCAGCAAACCTGTGATCAATTCTTGATTAACGGTAATCTTCATTATAGTGGCAAAGTATCTATCCAAGTAATAAAAAGACCAATGCATTCGGGTGTTGCTATTATACACTGTGGTTTCTTGTTAAAAACCGAAGATTTTTGTTTCTTTTAAGTTAATGTGAAACAGAAGTTAAATATAAGTGAACTTGATAGACATGAAACAAAGCAACTTTGTTCTAAGTCGAATTTTGAAAGAGACTTCTGAAAATACGAAAGCATAATCGATAGTCATTGGCCAAGCGCAATAAAGTTTACCCAAATCATGGAGTAGGCCAAATTCAACCCTGCTCTAGCTTCTGGTTTCAGCGCTAGTTTTGGAGAGCCTTAAACTAACAGTTTTAGTTCATTCTTTAACTGGCTAGTCTCTACCGTCCGCGACTTTTTATTGCGACAGATTTGGCGAGAGACGTTTTGACGGAAGAAAAACAGTTTCGACAAAATTGGAGTTGCTACGTCACAAACAAGAATGGATTTTAATTTCTAATTGCGACTTACGGCGTTGCGTAAAAAAATTCAAACAAATTTGTTCAAAGTGTAAAGTTTCTCGTATTAGAGAGAAAAAAAGTGGAAATGAGCAAAAAGAAAAGTTTTAATTAATCCGCGTCAAACTGTCTCAAGGAAGAAACGGAAGTGAGTCAAAACGTCTCAGTGTCAAACCAGTCCCGTCAAAAACAACTGCTTTTGGTCGCAATACGTATCACAAATCAGTTTTATTATGAAGGTAGCAAACGACTTACTGAGTGAATTTGCAGGTACTACCATCAGGACAAAATCCAACCAAATAATTCATACACATGATTTTCCTTCTATGTCGATGTTTACACAACGCACCTGCGAAAAATCATAAACTTACAACTTCAGCATCACGGCAAAAATTATGCAAAGTATATAACATATGTTTGGTCAATTTTGAGAAAATATACTTTCAGATTTTATAATTGAAAATCTACACTATGGCATGAGTATTCGATTCAGCATATGATGAAAACACCCTATTGGTTTATTCAACGGTATAAAACATCGATTAAAAATAACACTTTGAGGCAAATTATTTGTACTATGAGGCACACTGAAGTATAAAGCGCAGGATCAACAATGGCCTTTATATCCTTACCGATATTGATGAAACAAAATTTGTGGTTTTTGAATAAAGGTTTTCTCTTGACACTATTTTAAGGCTATGTTCATTAACTGCGATTCGGAGACTAATTCTTTTCTTTTTTGTTTTGTTTTAGGCCAGTAACTGTTAAACCCCTAAACACAGAGTTCAAACTAAGATCGATTATGGACATTACGAATGCCTATCGCCTACTGTCTAAAGCCCATCTAAAATTGGGGGTGCCACATTAAGGAGGTGAAGTTTTGAGCCAATTAAATAAGATGAGTAAATTAGTTACGGGGTAGGTATCAAAAAGTACGAACTCTTAAAAATTGGAGGTGTGAAGATGGGAATGCTCCAAATTGTCCTCCAAAATTTTAAATTTTGAAGAACCATCTCAAGTCAGACAGACGAGATTTCCACATTTAGTCACTACTGGGACCTCCAAATAAGCTACACAGAGGATTTAAAGTTTTTAACCACTTGATATAGTTATTAAAGTTTTGGAGTAAGTTAAAATAAAAAAAGATAAAACATAGAAACATGTCCACGCTGTTGAAGTCTTTGTTTCGGTTTCAGCCCACAAAATGTTTCATGATTTTTCAACTTTTCAATGACTATCAAATTTTCATCAATTTGTTGTGCCTTATCAATTTTTCCATGACTTTCTGAGAAAACAAATTTTTCAGGTTACTATATACCATTTTCATTCCCAACAGTATTTTAAAAGAATCAGTATCGGATAGAGAATTTCATACAGTTTTGTCTGATACAAAAAAAACACCAAAAAAATACTAATTTAACCGATTAATCTGTACACCACTAGTGCTCAGGCATTCTTTCTATTGATCCATATTCCAGTGTTCCACCAACATGTTGGCTGACCTACAAGTATCCAAGTTGTGAAAATATGTTTCTATGCCTATAATTTTGTATCGATACAATTTAAAGTAGAGTTATAGCCTATTAAATGTCGTATTTCAACAAACTTGTTAACTTTTTTTTAAAGCTATCTTTAACATAGTGCCATGAATTGTTTGCCCTGATGAAAAACTGCTGAGCCACAATCAAAAATCCACTTAGTGGGAGCACTGCTACGTTTTAGACTCTATCTGGAAAGTTAACAATACAGAATTAAAGAAAACACTTACCATGGCGACAAAATCCTCTGTCATACCATGGACAATCCTTTATTTTGTCAGCAGGATCAATGTGTTGATATTGACAATCCTTGTTGTCACAACGCCCTAAAAACGATAAGAATGTAGTAACGTTTTAGTAGTAGAAGCTGTTGCATATTGAACATTTCCCTTTCATAAGGCTGTAACTGACTTTTGCTTGAGAGTTGCCAAACATCATGTTCAAAACCAGGCAGAACTTCAAAAACAAGAAGCCAGGAAGGAAGAATTTTAATTGACTTCCAATTGCACAGAGTAAGCTTACTTTTTGCAAGAGAGTCAACAATAATGAATCCAAACTACATTACCAACATACTTTTCTATTATTTCAATCTGACTCTGCATTTACTCCATTTTTTGCCATGTACCAGTACCTCATCTTAACATAGAAAGCAATACATTGGTAAAAACTTGTGATATCAAATGAAGCACGGAGAGGTTTCAATTAAAATTACAAAACTTAAAAACTAAACTATCGACTTTGCCTTTAAATGTTGATCAAATGGTGACACAATTGCAACTTTTATCACTCTAAATCAAAATATTTCACATTAACAAATATTTTAATCATAAAATTTAAATAATTTTAAAGCAGTTATCATCACACCAAATAAAAAAACAAAAACACTAACTGGAAAAAAATCTAGTCTATATTTGCTGCGGCCAGCCATGCATTTCTACTAAATGTAATTATTTTGTTGCATGTCTTGTACTTTAGTGATTCTTTATTGCAAAGCAACAAGGTCAACACAACATTAATATCTTACCAAATCGTGCATAAAAATAGCACTCTGGCATCTTGCTCATATCATACTCATGAAGAAATTCACACTGATCTCCTTTTTTGCACAAACCCCGCAGCCAATGCTTGCAAACCACAGATTTGTCTCCAAGAACATGTCGAAATGGGCAGTTAGCTCCACGTTGACAAATATTTAATTTGAAAAAGTGACAAATTGGGGCACCAGATTCTAAATAAAAATACTATTAATACGGCATCCATGGATTTTAACTCTTTTTCACCAAATTTGCATTGATGCAAATGCCGATAGACAACCAAATTTGTACTTATGCAAAGAAGAATAAGGTGAATGACTGAATGTCAGGCGGTACAGCTTAATTGTTTCGGAGTTAGAATCTTTATTTGTACATTTTTTTAAAGGTCTCAGCTAGTAGAATTAAATCTAGTTTATGTTATTTTGAGAACAAAAAAACTTTCAGGAAATGAATATCAGTACTTTTTTCAAAAAAAAAAAAACAGTTACTAGTATCCTTTTTTGTAATGACCTTACCAAAAATCAAAAATGTTAAGAGTGAAAATGTGCCTTTAGCTAATGGCTATAGTGATTTAGACACTAAATTAATAGTGCAGAAAAAGATGCCACTTAAATCATAATTTAGAGCCACAAAAACCACTGTAGTCAAAAAAGAAAATTTTTTTTAAACACTACTACAAAATTTTAAGGTATGTGTTTTTAAGCATCAATGAAGAATTGATGGAATGCTATGCTGTTTAAAAGTTTCGTAAATAGGCCTACCGTAGTTATTCAAGTGTAAGTCGCATGCGTGTATAAGTTGCACCCCCATTTTTGAAATGAAAAATAGGACAAAATATTTTAAACATAATTCATTCATTGCAATCTCATAACAAAAAATTAAAAACCATCAAAGTCATCACTGCTGTCACTGTCTTTAAATAGCCCTGTTTACCTCTGGAACATCCTCATCAGCATCCGATGAGGGTGGCAAGTGATGCAACGCAACGTGACTTGGGTGGACAAGTAATAACTAACTTTGTTAGAGTGTGAAAAAAGGTAGCAGTGTTAAAAGTGCAACGCTACTCGCATGGAAGGCAATAAGTGATATGATCATATGAAAGGAAACAGCGTAGAAATCGGTAGCACTGAAATACCTCAAAAAAATTTTCATGGCATACAATGCACTTCATGTATTCATGTATAAGTCGCACCTGATTTTTTGGGTGATATTTTGGTACAAAAAAATGCAACTTATACTCGAATAAATACGGTATTTGCTAGACACATGCTCACTGAAGATTTTAATATCAAAAATGTGGGTGCTGGTTGACAAAAACAGTTTTTGTTCTGACTTTATTTCACAACGGCAAATAGAAAATGACCAGAGCTGAAAATTTAATTTAGCACTTAGCATCAAGTCAAAATTGCATAGATCCAGATATTGGCAGTAAAAGGGTTGAAATAAATCCAAAATTTAAAAATCAATCATTCTAAAGCACTAAGCAATCTAAATAGACTACCATTATCGGTCAGCTTGAGCAATGATTCTACATTTAACAAAACAATAATTTTAAAATGATAGAACTCAAAAAAAATCTGCCATATTTATCATCGGCTTCCATTGATCAGCAACTTCTTGCAGAAAAATAGGAAGTTTCCTAAGGTAGAAAATCTGATGTACAGTGTATCGATACTACATATTTAGCTACAGCTGTTATTGAGCACTTTCTAAGGACAATGAGAGCACAAAACAGTTTGAAAAAGGATATACACATTTTAATTTTTTTTAAAATTTTTTTGGAAAAAAAAAGCAACAAAGCAAGGAAAGTTTTATTATTTACTATTATTGTAGGTACTGACAGAAGTTACTAAACTTCTAAATAGGGCTGAATCATCTTTTACGTCTGAGTGTCTGACATACAGATGCTCCACCATAAAATTACATTACAATTGCCATCACACAAAATTTATCTAAACAATTACACTACCAATTTAAATTTTAACCATGATGCTGCTTGACTTTAAGACCAAGCTCAGGCTTATTCATAGACAAGTAACTTAATCTCTAACTGCAAGCGAGTACACTTGCATGGTACCACTATATAATATCCAATTCATTTCAAATACCACTTCAAAGTTAAGCACAGTATTATTATACTGAACCAAAACAAAAATGCGAATCATTTGTTGCTATTAAATTACAGTACAACCATAGTGCTTAAGTATTACGTTTGTTTGAATCATTGAAACACAAAATTGTGCAAATAATTAAGGTAGCTTCTTTACATTACCACGGTGTGTTTTTCAGTAGTCGAGTAATTTGATTCCACCAACCAAAATAAAACACAAAATTTTGCAAATTACAAGGTATAGGGTCATTCCATGCCAAACGTCCTGATTTTTCAAAATGTCCCAGCTCGACCCTCTTCAAATTTGTTCAAAATGTGTTATAATGTTGTATGGCATGATTGACCTTCACACTAAAAATTTTAGCTCAATATCATTTGTTCTTTTGAAAATATGACGATTTCAAATTTGCTACCCCATCGCGATGGCGAGGACTTGGTCATTTTCGGCCATTTTCAAAAGTGCATTTCTCTAAATCTAAAAACAATGAAAAGCTGATTTTTGGTGAATTGATCAACTTTCAGCTATATTTCATACAACAAGTGTCAAAATGGCGCAGGCTTATAGCATGATAGAAATAGGGGGTGCCAAAGTGTTCACATTTTGACGCGAGAACAAAATTTTGGTCAAGTTTGAACACCTGCATCTCTCATATGAAGCATAGCATTGCTCTCATTTTTAGCATGGTAGCTCCCTACCTACTGGACATAAACTTTACCAATTTGGAAGGAAAACACTGCTTTCAAAAAAAAGTTATTTTACTTCAAAGTATGCACCAGCGGCAAAATTGCAAAAAAATGCCATCTTGTGGTGGAAAAATGGTTCCGTCAGACACTGTTTTCAGCAAAAATTTTTTTGAGAGTGGAAAGAGTTTTTCTCAAAGTACTTACACACCAAAATTCAACTTTGTTCCGAAACTCTAAAGGGATGTGATCAGTCATCTTTCACCATATAGTTTTCTCTTAAATTTGCAAAAAGAAAAAAATGATCCTCAACATGAAATTTAGATAAAAATTTGACATGTTGTTCAAGAAGTTTAGGCTCAATTGATTACTAAAACTTTTGGCCTGTTACTGCTTATTGTTGAGATGCAATTTTGACTCAAATATGCCACTAGATGGCATACTTTGGTTAGGTAGCATGTGCTTTTTGGTTTCATATGGCTCGATCATTTTTAGTAGCTTGAAATTACAAAATTTTGGATATTGTTGTAGCTAAACGTAAATTGGCTGTTAAATATTTCCACAATACAACTTTAGACAACAATTTCATGTTCATTATTGTAAACTTACCAAGGCCAGCATAAAACTAAAAGACAGCTAAAAATGATATTTTTTTGAAAGTGCCAAATTCAACCACAACACATCACGCAACAGCATCACAAAAAATTTGGGGATATTGCTAGCCAATAAATAAAGACTATGTTTTATGCAATTGCAATTCGCACAATAGTACGCAATGTGTCCCACTTTCTTTAGAGCAACTTCATTATATGTAATAAATCAAGAGTTCTGTCTGGCAGCAAACAATTCTAAAATGTTGTCATACTCTGTGGCAGCCAACATAGTTTATTCTGCTGTGTTGTTGTAATTGAGGAGGAGCAATTATGGTTAATATATCAGTAAATGGTACGTGTCACAAATAATCATTTTGAAGGTCTTGTGGCCATGTCGAAACCAAATGATTTCGCTTCATGAATTTGATATAAGCAATCTTATTTTGATCCGATCGTTCAATTACAGCACCAATGTACCATACACTGTGATACAAGCAAGCAACATATTTTCCAGGTTGTAAATTTTGATGTAGCTGCTCATGTGACCGAATTGAAGTAACATTATCATCAATGTAAAGTTACACTTTAACTCCTTCTTCATCTGATGACAGTCTTTTCATTGCTAAAGTTGATTTGGATTGAGGGATAAAGCAGTGATGAGATCTAGTGCCAGGAACAGTTGGTCACCTTGAATATCTTTGTTTTAATTCATAAGCTTTGATATTGCTAGTAACTTCTTCATCGCTAATGTAGAAAAAATTATTCCAACAATATTTTGGGTTGCTCATTGAAACAGTTGATTAGGGGTCAAGATTTGGTTGTTTTCAGTGCTTGAGTTTTTGTATATCCTCAAAATATATCCTCAAATGCTTGAGTTTTTGTGTCATCCGTGAGGGCATGAGGCAAGACACAAACACTGTACATGCATTTAATGACAAAGTTATAATGTACATCAAGGAAAAGTTACCTGCTATTACCCAAATTTACTTCTGTGAAGAAGCAACTAGTCAAAACAAAAATTTTATTAATTTGTGCAATCACGAAGTTGACCATGGGATTAAAGCTCAATGGCATTTTTTGCCACAAGTCATGGAAAGTCACCTTGTGATGGAATTGAATAACCACAAAGCAGTTTGTGGCAAGCAAGCAACTGAAAACAACCAAATCTTGACCCCTAATCAAATGTTCCAATGAGCAACCCAAAATATTGTTGGAATAATTTTTTTCTACATTAGCAATGAAGAAGTTACTAGCAATATCAAAGCTTATGAATTAAAACAAAGATATTCAAGGTGACCAACTGCTTCTGGCTCTAGATCCCATCACTGCTCTATCCCTCAATCCAAATCAACTTTAGCAATGAAAAGACTGTCATCAGATGAAGAAGGAGTTAAAGTGAAACTTTACAATGGTGATAATGTTACTTCAATTCGGTCACGTGAGCAGCTTCATCAAACTTTACAATCTGGAAAATAATTATGTTTCTTGTATTACAGAGTACAGTACATTGGTGCTGTAATTGAACGATCAGATCAAAACAAGGATGCTTATATCAAGTTCATGAAGTGAAATCATGTGGTTTCGACATGGCCACAAGATCTTCAAAATGAGTGTTTGGTACTGTCGCGATCGTTGATACTTGGCTAGAGTACAATCTTTAATCTCTAGAATAGCCCACGTCGGCTGAAACTAGAGAACGACTGAGATGTTAATTGACGAATTGAAAATGGCAGTTGATAGTTCCTTTAGCTTCTTGAATCTCAAGAAAGCAGCACACCAGTCTTAAATTAAAACTTCTATTTAAGATTGAAACACAAACCAACTCACTGAGCAAAAATCTTCCTCTCACACCTCTTACTAAATGGCTATACGAGCCAACCCCAGATACACAAACTCGGCTTAACTGCCTACAAAACTAATACCTAAAATCACCCACTTTTAGAATATTAGAATAATGAATGAAAAACGACCCACCTATTTATACTACGAAAAAAGCTATTGAATATCTCAGAAAAATCCTTGATACGTCACAATAGAAAAAAATACAAGAGCTTACGATAAACAAATTTTGACATAATCATGACATTACAAACTTCAAGTCTAAATATAGCAATTAAGAGTCGTAAACTACCCAATCATCGATAAATGCAGAAAATAGCAGAATGTACGAGAAAGGAATTATCTCGAATATTTTAAATCAAAAAAAAGCAGCAAAAGTAGTAAATCAGTCTCGTACACATTAAAATACAGCAAATCATCATATCTCAGGCATTCAAAATTATTTTTTGTGACAGGCATATACCATTTACAGATACATTAACCATAATTGCTCCTCCTTAATTACTACAACACAGCAGAATAAACTATGTTGGCTGCCACAGAGTATGACAACATTTTAGAATTGTTTGCTGCCAGACAGAACTCTTGATTTATTATATATAATGAAGTTGCTCTAAAGAAAGTGGGACACATTGCGTACTATTGTGCGAATTGCAATTGCATAAAACATAGTCTTTATTTATTGGCTAGCAATATCCCCAAATTTTTTGTGATGCTGTTGCGTGATGTGTTGTGGTTGAATTTGGCACTTTCAAAAAAATATCATTTTTAGCTGTCTTTTAGTTTTATGCTGGCTTTGGTAAGTTTACAATAATGAACATGAAATTGTTGTCTAAAGTTGTATTGTGGAAATATTTAACAGCCAATTTACGTTTAGCTACAACAATATCCAAAATTTTGTTATTTCAAGCTACTAAAAATGATCGAGCCATATGAAACCAAAAAGCACATGCTACCTAACCAAAGTATGCCATCTAGTGGCATATTTGAGTCAAAATTGCATCTCAACAATAAGCAGTAACAGGCCAAAAGTTTTAGTAATCAATTGAGCCTAAACTTCTTGAACAACATGTCAAATTTTTATCTAAATTTCATGTTGAGGATCATTTTTTTCTTTTTGCAAATTTAAGAGAAAACTATATGGTGAAAGATGACTGATCACATCCCTTTAGAGTTTCGGAACAAAGTTGAATTTTGGTGTGTAAGTACTTTGAGAAAAACTCTTTCCACTCTCAAAAAAATTTTTGCTGAAAACAGTGTCTGACGGAACCATTTTTCCACCACAAGATGGCATTTTTTTGCAATTTTGCCGCTGGTGCATACTTTGAAGTAAAATAACTTTTTTTTGAAAGCAGTGTTTTCCTTCCAAATTGGTAAAGTTTATGTCCAGTAGGTAGGGAGCTACCATGCTAAAAATGAGAGCAATGCTATGCTTCATATGAGAGATGCAGGTGTTCAAACTTGACCAAAATTTTGTTCTCGCGTCAAAATGTGAACACTTTGGCACCCCCTATTTCTATCATGCTATAAGCCTGCGCCATTTTGACACTTGTTGTATGAAATATAGCTGAAAGTTGATCAATTCACCAAAAATCAGCTTTTCATTGTTTTTAGATTTAGAGAAATGCACTGTGGAAAATGGCCGAAAATGACCAAGTCCTCGCCATCGCGATGGGGTAGCAAATTTGAAATCGTCATATTTTCAAAAGTACAAACGATATTGAGCTAAAATTTTTAGTGTGAAGGTCAATCATGCCATACAACATTATAACACATTTTGAACAAATTTGAAGAGGGTCAAGCTGGAGGGTCCAGGACGTTTGGCATGGAATGACCCTATAATACCACATGCAGTTGCAAACTTGAAACACAATCAGGAATTTCTCATACGTATCATAGCATTCAGTACTTACTATCCATGCCAGTGAAAGGTAATGGTTGAACACCAAGCTGTTGCTCAATGGCATATTCAAGATCAAATTTTACATGATCTAAATTAGCCACTACCTCTTGCATGATTTGCAAAGCAACCTTTAAATATAAGTGTTATGAAAGTGATCAGAATCAATGTCAGCCATGGTCCACTGTCAACCGGGGTGCAATGTTCCCACTAAGCCGATTTTTTTCAGCAAATCTGAGATTTGTTATAGCAAGGGCAAATACTTTTTGGCAATATAGTATTGATAAACATAGCTTAAGAAAATTCGACAAATTTGTGGGAATATGACATATCGTATACTTTAATACTGGATTGGTACGAAACTTAGGGCACATAAACAACTTTTGAGGGCTTTGGGCACAATTATCTAAAAAAAAATTTGGGCACTCGTCGATTAGCCATAAAGTTAAAAGGAACACAGCTGGGGTGACTTCGAACCTTTTTGAAGCATTTTGACATGTCATTTCCGCTAGGTTTAAACAACAAAATTGGTTAGGCCAATAGGAAGGGCTGCCATCAACACGAGCCCAAAAATAAGGACAGGGGTCGGCAACCTTTTTGTCTTGGTAAGCCATGCCAGGCCCATCAAGGTTCCAGAGAACCAAAAACAAAAATATTCGCCTGAAAATTTGGCATTTCTTAATTTTATTGCCGATTTTAAGACGGTGACCAAAAAAAAAGGTCTTTGCCTGATTATTAAGCAGTTTTTTACCACTTTAATCTGTAATGGCGATGACCAAAATAAAAAAAAAAGGCCTTCGCTTGAAAATTAGACATTTTTTGCTATAGTAGAGATTACTTATTCAATAAGTTATTCCGAGCTGATTATTTAAGTTGACCAAATTTAGTGTCCGGCATGAGAACCTCTACTCATAAAATAATAGAGCTCGACCGATATGACTTTTTCAGGCCGATACCAATATCAATATTTTGGAAAATTTTAGGCCGATACAGATAACCGATATATTAACTTATTAACTACAAAACTTTGTCAGTATTTTTCAATTAACTTGACACTAAAAGCTTCACTAATTCCCCTCCAAAGAAAGACTATGGCGAACACAAGTCACACTCCAGTACTATTCAATAAAAAACAAACCAAAAATACCATTTGGCAATCAATAGTCAAGAGTGGTCATGCTTGCTCTCAAAAACAAACAGTTTAAGATAGTTGTGCTAAGCCGATATTTTATCGGTGGTAGATAGCAGATATGATTTATCAGCTTGGCCTGATATCGGCCAATATATTGGTCGAGCTCTGTAAAATAATACAAAAAATTAAGACACATGTAAAAATAAGGACATTTCTTGGAAAACTAAAATTTAAATATTTTTCAAGACACAGACCACCAAAATAAGGAGAAATCTAAGAAATAGGACGCTTTGACAGCCCTGCCTATAGGCTAAATGTAACACCTATGGCCTCAGTAACCAGGTGACTAGCACTGCCACAACTCAAAAACTACGGTATTTTCGAATAATAAGCCATATACTCTATCTCAAAAAGGGTTCAAAGTCACCCCACGATTTGCGGCGACTTTGATGCTCCAACCAACATGCACTTAACCTTCACTTAAGAAGGCCTAAATGTTCATAGTCTAATAGTCACCTTAGCCTGAAGTGACTTACTGACTTCAAAGACTTTTATCAATTTACAGCTTCAAAAAACATATTTACAGATTGATAAAAGAAATTGGATATGTTTTTTCAATTGGACGCACATTGTGTTTCGTCATTGATAAAAAAGTAAAATGATAGGCTGTTGCAAATAATATTAACGCAACATGAACTTACTGATAAAAAAAAGTTAACAATTTTGGTTTCAAAAGACTGTGATTATGTACTTAGTCTCAAGTGAGGGCATGCGTTAATTCAATCAGCTAGACTAATTTAAATAAGTAAATTGCCATGATGTCACCAAGCAGACTCCTGGGCGTGTGGTTAGAGTAGTAAGACTGACGATCACAAGGTCACAGATTTGAGCCTGTATTCCATTACTTGCACTTGTCTGATGAAACAAGAGGATGTCAAAATAGCCATAGATTGGCTTGTTTTTGTTTTTAGTGACCCCGATCAACCATTACATTTACAGCCTAAACAAATTCAATCTTTTCCTAAAATATTTTGTTTAAATGACGACGTGATTATCATGTGACTTTGCGCTAGCAAAGCAAAACAAAAAAGGCAGTGGCTGCTGTTACATTACATAACACTTCACTAGTAGAATAATATTATGTAATTTGTAACATTTCAGCGGTGAGATATTTTTACATGAATTTTGCTACTTAGCTCTTGCAATATCGAAGCGACAAGACTGCAAGTGCAACAGTGTGTTGCATCGTAGAAGCGCAGTGGTAATTATGCTATTAAATTAGTATGGTACCGTACTTTTTCTTTAGGACGCATTAGAATCCGTCATAACAAACCGATACTTTTTTTAGGATGCTATCAAAAGTCAACTTAACTCTAGTTTATATAATTAAAAATTCAATTGGAATTCAATCAAAATCAACAAAAGTCTAGTTTTGAATAAAACATTAAATGTGAATTCATGCGGTAACAATTGCAGTACTGGTACTAAACACCATCGTCCTAAAAAAAGGTCGGAAGTTTTTCACGGCTTTTGCAAGTTAAACACGACATTTTGATGATCGTAAAGCGACTTCTTGATAGCGTAGTGGTAAGGGCAAGCATCTCCCAGCTTATGCGTTTGCGTATGATGTGACTGCAGTGGCATGCTACATGATTAGGAAGGTTTGCGGTGATCTTTTTTCTTTCTTTTACTTTAGAACCTTGCATTCAAGTTGGGATTCGGGCAGTGATCCACCCTGCGAGATAACAAATCCAAGTGCCAACACAAAGCTTTTGATTGCCTTAACTTTAAACTTTTTTACGACGGAGGTGTTTTAGTATGGACCCGTGCTGCGTTTATTACCGCATCAATTTGCATCTAATTTTCTGTTCATAACTAGATTTTAATTGATTTTAATTGAATTCCAATTAAATTTTTAATTAAATATAACTAGATTTAAGTTGATTTTTGATAGCGTCCAAAGAAAGTATCGGTTTGTTATGATGGGTCTTAATGCATTCTACTGTCATAATGCACCCCAAAAAAAGTTTGCTTGCGGCTTCTCCTTTACCTGTTTACTGTTTATGATGCAACACGCTCTTGCACTTGCAGTCTTGTCGCTTCAATGAACTCGCAAGAGCGAAGTGGCAAAATTCACGTAAAAATATCTCACTGCTGAAATGTTACAAATTACATAATATTATCCTACAAGTGAAGTGTTACGTAACGTAACAGCAGCCACTGCCAACAAAAAAAATTGATCAAAGTTTAACTAGGCCTTCTGACCTGGTGGGAGACCGCTCTTGGTCTAGAAAAGTATTTAACCGAAAAAGTTTGTTTTAGTGTAGGGTACAGGCCCCAGGGGTGTCGTTAAGTAGGCTATGAGCCGTCTCTTTATTTTTGGCAGCTTTGCGATTCGTGTATGAGCACGCGTATGCTTTCTCCTTTTCTCCGATCTAAGCTATTCCCCAGAGGCCAGATCTAGCCCTAACCCTAATGAGTGCACACATGAGAGGAGCAAGAGCGAGCACACACTCATACACGAGTCGCAGAGATTCCGAAATAAAGCTGACGGCTTATACGGTGGTACTTAACGACACCCATGTCCAGAGTTGCCCAGGTTGATGGTACTACAGTAAAGACTAGACCTATAGTCAGTACAAGTACAGTAGGCAACTACTAAGTTAATTGAGCCAGCAACTTAGAATTTAAGTTTCATTCCTGGTTACTTTAATCATTTGATACAATGGACTGTTAGCAATGGTACCGGTAGGTACATAGCCTACCGTATTTTATCACAGGTGTGGAAAAAATTTCTATCAATAAAAAATTTAACTTACATATATAGGCTATCTTAAAAAGAAACTATTTTGGAAGTCATAAAAAAAGCAAAGGAAG